>JAVJIF010001244.1:0-605142 GCA_038442645.1 Agave tequilana
TACGCTTAAGTCACTGTCCCATGAGACTAGTACGTCGAAGGAATAATCCAAACAAGGAAACCCCATACATATACCTCTATCTCATGCCACAGGAAAAAAGCGTATAGGATCAGAATTGCAATTCATACGACAGTCAAACAGGGCTACACAACAAGTGCAACACAAATCCAAAACAGGAACTAATAATAGTTAAAACCGGAATCATCACTGGAATCACGGAAATCATAACAAGTGTCACAACTGGAAACATAACTGGAAAACATACCTGGAACGTCAAGATCCATAACAATAACCATAACAGTATCAATTATTATTAATATTACTCGTCTAACCCAATATATCTAGGTATGTGCCTCGGTATCGATCCCAACTCACATACATCCATATATCGGAAAGTCGAGGGTCGTTATCGGAAGTAGATAGAGAACTGATATAGCTTCTTATAGTGCTTCACATGTCCACATACACCGGGGACCAGTTTAGTGGTCCAACGTTTCCACCGCCTGGGACCGGCTAACAGGCTCGATAATAGTTCACATACACCGGGGACCAATTTGGTGGTCCAACGGTTCCCACCACCTGGGACCGGCTTGGAGGCTCAATGTCCCCCATATACTTCCATCACTATAAGCAAGGTATCATTCCGGCATCCATCACTTCCACCCATACCCCATATAAGTGTAGCTTATTAAAGATATCAGTTTACGGGAATAAATGAACATGACAGTAGTAACCCTACAGACTCAAGAGGTGGCCCCCATGGATTCAAGAGGTGGCCCCCACCGTGTGGTGTGGCACTTTGTTCCATGTGGCACTGTTCTGAGAGTGGATTCTAGAGGTGGCCCCCACCATTGGACGGTGTGGCACTTAGTTCCATAAAAACAAGGTAGGATTCCCGTAAATAAGATAATCGTAAAGTCAAGTGTATCATGCTCGGTTTAAGGGATAGCATGACTAAGTGGTGATATAACAAATGAAACGTAACAATGAACTAATAATTGGCCGGGTCAACCATGGCATAACAATGGGTCGAGTGAGTACATGTTAGCGTCATGTGATATACATGTGTTAAAAGGTAATAGATAACTAACAAGACTATAATAAGGTAAAGCAAGTGGAAACATAGAGATAACTTAGGGTTCAACGACCTCGAAGGGTCTGCCACGCATGAGTACAATAAAGGAGTAAGGATAACACGGGCAAGGCATAAGTCTAAGAATAAAACAAGCGATTACATGGCAATACACAAGCATGATAATATAAAGTGACTGCAGGTGATGAACCTCAAATAATAGGTCATAAGTACCAAGTGCATTCACATGAGCCATGCATAAGATCCATCAAGCGATGAGTCCTAAAGTACCAGTCATAAAGTACAAGAAACCATAATGCATAATACATAAATCAACGACAAGATCTAATTTTAGAAAAGAAACCATTTAAGACATGCAGACAGAATTAGTCGACTAGGGGGAAGAATTAGTCGACTACAAGTGGATTAGTCGACTAATAGTCTTGTATAGTCGGCTAAACCTGTGCACCAGAGAGTTGGGATTTTTTTTCCAGGAGTCGACTAGGGTCAAGGGATTAGTCGACTAATATAGGTCTCAAGTCGACTAACATACACGCAAGTCGACTAAGTCTGGGATACAGAGAATTGGAGTTTCTGGTTCAGGGAACATTAGTCGACTAAGGCAAAATGGTTAGTCGACTAGGGGGTTCAAGTCGACTGGTATTTAGGCTCAGTCGACTAGGCCGATAGTTGGTTTCTGGTCCAAGGAAGGTTAGTCGACTAGGTGAATTCAGGAGTCGCCTAACAGGGATTTCCAGAGAGTTATCAGTCGACTAATACTGGGAGTAAGTCGACTAATACTGAGTTTTCCGGAAAAAACTAAGTTTCAGCTAAGTGTTCTAGTCGACTAGCCCCTAGGATAAGTCGACTAGTCGTGGGAAAAACTGTGACAGAGCAGAATTTCTGGGAGTTGTGTTAGATGGCTAAATTCATGATTTTAGGTAACTTAGATGTACAATAGGGGTAGACACAAGTGCTCTAGGGCTAATTCAAATCTTGGTGAGTGAAATACTCACATGGAAAGGTTGGATTTAGTTCTTGATGACCTAAAATAGGATTTTTAAGAATCTAGTGTATAAGAATTACTAATATAAGTAATTAGGAAGCTATCTAGGTCTTGGTGAGTAAGGTACTCACTTGGATGGGTCCAATTAGGGGCTTGATCCAAGAAGAAGATGATGGCCTTAATCCTTGAGTGGTTGTTGAAGCATGAGATGGAGATGTTGAACTTGGAGTTGCCTTCGGGAGTGTTGGTGGTTGGAGATGAGATCCTTGAAGCCCTAGATGAACTCTTGAAGTTGGAGGCGAAGAGACTTGGGGTTTCTTGAAGCTAGGGTTTGTGGAGGAGATGGGGATTTTGGAGAAGTCTCTCTTGATGAGTGAAGGAGAAAGAAAAGGGTGAATTGCAAATGAAAAGAATTATATAGGTTGGGGATTTTGTGAATTGAGTGTAAATGGGATAGATGCAAGGGGTTTCTTGCAAAAAGGGAGGTGAGGTGTCCCTCACAAGGCCACTTGGCCGGCTAAGGGAAGGAGAGAGAGTTAGTGGGGTTAGGTGAGAATGTGAGTGGGAAATGAGGTGGCAATCTAGGTGGAAATTAGGAATATGCAATTATGAAAAATGCCCGAAATTCAAGTATCTCGGAATGATCTGAAAATTTTACCAAAAATCAGGAAATATATATAAAGACCAATAGTGAAATCCGTTCGAAGAAATACTTTATAGTTTTAAAGTTAAAAATCCCGGAATCTGAGATTTACCGACTCCGAAAGAATTTCCATAAAATCGTAAAAATCCCAGAAAAAGAATATAGACAGAAAATATGACTCCGAGAAATAAAGTCTAGAGAACCATCATGAAATTCTAAACCGTTTGAGAATTAAAAATCCGGGAATCGGTCAGCGGTACTGGCCGACACCGGTTTTGAAGAAATTCAATTTAATCCGAGAAAAGTCCAGAAATTCACAGAAAATCTAATATATTGGGAAATAACATTTAAAACTGAAATCGGTCAATTCTACATGCCAGAAAACCAAATCGAGGAATATACCATGATCGGGCCCTCGGCTCAGGCTAGGGCTGGCTCCGAGTCCACGAATCCAAATCCAACAAAAATAATCGTGTAAAGATTCATGATACAGAATAAAATACAGAAAACAAATCGAAAAATACGATCGAAAATCTGAATACGCAACTAAGTACGTATTCCAGGAACGGGGTATTACAATCTACCCACCTTACAAAAATTGCGTCCTCGCAATTTCATTAAGGGGTAAATTTGAACACAAAAGGAACGAAGGCACAAATAAGGCATCATAAAACCAAAACAGAAGGTAAGATAAACACAGGAAGAACTAGGATGATCAAGGAAAGAATGACAAGGAAAAATAATACTTAGAATGATAACCAACTCAAATACAAGAAAGGGCAGTGGTTACCATGAAATCCTAAGGCCCCTGATCGGGATGCTGATCCTCCCCACTCTGCTGCAACACCTGAAGTCTCTGCCGCCATGGCATGAACTTGGCCTCTGCCCTGATCTGCTCTGGCTCTCATCCCCCTCTGCTGATGGTCATACCGTTGGGGTGGAAACGGAGCTCTCCGGTCAACGGGCTCGGGGTACCTCCTCAGTGGCTGCGCTGGAAGTGCTGGGGCTGGATGAGCTGGTCTGACTGGTGCCACCTGTCCAACCTTCCTGTGTGGGCAATCCCTCAGCATGTGTCTCCCTGATCCACACTCTAAACATAATCCTTTGGCCACTCGACACTCCCTCTTATAATGCCCGGGCTTGTGGCAATAATGGCATGTGATCAGGGAAGAGGGGTCTGGAATGGTCTCTTCATCATCGGCCCTGGGTTGCCCTATCTGCACCCTCCTCATCCATCAACTCAAGAGGTCTCTTCTTGGCCTGGCTCCTCATCTGATTCTCCTTCTTCTTCTCAAACCCACGCTCTATTTCCCGAGCGGTGGTGAGAACTTCTGCATATGTCTTCAGGTGATGGGGCATTAGGTACATCTGAATATCCATCTGAAGACCCTGTTGAAATCTGCTTGCCCGCTTCTCTTCATCCGTTACCATATAAGGGGCAAAGCGGCTCAATCTGAGAAACTCCGCGGCATACTCATCCACGGTCTTACTCCCCTGCCGAAGTCTGATGAATTGTTCTTCCATGTCCTTCTGAGCTGTGACAGGGAAGAACCTGCTGTAGAAACTCTTGGAGAAGGTGTCCCAAGTGACAGGCTTCTCCAGTCTGGCCTCCTCTGCTAGCCACCAAGTCCTGGCTATATCCTTTAGCTGAATCTTGGCAACTTCCACTTGGTCCTCCTGTGGGACCCTGGCTGCATTCAATAAATCTGAAGTGTCTGTCAGCCATTGCTCAGCATCCAAAGGTTTCTCTCCACCCGTGAATGTAGCTGGCTGTAGCCTCCTGAAGTCCGATATGTTCCCCGGCCTCTGACCTCAGGTGCTGCTATCTCTTGCCGGAGAAGCTCGGTCTGCTGCTGCTGATTTTCCATCTGTTGTTGCTGGTTTTCCATCATGGTCTGGATAACCCTCAATATATCCCCACTCTCTCCCGCTGCTCCACCGATGCTGATCCAGAGTTGCTGCGACCCGATCTCCTCTCCATCGATACTAGGTATGGATAGGCTGGAAGGAGCTGGAAAAGGAAATGGAAGGATTTCAGGATATGAAGGACGGAATCAAGAGGGACTAGATAAATCAAAAGGACTAGACAACTTTGTACATTGATGTTGGCATCCGCAAATTTCTAGAATTTGCTACTTGTTGTACTATGGAGGTAAGAGCCTAAGCTCTGATACCAACCTGTAACGCCCCGATTCCACGGATACGGGGGCGTCACTGCGACGTATATACGTAGGTCAGGAAAGGCCCCCACGTATACACGCTAAGCATAAAATACAACAAGCAAGGATCAGAGTGCAACGCAAAGCATGGTATACACACATATATGCCAACATAAAGTACAGATACAAGTCATCACAGTATGATAAACATTACATATTCCATATGTCTTTTATCACAACTCAGTCCAAAAGTAAAATATACAAGACATACACAAAACGCTCACGAGGGAGGTGAGGATCCCGTGAGTCAAAAGAAATCTGGAGTAAAAGCACTGGAGCTAGACTGCCTGCTCACCAGAGGAAGCTCAATCCGCAGTGGACGGCTCCACCACGATCCAAGCCTCGGAATCTGAATATGCAAATCCAAGGGGTCAAGACAAATAGTAATAAATGAACTACTGCCAAGTGGCTAGGGGACATGGATGGGGTCAGAACACAACTATGAAATAAAGGGACGAGTATAACATAATCGACATGAAATGGGAAATCCAAAGTAATGCTAACTACAAGCAAAAGTGATCGTATACGCTTAAGTCACTGTCCCATGAGACTAGTACGTCGAAGGAATAATCCAAACAAGGAAACCCTCATACATATACCTCTATCTCATGCCACAGGAAAACAAGCGTATAGGATCAGAATTGCAATTCATACGACAGTCAAACAGGGCTACACAACAAGTGCAACACAAATCCAAAACAGGAACTAATAATAGTTAAAACCGGAATCATCACTGGAATCACGGAAATCATAACAAGTGTCACAACTGGAAACATAACTGGAAAACATACCTGGAACGTCAAGATCCATAACAATACCATAACAGTATCAATTATATTAATATTACTCGTCTAACCCATATATCTAGGTATGTGCCTCGGTATCGATCCCAACTCACATACATCCATATATCGGAAAGTCGAGGGTCGTTATCGGAAGTAGATAGAGAACTGATATAGCTTCTTATAGTGCTTCACATGTCCACATACACCGGGGACCAGTTTAGTGGTCCAACGGTTCCCACCGCCTGGGACCGGCTAACAGGCTCGATAATAGTTCACATACACCGGGGACCAATTTGGTGGTCCAACGGTTCCCACCACCTGGGACCGGCTTGGAGGCTCAATGTCCCCCATATACTTCCATCACTATAAGCAAGGTATCATTCCGGCATCCATCACTTCCACCCATACCCCATATAAGTTGTAGCTTATTAAAGATTATCAGTTTACGGGAATAAATGAACATGACAGTAGTAACCTACAGACTCAAGAGGTGGCCCCCATGGATTCAAGAGGGCCCCCACCGTGTGGTGTGGCACTTTGTTCCATGTGGCACTTTGTTCTGAGGGAGGGATTCTAGAGGTGGCCCCCACCATTGGACGGTGTGGCACTTAGTCCAAAAACAAGGTAGGATTCCCGTAAATAAGATAATCGTAAAGTCAAGTGTATCATGCTCGGTTTAAGGGATAGCATGACTAAGTGGTGATATAACAAATGAAACGTAACAATGAACTAATAATTGGCGGGTCAACCATGGCATAACAATGGGTCGAGTGAGTACATGTTAGGCGTCATGTGATATACATGTGTTAAAAGGTAATAGATAACTAACAAGACTATAATAAGGTAAAGCAAGTGGAAACATAGAGATAACTTAGGGTTCAACGACCTCGAAGGGTCTGCCACGCATGAGTACAATAAAGGAGTAAGGATAACACGGGCAAGGCATAAGTCTAAGAATAAAACAAGCGATTACATGGCAATACACAAGCATGATAATATAAAGTGACTGCAGGTGATGAACCTCAAATAATAGGTCATAAGTACCAAGTGCATTCACATGAGCCATGCATAAGATCCATCAAGCGATGAGTCCTAAAGTACCAGTCATAAAGTACAAGAAACCATAATGCATAATACATAAATCAACGACAAGATCTAATTTTAGAAAAGAAACCATTTAAGACATGCAGACAGAATTAGTCGACTAGGGGGAAGAATTAGTCGACTACAAGTGGGATTAGTCGACTAATAGTCTTGTATAGTCGGCTAAACCTGTGCACCAGAGAGTTGGGATTTTTTTTCCAGGAGTCGACTAGGGCAAGGGATTAGTCGACTAATATAGGTCTCAAGTCGACTAACATACACGCAAGTCGACTAAGTCTGGGATACAGAGAATTGGAGTTTCTGGTTCAGGGAACATTAGTCGACTAAGGCAAAATGGTTAGTCGACTAGGGGGTTCAAGTCGACTGGTATTTAGGCTCAGTCGACTAGGCCGATAGTTGGTTTCTGTCCAAGGAAGGTTAGTCGACTAGGTGAATTCAGGAGTCGCCTAACAGGGATTTCCAGAGAGTTTATCAGTCGACTAATACTGGGAGTAAGTCGACTAATACTGAGTTTTCCGGAAAAACTAAGTTTCAGCTAAGTGTTCTAGTCGACTAGCCCCTAGGATAAGTCGACTAGTCGTGGGAAAAACTGTGACAGAGCAGAATTTCTGGGAGTTGTGTTAGATGGCTAAATTCATGATTTTAGGTAACTTAGATGTACAATAGGGGTAGACACAAGTGCTCTAGGGCTAATTCAAATCTTGGTGAGTGAAATACTCACATGGAAAGGTTGGATTAGTTCTTAGATGACCTAAAAATAGGATTTTAAGAATCTAGTGTATAAGAATTACTAATATAAGTAATTAGGAAGCTATCTAGGTCTTGGTGAGTAAGGTACTCACTTGGATGGGTCCAATTAGGGCTTGATCAAGAAGAAGATGATGGCCTTAATCCTTGAGTGGTTGTTGAAGCATGAGATGGAGATGTTGAACTTGGAGTTGCCTTCGGGAGTGTTGGTGGTTGGAGATGAGATCCTTGAAGCCCTAGATGAACTCTTGAAGTTGGAGGCGAAGAGACTTGGGGTTTCTTGAAGCTAGGGTTTGTGGAGGAGATGGGGATTTTGGAGAAGTCTCTCTTGATGAAGTGAAGGAGAAAGAAAAGGGTGAATTGCAAATGAAAAGAATTATATAGGTTGGGGATTTTGTGAATTGAGTGTAAATGGGATAGATGCAAGGGGTTTTCTTGCAAAAAGGGAGGTGAGGTGTCCCTCACAAGGCCACTTGGCCGGCTAAGGGAAGGAGAGAGAGTTAGTGGGGTTAGGTGAGAATGTGAGTGGGAAATGAGGTGGCAATCTAGGTGGAAATTAGGAATATGCAATTATTGAAAAATGCCCGAAATTCAAGTATCTCGGAATGATCTGAAAATTTTACCAAAAATCAGGAAATATATATAAAGACCAATAGTGAAATCCGTTCGAAGAAATACTTTATAGTTTTAAAGTTAAAAATCCCGGAATCTGAGATTTACCGACTCCGAAAGAATTTCCATAAAATCGTAAAAATCCCAGAAAAAGAATATAGACAGAAAATATGACTCCGAGAAATAAAGTCTAGAGAACCATCATGAAATTCTAAACCGTTTGAGAATTAAAAATCCGGGAATCGGTCAGCGGTACTGGCCGACACCGGTTTTGAAGAAATTCAATTTAATCCGAGAAAAGTCCAGAAATTCACAGAAAATCTAATATATTGGGAAATAACATTTAAAACTGAAATCGGTCAATTCTACATGCCAGAAAACCAAATCGAGGAATATACCATGATCGGGCCCTCGGCTCAGGCTAGGGCTGGCTCCGAGTCCACGAATCCAAAATCCAACAAAAATAATCGTGTAAAGAATTCATGATACAGAATAAAATACAGAAAACAAATCGAAAAATACGACGAAAATCTGAATACGCAACTAAGTACGTATTCCAGGAACGGGGTATTACAGATACCAACCTGTAACGCCCCGATCCCGGCGGATACGGGGTCGTCACTGCGACGTATATACGTAGGTCAGAACTACCCTCCCGTATATACGCTAAGCATCAGTACAGGCAAGAATCAGAGTACGGAAGCAAGTGGTGCATTATACATTCCAACACATGAGTACAATTACAAAGTTATCACCAGAGGTGGTCCAATATTACATGAATATTACATCACTGACATGCGCAATTGCGAGATTACAAGCAGATGTACATGGATGAATAGTACAAACGAGCACTCACGAGTTTACTAAAGGAAAACTCGAGAGGCACAAGGGGGACCTGGAAGGATAGAGCTCTGAACGGTCTGCTGGAGATCCACGCTTCAGCTGCGCCACTCTGATCAACAACAGGGAGAATCCACACTCTCCAAGCTCCTTGACCTGGACATGAGAATCCAGGGGAGTCAGATGAAACTCCCCAGGCGAGTGGTGATACTAAAGCCAAGTGGCGAGCAAGGGTAAGCATATGTAAAGCGATAGACCAAATAAAGCTGAGAACGAGCAAATCTGATTGTATGGTTTCAGATCACGGCTCCATAAGACTAGTACGTCGAAGGAATAATCCAAACAAGGAAACCCTCATATATATACCCTTATCTTATGTCACCATAATCCAAGCACATACAATCCGACTGCACTCAGGGCATGATAGGATAATGAACAGGAGGCAGATGGATACCAGGGATAAAGCAGGGCATGAGCAGTTAATATAATAATAACCATAAAACGGAAATCCGATGAAAAACCAGTACAAGCAAATATGATGAGGCATATCACAGATTCAAAGCCGTTTAAGCTGCAGGCTTCAGTATGCGTCCCATTCCACATACCTCTACTTACAACTTAAAGAGCCGGTTATTAGACACTTTATTATTACTCGTCTTACCCTGATATCTAGCTATGTGAACTAGCGTCCCAGCACACATAGATCCATATCCGAGTAAAGCAAGGTTGTTATTGGAAACTAGCGGGGGTATCAACGAACTATGTTTACAGTGGGTCCCGTACATACCGGGACCACGGCCAGGATGTTCCGCTGCTTGGTGACGGAACCTGCCGCAAGGCGATTCAGGAGGGTCTTATGTATGCCCTTATCATGATTCAGGAGGAGGGAGCCAGCACTCCCCTCGGTTGCCTGGAGGCCCACAGGTCAGACCGGAAGTTTTAGTTGCACAACATGCCTAATACCACTGTAAACACGAACACATATTGATAGCCGCATGTTTCCCCCGACCCGATACAAGTTGTTCCTTTTATGATTTATTAGGTTAATTATCAATTTACGGGAATAACAGGAGCAGGACATGATCAGGAATTCAGGAGTTCAGGTCACTGTATATAATACAGGATAACAGGTCACTGATCATGATACAGGATATCAGGTCACTGTACATAGTACAGGATAATAAGGCAGGGTTCCCGTAAATGTGATAATCACAGGTCAAGTATATCATGCTGAGTGTCAAGGGATAGCATGACAAGATGGTGATATTAGACAGGTAACCAGTCATGTCAAAGATTGATATAGTCCGGTGGCAAGTCATGTCATAACAAGGGGTCTTGCTAAGTAGTAGCATGTCCGATGTTAGATGATAATACATCAGTTGACAGGTGATATACATGTGTTAAATAGTAACATGCATAAACGACAGGTATGAAGAAAAAGACACGGTGGTAGAATAGTAGCTGAGCACAAACAAGCGAGCTGAGCAAGCTGGAAGTACAGACAGCAAACAGTATTTAACACTGGAGCATCTGGCGAGGTTACCGGGACGACTCGACTGAAGTACGAGCGGTAAATTCGGCAGCAACTCGCCTAGACGAATCTAGTGGTAAAGCGCTGAACGCTGATCATGATAACCAGGCGGAGCTGAACAAGCTGGAGGCATAAGCAGCGAACAGAGTTTAGACACTAATACGCTCTGCGAGGCTACCGGGGCACTCGGATTAAGATACGAGTGGGGAATCCGGCAGCAACTCGCCTAAACGAATTTAGTGAATAAAGCACTGAGTGCTAAGCATGCTCACCAGGCGAAGCTGAGAAACCTGACGATCCCAATCACGCCTTTTCCGAAACAGTGAGGGACCGGAGGCTGAACTGAGAGACCTGCCCGGTCCCAATCACATCTCTTTCGAGATAGTGAGTGACCGGAGGTTGAAGGGTCCGGAAGCCAAGTATGGTATAAGGCAGTACAATACATCACAGGCATGGTATATGTACAAGAATGAAACTACCCTAGTACAAGCATTCGTCACAGAGCAATACATGTCCAGATATTGGCACTCGGCCATACACAAATACAGGGACTCAGCCCAATACAAAGTACATGGAAACATAAGGTAAAATACATATCGACCCGACAAAGCAGGGAATCCCAAATGGAGGCGAGAGCGAGGACACTCGCCTAAATCACCGGAAAGCCGAAGAGTCTGGGATCCATAGAACTCGCGCACGCGCCATATGATAATATATATATATGAGGAGAGAGAAAGAGTGAGAGAGAGGAAGAGGGAAGAACTTAGAGAGAGAAAGAGACTCAGGGAGACGCGGGTTTTGAAAGTGAGACGCGGGGTCACAGACGCGGGAGTCGCGTCGCGAGATTAGCAAACGCAGGAATCACAGACGCGGGATAGCAGACGCGGGGTTAAGATCCGCGTTAGGAACAAACAGAGGGGAGGAAAGGTGCTTCCTTTGTTGTGCCCGACGAAGGGATGTTCGGCCCAATCCAAAAGGAGGGTACCGGCCCTAAGTCTTGCCAACGGAGAAGAACGCGGACGCGGGAATCACAAACGCGGGAGTCGCGTTGTGAAGACACCACAAACGCGGAGATCGAGGCCCGCGTTCAAATCAGGGCACGAGGGAAACGCGGACGCGGCCGTGGGGTCCGCATCGCGTTAGCACGAGGAGATCACAGACGCGGGAGTTAGCCTCGCGTCGTGACGACACAGTAACGCGAAGGTCGCGTTACAAAGAGGGAGCCCGCACGTGGGGGTAAGATCCGCGTCGGCAAGTCACAAAGAGAGACAGGAGTTGAGGAGAGAGAGAAATCCAAGGGAGAGAGAGGGACCAGGAGAGAGAAAGAGAGTGAGGGCAGGTGAGAGAGAGAGAGAGTGCAGGACAGGGGAGAGAAAACAAGGGGGGCTGTTGCCCCCCTCTGGATCCCGCACAGCACCCCCGGCTGGGGGTGCCCGGACTGGCCGCCGGCCAGGCGGCGGCGCGGGCGGCGCCGGCCACCAGCAAAGGAGGAGGGGGCGGCTGCCCCCTCAACAGAACAGAGGAGGGGGCTTTGCCCCCTTCCTGCAGAGAGAGAAAGAGAGGGGCTTGCCCCCTCTCAGATCAAGCACAGGGGCCCAGGTGGGCCCCTGGCCGCCCACGGCCGCCGGCACAGCGCCGGCGGCGCCCCAACTGGGGTGGCGCCGGCCACCCAAGAAAAGGAGGGGGCTGTGCCCCCTCAACAAGGATGCACAGGGGCCGGAGGCCCCCTGGCTGAGTCCAAGGCCGCCGGCATGGCGCCGGCGGCGGTCTGCCTCCGCCGGAGGTGCCGGAGGAGGGTGAAGGTCGGCGGTGAGGGTGGTAGCCGTGGCCGAAACCAAGGGAGAAAAAGAAAGGAAAAGGAAAGAAAAGGAAAGAAAGGAGAGAAAAAGAAAGAGGAGGGAAGGAGATGGCCGGACTTTGTGGTCTTCTCACCGGCGTCGTGGTGACGGAGACGCCGGCGGTGGTGTGGTTCGGTGAGGCGTCGGCCTCTCAGGGGAGAAGAAAAGGAAGTAAGGAGAAGAAGGAAAAGAGAAGAAAAGGAAAAGAAAAAGAAGAAGAAAGAAGAGAGAGAGAGTGATAGGGATTGATGGGAAAGGGAGTAGGTGAGGGGGTGGTGTCTCCCACGTGGGGGGATGGCTGGGTCAATGGAGGGAAAGAAAAGGAAAGAAAGAAAGAAGAAAAGAATGGATTGGAAAAATAATAATATTAAATATGGCCCGAAAATCGACTGTTCCAGAAAAATCCCCAAAAATACCCGGAGGTAGAAAACGTCATCCTGAGGAAAAATATGAAATCGGAATTCCAAATAAAATCCCATTTTCAAATTAAAAATCCGGAAGTCAGCCGCCGATACCGGTCTACACGGGTCGGTCGGATTTTGATAAATTCTGAAAAATCCCAGAAAATGTATTAAAGAAGAAAATATGATTTTAAGAAGTAAAGTGAAAGCGGATTTTAGAAATTCAATCCCGATAGTCCCGAAATCAACCAGCGATACTGGCCGATACCGACTCCGGTGGAATTTTCATAAATTCATAAAATCCTCAGAAAAAGGTATTTAGATAGGAAATGTGATTTTGAGAAATAATGTCTAAAGACACTTTTAGTAATTCCAATTAGTTTGTAA
Organism: Agave tequilana; assembly: GCA_038442645.1. Classification (NCBI taxonomy): domain Eukaryota; kingdom Viridiplantae; phylum Streptophyta; class Magnoliopsida; order Asparagales; family Asparagaceae; genus Agave; species Agave tequilana. The sequence continues at coordinate 13,186 of JAVJIF010001244.1, forward strand.
ATTAAAAAATCCGGGAATCGGTCAGCGGTACTGGTCGACACCGGTTTTGAAGATTCCCAACTTAATTGAGGAAAATTCCAGAAAATCATAGAAAATCTAGAATATTGGAAAATGATGTTTAAAACTGAAATCGGTCAAATCGGAATAGTAAAAAGACCAAATCGAGTAATACTCTAGGATCGGGCCCTCGGTTCAGACTAGGGCTGACTCCGAGTCCACGAATCCAAATCCAAGACAAAACGTTCATATGTATAATTCATAATACAAAACAAATATAAGAAGTAAATCGAAAAAATACGATCAAAAAAATCTGAATACGCAACTAAGTACGTATTCCGGGAGCGGGGTGTTACATTAGGGTATCAACACCCTGGATAGAGAAAGCATTCTCTAAAAGGTCTCTGATTCGAGAGCGCACGGTGCGTTATGAAGAAGCCTCTGCTTGTGGAGTCCTCCCGTATGCCTGTATCTCCTTGTACCCTTGGCGGGCTATTTATAGGGAGAGCAAGGGTATAATCGTCCCTTGAAAATATGGAAACAGATTGAATCGAATCTGTTTAAAATCTGGAAAGTGGCCTTGCTGCGAGGCTAGAATTGGCAGGTCGATTGATCTTCTTGATCCTTTCCATATCGTTGGAGGATTCCCCTGATCTTCTTACTCGTTTTAAGAAGAATCAAGAGATTGTGGCAATCAACTGCCAAATTTGATCTCTGATTTGATCTTAATTAGATTTGATCTGATTGGATCCGATCCCATCCGGAGATTTGATTGGTCAAAGGTTGACCACAGCAGATTCTTAGCGGCGTTGTCCGCATTGAGCTCGTAGCGGGGCTAGAGGCAGCTTTTGGCGAAGTCCGAAAGAAACCCTTTGGCGGAGCTGGAAGTCCCCTGTGGCGAAGTTTGCGAGTTAGCTTCTTGGCGAGGCTTTGGATGGCTTTAAGGCGAAGTCGGGTGATATAGCCTCTCAAGCGAGGCTATCCCTTTGGGCTCATGTGATGCTAAGTGCTAGCACCTTTAGACCTGCTGAGGTCTGTTTAGAAACAATCCGGGTTCACTGTCTGCTTGCTGGATCAGTGGAGTCCAAGTTGCTTCCTTGTCCCTCGGAGATGGGTGAAGACTGGTCTTCAGCTCGTCTGTCACTTGTCTTTTGTAAATGTCAACAAGTTTAGATATTGTTCGGACCAATAAGGATCTTGTCTTTTTTAAGTGTCAACACTCCTACCTATCCAGTTTCTCTTGCTCAGATCACGAGATTTCTCCTGTAACTCGTGAGCATCATTTTATACTGTTCATATGTGTATATCATACTTTTACGCCTCTGGGTGATATAATATACTTATAATGTTATATCATGTCTCGTGATAACTTTATAATTATGCTCTTTATATTGTAACGTATAAAATGTCATGTAATTTAGTACTCTGATTATCGCATGTATTGTAACTTAGGGGTCGTTTGTTTCGCGTAAAACTCCGTAATTCGTAAATGACTTACTACCCAGTTACAATTATGGCGTTTGTTTGGACCGTAATTCGTAAAAGACTTACGTAACTCAACTAACACTTACTTGCAACCCAGTTACCACTCACTTACAGCCCAGTTACAGTAATTTTGTGGTCATACAAATTTGTAATATTTTTTTATATTAATATTTAAAAAATTTAATATCTAAATTTTTTAATATTTATTTACAGTATTAAAACTTTTAAATCACCAAATAGTTAATTTTGTAGTCAATTTTTCACTCACGACTTATACATTACGACAACCAAACACCGTAAAGTACAATACACTTTCTCACTTTACAATTTTATATTACCAACCAAACACCGTAAAATTACATACATGTAACTCATTTATAATTGTAAAATACTTTACCAATTACAACTACGAATTACGGTCAGTTACGACAACCAAACAGACCCTAAGTGTATATATTTGAGAATATATCCGCCATGTATATACACGTCACAGTAACATTTTTATACCGACAAAATTAGAGCGCTTCAATTGGTCACACATATGCAAATGAGTATACAATCCCATCTCCAAAGGGGCCGATAATTTGAAAAATGGCCACCAACTTGTAAATACGAGTTGCAGTTTGATTTATGTGGGGGACACACATGCAATGATCCTGCAATCACATTTTCACCTATAACTGAAGAAAAACCATATTATAATTATGGGCGCAATTGAGCTTGCAATCCTGACCAATTGCAGCCCACCAAACATACCAAAAAGAAAAATCAGAAAGCTTCTCGTTTTCTCCGCGAAGTTTCGTGAGCGCGTTCACCTGTGGACGGTGACCGAATCCAAGTCCAGCGCAACTCTCTAGAATTAGATCATTGATGAAGAAGGTAGTTGAACATAATAATTGCCTCTCTCTCTCTCTCTCTCCCCTTTTTTTCCTTTAAAGCGTGAAGGACAAAATTTCCACGTTTCGTCAAAAAAAATTTTACAAAAAAAAGAGATTAAAAAATATAAAAAAAAAAAAAATCAAACAAGTCTTCACAGCTGCTGACAGCCTCGTGCATTTTACGAGCATGCACGAATAATTATGTAACGAGTCTATAATAGTGTATCATGATTTTCAAAATAATTTTCTCACCATTTTTGCAAGTGAATGTACCCAAAACTGTAATATTTTATGGGTTTAACCGCATCTCTTTGCTCAAAAAATGAGAAGAAAAAACTACAAGAAAAGTGTTAAGCTGTGCTTATTGTGCTTATTGGATTCTCTTTCTCTTCTTCAGATACGTGGCTCAATTATAACTAAGTGCATGCATGATACATGACCTTCTCGAACTATAAAGTCATATTCAAAAATATTACCGGCATTCCTTAAAGAGTTATGTATTTTTTTTTTTTAAATTTAAATTTGAAACATGTTGGTTAAGAGTTAGCATAATAAGAAGAAGAACATAGACATGTTTTTAGAAGGGTGTTTGTTTTGAGTTGTAAGCCTTCAACTTCTAAAGTTATAAATCACAGAAATTTTTTCATTTTTCATTATTTATTTTGCTGCAAAACAATTTGTAAAATGATCACCCTCATTTTTTTTCACGCAGTTGCTACAGTTAATTTTGTGGTCATGTAAATTCCTCTTTTACGCCTATATTTTTTTCACTTGTAACTGCTACAGCTAATTTGTGGTTATATAAATCTCAATTTTAGTACGCATGCAGTTCAAAACAGTTACTTGATAATTAATATATAATTTAATATTATAAATATTTAATATTTTCAATATTTTTAATAGTACTTAACTTTATTTAATTATTTAATTATTTATTTTTAATATTGCTTTAATATTTAATATTTTATTGCTTTAATTTAATATTATTATTTAATATTTTATACCAAAATTTAAATGTTTTATTAATATTTTAATTTTTAATAATATAGCAATATTATGTTTTAATATAAAGTTACTACATATTTAATTATATTAATTATATAATATAAAAATTTATTTATTAATATTGTAATATAATTTTTATTATATTAGTATTATAATAATATTTTATTTTGTTAATTTTTATATTTTATATTAAAATTATAATAAAATTTAATATTATAATAATACTTTATAATATTTAATAATATAATAATATAATAATATTTTATTATTTTTCTTTAAAAATTTTTAATATTTATATTTTATTAGTATTCTTTAAATTTTCTTCAAATTTTATAATTATTTGTTTAGTTAACATTTTATTAATATTTAAAAATTATAATAATATTATTATTATTATAAATGATATATTAAAATAATTAATATTTATCTCAAATATATAATATATTTTAATATTCAATAATAGATTTAACTTAATAATATTGTAATATTTAAATCACTGCTGTAGTTAATTTTATGATTCACTTTTTCACTTATACTTTTACAGCACTAACCAAATACCGTAAAACACAATATAGTTTCCCACTTATACTTTTACATTACCAACCAAATACCGTAAAGCACAATATATTCCTCACTTACACTTTCACATTATCAATCAAATACCGTAAAACACAATACGTTTTCTCTGTTACAGTTCACTTTTTCCATTCCCATTTTACAACTTACGACTTGCAGCAAAATAAACAGGCTTGAAGTAAATAAAATTGAAGAGCGAAGAAAAAAAAATGGAACTTGTAAGGTAAACTGGGAATATTTCAAAATACGGGTTTATCTGGAAAAATCCCACGTCCCAAATTTGTTATCTACGTTCTCTCATTTGTGGACTACATATAAAAATAAACAGGTCTTAGGGTTTTTAATAAAATAGGCAAGAAGAACATACGGTTGGGATGCGTTTGAATCCTGGCATCATCTTTTGATATTTTTCTAAAATTAAATACTAAATTTGCTAAAATTATTATTAAGTAATCATTAAAATTTGTCAGCAATCGCTCTGGCAGCGGGGAACGCTCGCCTATATAAACCCACCAATGCTGTCATTTCTTCCTCCCCCTCCTCTCTCCTCCTTCAGTTTCCCCCATTATTTTTCTCGGAAGCAAAAACCTATCCTAATTCTCTCTCGATCCCTTCTGCATTGTGCCTTTGAGTTCTTGGGTCGTTGGATTTGGGTAAGTTTTGGGTTGGGATTGCTCTGGATTGTTGATTTGATGAACAGTTTGTGAAGCATTTGGTGGTTCTCTTGTTAGATTTGTTATTAAAATCCAAACTTTGATCTGGGTTTATAACATGAGGGGCTAATGCAAAGATTATGTTAATTTTTGAAAATAGTAGTGATGAAAGTTGCTGACTTTTTTATCACCAAGGGGGAGATTTAGGATTTTTAGAAGGACCCACGTTGTCAAAATTTCATCTTTGATTTGAGATTATGGAAGCACAATCTATGCCCTAAAAAATTACTCCTTTTTGTGGTTACATTTTAATTGCATTTCTAAGGTTGTTTTGTGTTTTGTTGTTTTGTGAAGGTTGTAACAGATTACAATGGAATTCGAAAGTCAATATCGCCATGCGCAGAGTCCTAAATATGATTGCCTTCTCTTTGGTAAGTGTTTCTGCTAATCAAGTTTGGTCATATTTTTCAATCTTTTTCAGTGTATAAATTTGAATTCTTATAGATTATTATGTCTTATTTTAATATATAGATCTTGATGACACCTTATATCCCTTTAGTTCTGGCATATCTTCCAACTGCACCATGAATATTGAAGGTACACAATTCAATCATTCCTTTTAAATTGTTGTTTGCGAGATTCTTTATCACATATTGACTGATATTAAATTTATTATTGTATGTTGTACATTTTTAGATTATATGCTCGAGAAGCTCGGAATCGAAAAGAGCAAAATCTCTCAGATTTCCAACTTCTTATACAAGCACTACGGAACAACCATGGCAGGGTTAAGGGTATGCTAATTTACCTTTCATTGGTGTCTATTGCATTTGAGTTTGATATTTGTTTCAGATTAAAAATCTTTTATTCTTTGATAAACAGGCTATTGGTTACAAATTTGACTATGATGAGTATCACAGTTTCGTTCATGGGAGATTACCCTACGATAAGTTGAAAACTGACCCTGTTCTGAGATATCTTTTGTTGAGCCTGCCCATTCGCAAAGTTGTAAGTTTGCACGAACATTGTAGCTTTAGTTTGATTGAAGGTTTGGCAGTCGAGAAGTCTTAGCGTCTAATTGATTGAAAACAGATATTTACGAATGGTGATAAGATCCATGCCGCAAGAGTACTCAGCAGGATGGGATGGAAGATTGCTTTGAAGGAATCATATGCTTTGAGACATTGAACCCGCCAGAGGATTCACCGTCTTCTGATGAGGCGGCGGCTGAAACAGAAATCTTTGACACCCTTGACTACTTATCTCAGGCTGATGCCAATATAGAACTGCCCAAGACTCCAATTCTCTGCAAACCATCTGAGGATGCCATGGTTCAAGCTCTTAAGATCGCAAACATTGACCCTCAGAGAACAGTAGGTGTCTGTTTCTGCGACTTGTGGTTGTCAAAATTTTGTTGTTATTTTCTGCAACATAACAGTTAATCACGTCGCGGGTCAAATTTTCTGTGCAGATTTTTTTTGATGACAGCATCCGAAACATCCAGGCTGGCAAGAGAAATGGTCTCCACACAGTTCTGGTAAATCCTCTATATCCCGTGTTCATTTATGAGTTGAGACTAGTTGCATTGATATCATTTCACTTGAGGTGGAATTCTCTGTTGGATGAAACTTTTGTTGATTACCAATAATTTATGGCTTTATGTTGTGGAGATCAGTTCTGATCTTATTATCTGATTTGGCTTTGGGTTGCAGGTTGGCACTTCAAACAGAGTTAAGGGAGCTGACCATGCGTTGGAGAGCATCCACAACATCAAGGAAGCATTGCCTGAGCTGTGGGAGGAGGCCGAGAAGGCAGAGGAGATGCGATACTCGGCAAAGTTGCAATTGAAACATCTGTAACTGCTTAGGAGTTGTTTCCATGTAATTGCACAGAGGAGCACAGTGGCAGTGCGTGCGCGCGTGCATGTGTGTGTTGTGGGGGGTGTGGGGGGGTGTGGTGGGGAAATGACTTTTTTGCGGGATTATCCTGCTGCTCTTGTCAATCGATCTATGCATTTGTAACTATTAGTAATTTGATATCAGAAATAAATCTCCTTTTCTTTCTATACTCCCTTGTGTTTCTAAATTTATCCTTAAAGAGGAGATACAAACTCTCTGCTGTCACCATCATATACCTGCATAATTTTCAGAATATGTAAAAAAAAAACGCTGCTAACTAATTCTTTTTTTCGTGCAAGTTGTATTTCAAGTGAGCAATGCTTGCAAGCAATGATTAATGTAGTCTTGAGAATATAGATTGCTCTTCAATCATGACAAATCAACAGCCTGATCTACCCCTTATCTCTCTCTCTTTTACTTTTTGCTTTCTTTTTTCTTTTTTTTCTTCTCTCTTTTTCCTCCTTCCATTTTGAGATTTGAGGTTAGGTTGTGCCAATTTGTTAGAACCCACAATTTACATGCAAATATTGAAGGAAGCTATAAAGCGAACATGCAGCTTTACAGCAGTGAACAATTCCCCAAAGATGATATCTTTGAATTCCTTTGTGCATAAGTTTTGTCAAGAAAGCACCACATGTAATCAATCTAAATTGGTGTGTTCAGAGTTCTTGGATTGTTTATAACTGGATAGGAGAGATAACTTGCAACCTTGGATTTTGGTCCAATTTAGTTGGAAGAATCAAATTCCAACTCAAAAACCAAAACGAAACATCTCAAAGAATTCAGCATCTTTGCAGCTGAATATACCCTGTACACCTCCTGCAGAGTTCTGCAACTAGGACCCAGAAATACTGTGACAAAGCTGACATAGTCTCCGTCTCACATATCAGTGTCCCAAAACATTCAAAAACTGAAGAAAATTCAAATTTATTGTAAATTCCCTTTGTTATTTAATCATTTACTGTCATTTTCCAACTGAGAAAGAAGAACTCCTTACAGAAACACATGTGGTTGACAAAGACACAAGACACAATTTCAGAGTTTTTTTTTATGGCCAACTTGTGTGCACCCATCCAATCTAAGCAAGGCATCACATTTCCCTTTTACATAGCAAGTAACCCTCAGTCTCAGTCAAATGCTTCTCATGTAAAAAGAAAAACAAACAAATTGACTTATTCTCTCAACATCAAAAGACTTGCATCATTTTTGTCAGAAATAGAATGCATAATGACCAGTTGTTATCTGCGCTACGAGTGGTTGGTCTCATTCATCCATCTCCACTTGCCTCAAGTGATTGTTTGATGTGCATGGCAAGTTTTTATAGCGATATCAGATCATTCAGCAATAACAAAAGTCAGTTCTGAAAAGAAGTTTTCGTGGTCCAAAAACTCATTGATCACCTAGCAAGGCATTACTACAGAAAATTCTAATTTCGTCTCGAGATTTTCAATAAACTCGCACAATGTAATGCATTTTTGCACAAGACATCATCATCATTTCCTATTTCAGTTTGAGTTGCGAAGATATGGAGCAAATGGACCACAACGCACTAGTGCCAAATTTCTGGCCAATGGACACAAAAAAAAAAGGCGCCACATAAAACGTGTAAAAAAACCAACCTTATTGGTCATGCAGTTTAAAATTTTAATGCATTTAAGAGAAAACCCAAAAAAGAATGTAAAGATGGTAAGGTAAATCCGCGAGTAAAGAAGTTTGTATTTTTGAGTGTCAAAAGAAATATGAAAGTCTACAGGTTATGGGACCCTAAAAATAAGAAGATTGTGTTGAGTCAGCATGTCATATTTAATGAGATTTCTTTGTTGAAGTCTACCGTCTCTCAATAGGTGGAGAGGACGAAGACCAAGGATGTATCGCAGCAGGTGGAGGCTGATGATACTCCACCATCTCTAGTTGGTTCGATATCAGTAAGGACTTCACCGGATGTGACGCCGGGTGGAGATCATGTAGCAGTTTTGATGCTGAATAGGTTGAAGACATTGATGAGAATGTCGAGTTATTTGCAGCTATTGGAACTAAGATAAAACCATGAAAGTGGGTGAAGAAGCATAAATCTCAAGTTGGTGACCGTGACAAGTTGAAGGCCGTTGTTCTCCATGACGGTAGTGCGGAAGTTCATATGACTCAGCCAGTTTGGTTCGCTACTGAAGATTTAGTCACAGGTATTTGAGCTCGGTGGAGCTCATTTTAATGAATTACGGTTGTCTTGATCCCTTGGGCAAGGTACGTAGCAGCTGTAAAGGCGTAGCCATTTAGTAATGCAACCCGTATGAAGCTATTTGGTGTATTTGAGTTCTCGAAAAGCTGATTGGACTTCATGTAGAGGTGAAGGGTTGGAGTTCACGTAGAGGTGAAGTGTTGTGATCTCGATGAACGGATGATTTTCTGGTGAGAAGACAGTTGAGCTTGCATAAAGAGGGTGTGCATCCAGTTTGTTGAAGCCGATGATAGTGTTTACTGTGCTCTACTCAGATTTGGTTGGACCGTCTTGAAGACATATAGACTGGAGAGAGCAGTCAGTTGCAGAGTCAGTGTTGGTTCATATTGGGTCATTTGGAATGGTGTTTCATTCAGTCGCTGAGTTGTAGACATTTTTCGTTGATAGGCTCATAAGGTATTTCTCTTCGATGGAGTGTTAGGAAGGCATGTATATTGCATTCCGTTTGGATAGCTAAGCTGAAGTTGAAAGCTTACAATTGATATTGGAGTTTGGAGAGTCTTGCTTGAGGGGATGACAAACTCAATTTGAATCTGGTACGATCAGTGAATCAATGTATGTGTGCTGGCGATTTGTTTTGAAGGAACCAGTTTCGTCTGTTGGCCAAGTCGAGGTCGTGTGTCAATTTCACCGAGATTGAGTGTCAATTTCGTTCAGAGCGCTCAAGTCGAGATCGTTTGTCGATTTTGTCGAGATCATATGTCGATTTCGCCAGATGTTCGTTGGAGTTCAGCTTAGATTTGAAAAAATTTCACCGAGGTGGAGAATTATAGGGAGAGAGGAGAAAAGAGGAGATAAAAGATATCGAGAGAGTTTTTAACTCATTGGAAGAGATAGTGCAGAGATCAAATCCAAAAGGACGAGAATACAAGTTTGCAGTAGGTCAGGATAGAGCTCGGTCGACGGTGTAAACGATGTGCACAGCCACATCCCGGTCGACCGCCCAGTCGACCATGACTAGGGAACGGTCGACCGGGCGGTCGACCGACAGGCACACATTGACTCTTTGTTGGTCCCGGTCGACTAACCGGTCGACCGAGGGACAGGGTCGGTCGATCGGCCGGTTGACCGACGGACGCGACTGCTTTTCCTGAACGGATTCAGATTCCTTTTCTGTTTTGAAATCAAATCCAATTGTGCTTTCCTAAATCACTGAGACTCTCTGCCTATAAATAGGGTTAGAACCCTCATGAATTGTATCCCTTAGAGTATCTCTTGAATTCTTTTGTAATTGAATGTTGAATCAATAAAATCTCTCTCTTTCTTGCCCCGAGGACGTAGACAAATTGCCGAACCTCGTTAAATATTGTGTTGACTTTTTTTCTCTCTTGTTTCTCTATTCTTGTCGTGTGGGTACTTCTTCGGCGCGTCTATTCCTATTGCTTGGGTTCATCAAGTTGTTGTTGCCCAGAAGAAGGCGCTAGGCGCAACAGAAACAAGTAAACATTAGTTAAAAGTAGACATCAATATGTCACATGACAGTTGAATCATATCTACAATGATTTTCAATCTGGCAGACACCAGAAGTTTGTTATCATTTTCTCTGCCACATTTTCACTTTGGATGATTTACTAAAGTAATTAGCCACGACCGATGTTTAAAGCAAATTAAAACATACAATGAATAAAAGAAACCTTCCTAGATTTTTCATGTGCTTAATAACGAAAAGCAAGTGATTAATTACTGCATGAACCATATTATGATCACCGAGAGATTTGTTCTGAACATAAGAAAACCAACCCTTTTTATGTTGTGAAACCTTAAGATGATTTGTCCATTGTTGAAATGTACGGCACCTTTGCAATTCTGATTACATTTTCTTTTGATCTTTTTTCTTTTCAGAAACATTCCCACACTGAATTAAACATGAATGTGCGCGAGTTCTAATTTTCATAGGCAATGTGAGCTGCTGCCATTAAAACATTAACAGAACAGTAAAGTGAAAAAAAGGTAAGAACAACCATCTCGCAATTAAGAGGCAAATTTGGACCTTCTATTTTCTTGGATACAAAGCTCATCCCTTGTTAACCACTATGCCAAGCTCCTCTGGTTTAAAACTTTAGGTAGGACTTTAAAAACAAACTATAAGCTACTATTTAAGATTTAAAAGCTCGACAGCAACTTGAAATACTAGGAAAAATTCTTAGCATTGCTAAAAAGAATGCAAAAATGGGAAATACCTGGTGCTTTGCTAGATAGTGGCAATGGTGCAGGTTTTCAGGGGCATGGCCCTTTCTGTTGGAACCAGAGGCAATCCCTCCTGAAGATGACACCGATAGTTTTGATGGTTTTCCATCCAAGCGTTTCATGATTCCCATGGCCATGAATCTGCTCGAGTTGGAGTTACTGAGGAACTGCATCAAACAAAAATAACTAGCACTAGTTAGTAATGGACATCAACATATCACCTCGCTGCTGTATCACATCTACGATAATTTTCAATCTGACAACCACTCTCAAGTTTGTTATTATTTTCTCTGGTATAATTTAGTAATATCTGTTTAGGTAATTAGTAGGTGCATGATAAAAGAAAAAAAATGGACTTGTTCCGCATAAGATGAATAAAGAAACCTTCCTGTGTTTTATATTGCTTGAGAACAGAAAGCAAGTGTACATAAATTTTGCTGCTTATTTGTCACATAAACCATTTAATTCAAGAGCATCTATTACGGAGAATTTTAGGTAGGTAAGCTAATTTTCTTCATTTGACACAAGCATCTTGGCAGCTAATCATGCATAAACAGTTAATCATTAACATAGTCTCTAATGCTTGCAAGGAAGAAAAACACAAGAGCAGGTAATTATTCAAAAGAGTATGAACATAATGTAGTGGTAAATTTTCAAAAGGAATTTATCTACACTTCAATTTCTAACATGGACCTAAGAGAGAGCAAAAAGATAACGTAACAACATAGGTTTTTACGTGAAAACTCAATTTGGGAAAACCACAAGGAGGGAGAGAGAATTCACTATTTGCAAAGAATTATAGTGAGCTCAGCAGAGAAATACAGTAGAATTTTGGCTTGGGGAAAGCTTTTTATATGCTCAATGAGAAGTCTAATTGTGAATTCTTTCTTTTATTTATTTCTTGGTTGTCACCCCTGGTTCTTGTCCATCTCCCAGCATATGTATACTCGGGGAGCTTTCATTGTCAATGCGGGTCATACAGATTTCAATAAACGCATGATCTGCACATTGTGATTCTCTCGTAACGGTTGAAATTCTGCCGTTAATTGCAGGAGTGATTACTGTCACTTTCTATAACAGTCCGCGCTGGAGTAGAGGTTATTGTAACATGTGAAATATGAGAATATCTAGCGGCGTAACAGACTCTATAAATGTATGCGAAAATCGATGAAGTTGGTTACATTGACTGTTGTACTCAGAACGGAAAAACTGGTCTCAGTCGGCAATGTTCTTGGAAGGAAGAGTATCATTAGGACAATCGATTCCTCAGGAGGAGGAACGAATCTCGAGAATAACCGAATAATGCTTTGCGAGGAGATGATCGGATGGCTTTTATTATTGGTGTCTTTCGGGAGGTTCTGATGGCAGGGGATACGCGTCTTGATCCTCCTCTTTCTCTTTCTCCAGGCTTCAAGGAGAATGAGCGAAGCAGACTAACTAGATCCTGGTTCGGGAACTTGACCCGTCGCTTGTAATTTGAAGGGTCTGGTCAAAATGTCTCTTTTACATTTTGAGTCACCTTTGGAAACTGGTAAAGACAACTGGCTAATTAATAATACAAATTTTGATTTCATAATGAATGAGATCGTGTGACAGGATCGGATCAAATCTAGTTGATCTAGCATGCTGAAAAATTCAAGATATAAAACTGACTCTTCAGATGTGGTTAAAATTTTGAATTCAAGGTGATTTGGCTTCTGTATCTACAAATAGGGAAGATCGTGAAAGTGGGTGGTCTATCTTCTCAAGAATTCTTTTTTCCTCTATATTTCTTACTCTCATAGATTGTAGCATCATTCTTCTTCTTTACCTGATAGAGGAAGGAGAGGGAGGGGATGAAGATGATGGAGATGACGGATGCTTCGTATCGGCCTTTGTCTCGTTACTTCAGTCTTCATGATGACCTTATCTCGTAACTTCGATTTTCGTGACAAGGCCCAGCTATGAGGAAGAGAAGGTAGGATTCTTACTTCTACCTAGTTTATTTGTCTGATCCTTGATCATATTGAGCTGAACTGGAGTTGGTGCTCGTAGCCTTTCTTTCTTTATAGCGTGTAGGAAGCAGGAGAGGAAGGCTTGCTTGATGATGGGTCTGATCTCCTGTCTGGCCGTCTGTACTTCTATTGACTGTCGTTGCTTTTCCAGTGGGAGCTCTTTTCCTGTGATAGGCAACAGGAAGAATGGTGTGGGGGTATTTGTAACGCCCCGATCCTGCAGGTACGGAGACGTTACTGCAACGTATATACGCAGGTCAGAAATACCCTCACGTATATACGCTAAGCATCAGTACAGGTAAGAATCAGAGTACGGAAGCAAGTGGTGCATTATGCATTCCAACATATGAGTACAATTACAAAGTTATCACCAGAGGTGATCCAATATTACAGGAATATTACATCACTGATAGGCGCAATTGCGAGAATACAAAGAGATGTACAAGAGTGAACAGTATAAAAGGCACTCACGAGTTTATAAAGGAAAAACTCGGGAGGCACACAGGGGGCCCGGAAGGATAGAGCTCTGAACGGTCCGTTAGAGATCCACGCTACCGCTGCGCCACTCTGATCAGCAACGGGGGAAAATCCACACGCTCCAAGCTCCAAGACCTGGACATGAGGACCCAGGGGAGTCAGATGAAACTCCCCAGGCGAGTGGTGAAGCAAAAGCCAAATGGCGAGCAAGGATAAGCACATGTGTATCGATAAAACCGAACCATAATCATGTATTGAAAACTGTGCCGTGAACAAGAGCATGTATAAGCAGGTGTGAACAGGTATAGCATGATAATCATAAAACTGGAATTCTGTTATAGAACCCGATGAAAGTATTTGTAGCAAATCACACAACGGTCATAACAGGAGTGCATAGCAGGCATAAAGGGAGTCACAATAGGAATACATAGCTGGAATCATAACAGGGATAACAAGAGTCATAACAGGCATCACTCGATAACTCCTAAACAATATAAAACCGATAAAAAACGATAAAACCGAGTAAAGCCGACGATACGAGCAAAACAATCGTAAACACTTAGGTTAGGCTCCATGAGACTAGTACATCGAAGGAATAATCCAAACAAGGAAACCCTCATCTATATACCTTATCTCATGTCACCGTAATCCAAGCGCATACAATCCGAGTTACAAAACAACACAACAGATTCACATAGCTTATTATTATTAGGGCCGCCTAAGTTCCAAGCTTCAGTATGTGTCCCATTCCACATACTTCCACTCACAACTTATATAGCCAGTTATTTGGAAACTGATAAAGTTCGATGAATCATGTTTCGGATGGGCCCCGTACATGCCCGGGACAACGGTTCAAGAGTATATCGGTGCTGAGCCGGAACGTACCGCTAGGTACCGGGACTTATGGTCGCCCGAACAGGAATAGAGTATCGCAGATCCCATAGAAATAGGCCTAGGGCGTGTGCATACCCGGCAGGAATAATCAGGAGTAGGGGTGCCAGCACACCCCACAGAATCCCTGGTGGCCGCCAGGAGATCCCCAAGTACTTGGCCACGCGCGACTCGATATGGCCACCATAAACATGATTATCAGGGCCCATCAGTTTCTCCCAAACCAGGTGCAAGTTGTATTATTATAATTTATCAAGCAAGTATCAATTCACGGGAATAACAGGAGCAGGACATGATCAGGAGTTCAGGAGTACAGGTCACTGTATAGAATTCAGGATAACAGGTCAGGTACAGGCAGGAGATGGCCCTACAGATTCAAGAGGTGGCCCCCACAGATTCAAGAGGTGGCCCCCACCATAGTGTGGTGTGGCACTTTGTTCTGAGGGGAATGGATTCTAGAGGTGGCCCCCACGGATTCAAGAGGTGGCCCCCACCACTTGTGTGATGTGGCACTTTGTTCCGTGTGGCACTTAGTTCCATTCAGGTTAACCGGGAACAGGTGGTATAACATGAGTCAGTGTCAAGTAGTATGCCAGGGGTTGGTCTCAGGTATCCTGTGTCAGGCATAGCACGGTAAGAACTGGTATCGGGTATCGCATATAGCATGGCAAGTGGTAAAGTAGTTGCGGAGCTAAGCAAGCTGGAAGTATGGACAGCAATCAGTGTTTAACACTAGAGCGCTTAGCGAGGTTGCCGGGACGACTCGGCTAAGGTGCGAGTGGAAAGTCCGGCAGCATCTCGCCTAGACGAATCTAGCGTTAAGGCGCTGAGCGCTAAGCGTGCCTACCAGGCGGAGTAAGAAGACCTGTTGGTCTAAGCGCACTCCTCCTTCGAGGAAGTGGGCGGAAGCCCGGAGGCTAAAGTACGCTCGGGGTTTAGGAGCACTCTTAGTAGCTACCACAAAACCAATAAGGGTGCGGCTTTAAACCATTGGGTAGCCAGCCTAGGAGTGAGCATAACCCGGAGTCGGTACAGGAGTACCTGCAATGTTAGTACCACACAAACAAGAATAATACAAGCATTCGTCACAGAGCAATACTGTCCAGACATTGGCATTCGGCCATACACAATTACAGGGACCCAGTCCAATACCAAATACAGGTAAGTATGGAATGAAACACATATCGACCCGACAAAGCGGGGAAACCCAAATGGAGGCGAGAGCGAGAACACTCGCCTAAATCACCGGAAAGCCGAAAAGTCTGGAATCTATGGAACTCGTGCACGCGCCATAAATATAATAATATATAAATATTAGGGAGAGAAGGAGATACAGAGAGATGCGGGTTTGACAGTGAGACGCGGTGGTCGCAGACGCGGAAGTCGCGTCGCAGGAATAGCAGACGCGGGAAAGAGCAGACGCGGGGATCGCGTCGCGGAAAGTACCAGACGCGGGAATCACAAACGCGGGGATCGCGTTGCGAAGATACCACAAACGCGGGGTTCGAGACCCGCGTTCAAATCAGGATGCGAAGAGAACGCGGACGCGGTCGTGGGGTCCGCGTCGCGTTAGCACGAGGAGATCACAGACGCGGGTATCAGCTCCGCGTCGCGACGAGACAATAACGCGAAGGCCGCGTTGAAAGAGGTCGCCTGCACGCGGGGGTGAGATCCGCGTCAGTGAACACATCAAAGAGAGACCGGGAGTTAAGGAGAGAGAGTGAGTACAGTGAGAGAGAGAGAGATCTAGGGAGGAGAGAGAGAGAAGGGGATCCCAGGAGAGAGAAAGAGAGAGTCCAAGGGAGAGAGAGAGAGACCCAGGAGAGAGAGAAGGGGGACCCAGGAAGAGAAAACAAGGGAAGGGGGCTGCTGCCCCCCTCTGGATCCCGAGCACAGCGCCCCCCTTGGGGGCGCCCGGCCTGGCCGCCGGCCAGGTGGCGGCGCCGGGCGGCGCCGGCCACCGGCAGAGAAGGAGGGGGCGCTGCCCCCTCAACTGAGCAAAGGAGGGGGCTGTTGCCCCCCCACAACAGAGAGAAAGAGAGGGGGCTTGCCCCCCTCTCAGACCAAGCACAGGGGCCCAGGTGGGCCCCGGGTCGCCGCGGCCGCCGGCCACCGCCGGCGGCGCCCAAGACGGGGGTGGCTCCGGCCACCCAAAAAAGAAGAGGGGAAGGAGGAGAAGTTGGGTTTTGTGGTGATGGTGGGTTTGGTGATTTGGTGGTTGATTTGAGTTGGTGGTGGATGAATTTGGGGTTATGGGAGGAGGAGGAGATGTAGGTGGTTGTGGGGGTGGTGTTTGGGTGGAGAAGATGGTGGTGGTGGTGGTGATTTTGAGGATGATGAAGAAGAGAGGAAGGTGGAGATGGTGATGATTTTTGAGGAGGAATGAGATGGAGGTGGTGGTTGGTGATGGTGGTGAGGAGGCTCGGCCACCGGAGATGGGGTCCTCGCCGGCGACTTGGCCGGAGCGCCGGCGGTGATGGCCGGTGGGGCTGGCCTCTCTTGGAGGAGAAGAAGAAGAAGAAGAAGAGAATGAAGGAAAAGAAAGGAAAAGAAAAGAAAAAGAGAAAGAAAGGAGAGAGAGTGTGATGGTGATGGGGATGTGATGGGGAGGTGACCGGGCCCACGTGGAGGGGAGGGGCTGAAGTCGGTGGAAGAAAAGAAAGGAGAGAAAGAAAGAAAAGAAAGATTGGAAAAAAAAATAATATATTATAATATGGCCGCGAAATATCGACTGTTCCAGAAAAATCCCCAAAAATACCCAGAGGTAGAAAACATCATCCTGAGGAACAATATGAAATCGGTTTTCAGAAATAAAATCCCGTTTTCAAATTAAAAATCCGGAAGTCAACCGCCGCGATACTGGCCGATACCGACTCCGGTGGAATTTTCATAAATTCATAAAATACTCAAAAAAAGTATTTAGGTAGAAAATATGATTTTAAGAAATAATGCCTAAAGGCCCTTCTAGTAATTTAATCCGTTCGTAAATTAAAAATCCGGGAATCGGTCAGCGGCACTGATCGACACCCGTTTTGAAGATTTTCAACTTAATTCAGGAAAATTCCAGAAAATCATAGAAAATCTAAAATATTAGAAAACGATGTTTAAAACTGAAATCGGTCAAATCGGAATACCCGAATGTCTAAACCGAGCAATACTCTAGGATCGGGTCCTCGGTTCAGACTAAGGCTGAATCCGAGTCCGAGAATCCGGATCCAAGACAAAATGTTCATATAAATAATTCATAATACAAAACAAATACAGGAAGCAAATCGAAAAATACGGTCGAAAAAATCTGAATACGCAACTAAGTACGTATTCTGGGAACGGGGTGTTACAGTATTCCTTGGGATCTTTGCTGGAGAGTCGCTCGTCCACCTTCACTCCTAGTTCATCTATGGAGTCAGGAGGCTTGGCGTGATGTCATCACTGTCTTGTAAGCCTCAATCTGCAGTTTGTGGCGTGATTTTTAGCTCTGGTATTTTCTAGGGTTCGTAGACATCATCACCCTCCCAGTGCTGATGGATTATTTGTGATCGAGGTGAGACCTGCACAGAAAACAAAATTTAGAAAATCCACAGAAGAGACTGCGATGGAAGCATTTTCAGTATTCTTTTTAAATTTTTTAAACACATTAAATAATTCTTCTTAGTTTAAAAAAAAAGAAAAGTCTGTTAAATTAGAAGGAGGAGGAGTAGAAAGAGAAGAAGAAAATGGAAAAAAAAAATATTTATATTTTTTAATTTTTTAAAACAAATTAAAAGAAAAAAGCATGATTAAAATTTATTAGGGTTCATATTAATGTACTTACATCTCGATGCTTGCTTCACCTTCGATCTTTAGCAACGACTTACCTTGGCTTGAAGGCTTTCACCGCATGGAATAGAAGATTATTCTCATTCCAAATTGTCTATATTAGATCATCAAAACTATGAAAAGTAAGTATGATTTAATACATAACTTACCATTTAGAAGTAAGGAATAAGTCATCAGTGATCTTGCAAGGGCAAGACACGTTCGAGGCTATTAGAAGCATGTGGATTGAGATCAAGCATAAAAGAAAAGAGAAAATATCAAAGAAAAACATAAAAACCAAGTTTTGATTACATTGAAAAACTATAAGAAAAAGGAACAAGTTACATCAAGTGTCACTCTTGAAATCACGTTCTCACTTTTTCTTATGAATCTCTCTCTAATCTAGCTATTAAAAAAATAAAAAATTACATTAAAAGTAAAAAATACCTAAGTTAAGCTAAAGCAAAACTCTAATCCTAAGCTCTCTGTTGGTGTACCCTTTGCCTTCTGATTGTGCAGTATTTATAGAAGAACATGAAAGGAGAGATCATGTGAGAAGATAAGACCACAGACGATGGCCTAACGGCCAGCCTCTGGCCGTGGATCTGCGGCCAGAGCCGCGGATCCACGACAAAGATCTGTCAATTGAGCTAGATCTTTGGCCGCGTGGATCATCATTATTTGGATACTCTTTTTTCTGATAGGATGTCCTTTTAAGCTCCAAATTTGGCAATATCCTCGTTGATCTTCAAGCTAATCAAATCAATCCATATAAATCCGATTTAATTAGTTTTATTTGGTATTATCTTCTCCGATACGTTCTGATCTTCAGTTAGAGCTGCACTTATGCCCCTAATTCTTCTGATATTTATTTAATCCTGGATTTTGATTTAAACTCATTTAAATCTGAATTTAATTGGATTTTTGGGCTCATTTTCTCTCCTTCCCCATTAAATAAGGCTTGCACAACATTAAACAAAAAGAGTTAAATTAGCAAAGTTTATTAAAAAAAATGTGAGAATGTAACAACAAATAATGTAAAATACGTGTACGATCAGTTTGTTTGGGAGTCATTCAAAGCTTGGCTGGCAAGTCTGAACTGGATTGGAGTATTTGTATTTATTTCTTAAAAGTAAACAAAATATGTAATAGACCTCGTGCCACTCTTATTAAATGTGACCGAGTATATATCTGAATGGATGTAATAGGAAATTTTCGTAATGAAAATATTCTAGAATGAAAGTGTGTTTGTTTAGATCTTACCTGATTTGCCTTGTATTTTTTTTGATTGGAATTGAATGTTTGCACTGGGATATTTGTTTCGACTCCAAGATTTCAGGGATTGATTTGGCGTATAATTTTCGAGTGATTATTTATCTCACAACAATACCTGTAAGTATCATCTCCAAGTGGGAGAAATCCCAGCTATGAATTGAGCCTCCAAGAGAGGAAAATCCCTACAACAGAGTTGGATTCATATTTCCTTCTGAGATCCTATCAAGGAGCTTCGAAATCAGACCTCTAAGAGGGGAAATCCCTACAGCAGAGTCTGGTCTCCGAGCGGGGAGATCCCACCACAAGCATCTCGGTTCTCGTAGGAAGAGCGAGAAAAACCCATAAGCCAATCTCGTTAACACTTTCATGCAGGGGCACATCCTGTCTAGGAGTGTACATAGATGATTCTTCGAGTGGGGGCACATCCCATCAGCGGAGTATCAGAGTTTTGCCTCTGAGTGGGAGAAATCCTACTCTCGGGCCAGAAAGGCTGCAGAAAGTAGTTAGATGCACATATAATCATGCATTGAGACAAGTGAAATAAGTGTTCGATGTAAGTATAGACAGAACTAGTTGTATGAGCTTGGTTACAGATTCATGAGATCAATGCGTTGACGAGATAATCCAAATAAGGAAACTCTCATAAATATATCTTATGTTTTACATCACCATTAGCCGAGCCAATACAACTCGAGCTGCCCCCGAACAGATCAGGCATACACAAACTTTAAATCATACATGAGGTCCTCATTGTCGGGAGATTATTCTTGTCACATTTTTCGGAGAAATATTAGACGTATGGCCACATGATATCAATATGTTGAGGAGATAATCCAAGCAAGGAAACACCATAGATATACCTAACATAGCATATTGCCATAGTCCGGTGGTACCTGCAAAAATTTGTTTGAGGTGGGGGTAAATCCCAGCAACAGGTTGGATGCGTCTGTCTCGAGTAAAGGCCCCTACTAGCTGACGATCTGATACCTCTGACGTGGGAGCAAGCTCAATAACAAAGTTGTCCCCTCGTGTCGGGGATATCCCATCAATAGAGTTGTCTTCTAAATGGGGGCACATCCCAACATCGGAATATGGAAGGAACTTGATATAGAGAAACTATCGGGAGTTCATCCGCCCATGGGTTCAGATGAGGGGAGCCCATAGGCTTGCTTGTCGAGTGAGGGTACATCCCATCAACAGAACAGATAGGGGCTCTGAGAGGGGGCACATTCTTACAACAGAGTGGGTGGACTCTGAGTGAGAAAATCCCACTACGGAGGGTATTCGGGTCCCGTAAGACTATCGAGAAAGGCCCCTAGGCATGTCTGCATTAATAATTCCACGCGGGGGCATATCCCGTCTAGGAATGTATAGATGCGATCCTCCAAGTTGGGGGCACATCCTATCATCGAAAGATCAGATGTTCTGAGAGGGAGAAATCCCTGCAGCATAAGGGGACTTCGTGTAACGCCCCAATCTTACGAGTACGGAGATGTTACTGCAACATATATACGCAAGTCAGAAATACCCTCAATATATATATATATATATATATATATATATATATATATATATATATATATATATATATATAATATATATATATATATATTATATGGGTTAAGTGCTCCTAGTAGGTCTCCTTAGATTGTAATCTAAGAAGACGGCTTAAAACTCTAACATCCCGATTTTTTTTCACGATCCGACCACACATTATCATATTCATGTTATAAGATGTACGCATATAAAAAATCACGTGATTGAAAATTCATTTACTCATTGATCTAATCGTTCCATTTTGTTCTACTGTTTAAAAACCGTTAATGTTTGAACCAAAAGAAAATAGATAAACAAACTTCAAATCACGTGATTTTTATATGCATACATCTTATAACATGAATATGATAATGTGCGGTCGTATCGTGAAAAAAATCAGGATGTTAGAATTTTAAGACGTCTCCTTAGATTACAATCTAAGGAGACTTACTAGGAACATGACACACGCTAAGCATCAGTACAGGTAAGAATCAGAGTACAAAAGTACATGATAAATTATACAGTCCAACGAAGGGTACAATTACAAAGTTATCACATGATGTAACACAATATTACAAGAATATTACATCACAGCTAGACAAAAATGCTAGAACACAAAGAGATATACAAGTATGAATAGTACAAAAGATGCTCACTAGTTACAAAAGAAAAAGTCGAGAGCCAAGTAGGGGCCTGGAGAAAAATGACTCTGGATGGTCTGCTGATATCCACCCTTCTGTTGCGCATCTCTGATCAGCAAATAAGAGAATCCACAAGCTCTAAGTTTCGAGATCTGAGCATACAGATTCAGGGTTGTTAGAAGCAATACAACGAGTGGTGAGATGAGTGCTAAGTGGCGTGGATAAACAGACACACGTGTATCGATAAATTTGAATCAAAAAGCGTGTATAGAAAATCATGTCGTGAGCATACACACCCGAACATGAATAAGGCATCAAGTGATGAGATATATAGATGCGACAAAACCAGTTGTACGGACTCAGTGGATTGAGTCATGAGATTGATATGTCGAAGGAATAATCCAAATAAGGAAACCCTCATATATATATACCATATACCTCATGTCTCCATCGATTGAGTACACATAACCTGAGTTGTCCTCAAATAACAAAATAAAAGTATAGTATGAACTAGTAAGAAGCGGTGATTATAACGATAACCAGAGGATCAGTATAAAATCTGGAATGAGCAAGTCAGGGGTTAAGTACAGTAATATAAGTATAATATCAAACAAGAAATATATTGTGTAAATATGATAACAACAGGAGACCTGTATAGTAACACACAAGTGGTAAATATGGTGTATATATGTAGATATAATAATAATAATAATTAAAATCTAAAATACGAATCAAAAACCAATGAAAGCTAATATGGCAAAAATCAGTCGCACAATCCAGTTTATGACTTCATGAGATAAGTACGTCGAAGGGAAAATCCAAATAAGGAAAGCCTCATATGTATATGTGTGTGTGTGTGTATACATATATGTATGTGTGTGTCTGTACACACACACACACACACATATCTCAAGTTATCGTAATCTGACTGTATACAACCTGAATTGTAAAACTTCATGAAATCAGATCAAATACAAACGAATTGTTAATTAGCATCTTATTTTTATTACGCATTCTACTCATATATCAAGAATTTGTCCTAGCATTTCAACACATATATATATACATATATGAGTAAGCTGAGATTGTTATTGAAACTGATGATGAAAGTAACATGTTATGTTTACAATGGGTCCCGTGCATGCCCGGGATCACGGTCCAAGGTGTCCCGTTGCTGGTGTATGTAACCGGCCGAAAGGCGTATATGATTTTATTGTACGCCCATTGAGAATATAACATGAGGTAGAGCGCCAGCGTTCCCCTTCAAACACCTGGAGACCCTCAGGTAGAACTGGAAGTTTTAGTTGCACAACATAACTAATACTACTGTAAACATATTCACCAATTGAAGTCTATTAGTTTCCCCCTTACCCGATGTAAGTTGTCATTTTTATAGTTTATTATGTAATTATCAATTTACGGGAATAACAGGAGTAGGTCAGGTTCAGAAATTTAGAAGTACAAGAGTATATGAGTACTAGGGATATATGTCACTGTACATAATAAAAGATAGCAATTACAAGATTCTCTGTAATATGACAATCACAAGTCAAGTATTAAGCAGGGCGAGTGACAAGTAATAATAGCAGGTATCAGGTGATAATAAGTAGGTGTCAAGTGTCAAGTAATAGCATGAAAGGTGTCAGATGATCAACACAGTAGATATCAACTATCGTGTATCACAATACAGGAAAACGGAACCGATACAGGGGGATATTACAAATACAGAAAACGGTACCGACACAGGGGATTGATATGAATACAGAAAAATGATACTGATACAAGGATCGATATAAATACAAGAAAATAATACAGTTTTGAAAACAATATAAGTCATGGTTTCAAACTCTTCACAACCATCAAAAAAGAAATAATAGATAAATTATCAAGTAAGTAAGCGGGCAAACAAGTAAGCGAACATCCAAAAAGTTAGAGCGAAGCTAAAGCACAACACTAGACACCATCACGTTCGACATGATTACCACTCACAGTACGGCTAAACGCACACGACGGAATGAGCATATGAACACTATATTACCGCATGTGACGAAGTCGCGCTCATGGTGTAACTATGCTCGAACGAAATTAGTAGTAAAGCGCTGAGCGCTAGATCCGCCTACCAGGCATAGCTAAGAGAAATGATGGTCTGAATGCACTCCCTCTTTCAAGGAAGTGGGGAGAGACCATGAAGGGCCGAAAGGCCAAGTAGAGAGCCCGAAGGCTGAAGGGATGGAAGGCCGAGTAAGTACCTGCAGAAGTATTAGTACTATACGAGCACACATATAAACATGGTTATAACTAAACTACCTGTGGAGTGGCGAAGCCCAAAGGCTGAGTAAGGTAAAAATAAAGTCAATAAGCATACAAGTGGACAATCAAGCGGAGCTAAGTAAGACTGGAGTAAAACTAGCGCACAGCGTTAGATGCTACCACACTCATAGTGGTTACTGCTCGCGGCGAAGCTAACGCACGCATGTGGCAGTGGGTAAACCGCTCTGCACCACTCGTGATGAAGTCGCGCCCACGGCATAAGTACACCGGGATAGAGTTAGCGATAAAGCGATGAGCGCTAGGCTCACCTACCAGGCAGGGCCAAAAGACCTGACGGTCTGAGTGCCCAAAGGGCTTTAAGGAGACCATAAGGTCTAGGTGCACCTCCAATAGTTACCACAAAACTCAGAGGGTGCAAGGAATAAAACCTATTGGGTAGCCAGTCCGGGAAGTAGGCAGAAGCCTGAATACAGAGTAGGTTAGGTACCTACAGAGGTGTTAGTATCAAATATATGCATGTAAACATAATAACAACTAAGTTATCAGTAGAACAGTGAAGCCTAGAGCCTGAGTGTAGAGCCGGAGGCTAAACAATAACGAATGGTCAGCCACACATGATAATAAAGTAGAAATAGAACACATCACAGGCAGTGTACATGTGTAGGTATAGAACTACACTAATACTGGCATTCTTCACACTGATACAAATAAATGTGTCCACACTATACATGCACACACCCACACTGATACAAATACACTGACCGGTACATTTACATGTGTCCACATATACAAATACAGCAATCCCAAATATATTATAAATATAAAACACTCGTCGAAGTGGGGTACCCAAATAAGGCAAAAATACTCGCCTAAATTTTTGAAAATCCTGCAAATTATGGAATACCAGAAACACGTGCATGAGCACGACACACCCACCATTACTAAGAGAGAGATTTAGAGAAAGTGATAGGAAGAAAGAATTAGAGAGGGAAAGAGAGAGAGTTTTGCAAGAGAAAGAATTCATGAGAGAGAAAGAGGGAGACTGAAAGAGAGAAAAAGTGGAGGAAAGGTGAGTGGCCGGCCCCGGCCGACCACACAACAGAGGAGAGAGGGTAAGGAAGAAGAGAGAGAGAAAGAGAGAAAAGAGAGAAAAAGAGAAGATCCAGAAAGGGTAGACGAAAACTATGAGGGGGAGAGGCTGATTGGCGTGTGGCCAGCGAGGTGGCGCGAGGCGCTGGCCACCACGACCACGGCCGCAGGGGGCAGGAAGGGAAAAGGAAGAAAGAAAAGAAGAAAAGGAGGAAGAAGAAGAATATGATGAAAAGGAAAAGAAAGGGACAGTCGATAGCAATTGCCGGAGGTCAGTGATAGTCCCATGGTAGTGGCAGCGGTCCCACGACAGTGGATCTGGGAGAAAGAGGGAGAGGGAAGAGAAAGAGAAAGAGAAAGAGAAAGAAAAAGAGAGAAAGAAAAAGAGAGGAAAATAAATAGAAGGGGGATCAACCTGAGAAGGGGGTGGCGCCAGAGCTAGGTGGCCGCTGGCGTCAGGCAGGGGGCGACGATCGGCTGAAAGGAGAATAAAGAGGGAGAAAGGAAGAGAGACAATAGAGGAGAGAGAAAAGGAGAGAGAAGACGAGTAGGAGAGAGAAAGATATAAATAGGGTAGATATTTTGGGGTGGTTGGTGTCATGCCACGTGGCAATCCCAGGAGATAGGGAAAAGAGCGGAAAATATCTAAAGTAAAATAATTTATTTTAATATGGTAAAATTTGAGAAATTCAGAAAAATGTCCAAGAATCCTCAGAAGTAGAAAACATCCTCCTGAGAAATAATATGAAATTAATTTTCAAAAATTCAATCCAATTTTCAAATTAAAAAAATCTCAGAATCAGCCAGTGATACCGGCCGACACCAAATCCGGTCGAGTTTTGATAAGTTCAGAAAAATCTTCAAAAATGCATTAAAGTAGAAAATATGATTCTAATAAATAATGTGAAAGTAGATTTTAGAAATTCTACTCAAATTGTAAACTAAAAATTCGAGAATTGACCAGCGATATTGGTCGATACTGATTTTGAAGACTTTACAGAATAATTCGGAAAAATTTCCGAAAATCATTAAAAATCTAAAATATTATAAAATGATATTTGAAATTGAAACCTATCAAATCTGACTATGGAAAAGACTAAATCGAGTAGTACACTAGGATCGGGTCCCCAGTTCAGACTCAGGCTGATTCTGAGTCCACAAATCCGGATCCAATGCAAAACAATAGCATAAATAATCACAAAACAAAAATAAATATGGGGAGAAAATTAAAAAATATGATCGAAAAATTAGAACATGTATCTAAGTACATATTCCGGTAACGGGGTGTTATACTCCGAGTAGGAAAAATCTCACAACGGAGGGTTTCGACTCTCATAGTATGGCCACGAAAGGCCTATTCTATGTTAACACTTCCATGCAGGGACACATCCCGTCTAAGAGTGTACAGACGCGATCTTCCGAGTAGGGGCACATCTCATCAACAGAGAATCGCAAATCAGCTTTCCAGTAGGGGAAATTCCATCATCAAGGCATATGGATGTCGGAACCGCCTCCGTGTGAGGCACACCCATCCCCGGGGGTTTTCTTATCAGCCTCTGAGTGAAAAATTCCATCATCAAGGTGCATGGCTGGATGTATATCAGAACCACCTCCGTGTGGGGGCAAACCCCATCCACAGGGGTTTTCTTGGCATCCTCTGAGTGGGGAAAATCCCATCATCGGGGAGAAAGTTGCTCTGCACAATGTCAAAAGCTGAGTAGTTATTTTATTCTCATGAATGAAATACCTAAAGGGAAGTTTTGGAAGAGTGTACTCTGTTTGTATGGAAGTCAAAAAGTCAGTCGATCGTCTCGTATTGGGTGATTGCTTCTGCTCCCGGGAAGACTGTGTGTTCGGGAGTGAGGACGTACTCTTTGAGGAAGCTTATTGGATGAGTCCTCCGAGTATCTTCAGAGGGCCAATCAGTGGATAATTTAGTGTTTCTTACAGTCGCGATAGGAGCAATACTCCTCCGACCCCGGCAGCAAAGGGTTAGGCTGGATCAACTTAGGGCGTCTGACTCATAGTTGATCTTTGAAGGTATTAAATACTTCATTGATTAGAAGTTTCAATAGAGTGAATCGCTTTGTTGGCCTGTAGCCCTACATTGGACTTGAGGGATTATAGAGAGCACATGTTTGTTGTAAGAAGGTTGCCCCCAATGTCGATCTAGAGCGTGGCCAGTAGCTTCACGAGCAAACTTTGATTTTGTTCTGTCATCACTAAGCTTTATAGAGTTATTGGAGAAAGCCTTCATCGCATCCTCTAGCTGAATGTAGAGTTAAGCTCAAGAGAGAGCCTCACTTATCTTGGCGACGTTGTGCTTTAGGAGGTGTTCGTATAAAGGGTGAATAACTTGCAGCATGTTGATAAACGCAAGCACAGATACCTCCTCACCACAATTGAAGACATTAGTAAGTTGGCTTTGAAAGACATTGATGTAAGATTTGAGGCTATCTCCTGGCCTCATTTTGATAGAGAGGATGTGGTGGTTACTCCTCTTGGCTTATTGGGGAGTAGTATATTATGTGAGGAAGACCTCGATAATCTCTGTGAAGTTGTAGAGAGAGGGGGGTGATAGGGAGTAGTTACACTACGACGCTGTGCCCCTTAGATGAGAAGGAAAAGTAAGACACATTACTAGATCGTTACGAGAGTAGAGCATTATCATGTCTTGAAAATTTCGGATGTGTTGAATTGAATCACTCGCTCTGGTGTAACTGTCAAAGGTGAGAGTTGAGAATTTTCTTGAAAGTTTACATTCTTAGATATTCTTGGAAAGTGGGAAGTCATGGAGGCGGGCGGGCGGTCGGAATTAGGTGCTGAGGCAACTTGGCCTCTACAATCCGCTTTTGGATCAGTTTATCGAGGGCATGGAGATTCGGGGACCTCCTATCCTCGGGGTCGCCTTCTGTTCGTATGGAGTTATTTTGCAGGGCGGCGACTTGAGCCTAGAGCTGCTTCAGTTTTTCTTGTTTGCGAAGGATGTTGTCATGCATCTGTGCCCGCTCGAGATCCGACTGCAGTTGTCATTTCCTCATTTACTCTTTCATCTCTCGAAGCATCTGAAACAACTGATCTTCTCACTATTGAGAAGGTTCAGTGCCAATGGATGGTTCCTGCGCAAGTGATTGATTGCTGACCAATTTGGAGGTCGTGCCCCGATAGTTCACTTGCATGAGGCCATCGCTGATCTGAAAGAGGTTATTTGAGGAAGGTTGAACAGGAAGAGATTTTGAGTATAGAGACTCAGATCTCAATGAAAGTATAAAAATGTATGGATAAATTCTCAGCAGAAATTTATCTACACTTCAACTTGTAACCTGGATCTAAGAGAGTAAAAAGACAACGTAAAGACACAAATTTTTATGTGAAAACCCAATTTGAGTTAAACCACGGGGAGGGGAGAGAGAATTTACTATTCACAAAGGATTACAGTGAACTCAACAGAGCTAAAGCTCTAATATGATCACAGAATAATATTTTTTTTACTCAATAGAAAGTCTGATTGTGAATTTCTTTCTTTTATTTCTTCTCTTGTTGTTACCTCTGGCTCTTATCAATCTCCCAGCGTATATATACTCTGGGAGCTTTCATTGGCAGTGCGGGTCATGCGAGTTTCAATAACAGCATGAACTACACATTGTGATTCTCTAGTAAAGGCTGAGGTTCTGACCTTAATTGCGGGAGCAATTACTGTCACTTTCTGTAATAGTTCGCACTGAAGTAGGGATCGTTGTAACATGTGAAACATGTGATGTTCTGGCTGTATAACAGACTTCATAAATATAGGCGAAAATCGATAGAGTTGGTTGCAGTGGCCGCCCTACTCAGAACGGAAGAACTGGTCTCGGTACGATGTTTTTTGGAAGGAAGAGTATCCTCGGGACAATCGATTCTTCAGGAGAAAGAACAGTCTCCGGAATAACCGAATAGTGCTCTGCGAGGAGATGCTCAGATGATTTTTATTGTTGGTGCCTTTTTAGGAGGTTCTGATGGCGGGGGACACCGTCTTGATTTTGACGTAGGTCAGAAATTGACCACTACAATAATGTACCTAATTGTTCCAAAATGTTGAGATGACATACCTAATCTTGATTTATGCATTTCTTTAATAGTCTCACGTTACTTTCATGACAACGAAAGCAGAGGCTTTGATAGGGCCTTAACTGAATTATTTGAATAATTGAATTATTGTGTGATGACCAAAGCTCTTCCAGTGTTTCTTTTTTTTCAAGTGGGGTTTATTCCCTAATAAACCATGATCTCATATTACTAGGTCTCTCTGTTTAGAATTGAATTCATGTAGCCAACCCTGAAGTCTTGGAAAGGCTTTGTTCTTTATGCTGATTAAGATTCCTGGGAGTATTTGTATTGTTAGTGTGTTTGGTGAAGGGAGGAGGTCAGACTGTCAAGTGAGAATGGATCCTTAACCGCTGCCAATTGACTAATGTTTTGTACCCAGAAGACTGAATAAGACTATGGGCATATGGGTTTTAACTCAAGACTCATAAAAGACCCATCTGTGATTGTTTGTGTTTTTTGTGTGAGGATGTCACTGATTCATTTCTCAGTTATCAGTGATTTTTCCACTAGTTTGTTGACCAGAAAGCAAGGGCTACTCAATTCACTGAGGTGAAAAATTCACGGACAATTTCTCACAAGGACTGCAACACTTCCTCCTTGAAACCAAGGTTTGAAATATAAGCTCAGCTTATGTCTGATACAATGTTATCAGTATGATGTGATATGACTGATATCACACTGATATTGCCAATATGACATATGCCGAAATGGCCAATAAACAACCGAGATGCTGATTATGGTTTTTTTTTAAAAAACTTCCAGCTGACATCAATACTGAGATTTCAAAATAGACATTTTACATTTTTTTCCCTGCTTTGTTGAAAATAAATGCTGCCACCATGAGGTTTTTGCTGAAGATTTCTGTTCCCTGAAATTTTCCCTGAAATTGACATCAGGCATCAGTTTTGACATTCACATAGACTTCCAAACTCAATCTCTTAGCATTTGGGACAGGGACACCCTTGGAGACGAGTGCAGAAGCCAACCCTGAACGCTTTTGTTTTCGTGTGGGAAAACTGATAAGAGAGTAGAACAGTAACGTTAGTGTGATTGCAAATTATACATGAAGATTCCATTTGTGGCCGTAGTGAGCACTACCACTGCATTAAAACAATGTATCATGAACCTGTCCAACTTTATGAATTACACCACGCAACATTCATATGCATATGTTCATATAACTTGCATTCAAAGAAAAGTTTAAATTGTACATTTAATGTGTAGCATCATCAGGAATCAAACCCCACAAAACTTTGATGAATCCAACAACAACAAATTTTCATGCTCATCAAAACTCAGTAAACACAAATACTCTATCCTTTTCCCATTCTTAATTAGAAAGTTCAACTAAAGAACACAGCCTGAATACATTCTTTTTTCTACAAAGCAAAATATCACATCCTTGCTAGTTCTTCAATTTTACATCCATTGCACATAACATTAACATTTTCCCCATCTTTCCTCTAAAAGTTAGTCCAAGACACCTGCATCAAATCACAAACTTTTAGCTAGTTTCTCTTCCCACAACATTTCAATAACTTCAATGAGAAAACTGAGGTACCTTGCTATCGGTCAATGAGAGCAACCTCCTAAGAAACCAAGGCATGCCTTCAATCTCTGAATGCCAAGCTACATCAAGCTCTGTTGGGCTTCAATGTTGATATCGCATAGATGATTCGCTCTTCGCTCTTTCCAGCCCTGAAGCAGCCACTGATTGTCTTCATCGATAACGAAATCCTTACAGTAGCTGCCCCTTTGTCCCTCACCTTATTCGTGATTCCTGATTGAGAGGAAGTTGCGTGAATCCGGCCCTGAGGTTCCTCACCGGCCACTGCTTGTACGTCTCCGGGCCTCTCCAGCCTCTCTGCCCCCTCGCATGATATCACATTCAGCGCCTCCCGGCCAAACAGATCCCTCTCAATCAGCAACCTCATGACCAAACAGATCCAAACCCGACACACACACACACACACACACACTCCATATTTTGTTCTGCTTTAGATCTTTGAAGCACTATGGATGATCAAAGCACTCTTAGGTGTCCGTGTTAAATTCAAACATTGTGGCGGAATCAAGTACAACTTGGTTCCTCGATGCACCTTCTTGTTTTCTTGCTAGGGTGACCAAGGCTACTTGTGATCTTAACTGTTGCACTGTGATTTACAAGCTTATATTTAATTGATATTCTGTAAGCTATTAAAGATATTGCCCCAATGCAACTAATTTGCCTTTTGACAATATATTGTTGAATGCTCTAAAAGTTCTTCATTGTTTCGAAGCTTTGTATCATTTATCAAGCTCTAATTCGAGAAACACCTAGAAATATACTATACTGATCCTTACATGCATGTGCATATTTCTTATATACGACAAACAACCCCAAAAAAAAAATTTATTTTTTCCCATGTTTTTCACTTCTAGTTTGAAATGACAAATGGAAGTCATTTTTAATAATTTATTCAAGGAAAATGTTTTGCATTTGAATAATTGCAATAATTTAATGTTATTTTATGTCTGGATTAAAATTTTAATAAAAGGTCCCGTAGCTCAGTTGGTTAGAGCGTTGGTCTTATGAGCCGAAGGTCGCGGGTTCGAGCCCCGCCGGACCATTTTTTACAAATTTTTATAATTTCTTTTAATATGCTTTTACTTATTCATAATTTTTATTCATATTTTTTTTCTATCAATAATTTTAAGCAAAAGAGGAAAACATATCTTAGATAACATCTAACAAAATTCAGTCGAATAGTACATCAAAACACCAATCTCCTTATCATTTTTTTACGTTCAAACTGCACATTATAATTTTCGTACACATATAAAAAATCACGTGATTCGGAGTTCGTTTACTCATAAATCAAATGGTGGAAAATTTAACAATTTTTTAACAATAGAATAAATGGAACTATCAGATCAATGATTAAACCAACGGACTCTAATTTTACGACATGAAAATTATGATGTGCGTTCGGATCATGAAAAAGAATAAAGATATTAAAATTTTGTTGCACCATCAAACAGAGTTTCATTAGATGGCATAAGATACATATTGCTTTTAAACAAAAAATCACATATACTTTTCACTTGGTCAAAATCATACTAATCTGTTGTTGGGGTCATTCCATGTATCCAAATTTGAATGAATCATCAACCAAATCACAAATCCCATTAACAAATTAGCATGGGCAACTTTAATAAGAATTGAGAAGGAAGAAAATGGGGCAGGAGCAAAAAAAATTAAACAAAATCTACACTAGGTGGTACTGTTTGCATGAAAATTGATTAAGCAAGTAAAATAGAAATCGAAAGTCATGGTCTCCAACTGAGGTGCTTTTGGCTATTCTTTTCGTATGTATGTAAGTGTTGATCTTATAACTTGTATTTAATAGTTTTTTCGCTATTTTGCTCCATTAAAATGACAATGGCTTTCATTCTAAACTAACAAAACACTTTTGTTTTGACATTTTCTTTCCACTTAAATTACAGAGCAAAAAAGGAGGCTTTTCTCAAATATTTTACATGTATATTTGAACATTATTTATCTGCCATATGTGAATATCTATTTTATTTAAATGCAAATTTATTGAGAAAAAATTGCAAATTGTGGATCATCTCACATGAGATGATAATATTTGCATTCTTTCATTCGGAAATTATATTTCTGAATTATTCCAAGCCGAGAGAAAAAATTGGACTCCCCATGATGTAAATTGAATAATGGGCGTTGTAAGTGTAAAAATATTTTGCATATATAATTAAAAGTTCTGACGAAAAGAAAATTCATTGGGTGCTAACTACAAAAAGCCCTTCTCTTTTATGTGAACAGTCGAAATCTGACGGCCCAACTCACCGTTAACTAGTTGCCACTGGAGAATAGATAACCATCCTAGGGTTTAGAGCTCCCAAAACCCTAACGCTCAAATTCTTAAGAGAAAACCCTAACCGATGAGAGAGACGACGGACGACGCAAGGGAGAAAGCCAAGACGAAGGCGAAGATCCCAACTTGGGAGAATTCGGGGATCTTCGCTTCACGCTCCTTGCTGACCTCGGACTTCACCCGGGGCTCTGCCAACACCGTCAAGGTCTCTCTTTCTCTTTCTCTCTCTCAATAGCTTCATTCGATCATTATTTCATGAATTTGTGAGATAATTATTGTTCTTATTGCATAAAAATCGACTCTTGATAGATAAATTGGCGTTCCAAGTACCCACACAGATCCAGGCTCAAGCAATTCCAGTCATAATCTCGGGGAAGGATGCGTATCCTTTATATTCTTTCTTTTTCTGATTAAAATTGAATTGGGAATGTAAAGATATTAGCTTCTTTTTTCTGTGACGAGATATTGCAGAGACTTGTTAATGCAGCTATGGGCACAGGCAAGACGATCATGTATCTTTCTCCGATTGTGCGCTTATTGCGGCGCACAATCCGCGAATCCAACGGTCTGATGGGACTTTCAGTATGCAATAGTCACTAATACTTTATTGCGATATTTTTATTTCATGGCTAGCAAGTAATATACCGGATTTACGAGTAGGAATAATAGCATTACATCTTCAAGATGCCATATATCACTTTCATACTACAAATGCAACAGGGCTGAATACATATTCTCTATAGCCACATCATCATTCATCATTCCCCTTCGTCTAGTAAGGGTCACATGCGTTCATCATTCTCATTCGGCAGTTTAGGAGAATTTTGAAGGGTTGTTCTCCTTGTTGGCACTGGCATAAACTGCATGATAAGAAGGTAGATTTATCTATCTGTAACTGTTTAGGATTTATGGTGAGCCACTGAGCGCCACTCTTGTCCATAGTTCTTTTGACCTGGAATTTGGCTTGAATTTAGAGGATTAAAGCCAGGTTCAGAGTCAGCCGTTAAATTTTATTGAATCATTCATGAAACTTTGTGCTAAATTGGTAACCTTATTTAATGGGGAATGGCCTTTGATGACGACAATGTCGGGTATGCTTATGGTGAATGTAATTGAAACCTTAACCTTATTGCCTTTCATATTATTTTGTTTAAATCCAACACATATTTTTTTCTTAGTGCACATGTATGACAACCCATGTGATTCATTTATTGTTTGTTCTTGATCATATTGGTGATTGTTTTCAATCATTAGTTTTTGCTAGAATCAATATTATTACGATATTATAACCCCGTTCAATAACTTTCTCCTAGATTTTAAATATTAGTTAAAAATTTTCTTATTTATATTACTAGCCAGAGCAATATTGAACTGCAAGATGTTTGTCGTAACTTTGAACTGATAATTTGTATCAGCATTGGCTTGTGCCAACACGAGAATTATGCATTCAGGTTTATGAAATTCTCCAGAAGCTATTACAACGTTTTCTCTGGATAGTACCTGGTTATATCATGGGCGGTGAAAACAGAGGAAAGGAAAAGGCCAGGCTACGAAAAGGTCTGAACTTGGATGCTTCCACCTACAGTTTCTTGTTTATGTGGCTAGTTAAGTTCATTTATATAGTTGGTAACAATATTCACTTTATACTTTGTGGGTAATAGATGATGATGTGACCAGTTCTTAAACATAAACTCTTGTGGTACTTTTGTTTTTTTTTTTCAATTGGGCTTGATACACTTAAGCAAGATGTTTATCTTTCCCTTGGTTCATGTTCATAGTATGTGACAATGTTTTACGTTGGCTGTCACAGGCCTACCATAACCCTCCTCCTTTATCCTGACTTGAGACAGGCAGTGAACGATGCACTGGTGGAGTTTGGATTCATTCCGGAATGATCGACGACAGAGACTATTCATTTGCTTCGTCAACTTATAGAGCGATTTCGAGGGAGGAGGAGAAATTTGCATGTGGTTTTTATTGATTTACAAAAAGCTTATGATAAGGTGCTAAGAGAGGTATTATGGTGGACATTGATGAAAAAGAGAGTTTTCATTAAATATATTGACATAATCAAGGACATGTACGATGGAATAGTGGCAAATGTCAGAACATGTGGAGGCATAACAAATAATTTTTCTATCACAATTGGATTGCATCAAGGATCTGCATTGAGTCCATTCTTATTTGTCATAGTGATGGATTAGCTTACTAGAACTATTCAGGATGAGTACCGTAGTGTATGCTATTTGTTAAAGATATTGTCCTAGTCGATGAGACGAGAGCAGGGTAAATGTCAAATTGGAGCTTTGGAGGTAAACTCTAGAAGCTCAAGGTTTTAGATTAAGTAGGGCCAAAACAGAGTATATGGAGTGTAAATTCAATAAACAGAGAATTTGAAATTATAGTATTGTGACACTAGACGGATAAGGAATACCGATGAGCAGTCATTTTAAGTATTTGGGTTCTATTATCCAAAGGATGAAGAGATTAATAGTGATATCAACTATAGGATCCAAGCCGGCTGGTTGAAATGGAAGAGTGTAACTGGAGTTTTATGCGACCGTAACATTCCGTTATGACTGAAGGAAAAGTTTTACTATACTGCTATTAGGCCAGCTTTGTTATATGGCACAGAATGTTAGGCTATAAAGAGATATCATGCCCAGAAGATAAGTGTAGCGGAGATGCGCATGCTTTGTTGGATGTGTGGTAACACGATGAGAGATAAGATGAGAAATGAGGATATTCGTACTAAGATAGGTGTAGCCCCTGTAGAAGAGAAGAGAGAAAACCGCCTATGATGGTTTGATCATGTGCAACGTAGACTTACAGATGCGTCAGTCCAGCGAGTAGAGTGTATCAAATTAGGGCAAGTTAAAAGAGCGCATGGGCGATCGAAGAAAACATGGAGGTGATACGACAAGATATAAAGGCTAAAGGTCTTAATGAAGGAATATTGCTCGATAGTAATGAGTGGAGAAAGTTGATCTATGTGCCTGATCTGGTGTAATTCTCTTTTGGTTCATGTAGCCTACCCCAAATACTTGGGACAAATGGCTTAGTTGTTGTTGTTGTTGTTGTTGTTTGTTTATCTTTTTCCTGTTTTGAAGTAATTAAGTTTGTGGCCACTTGATACAATAGGAAGCTTGACACATTATTCATGATGGCTGCGGGCTGAGGTACAATTAGTTATTTATGAGTGTGATGATGTGAGCAGTTCTTAAACATAAACTCTTGTGGTACTTTGGTTTTTTCAATTGGGCTTGATACACTTAAGCAAGATGTTTATCTTTTTCCTGTTTTGAAGTAATTAAGTTAGTGGCCACTTGATACAATAGGAAGCTTGACACATTATTCAAGATGGCTGGAGGCTGAGGTACAATTAGTTATTATAAGTGTTGGAAACTAATGAGAAGTTAAAGGATGGAAACAACTGGTACTATATTAACTAAAGAATGCCATTTGGCTTGCCCGATTCTTTATGAATGGAGTGCCTATCAGCTTTCTGATTCTTACTGACCTCATGATAGTGCTTAATGTTCTAATTTGTTCAATTATCTATTATCAAGTTAGCTTTTATCTCATTGCTATTGATGATTCTCACTTGGTGGTGTTATCATATAGAATGACCAATAGAATGATCAGTTGTGCTATTTTTCCTTTTAGTTAACCTTAAGCTGCCTTGGTTTATTCCACTGTTTTAACTGAACTTGTACCTGGCACAATACTTTCAAGAATATTTATCCTTATTGCAACTCCTGGCCAGTTGTTGATCACTTAAAGAATACTTCATCATTTATGTATAGTAACTTGTGCTGGATAGTCTTTGATGAAGCTGACAGGTCTGACTAGTTCAAAATGTTCTCTTTTGACATCTCATCATTGATCACAATCTTTTGGAACTGAACTACATTACATGCTACAAGCTTCACGTGCATTAATGTCAGAACTGCATGTTTTGGTTAATTCGCTGTGTTGCATTTGTTATTTTGTTCTTATGACGTATTTTTATCATAAACAGAATCCTTGAGCTTGTTTTTGGGAAGGCAATAGAGGAGATACTGGATTTTTTTAGGTTCTAGGCAAAATGATTCTACTAACAAAAAGGATAGGAGAAAGAAGCCCTGTAAAGTTTCAAGGCAGAACCTACTTCTGTCAGCAACTTTGAATGAAAAGGTGAATCACTTAGCTAATATCAGCTTACTCAGTCCCATTACGATTGGTTTAGATGACAAGAAGATTTCTTCGGATCTACCAAATCCATCAATCAGAAAACTTTGAGCTATAGAATCTGATGAGGATGAAAAATCAAAAAGGCTTGAAACATTGCCAGGCCATTCTGAAAGTTATAACCTCCCAACTCAGTTAATCCAACAATATGCTAAAGGTAGGAGTTTACTCTCAGTAAACATATTTTTGGTTTCTTGCGTAGTCATTAATACTTGTAGCATATGTATCCTATTACTTTATAACTACAGCATATGTCTCTTTATCTAACTTGCAGTGCCCTGTGGTTCTCGGCTAGTGGTGCTTTTCTCGATTCTTAAAACTTTATTTGAAAAGGAAGTTTCACAGAAGGTGAGGCCGACCTTCTGGCTGTCATGTGCTCATTTGTCACGGTTATTTATTTATTTATTTACTTTTTGGATTTTGTGCTCTGTGTGTACATGTTATAGTTTCAGATCGAGTGACACAGGTTTTCAACTTCCAACTTTGAGAAGTTTTGACGTGCACCTACTGTTACATTTTCTATTCCAAATTATTTTAAACACCATATTTTTGTATATCAACATGCTCATCCCTTTGTTTAATAAGTTATATATATATATATATATATATATATATATATATATAGAGAGAGAGAGAGAGAGAGAGAGAGAAATGTAAATCAGCTGACACAGGAGGTAACTCCCTCCTATGTCGCACTCAAAAATCGTATTTTCCGAGTGAATTTTCAAGATCCGACCGCACATTATCATCTTCATATTCTAAGATATACATATATAAAAAATCAAGTGATTTGAAGTTCGTTTACTTATTGATCTAATCATTCCATTTTGTTCTATTGTTAAAAAACCGTTAATGTTTGAACCAAAAGAAAATGGAGTAAACAAACTTCAAATCACTTGATTTTTTTATATGTGTATATCTTAAAGTATGAAGATGATAATGTGCGGTCGGATCTTGAAAATTCACTCAAGAAATTGATTTTTGAGTGCGACATAGGAGGGAGTTGCCTCCTGTGTCAGCTGATTTACATTTCTCTCATATATATATATATATATATATATATATATATATATATATATATATATATAATTATATATATATAGTAGTATATTGAATATGGTGAGGACAAACAAATGGAATCTTTACTGTTGTGAGAATTATACAAGTTACATCAATCTCCAATTTATTGCATAAAAACATACTATTATTAGAATCTTTGATGGTGTTTTTTTTTATTGGCGTCAAGAAATCAGTTTACTCAAAAGCTAATGTTGATGAGTTCTGGGATAAGAGCATATAATAAGCAAGTGTTGCATCTAACACTCCCTCACAAGAACTTTTGAGCCACATGGAAAGTTCTCCAGCACAAAGATAACTTGCTTAAACAGGTAGAATAAATGGGGACAACTAAACATATATTCAAATTGCCAATGATGAAGTTTGAACCTAGGACCTCTGGACACTTGGTGCTCTGGTACAACAATGTCAAGAAGCCACTCTTCGCAGAAGCTTAGGTCATATATTTTACCAACGGTGAAGTTTGAACCTAGGACCTCTTACACGTGGTGCTCTAGTACTATGTGAAGAAGCCACTCTTTGCAGAAGCTTAGGTTAATGGGTTATGGGCTAATAATGTAAATCAAGCAAACTTCGGAATTAACAATTATTTGTATTCTTATACATCACATTTAAAATTTTGTTTTTCGAAGGAAATTAGTTACGGCAATGAAGGACAGAGGTGTAAAAGTGATGTGATTGCTTGATCATTTGTGTAGGTGGATGATGCCAACCTTCTACTGAAGAAAGTTATATCCAGTAAAAGGGGTTCAATGGTTCTCTAAAAAATTACACATGCCGAGAAGACGGTTTGCCATGATTGTGAGAAAGTTGACCATGCTAGTTCATATAGTCTTGATGGGAAATAATGGAGTTTGGGCACTGATGCTGATGACAAATGGATTAATGAAGATGAATAATGGATGGGATATTGGAGGTGTCTTATTGCCTATGATCTGGGGTTGAAAATTTATTCTGCCATCTTAAAATATACCTTCTTCACTTGAAGTCCTAAAAAAAATGACCTCGAGTAATCATTTAGATGATTAAAATCACCAAAGTAATTTGTTGCTTATTCCGTTGGTTTTCCCCAATAATGTTGAAGAATGTATGGCATGTTTCTGCCAATTAAACTTTTGGGAGAGGGTAGGCTTCACGTCCTTTTAAAGTCAAGTTGTCATAGAAGATGAACTATATCCATTTTTCTTAAAAAAAAAAAAGAAAAAAAAACTTTGGTTTACTATTATTTTGGTAAGCTTTTCCTTCCAAAACCTTGCATTTATTAGTTTGTATGCTTCTTGTAGCTGCCATGTTAGCATCTTTTACGTACAAGCTGTCTGGTTTGTGCATATAGCACTTGTATTTCGTAATCTTTCTTCATATCCAAAACATCTTGCATCATTTTTCATTTTTATTGTACATATCATTAGATTACTAATGTGGTCTGACCAAAAATCATCTGCTAATTGTTTTCAATAAGCCATGTGGGATCTTTTTTGCTTGTTTGGTTCTTTAAGGTATTCAAGTTTGCTTGGTTCATTCTACAGATTGTGGTTTTTCTTTCGACCTGCGATGCGGTGGATTTCCACTATTTTCTATTAAGTGAATTCAAATAGTTGCTCAATCCGCAAATGAGAATCCAACATTTGTCAGATGTAGAACATTACGATTACATGGGAACATGAATCATGATGACCGGAGGGCAGCCGTTCAGGGCTTCAAAAGCGAAAAATCAGCACTCCTCTTCTGTACAGGCATTGCAGCAAGAGGTTCGGATTTCCCAAAAGTTAGATGCATCATTCAGTATGATTCTCCAGGCAAGGCTTCTGAATACGTGCACAGGTACAATGAATATCTTTCTTGCTTTGGCTTGAACGATTAACCGGTTAGCTTTTTTTTTCCCCTCCTGAATTCTATATTGATCTCTTGGCAATAAGTTTCTCCTATCTTTTATAAACCTTAACCTTTGTTGTTGGGAATTGCTGCCATAGATATCTTCTTCATTTTATTCATAATACCTAATAGACTTTTAATTGCTTTGGCTTGAACGATTAACTGGTTAGCTTTTTTTTTTTTTTTTTTTTTTTTTTTTTTTTTTTTTGCTTGAATTCTATATTGATTTCTTGGCAATAAGTTTCTCCTATCTTTTATAAACCTTAACCTTTGTTGTTGAGAATAGCTGCCATAGATATCTTCTTCATTTTATTCATAATACCTAATAGACTTTTAAAGGCATTATGTAAATAATTCTGATTTGCATTCTGAGATCTGCTGTTCAGAGTTCTGACTGCTGACGAAACAATCTGCACAATGGATCTGAAAATATATGATGTGTTCTTGATGCCTGTTGACAGGGTAGGATTTGGTGATACTCCTTTTTAAATGGCTTAAATTTTCGGTGGTACAGGAGCTGTATTATAGCAATATTTCATAAATGAATACTTGATGGTCCTGGATCTTCAACTTAGATTTGTCTTGTCTTTTTAATTTCTTTCTATTTGTCACGATTAATTCATGTCTTTTCACTTTCTTTATTTATTTTTTTTGACACTTGTTGATTTGGTTAAGGTCATTTTTAAATCTAAATCTAGGAAGTCGATCTTTAAATAGGATAGTTTCACATGTTCTGTCTCATGCTATTTCTTTCTGGGCAATGAATGAAATGCTCTTACCATCATGTTGGTAGGGTTGGAAGAACTGCTCGGTTGGGTGAAAAGGGTGAAGCTTTACTATTCCTACAACCTGTTGAAATTGATTATTTGCATGATCTACAACGTCATGCATGGTGTGTCCTTGAAAGAATATCCTCTTGAAAAGGTTTTAGAGAGTTTTCCATTGCATGGACAAAAGCAAAGTCGCAAGAACTTGGTAACTATAGAGATGCATCCTAGGGTACTATTTTTGCAGAAGGCATTAGAAAGCTTTATTTCAGCGGAGGTATGTTTTGACTTCTCTTATTCATCAATGTTTCTTTATTTCTACCTCATTGTTTTTGATCACTTGTGATTAATATTCTTACAACCCTATAAAATTTTGAAAGTTGGCTTTGTTTCCTTAAACTTTTGAGTCATTTGTGGGAGTCAAGCATCTGGTGTTTGTAACTCCATAGAATAGCCATCCTCTAGTTATTCTGTTCTAGGTGTATGTGATTTATCATTTGACATGTTTTATCTGATTGGTTCAGTCCAGGATGAGGAAACTAACCCAGGATGCATTCTGCTCTTGGGTTCGTGCATACACTGCCCACAGAGGCGACTTGAAGAGGATTTTTGTGGTCAAGAAGCTTCACTTAGGGCATGTAGCAAGGAGTTTCGGATTAAAAGATCAACCTTCTTTGGTTGGGAGATCGAGGTTCCAGACGCAGGCGAAGAAGAGGAAGAGAGATCAGGGGCATGTCAAGTCATCCAAAAAGAGGAAGCTGGCCACAAAAGGTGGCAAAAATATCCGAAAATACCGTCACTTTCTTGTTCTTTGAAGTTGTAGAGGAAATTGATGGTTTTCTTGTACTTCAGGCAAATGACTACCAAGGATGCTAAGATCTGGGTGCTACAGTCTTGAGAGCTGATACAGGATACTAAAAGGTTGAGTTTATGACAAGAATCTAAGAGTGCTATTGCCGACTTTGAGAGAGCAATCTGAATGTATTTCTTGTTTCCTTTTGTAAAGTAGCTTTGGTATAATGATTTCAGAGCTCAAACTTGAACAGATGAGTCTGTATTTTCTTTTGTAACGGGGAACTCATACTACTACTCTTTAACCTTGTGCGTCTTTAAACCAAGCAATAACCTTTGGTTTATTAATTCTTTATTATTTCAAAAGAGTGTTTGAGACCGGGATTAACGCTTTATGCTTCACCTTTCGTACAATATCTCGTATGTTCATCTTGACAGTTTTCATCTATTATTTGTATGCATCTTGCATTTTTGTAGGTTGAATTACTATTTCAAATATTGTTTTGTTTCCTAAATTTTTGTGTCAGTATCTGTAGTGAGCAGTCAATTTAAATACTAGTTGTGATACTAGACGGATAAGAAATATCGATGAACGGTCATTTTAAGTACTTGTGTTTTATTATC
The DNA here is from genome assembly GCA_038442645.1 of Agave tequilana. Taxonomy (NCBI): domain Eukaryota; kingdom Viridiplantae; phylum Streptophyta; class Magnoliopsida; order Asparagales; family Asparagaceae; genus Agave; species Agave tequilana. The sequence continues at coordinate 55,396 of JAVJIF010001244.1, forward strand.
CAACAAAAGAGGAAGATCAATAGTGACGTCAACTATACGATTCAAGCTGGCTGGTTGAAATGAAGGAGTGCAACAGAAGTTTTATGCGACCGTAACATTCAGTTATGACTTAAGGAAAAGTTTTAGCAGGTTGCTATTAGGTTAATATTGTTATATGGCACAGAATGTTAGGCTATAAAAAAAAAAAATTATGCCCAGAAGATGAGTTTAGCGGAGATGCAAAGAGATAAGATGAGAAATGAGAATATTCCTACTAAAATAGGCGTAACCCCTATAAAGAGAAAATAAAATAAAATCGCCTACAATGATTTGATCATGTGTGACATAGGCCTACAGATGCGCCAGTCTGACGAGTAGAGCGTATCAAATTAGAGCAAGTTACAAGAGCGCAGGGGAGACCGAAGAAAACATGGAAGGAGGTGATACGGCCTACAGATGCGTCAGTCTGACGAGTAGAGCGTATCAAATTAGAACAACTTACAAGAGCGCAGGGGAGACCGAAGAAAACATAGAAGGAGGTGATACGATAAGATATAAAGGCTATAGGCCTTAACGAAGGCATAGTGCTCGATAGGAATGACTGGAGAAAGTTGATCCATGTGCCCGATCCGACGTAATTCTCTTTAGGATCATGTAGCCTACCCCAAATACTTGGGACAAATACTTGGGACAAATGGCTTTGTAGTTGTTGTAGTATCTACAGTGAGTAATCTAATATCCTATAGAGTTTGCAGATACAAATTGTAAACGGTTCGTGACACTTGAAATGTCCTCAATTAAAGTCTTTATAGATAATTGCTTTAGGTCCAAACATACATGAATTCATAATATTTCTTTTATTTGAGCAACTTCCCCAAAGTTGGTTAAAGGGCACCATTGAAATGTTAGAAATTACAAGAGCTCTTGATTTCTCAATTTTCCTTAGCTTGAAACAGTTCATTACCCCTGAAATCATTGTGGAATCTGATTACTCTGAAATCATTGTGGAATCTGATTCAATTTGATAGATATAACTTGCTTCAATGTGTTGTTATTTTGATGAAAGAGTACTAGATTATTTTCAATAGAGGAGTACTAGTTTATCTCTACTATATTAACTAGAGAGAAATAGATAGTGTTTGTATGAATGCAACATTATGTCATACCTTCTCTTGGAATCTAATAGGAAGATATGATGTAAAAAAATAAAACAAAATATAAAATAATTAATTACTTAGAAGAATTAATATTAGAAATAAAATAAAAAGCATTTTAAAACACTAAGACAAGATATAAAACTTGAAGGGCTCTATTTCATTCTATGAACTTGAAAGGGGTTTTTTTGGGTCAAAATTCACTTCCTTTTCAGTCTAAAGACTCACAAATTTTCAGTACCTGATGCTTTTTTCAGGTAATTTCAAAATAGAGTTTTCGTAAAAGCATATACAATATCCAATTATATAGAAAGTGTCATTGCATAACTCTTTCAGTTTCATGTTCTCCACTTCTCACTCTTCTTTGCTTTTTTTAGGTTATTCTGTGTTGGTTACCTCCAATAGCTCACATGTCCCCTTCCAACAGAAGGGAAAAGGAAAAAACTTGTTTGAAATCTCAAACTTAAAAATATTGCCATTGATTTTAAAACTTGTTAGAATGGAACTAAATCATATCCTTCTTCTTTGATCCAAATAGCTGTGCCTGCCTCTGTATAATGTTATCGGTTCTTATTTGTTAGTGCCTCCGGCAAAGACATGACAAATGAACCAGTGAACCACACAAGTTCACAAGATATGTATGAGCAAAGGCCTGATTATTTACTATTAAATCACAATAATTTTGTGATCATTTTTATTTATTTATTTATTGAATTAACTTTGTGATAAGATCATACGGGGAGGGATTCTCGACCTTGGTCCATTAGCCACGGCCCACTCAGAACCAGCCCAGGCAGGCCCATCAGCCTCAGTACATCAACGAAAAACAAGATGTGGCTGTCCTCACACCCTTTTATATACCTCTTATAGAGGTAGTTCCATTTTGCTCACCGAGTCTCTCATTCACAGCGGTTACCGCGCCTTGGGAGCCATCCATCCGGGTGGGACCACTTGGTCCCACCTACAGGCCCACAGGAATCAACGGCCCAGATGACCGCTGTGACGAAAAAGACGATGGGCCAAAAAAAATTTCTATAAGAGGCTTCAGTCCACTCAAGTGAGATATACAATGTCATTTGTTGCACTCATCAATATTTACTCTCGTATTTACTGCTTCAATCTCGATTCCCCCCTCCCCCTATCTTGCAGGTTAACTAAGGCTCCGAGATGTTATAATCCCCCACAATCCCCCACATCAAAACTCCGGAATCAGAAAAGGCCTCAGACCAACTCAATGAACCCAGACCAAAATTCTCATACTTCACGAAATAATTACTAATATACCGCTGTCGGTCGTAAGAATCAGAGGGAGATAAATTTGGAGGGTCGGGAGGAGACAGAGGATGTTGCAGAGAGAGAGAAAGATGGGGAGGATTTTGGAAGTAGGGTCGGAGGGAGGGGGTTGGGGTCAAATCGGCTTTACGGGAGGAGGAAGAAAAAGAGAAAAGCGACAATATAGACGATGGTAAAGACGTTGCGCCTCTTTCACTCACAAAATGAAGACAGACAGATAAAACGAATAAAACTTATAAAAGAATCACAAGACAAAATCCTCACTTTGCAGGTTTTGATAAGCATTTTTTCACAGGAAATGATCATATGAAGAGAGAATGCATTTTGGCGTACGACTTCCGACAGCCCACCACATAAACCTGAGCTTACGAGCAGCGAACCCCTTTGATAGGCGCGTCCCCCAAATCGACGGCCCAATTTCGGCCTCAAAACCCTAATACCCTTCTCATATACTTTCAATCATCAACACCATCTTGATTCCAATGGATCGATTCAAGCCGCTCGGGCTTCGATCTCTACCGCAAGAATCGAGTTCTGACAGCGACGCCTTCAACGTCTCTCGATTCCCCAACGACCATTCTCGGATTCTAATCCGCACGAATCCTGGGTACTCCCCAATCTCTACCTTTTCTTTGAGATTTTTTTCCCCTATTTGATTGATTTAACTGGAAATTTGTGAAAATTTTGAATTTTGTTTAAGTTAACACTTAAAACCAAGCCTTAAACAAACGATTAGGGAAGTATAAAAAAAAAAAAAAAAAGTTGTAAACTGCCTCCTAAATTGTTCATCCATATTTGTCAATCCCTTCACATTGAAATAATTTGTTTTTCATTGAATGTTGTTACTACAATGTGGACAATTGACAATTGGCATGCGAATTGGGCCTGAAGGGATCCATAATAATCGAAACCTGTTTGAATTTTGAAGATATTGCATTATGCATATTTTGTTATCTGAAGACCTCGTGCAATCTATATTCAGTGCCTGCTGCTTTATAACAAAATTTCTTCCTTTTTCACTTACCGTTATTTAGAGTAGGTTGGTTGTAATCTTGCTAATGAATAGGTAAGAGTAAGACTTGCGCTTCATTTAAAAGACCATAAGAGGTAAATGAGAAAAATATAGTCATCTTGGTCTTACATGCATGGAAATGAAAATTGGACAAATTTCCAATTTACAATGATTGAAAAAGAGACAGCTTTATGGGTAAACTTTTACTCTGAAAGATTTCGGTGCGGAAAAAAAATACATTTATGAAGGGATAAATATGCAATATATAAATCAAAGGATGTGAGTTTACATGAAAATGGATGCATCTAGAGGTACATGCATGCATAAATGCATATGAGAGTAAAATTACCATTATATGGGTATAAATTATAAAATATGCAAAACCCGGTTAGATTCCCCACCCCCCCCCCCCCCCAAGGATTTCAATGTAAAAGACGTTCATCACTTATCTAAGGTAATACTTAGGCAAGATGATAAATTGAACATAGAAGCATAGGTGAAAGAGGATACGCTTAGAGATACATGCAAACATACATATAGAGTTGAGGAGGGAAAAGAATGATATCAGCTGACAAATGAGCGTAGAATGAAATTTCCTCCAAAATTCTAGTTTAATTTTCATACTTCTGCTTGGTGATCAACACCTCAAATATCATCTCCAAGCCCTAAAACATTAATAGTTAGAAAATCATGTGATTTGGGCATGTTTACAGTTTACCAGTGCAGGTCACAATATGAACAGTTATTCACTAATAAAATGAATGTGACTATCAACTCCAATGTAGAAGTGTCAGAATCAAAAGATTTTTCAACTATACATCAATCATTTGGGAAGACCATGTTGAATTGTGTTTATCATCCACGGAAGTGTAGAAAAATACAGTTTCTGTGGTATTAAGAGAAAGAAAACTTCCTTCTATTCTCCTAACTTCCATTAGTCTCATATATGTATGAACGTGTGTAGTAGTATAGGGCGAATTTTGAGCTTCACAGGTTTGGTATGTTGTGTATTTAGGGGGTTGTACTTGTGGGTAATTCATTTCCTTTGGAAGGTGAACTGCTGAAATGATAAAACCTACACGTTGATAGTTATGGCTAGGTGAGTCCCATGATAATGTAAAGTCTCTGGTAATGCAAATTCCTAGACAAAAAGTTTCGTCTTATAGAAATGTGTTTGTGTGTACTGGTATAGCAGAATGTTTATTTTTACTGAAGTTATATGAAAGATTTTGTTAAGGATTGTATATGTAGATCCTTAATGCTAAAAGGGAACTGTTGTTAATTCTCTGAAAGGGGGTGTGTAATAGTTGAACTGCTGAACTGGAAAACCTTTATATGGATAGTTTAGAGGTGTGTTTGTATGCGCGCTGTATGTCAGACTAGCTAAATGTCATTTCATTCCCTCCCTCTCTTTGTATGCGTGCTTGCGTGCCTGCGTCTGAACTGGTCCTTTACTGCTGAGCGCATGCAAGTCCTTAGCATTATTGCTATTGTAACATTTTGTGCCATGCTTTACTGTTTGTACTCCGTTGAGGGTTTGCTAATGCATACTAACTGTTTCAATTACCATTTCTTCAAGAACGGGTCTTTCCACTCTAGGAATCCAGGTTTTCTTTCCCCCAATCTTTTCCAGTATAAACAGAAAGCAGATAATCCGAACAAAACATGAAGGCATATATACATTCTTTGTTCTCTGCGGTTTAACGCTCTTCAGATGGCTGCTAACTGTTCAGGCGATCAGTATCTCTATGGACATGCTCTAAGCTGTGTGCTATCACCTTTGCTGTCGGCGTGGTCGTTGGGTTTACACTAAAGAGGCGCTTAAGGCGATGGGCGAGCAAACTGCTAAAGAAGTTAAAGGATGACTGAAGTACACAACATTATATGATCTCTGCAACCAGGAGAACTTTAGAGGTCTCTGTGAACTTGTAGTTCCGTTTACTTGAGTTTTGCTGGCTCGACCTTTATTTTTTTCCTGATGTGCATTGACATTAGGTGGTGTTACCTATCTGTATGGTATGGCAGGAGCCTTCAGTGAATGTTCCTGCTTTCATCAATATATGCTTCAATGAATATCATTTTTCCGTTGTTGATAAGAATATGAAACTTGGGTTGTTGCTTAGATCAAAGTTCCCTAAGTCGAACTTAAGGTGGTGTTGCTTAGATCAAAGTTCCCAAAGTCAAACTTAAGGCGGAATTTTTAAAATCTAACCCAACCCAACGCGTTTGTTGGATTGGGTGCTAACGGGCTCAACCCGGTTTCCAAGGAGGCTAAAGTAATAGGGGTCATGGGGGGGAGGGGGTTGGATTGGGTGCTAACGGGCTCAACCCGGTTTCCAAGGAGGCTAAAGTAATAGGGGTCAGGGGGGGGGGGGGGGGGGGGGGGGGGGATGAAATCTGATGTGAACTTGTTTGGATTCATGAAAGTGAGAGAAAAATGAGAAGTAGAAAGTGAGAGTGGGAAATGTGAAAGTGTGGTGGGAATTGGAATTTGTGGAGATAAGTATTCCGACACTTGATTGTAATGTGAAAATATGTGAAATAGTATATTGTGTTTAACTAGTAATGTGGAAGTGAAAGTAGATAAGTTGACCAAAAAGTTGATCATAAAAAATAATATTAAATTAAATATTATATCTAAAGTGACGTTTTTAAACTGTGATTGGACTATAAGTAGGATTTACACGACATCAAAATTTAATTCATTAAGTTACAACTTATTACAAGTGAGACTTACACGACCACAAAATAATTGTAACACTCTGAAAGTGAAAAAATAGTAGTGTAAAAGAGAGGTGTAAAAGGGAAAAGAAAAATAACTTGTGCATGTTACAAACACTGCAGCGTTAACTTTAAAAAAATCAAATATGTGATGTCCTTGTTTCATACAATCTGCAAATTCACAACATGTGAGGCCAAGGATATGATGGTGCTAGCAACATGTGTGGTGCTTTGAGTGGGTTACAAGCTCTTTTTTCTAAGGAATGCCCATATGCCTATTATGTACACTGTTTTGCTCATCAATTACTATAACTAGCATTAGTTGCAGCTGTTGAAAATGACAGTGGAGTTTGGCAATTTTTTTCCATGTTATCTTATATTGTCAATATTATTAGTGCTTCTTCCAAACGTCATGATGAGCTACAATCTGCCCTTAATATTGCACATATGGTAGAAACTAGTGAACGTATGACTGGTAGAGGGATTAACCAAATTGGCACTCTCCATTGAGCTGGAGCTACTCGATGGAGCTCTTATTTTGATTCTATTTGCAGTTTGATAGATATGTATGAGGCGACTATGACAGTTCTTAATAACATTATTGATGAGACTTCTTGTAGAGCTGCACGCGGGGAAGCTAAAGGTGCATTGCGTGCTATGAAGTCCTTTGATTTTGTATTCATGTTGCATCTAATGAATAGAATGATGTCAATCATCGATATTCTTTGTCGAGCAGTGCAAGCCAAAGATCTTGATATCTTGAATGCTATAGATCTAGTGTCGAGTACAAAATCACTACTTCAAAACTTTAGAGAAGATGGTTTTATTGATTTTCTTATGAAAGTAAAATCAATTTGTATAAGTTTGGCATCGCTATTCCTGTGATGGATGCTCCTTATAGAGATCTTACATGTCGTTCTTGTTGGCAAAAGGACCACATCACATATGAGCATCATTATCGGGTTAATATATTCAATGTTTGCGTAATAGGTTCAATGATGCATCTATGGAACTTCTCGTCCTTATCTCAGCTTTAGAACCGAGACATGGGTTTCAATCATTCAGAATGGTGATATTTGCATTCTTGCTGAGAAGTTTTATCCAGATGATTTCACTGCACAAGAGATGCATTATTTGAGATCTCAATTGGAACATTATGAACTTGATGTTGCTCGACATTAATGATTTCAGGTCATGTCCATAATTTCTGAATTATGTCGACGATTGGTTGAAACAAATAAGGGCCAAAATTACTATTTTGTTGACAGATTTTTTCGTCTAGTTTTAACTCTTCCTATTTCTACAGCAAGTACCGAACGGGCATTTTCAGCTATGAAGCATATCAAAACTAATCTCCGTAGCAAGATAGAAGATGAGTTTCTTGCACATGCCGTGGTGATCAATATTCAAAAGATTTTGCTGACAATATCGACTTTGATGAGATCATTGATGAGTTCTATTCTATTAAGAATCGCAGGGCACAACTCAAATAAAGTCTTTTAAGTTATTTATATCAATGTAATTTTGGATAAGAATTGTTATTTTTCTTTCTTTTGAATATGAGACATTTATATTAGTATCAAAGTATGTAAAATATCATTACATGTTATGCTTGCTCTCTTTTTTAACCGTTAAACAATTTTTTTCTAATTTCATAAGTATTCCAGCGCCCTCACAAACCCCCACACCCCCCCCCCCCCCCCCCACCCCCCCCCCCCCCCCCCCCCCCCCCCCCCCCCCCCCCCCCCCCCCCCCCCCCCCCCCCCCCCCAACAAAAAAAAAAAACCACTCCCATTTTGAATTCCTAGCTTCGCCCTTCAAAATGCAAATGTAATTTTTTTTTATAAATTGATAAAAATACAAATGTAGTATATAGATTGAAATCGAAGTATAAATTGATACAAATATAAATACAAAATATCTCATTTTTTCAATCATCTTCTGGAGAGTCTTTAATGATTTCATCTACTGATTTATTCAGGCTTTTCGTCTCCGCATCCAGTCAATCCTTCCCGCAAATGCTCATCTCGATGGCTTCTGACGTCAGGCAGTTTCTCGTATCAGTCAGCACTCGTCCAGTTGTGCTAAAGTAGATTCTTAAGCTACTGTAAAGGCAGGAGGGGTTAGTAAATCACGCGTCATGATGGAAAGTACAAGATATATTGATTCCTATGATTTCCATCATGCCAAAATATCAAAATTTTCAAATCCTGATTCTGCATCAATCTCAGGAGTTATAGCACGAGTCGAATAATAATGAAACTCAATGAGTCTGAACTTCTTGATCTTTTCGATGTAAAACAGAAGAAAAAGGATTAATAACTTGCTAACGAAGAGTATGCGTCCATTTTTAAATTAGAATTTGAAAGAGAGTTTGAGAGAGGTTGAGCACTTGAGAAAGCTTAAGGGAGCTTGAGCGCTTGAGCATTCGCACTTGAGAATTTAAGAGATTTTTTAAAGATTTTAGAGTTTTTTGTGATGAAATGAAGTGGAGAAGAGTGAGTATTTATAGAGCGGAAGAGTGTGTTAAAATGTAATTTTTTTGCAAAAAAAATAATTTGGACCCAATAAAGTTGTTGGGGGTATTTGTAAAAAAATACAAATACAACCCACCAAAAAAAAGAAAGAAAAGAAAAAGAATATAATCTGAGCCAATTATAAGCGTTTGGAGGTATTTATTAAAAAAAATGTTAGAACCCCCATACCCGAGAAGGCCAACGGCTCTAAAAAGAGTCATTGGCCGATAACTCGGGTCGGGTGTGGCCCGCCTCGACCGTGGGCCTCTATCCCCAGACTTAGGCAAGCCCCAGGTTTGGGAACGGCCCTGGCCGGGGCCTGGGACTAGGCCGGGGTGGCCCGAGCTGGGCCCGTGCGAGAAAGCAGGCCGACCCGGGCCTATTCGCATCCCAGTGCTGCTGGCCAAACAAAAAAAACTAAAAAAATAATTGTATATGATGGAAGTGCAAAAATGCTTCCAGATCTTGGTTACACAAACTTGTGACTGAAGTTTAGCATTTTCTTTCAAACAAGTGTTTCATTTTAAACAAGTAAATTGTAAAAAAAAAATGGATCTTTACTCAAATTCTTATAAATAATCCGCACAAAATAAGAAGCTGGATTCACATTCGGGAACGGGGGAGGCGGTGACTTGAGAAATCAAGCATATCAGACCAAGTGATTACAATTCCAACAATGGCATAGCTGACACGACAACACAATATACTCTCTTAATTGCAAACAACAGAAAAGTAAATAATCAATGACAAACGGAAGTCTAATTCAGTGATAAATACAACATAACTTGAGAAAAGGGATCTTGGCTCATCCCTTCGCAATGATTGGAATTGGATCAATGAGAAATATATAAATATAGAGAAGAAGACCACAAGTGCCGTCGCAAGAAATAGCCATGCACGACACTTCTACATGATAAAACTTCTTAGAAAATTACATTTCCTAAACTAAACATCTTAAATAAATATTAGTTAGCTCCAATATTATTATCATGTTGAGCAATTCCATATATATATGAAAGAAATTGCCAAACATCTTACCATAATAAAGACTATTCGTTAATTAATTTAAAGGGAGATAATAAAATAAATAAATTTCATTGCACAGAATTAGTGATTTCGTTATTTCACATCGCAACTAAATATGTTCTCTTTGAGTCTTATTGAAACCTCCTTTTTCATCTAATAAAGTGAACGAGTTAAAAATGCATGAGTATTCTGTCATCATATTTTGTGACCTTCAATTATTTGGAATATTGGACCAAATGAGTAATATATTTGTTGGGGGAGGAAGTCGTCGAGGAAGTCGACGAAGAGAAGAAGGAAATCCAGAATTCAGCAGCAGCAGAAAACAGCAGAACAGGGTAACAACGGACGACCGGCCCGGTCGACTGTCGGCAGAAGTAGTGGCTCGGTCGACTGGCCCGGTCGACCGATGTGCACGCTGACATGCACAGCGTAGCGGTCGACCGGTCCGGTCAACCGCAGGATGAGATCGATCGACCGGGTGGTCGACCGACTGAAGTGACCCAACTCTCGGTTGGGAACGGTCGACCGGCCCGGTCGACCGGTGCATAAGGTTGGTCGACCGGCCGGTCGACCGACAGTCGGGTCTGCCTGTTTCGGAAAGGGTTATTTTGAACCCTATTTAAGGGCTGTTTGGATTTCTAGGGTTTTGTATCTTGTAGTAGGGTTAGTGAGAGCAATTGTGGAGGAGAGTAGAGCAGAGGCAGAACTTTCCCGATCCCCATTGCTCTAAGTATTGATTTGTTGAAATCAATAAAAACCCTCCCCTTTTCTTGCCCCGAGGACGTAGGCAACAAGGTCGAACCTCATTAAATATGTGTTTTGTGCTCTTTCTCTAGATTGTTTTGTTTGTGCTGGTTGTAGTACTGTTCTTCTGCGCTTTGGAGATCTAGGGTTCCTCTGTTGGTTGTTGTCGGAGCACAACAAGTGGTATCAGAGCTTCCCAGGTTGCGCTTGGGATTTTTCTGGCGATTCGGAGGGCATCAGAAGCTGATTCGGTGGAGATCGTGTGTCAATCTGAGATCAGCGGTAGTCTTATTCGTGGGATCGTGTGTCGATCACAGAACAACACAAGGAGTGCTCGAGGAATCATTGGTGGAGTAGATCCGGTCAGAAACTCAATCTAGGGTTTCGGGAAGAAGGTAAAAATCTGTTTTTTATCGAAGTTGTGATCTATTTCCAGTTGGTCTTTTTCGCGTATATAGAGGATCTAGATAGATGGCAGAAGAAAGTACATCGGTTAAGACCATGAATCCTCATCGAGGATAGACGTGGTGAAGTTTAACGGCACAAATAATTTTGGGATGTGGAGGTGTGAGGTTATGGATGCCCTGAATGCATCGAATCTCGAGGACACTCTACTTCTGGAAAAGAGACGAGGAAAAATCACTGAAGAAGAGTGAGAGAAGATGAACAGGTCTGCGTGTGGTTGATTAGGTCGTGTCTAACACAAGACATCAAATATCTTGTGTTACACGAGACATCTGCAAGGCAGTTGTGGGAGACCCTTGAGAAGAAATATCTGACCAAAAATGTGGAATCGCGATTGCAGCTGAAGAGCAAGCTGTATGGGTTTCATATGAAGAAGGGGTGCTCTGTGAATGAGCATATCAACCGCTACACGAAGCTTCTTACAGATTTGGTGAACGTGGATGTCAAGGTAGATGAGGAAGACAAGGCTGTAATCCTCCTGAACTCACTCCCAGCGGAGGAGTATGAGACATTCACATTAACCTTTATAAATGGTAGACAGACTCTGACTATCATGAGGTGTCGTCTGCATTGGCAAACTATGAGACGAGGAGAAAGGAGAGACAGCCTTCTCAGTCAAGCTCGTCGGCAGAGGCGCTAGCGGTAAGAAGCAGGGGTTCATCTAGGAAGGGCAGTGAAGAAAGAGGAAGATCAAAGTCCAGGTCGGGCTATAGGGATCTGAGGAAAAACCAGTGTGCCTTCTGCAGAGAAATAGGACACTGGAAAGTGGACTGTCTGAAGTTCAAAGGGAAGAAGAAGGAGTCGAAGGTTGAAGCAAATCTTGCAAAGGTGACGAATACTCAGAGGAGTTCACAGGCAGATGGATTAGATTCGGACTCGTCAGGTTTCTCGTTTTCGGTCATTTCTCCCATCGTTCGTCACTCATGGGAAGATGAGTGGATTTTGGATACAGATACAACATACCATGCATGCCCTAATCGGGGTAGGTTTTCTAGCTTTGAGAAGCTGGAGGGGTTCGGTCGTTATAGGCGATGGTCACCCATGTAGCATGGAGGGTGTAGGTACAATCCGAATCAGGATGTTTGATGGGATGGTAAGGGAGCTGAAGGGAGTGAGGTATGTACCTCAGTTGAAGAGAAATCTAATCTCCATTGGAGCTTTGGAAGCATCGGACATGGTGATATCGGTTCGAGATGGCGATCTCAGGATGATCAAGGGCTCGATGGTGGTGATGAAGGGCGTCCGCCGAGACAATCTCTACTACTTGAAGGGTAGTACGATTACAGATCAGGTGGAGACTTTCAGTTCCTCAGACGATGGTGGCCCGGAGGTCTGGCAGGGAAAGGTCGGACAGGAAAAGGAAAAGTCTTTGCAAGCTCCTGCAAAGATGGAATCATTGGAAGATGCTGCTACCTGCAAGTTGGAAGGTGAACACAGCGTTCTGGACAAGAAGAAGGTGAAATTCAGCACCAGTACTCATCGCAATGAAGGTCTTCTTGATTGTGTTCACGTGTGCATTTGGGGACCTGCTAAGACGGCATCGCTTGGAGGTCACAGGTACTTTGTCTCTTTCGTTGATAGTGTATATAGGCATTGTTGGATATATCCAATGAGACAAAGTAGTGAAGCCCTAGATATATGGGTGAAGTGGAAAGGAAGAATGGAGAGGCAGATAGGTAGGAAGATTAAGGAGCTAAAGATTGGTAATGTTGGAAAGGACGTGTACCAATTCCTACGATTTGGTCAACACCGGAATTGGTACTCATTTCACGACGGGTACAGATGGGTTGGCTAAAGAAGTAATCCGTTCTTTGCTGGAGGAGGTTCGGAGGTTGTTGTCTAATGCAGAATTAGACAAGTCGTTTTGGGCTGAGGCGACTGTGTATGCTAGCCATCTCATGAATAGATCGACTGCCATAGGAGGTAAAGCTCCATTGGAAATTTGGTCTGGGAAAGCTGCTCAAGATCATGATATGCTGCGGGAGTTTGGAAGTCCGACCTACTTCAGTGCCAAGAATGGCAAGGTGAATCCGCGAGCAAAGAGGTTTGTCTATTTGGGCATCAAGAGGAACAGCTACAGGTTGTGGGACCCCAAAGACAAGAAGATCGTGATGAGCAGGAATGTCACATTTGGACTTTAGTGTTGAAGTCTACCGTCTCTCAGCAGGTGGAGAGGACGGAGACCAAGGAAGTATCGCAGCGGGTGGAGGTTGATGCTACTCCACCATCTCCAGTTGGTTCGACATTAGAGAAGACTTCATCGGATGTGACACCAGGTAGAGATCGTGAAACAAAGGGTGATGCTGAACAGGTTGAAGACATTGCTAAGGATGTCGAGGTGGTAGCAGCTACTGGAACCAAGGTAAAACCACGCTCGTGGTTAAAGAAGCATGAATCTCAAGCTTGTGATCGCGACAAGCTCAAGTTGAAGGCTGTTGTTCTCCATGATGGTCGGGAAGAGGTTCATATGACTCAGTCTGATAGGTTCACTGCTGCAGATACAGGTACCAGTATTTGAGCTTGATGAAGCTCATTTCAATGAACTACGGTTGGCTTGATCCTTTGGGTAAGGTACGTAGGCAGCCGTAAAGGCGCAGCTAGTTGGTGATGCAACCTGTATGAAGCTATTTGGGTTCTCGAGAAGCTGTTTGGAACTTCACATAGAGGTGAAGAGTTGTGGCCGATGGAACTTCACGTAGAGGTGGAGAGGCTTCACGTAGAGGTGAAGTGTTGTGGCCAGTTGGACTTCACGTAGAGGTGAAGTATTGTGATCTCGATGAACAGGTTGATCTTCCGGTGAGAAGATGTTGAGCTTGCATAAGGAGTTGTGTGCATCTAGTTGAAGCCGATGATATTTGGTGTGCTCTACGCAGACTTGGTTGGACAGTCAGTGGAAGACAGGTAGACTAGATAGAGCTAGTCAGTTGGAGAGTCAGTGTTGGCTCATGATAAGTCTTCGTGAGGTCGTGAAGTTGCGGAGGAGGAGCCACGGTATGATGATCGGCATGTATGGAAGTTCTCCTAAGGTGAAGTGCAGGGAAGGCATGTGCGATGTTTTTCAAGGATAGCTGAGCTAAAGATTCCACCGGGATCGTGTGTCGATTTCGCCGAGATCGTGTGTCGATTTCATCCGGTGCGCGCAAGCCGAGATCGTGTGTCGATTTCGCCAGGTGAAAGACTAGGGTACGTTGGAGATCGGCTCAGATTTGGTAAATCTTCACCGAGGTGGAGAATTGTTGGAGGAAGAAGTCGTCGAGGAAGTCGACGAAGAGAAGAAGGAAATCCAGAATCAGCAGCAGCAGAAAACAGCAGAACATGGTAACGGTCGACCGGCCCGGTCGACCGTCGGCAGAAGTAGTGGCCCGGTCGACCGATGTGCACGCTGACATGCACAACGTAGCGATCGACCGGTCCGGTCGACCGCAGGATGAGATCGGTCGACCGGGTGGTCGACCGAATGAAGTGACCCAACTCTCGGTTGGGAACGATCGACCGGTGCATAGGGTCGGTCGACCGGCCGGTCGACCGACAGTCGGGTCTGCCTATTTCGGAAAGGGTATTTTGAACCCTATTTAAGGGCTCTTTGGATTTCTAGGGTTTTGTATCTTGTAGTAGGGTTAGTGAGAGCAATTGTGGAGGAGAGTAGAGCAGAGATAGAACTTTCCCAATCCCCATTGCTGTAAGTATTGATTTGTTGAAATCAATAAAAACCCTCCCCTTTCTTGCCCCGAGGACGTAGGCAACAAGGCCGAACCTCGTTAAATCTGTGTTTTGTGCTCTTTCTTTGGATTATTTTGTTTGTACTGGTTGTGGTACTGTTCTTCTGCGCTTTGGAAATCTAGGGTTCCTCTGTGGGTTGTTGTTGTCGGAGCACAACAATATTGTGATAGATTTCTCTCTTTTTTGAATCTATATTTTGTAGTCTAATAATATTTCTCATACTTGGTCTCCTATTTATTCAGATGTCTCCCAAGAGCTAGTCTCACATCATTTGATACAAATAGGGTTCTAAGTTTATTTTCATCAAGAATCGATGCTTGGCAATTAGTTATTCGGTCATGGCAAAAGCATACTTTCAACAATAATAAAAGGTCAAGATTAGCACATCATTATGGAAGACAATGCAGGATCAAGATCACAAGATATGAGAAGTAATGATAATACCAAATAACTTTCAACTATTACCTTAAACTATGCATCCATTTTTATGTTGAATCAAAAAATTAGCAGCGCATTCAAAAGAGTAGTTTCCTCCCCTTGAATTAACTTACAGAGGCAAAACAGGGAAGAGTTTATACATCTACTGCCCACACAAAGTATAATTGGATTACTTAATGAAAGGAGAAAGAATAGCTCGAAGCTGTCCTCCAGTATCAATTTAGAGTAAACCACTTAGAAATGGGCCAAGCTGTATACCAATATCCAGGCAAGCTGCAACATAACGAAGAACAGGATCTCTGTTAAATGCCAGTTGACTCAGTTTCCAAAACAAAAAAAAATATTAATCATAAAAGAGAAATATTTGCTACGATTATTGCACAAATGCATGTATCAGAGAAAAATAATCACTATAGCTCAATTATATATGATCAGGGAGTTAATAGAGGAACATGTGTTAGGCTGACCAACTCCAGTGCCGGGCTATCCCGCTGAAGGTGGCACAGGGTCATCTCTCAAAAGTAGAAAAGAAAAATAGGAGATAGGTTACCAGGAAAAGGGTGAATGAAGCAAAGAGCCCCTCTTGAATCAGTGATCCATGGCCTCCGAATTCTTCTTCATCAATCTTTAGCACATGAGCATAGTATCCGTAGATGATGCCAGAAGATAACACCAAAAACCTGCTCATAGTAGGGGTAACTAGTATTAAAATGATATTTCAACAAAAAGTATATATTATTGCCAGGAATCATCAGAAACTTATAGCTACAGTTTGGCCATAAAACAATGGGAAGAGAAGCTCTAGGATCAATACAAAAAAAACAAAACTAATGCAGTTTAGACGGAAAAAAAAAAAGACTGTAGAGCAGATCTTCTTTTTATAATTTGATATGTGGTATGAAACATTTAACTTTTGTCCATGAAATGAGATGCTTAGATGATATGCAAACTGTTGTCTGGAGAAATAAAAGAAAAATATAGAAACAAGTTTTTTTTCCAGTTAGCACTTAGCACAGAGATGCAGGCAGCAAGCAGTAAGGGGGAAAAGGTCTAACAAAACTGTGACCAGTGTCAAACAAGCTGATCAATTCTCAAAAGGGATTTTGTATTGGCCTAAGAATAAGGTAAAAAACGAGTCTACAAACAAATCCTGGAACAGCTTAGTAAATATGGAGGTGGTAACAACTACTAAAACACATTAAAATTAACCTGGTGAGCCTGTGAATGATAAAAGCATAGTCCTGTGTATGTTATGTAAAGAGTTACCACGAATACGATACAATACATATATGTTGGAACTTGTTTTGATGAAGACTTTGTGAAGCATTTCATTTGGAGCTCTAACACATGACGAATCAAGAGTTCTACATGATCAAGATGTCCCAAGGAGAGTTGATATGATGTATTTTGTAATTATGAAATAGCATGTAAAAAGCCTTGACACACACACCATATCAATGTCCATTAGTCGACTAATACCTATGACAAGTCGACTAATAACATGTGTAGTCGACTTGACCCAAACCCTAGTCGACTAGTCAAGTGTCCAAAACAGACCAAACTCTCTGTTTCTGCATTAGTCGACTTGACAGTAAAATGTAGTCGACTAATATCAAAGTATAGTCGACTAACCCTTGTCCCCTAATCGACTAATCCCTGGTCCAGTCGACTTGAAAGTTAGTTGCAGTCGACTTGATTCAGTTAACCAGAAACCTGTCATTCGAGCTTATCATATCCTAGTCGACTTATAGTCAAACATAGTCGACTAACCTATAGAAATTTGCCTAGTATAGTCGACTAACTCAATAGGCAAGTCGACTATATGCAGTTTCTGACTGTTGGACAGTTTCTGACTGTTGGTCTTTTGTGCAACGAATTCCAACGTTTCTATCATTTGAATTGCTCCTATAACTACCCTAACTTACCCTAATCTTCAGCTATATAAAGGGTAGTTAATCCAAAGGCCAAACATCAATCCAAATCTTCAGTTTTCTAAGTCAAAATTCTGTCAAAACCAGAAAACTGAATTTTCCACTTCAGTTCTTCACCAAAAGTCCAATTCCATTGTGAAGTTCTCTGAAGTTTCTCCTATACTAGACCTTGTCCACGTTCACACATTGTACCAAGGCTTATAGGAATGTTGTAATACTCAAAGCAAGCATTGTACACTGGTGGCTTCTTGGTGTAGAGGCAGTTGTACAAGGTGAAGTTTGTTCTCTTGGTGGAAGAGAAGGTGTTCTCTTGGTGGAAGAGAAGGTGTACACATTTGGCAAAGGGGATTTGTCAAGTGGTGTGCATGGTTGTGATTTTGGGTGTACAAAATCAAGGATAAAGGAAAATCTCAAGCGGGTGGCTTGGGGACTGGATGTAGGTCACGAGGACCGAACCAGGATAAATCTCTCTTGTTTGCGTTTGTCTATTCTCTGAGATTTATTTTCCTTTTGCAAGTTTATTTATTTGCTTAACGTTAATACTTCTTGTTTTAGTTTTGTGTTGACTTGGGTATTTTTAGATCTATAATTGCCAACAGAGATAGTTCCGCATTTATCATCATCTCTCGGGGACCAACAATTGGTATCAGAGCAGGTCTCACAATTGGTATCAGAGCGGATTCAAGTCAACAACCAAACAAGGATGGCAACGGAGTTTTCATCATCCCAATTCAAAGAAGGAAATTCTACACAACGTGCACCGCTATTTGACGGATCCAACTACAATTATTGGAAGTGTAGAATGAAGATCTACTTGCAATCGCTGAACTACGAACTTTGGAACATTGTAGAAGCATCGTACACCAAGCCAACAATCAACTACAACGCTTGGAGTGAAGATCAAAAGAACAACGCGAACCTTGACGCCAAAGCAATGAATGCCTTGTTCTGTGCCTTAACCAAAGAAGAGTTCAACCGTGTGTCAACAGCCACTTCTGCACATCAAATATGGCATACTCTTCAGGTAACACACGAAGGCACAAATAAAGTTAAGGACTCTAAAATATCTGTTCTTGTCCACAGGTTTGAATTATTCAAAATGGAGGAGAATGAAACCATATCCGAAATGGTTACAAGATTCACCGACATCACCAATTCCTTAGCATCCCTTAGAAAGGACTACACCAAAGTTGAAAGAGTTCGTAAGATCCTTCGTGCACTCACACCAGAATGGGAGAAAAAGATGACCGCAATTGAAGAAGCCAATGATCTCTCAACTTTGTCGTTAGAAAACCTAATCGGTAATCTAATGGCATATGAAGTGCAGTTAGAAGAAAGGAAGAAGGACGAACGACAACACCGTTCAAAGAAGAAAGAACTCGCCTTCCATGCATCTTCCGACATGGATGATTCCAATGACGATGAAGAGGAGATGGCAATGCTTTCAAAGAAATTCAAGAGATTCCTAAAGTAAGGTAAATTCAAATGCTTTAATTGTAATAAACCAGGTCATATGAAGATGGATTGCACTTTGCTCAAGAAGAAAGAAAAATACAAGAGTAAAAAGTTCAGAAATAAGAAAAACTACGAAGCATCATCAGAATACAGTGATTCCTCATCTTCTGATGAAGAAGAATCCACTGAACGTGTTAACCTATTTTACATGGCCATAGAAGATGAAGAGGTATCATTTTCTGAACTTTCTGATGCATTTCATGAATTGTTTATTGATCTGAAAAATAAAAAATTGAAAAATAAAGTTTTATCAAAAGAAAATGAAAAACTTTTAAAGGAAAATTCATGTTATGCTATACAAGTATCTTCTATAAATTCTCAACAAGATGAGTTTGAAAAAGTCATATCATCTTTGAAAAATGAAAATGAGAAGTTTATAAAAGAGAACATTTTTCTGAAAAAGGAAACTGAATCTTTGAATAAAAGGATTTCTATTTTAGATAAGATATTTCAGTTTTCAAAAAGAAATATGAAGATCTTTTGCAAAATGTGACTAAGTTCAATAAAGGAAAAGAAAAATTGAATGATTTATTATCTTTTCAGAAGTTGTCACATGATAATCATTATGGTATTGGATATAATGAAAAGTCTTCATATGTTAGTAATCCATATGTGAAAAGAAAGTCTAATCATGTTTCAAAAAGAATTAAGACAAAGTTTATATGGATTCCTAAGAATTTAAGTTTTCATGATAAAAATACATATATTGCTTCATATATTCATGATATATGTAATTCTTGCAACTATGTGTATACTAACAGGTGGAAACCAAATTCTAAATGGATTTGGACTCCTAAAGGTTAATATGTTCTTTTATGTTTGGTACCATCTAACGTTTATCTTGCAGGTACCATGTAAAAATTGATAAGAACATATATATATATATATATATATATATATATATATATTTACTAATATATTTGTTGCAGGGGGAGAACAAAATCTTTTCATATTTGTTATAACCCAATTTCTGCAGGGGGGAAATATAACATATTTTCTGCAGGGGGAGCACTTGTGCACACAAAGCATCATCATCAAAAAGGGGGAGAATGTTGGAACTTGTTTTGATGAAGACTTTGTGAAGCATTTCATTTGGAGCTCTAACACATGACGAATCAAGAGTTCTACATGATCAAGATGTCCCAAGGAGAGTTGATATGATGTATTTTGTAATTATGAAATAGCATGTAAAAAGTCTTGACACACACACACCATATCAATGTCCATTAGTCGACTAATACCTATGACAAGTCGACTAATAACATGTGTAGTCGACTTGACCCAAACCCTAGTCGACTAGTCAAGTGTCCAAAACAGACCCAACTCTTTGTTTCTGCATTAATCGACTTGACAGTAAAATGTAGTCGACTAATATCAAAGTATAGTCGACTAACCCTTGTCCCTAGTCGACTAATCCCTGGTCCAGTCGACTTGAAAGTTAGTTGCAGTCGACTTGATTCAGTTAACCAGAAACCTGTCATTCGAGCTTATCATATCCTAGTCGACTTATAGTCAAACATAGTCGACTAACCTATAGAAATTTGCCTAGTATAGTCGACTAACTCAATAGGCAAGTCGACTATAGGCAGTTTCTGACTGTTGGGCAGTTTCTGACTGTTGGTCTTTTGTGCAACGAATTCCAACGTTTCTATCATTTGAATTGCTCCTATAACTACCCTAACTTACCCTAGTCTTCAGCTATATAAAGGGTAGTTAATCCAAAGGCCAAACATCAATCCAAATCTTCAGTTTTCCTAGTCAAAATTCTGTCAAAACCAGAAAACTAAATTTTCCACTTCAGTTCTTCACCAAAAGTCCAATTCCATTGTGAAGTTCTCTGAAGTTTCTCCTATACTAGACCTTGTCCACGTTCACACATTGTACCAAGGCTTATAGGAAAGTTGTAATACTCAAAGTAAGCATTGTACACGGGTGGCTTCTTGGTGTAGAGGCAGTTGTATAAGGTGAAGTTTGTTCTCTTGGTGGAAGAGAAGGTGTACACATTTGGCAAAGGGGATTTGTCAAGTGGTGTGCATGGTTGTGATTTTGGGTGTACAAAATCAAGGATAAAGGAAAATCTCAAGCGAGTGGCTTGGGGACTGGATGTAGGTCACGAGGACCGAACCAGGATAAATCTCTCTTGTTTGCGTTTATCTATTCTCTGAGATTTATTTTCCTTTTTGCAAGTTTATTTATTTGCTTAACGTTAATCCTTCTTGTTTTAGTTTTGTGTTGACTTGGGTATTTTTAGATCTATAATTGCCAACAGAGATAGTTCCGCATTTATCATCATCTCTCGGGGACCAACAATATATGCAGCAAACACGAACCATTATATTGCCCTATATGTGCTAGAGTAGAGACACAACAAACCTGTTCTGTAGTGTATCTCACTGTCAATATGGAGTTCTTACTTGAATCAAGCCCTAGAAATAAACGGGTACATCTTTGTAGTCTGGACTATTTCCTGGCGTTGGAAGGTTCTCTGTTTTATGAGCTTAAACTATATAACCATAAGCTACATCTCCCTATAAACCAATTGCCCTGATTCATAAAGTAGTTAAAAGCGCTGTTACAAATATTTCTTTTCATGGAACCTTTCTGATCCAGAGTTGTGCTCCACAGGGACCCCATTTTGATGGGGGAACCTTGGATGGTGTTGTTCATCCATAAATTCTGATCACTTTCAGCATGGCGTGCATATAAAACCTGGTTCATTTAGTACAACCGAAGTAAACATGCAAGGCTTCATGAGTATTTTGATAGCAGACTGACATAAACTAACAAAAAGAATCTTCCTTCATCTTTCTCTGCACATAGCAGTATTAAGAGGAACCAGTAGAAGAGTTGGAAAGAAACGTGAATGCAACAAAAGAATCCATGAGTTCAAGTCTTGCCTCAAGAAACATCCTGTGACAAATTTTTATGGTGGATGGACCACATTTAAATTCAAAAACTCAATAGCAGTGAGGATATGGAGCCATAACATTAGAATTGGCAGATACAGCTCAACAAAGGAGGGGTTGAGCCAGATACTATAACAAGTTAGGGTTAAATATCGATAAGGTTCCACGGCCATGTCGTCCCCAACAAGTTAGCAATATGTTAGTCCTAGACAATTGGAAAAGAACATTGACACATGATGAAAATACCACCTCGGACTTCTTTAGGAGTTTCTCGCCAGGAACTAAACATTTAGCTAATGTTCATGTATGGCCTAACTAAGGTGTCCAGAAAATAAATACTATATGTTTGAAGTAATTCAACAAAAATGTTAGTACCATATGCTTGTAAGACATCATTAATGTGTTAAAGAGTTCTAGACGATGGGACATAGCACTGACACATGATGATTATACTAGTTGGGTTTTCTTCAGGAGTTTCACACGACCAGGAACAAAAAAATTTAGTCCATGTCCATGCATGGCCTGAATAAGGCGTCCAAACATAAAGTTTGAAGTAGTTCAATTAAACTTATAAGAATTTGAGAGGAAAAGATCCGAGAGAGTTGATGATTTCTCCTCAATACTACTTTTATAGGCAATTACAAATACAACTCATAATATGAATAACTCATAATATGAGTAGGACTCTTAAATATATAGAAATTCTTAATAAAATAAATACTCATAATAAGAAACTGACTAATTAAGATTTCACCTTCAAAAAAAAAAAAAACTAATTAACACACTTCTCTCAAATTGGGGCATAAATATCTATCATGCCTATCTTGTTACATAAGTATGACAAAACTCTAAAAGTAATAGGTTTGGTAGACATATATGCGAGCTCCTCACACGCGTAGGGAACAAAGTAGAAATCAACTTTCAAGATATTGCATCACGAACAAAATGAGAGCCCACCTTGCTTGGTCCTCTGATGAAAGACAAGATTGTTGGCTATATAAATAGCAGCCTAGTTATCACAGTACATGGGCATCGGACCATCCACACTATATCCAAGTTCCCACAATAGAGATTTCAGCCACATCATCTCACAAATTGTATGAGTCATAGCTCTACGCTCTACTTCAACGGTGGGACCAGACACACTCTGGTGCTTACTATTCCAAGTGACTAAATTGCCTATAATATACGTGCACTAACTAGAAGTAGATTTTTTTCTCTCGTCTTTTGTAAAATTAGAATCTAAAAGGCTTTAGCCCCCAAAATGTCCATGCTTTTTATACAATAGATCTTTACCTGAAAAATCTGTTGATGTATGTCAGAATTCTCAAGACAGTCTTCTAATAAATCTCTCTAGGCTTGTGCATAAACTGACTCACCGATTCAATAACGTAGGCAATATCTAACCTTGTAACTGTGAGATAGATAAGTTTACATACGAGTCTCATGTACTATGAGATAGATAAATTTACATTCTCAAATAGGGGTCTAGTCTCATCCAACAAAT
Source organism: Agave tequilana (assembly GCA_038442645.1). NCBI lineage: Eukaryota > Viridiplantae > Streptophyta > Magnoliopsida > Asparagales > Asparagaceae > Agave > Agave tequilana. The sequence continues at coordinate 78,323 of JAVJIF010001244.1, forward strand.
CAACATCAGCATCAATAAGAGTACGCACTAGCTTGCAGTCAAGTAATCCAATCTCTTGTAGTAAATTAAAAGCAAACTTTTGTTGAAAAAAAATTACTCTATTTTTCTATGAGCAATTTCAATCCCATGAAAATATCTTGGCATGTCCATGTCTTTGGGCACAAACTGAGTCGTAAGATACTCTTTAGCTTCTCAATACCATAACATCACTCCTATTTAATAAGATGTCATTAACATAACCAGCAAGAATTACAGTACCAGAAAAAGTCTAGCAAATGAAGATAGAATAATCAGAATAATACTTCTGAAATTCCATTTCAGCGATGATATGGTTGAATTTATCAAACCTGGCTCGCAGACTTTACTCAAGACCATTTATCGCCTTCTTGAGCTTGCACACCATATCCTCCCCCTAAGCAACATACCCAGGAGATAGCAACATAAACCTCCTCAAGGTCATCATACAAGATCTCATACAAAAAGGCGTTCTTTACATCCAGCTGAAACATCGACTACTAGTGGTTGACAGCCAGAAAATGAGGACACGAATGGAGATAAGCCATAGTTGAGAAGGTCTCCACATAATCCACTCCACAAGTCCGATAAAACCTCAAGTAACTAGACGAGCCTTCTATCTGTCTACCGTATTGTCTGGACAATACTTGATAGTAAACACCCAGTAACAGCTAACTAACTATAGGCAGTCCACAAAAAGTAGGCACAAGATTTCAAGTCTGACTAGAGATGAGAGCATCCATCTCATCGTCCATGGCCTGCTTCCATTCTGAGTACATCAACGCTTTTCGATAAAACTTAAGTATAGAAACACAAGGCATAGACAAGGCAAACTGACAAGATAGTGGGGTAAGACGATCATAAAACAAAATTAAAAGTAGGATGTTAAGTATAAGATCGTTTACCTTTTCAATATGCAATAGAAAGATCCAAGTCTGAAGAGTCAGAAGTATCCATCTCAACATAAAAAGTGGAGAGCATGTAGAATGAGAAGGATCAAGATCAGCAGCTATAGATTCTAGATCAGCAGGGAGTGACGTAGAAACCACATTCTTGGGACATCTGGTAAACACTGACGATGGTTTAGTTACAATCTCTTTCTCTAAGTCTCCAGAACTAGGCATCAGCTGAGGTATAGGACAAGAAGTAATAGGAGCAAAATACGGAACTGACTCGAAGGTCACATCAACAAAAATATAAAACTTACGATTTATAGGATCGAAATATATAGCCTTTCTGAGTTCATGAATAGTCAACAAAAATATATTTTATAACTCTAAGTTCTAACTTATCCATTCTAGGTTGAAGATCTTGAACAAAATAAGTAGAACCAAACATACGAAGAATATCAGAAACGGTGGGTTTGTCAAATAGTGGTAAAAAAATTTTGCCATGAAGTACAAAGGGATTTTATTTATTAAATGACAAACACAGAGAATAGGTTCAACCTGAATGCTTTTAGGTACATACATATGAACCAACAAGGTCCAAGCTACGTCTAAAAGGTATCTCAGTTTTCTTCAGCTAACCCATTGTTCTGTGAAGTGTGTGATAAGTAGTCTTGTGTAAAATGCCATCAAATGCATGAAAATGAGAAACTTCTTTGAGTATACTCAAGAGCATTACCAGTACACAAAACATGAATAGTAGTAAAAGACTGGGTTTTTATTTCATTGATAAAAACCTTTGATTGTATTAAGAACCTGAGTCATTTCTTTCAGCAATATACCCAAGACATCTTAGAATAATCATCCACAAAAATTAAAAAAAATACCAAAAAGCAGATATAAAAGTAACACGACGCAATCCCCAAACATCAAAGTGGACCAGATCAAAAAGATAATTACTCATATTATTGACACGACTATGGTAGAAGCACGATGATACTTTCATAACTGACAAGACTCACATTCTAAAATAGCAAGAGAGGACTCGATAGGCTACTTGACGAAACTTTTGTAAGAAATGATGCCCCAATCTATGGTGTTATTAGAGTATCAAAAGAAAAAATAGCAGCTAAATTAGAGTGGAGTGTACTATCATCTAAGTAGTACTATCATCGAAGTAATAGAGACCGCTATATTCACAACCCGAACCAATCCTTATCCCAACCTGCAGATCCTACAACACACAATAGGAAGGGTAAAAATTTGCACGATAATAATTATGTAATAATTTTTGGTGATAGTAATCTAATAGAGAATTTAGGAACAAATTAGACATCATTTAGTGACAAAGACGATGTGACATGAACTCCTTTTCCACGAACAATGGAAGGGTACCAACAGCAATATTATAAGAGAAATATTATCTAAAAGGGAAAGAGAGGAATTTTACTTTGATACTTGCCATATGAGTGGAAGCTCCTGAATTTATACCCAAAGATTACCAGAGGAAGCAATAAATGCATTCGTACCTGAAGTACACTCATGCATAATAATATTAGCTAACTGGGAAGCCTAATCAGCTTGTAGTTGAAGAAAATGCTCATAGTCTGACTGAGAGATTTGCACAATAGAAGTAGGAGCAACAGTAGAGAAGCTGGCAATTGTATGTAGAATCAGCAATATGAGCCACTCAAGTTTATCGAACTTGTCCAAACACTTTTCTGATATATGATTGTTTCTACCACAGTGAATACAATGACATGGCCCTTATCTCCACGTCCATGTCCTCCCCTAAATCGCGGCCACGACCACAACCATGTCCACCTCAGCCACGTGCTCCAGCTACCTTAGCAGAACTCTCAACATCAGAAAATATAGTAAGAGAAGAATTACCTACCATAAAAACACAACAAACTCGGGATAGGATGGCAGCGAGAGTTGTATCACCACCAAGAATTTGCCTCGAACTTGGTTATCCAAGGAAGTATCCACTCCAAAAAAAACTTAACCACTGCTAACTCATCACGATATCGCTGAAGCACTTTCAAATCTAGTACAAAGGGTTAATAGAAATCCAACTTATCAAGAGTCCCCTTCAACTCAGAGTAATACGACAAACATTTTGGTCGCAGACACAGAGGAATAATTTCTTATATAGATCAGCAATACGAGAAACATTCTGGTCATTAGAATATATCTCCTTCAAGGTGTCCCATATTTCTTTGGCAATTTTCACAAACATGACAGTTGCACTGGCCTTCTCATTCATATTGTTGAGTAGCCATGTCATCACGCTACAGTAAGTGACCACCCAATCATTAAAGGTAGCAATACCTTTTGCTAGAGGATCCTCTGTAAGATACTTCAGCTTCTTCTGTAAACCGGCGAAGAGATGAAAAGACTGGGCCCAAAGAAGGTAGTTTGTACCATTGAGTTTTGCAATAGTAGCAAAGAACCATTTTTGAAGTTATGGAATCGAATGTGTGCTTGATGTTTTCAGAAGACACAATAGTTAGTAGTTAGATAAACACGAGCAGGCAGGTGAATAGACAGTAGTATCATAGACGTCAACAAAGATGTCCAAGTAAAAAAATAGATTAAAAAAGGAGATAGATGGCCTCGACAACATTTATAAAAGCATCGGGAGGTCGTCAACAAGCACGTAGGAGGAGCAGGGGTCTCGACAAGGTAACGATCATGAAGCAAGGCCTCATTGAGGTCACATAGGCAGGCAGGAGAGAACTTCGGGTGGTGGTAAAGGCAAGAAAGGAGATAGGTTGGGGTAAAGGCAAGAAAGGAGATGGGTTGGGTGACGGCAAAGATAAGAGAAAGGCTATGTTAGGGTTTTTTTTTTTAATTTACTGTTAGTTCTGTCGCGTTACTATAAGTATTTTTTTACAGACCTTAGGATGGGTGATGGCTAGGGTTAGGGTTTTTGCTATTATACCATATCGTAATTTGAAAGGAAAAAAAATCTGAGTTGATGATTTCTCCTTCAAATACTATTATTTATAAGTAATTACGAATGCAGCTTATAATGTGCGGACTCCTAAAAATATAGAAACTTCTAATAAAATAAAGACTTATAATAAAAACTAACTGATCAAGAGTTTAAAAAAATTATTAGTAATTGGTATCATAAGCCTTGTAAGACGTCACGCCATCAATAACCTAATAACCTTAGACTGACGGAGCATTAGGCCAATATAAAAGAATAGAGCAAATATGTTATGACTGATAACATGACATCAACCTTCCTAGTAGTCATTGCCCCTGACTACTTCGTATGAAGGAAGGTGGGTCCAAAGGGAACCCCAGAAGCACTTGAAACTCTTGATTCATGGCACCATCAGTGGTAGACAACTTTTTTTGCTCTTATAGTTTACTTTAACAATGTAAATCTTGTGTTAGTTATTTTTTGGATCCCTACAACCAACCCCTCTTAACATTCTCACTAGATAAATTAGTATCCCATGAACATGCACAAATGTATAAAGTACATGTGTAAATTAAATACATCCATAAATATATTTTATATATTTATATGCAAAACCATAACTACATGCAAATAGATGTGCATACATGTGTGCTAACAGTAAAAGTATATTTATAGTTATTTTCTCTTAAATCTTTCCACCATCCTGCTAGGATTACGCTTCACCACTTTGTTCCCACATGCACAATTATATCCCAAAACATAAACAAATGCCTCCTCCATTTGAGTCAAGGTACTAACACACTTAAACTAAGGGGTGTTTGTTTCGCGTAAAAGGCTGTAAAAGGCCATAATTAGTAAATGACTGACGCAACCAATAATCACTCACTTGCAACCCAATTATCACTCACTCACAACTCACTTACGGTTAATTTTGTGGTCATTGAAATTTGTATTATTTTTTATATTAATATTATTTTTTAATATTTATTATTTTTAGTATTTATTTGCAATATTTAAATTTTTTAAATCACCAAATAGTTAATTTTATGATCAATTTTTCACTTACGACTTACACATTATGACAACCAAACGTCATAAAACACAATACACTTTCCCACTTACAACTTTACATTACCAACCAAATACCGTAAAACTTACATGCATGTAACTCATTTACAAGCATAAAAGAGTTTACTAGTTACGACTTACGAATTACGGCCAATTATGACAACCAAACAGACCCTAAACATTGATTATTCAAGATGGTTATTACTATATTATGTCACCTTTTCACATAATTACCTAACATGTCTCATAAACATAATGCCGCAGTAGTTACTATACGTTTGCAAGTTGACTTTATTCTTAAAAGATGAACCACATAACTTTCATTTGAATTCATCAGTTGTCTAAATTCTTAGACAATATAATGAAAATTTGAAAATCAAGCTAGCCATCTGCCAGAAAAAGTTTTCCATGCTCAATGCCACCAGACCCTAATACCTTTTGTGCATTCTTTTCAATAACCTCACTTAGACTTCAGGTTTAGTAATAACCTATTATTACCATAATCATCTCAAAATTACTCCTAGTCCATATCCTTTAGAGGTTATGATGCAGAATTACTATGAAGAAAAAAGGAAATAAAAAGATGAAATTGATAAAAAGGGACAAAGATTAATTCGTGAATTGACAGTTAGGTGATCTCTCACCCATTCTCATAAATCACCATGCAAAAGATTTAAGTTGCTAAGCATATCATTATGCAAAGCGGGTTGAATAGCAAATCATGTTAAACGAAAGGGGTTTAATTTCAATTCATCATAGTCTGATTAAAACACTACAAGACTTGGCCTTATATAGACCCCTACAAGAAAGAGTTTCCCATCACAACCGATGTGGGACTAAAAAAATATGCTAAATAAAATAAAACAACTTAAACATACTACTAAATAGTAACTGGAGTGATTCCCATCATTTTCCTCGGCTTAAAAGCATTCATCTCCGGTGAATGATGAGGTAACAGATAGCATGCACGACCGGGTAAAACTAAATCACATCTTGCATCAATTAGACCATCATGGGGGTCGTGCAACCGGCACCAATGTATCATATCTGAACCACGATGGCGGAGGTAGAACTGGCTCTCGTGACAAACCGATTGTAGTCAATGGGAACTCGAGTTAGATACATGTAGCATGCCAAGACAAATCATCTCCGCTGGAGACTGGACCGATTGTACTCTGCATCATAAGAAGCTTGATCTCCGGTGAACTAATCAGCTATAGGAACATCTGCAAAGGGTCATGTGTCAAACAATATCAGGGACCTCATAACTACTGGAGATGACTATAGTTCTATGGTAAGCTTTGCTGCGAGATCTACAGAAATCTCCACAAGAAGCTCTTCTACTTCTATGGACCGAGAAGGAGTTTCTTCTTGCAATGGTACTAACTCAACAACTTCTAACTTTGGCTCATCACGAATATTAGGTTCGACAATGACTGAAGGCTCTGTATCTACCTCAACCTTTGCAATGAAAGGTTCGATAATTGGTTGGATCTTAGGCCCGGGCTCTTCGTCAACATTGGGCTCACTGCAATCAGGCTCAGATGAATAAACGTGTGGAGCATATCGAGTAAAAAGAAGGCCTTGCAAGATAAACCAATATCGATATAATCTATGGTTATCTCTCCATTAATAACAAGCTTCTCCATCCAACTTAAGTCTAGCATAGCGGCATTTGTCCTCAGTTGTCAGTGAGAAATAACTAAAGAGATCTTCATATCCATAATGATCATCAAAACCCTGAAAAAGCGGGACAGCCTCAAACATAACTCGTTCAACATACTTGTCATCACAATCAGCATTTATATATCTACCACAGAAGTAAAAGCCCATGAAGAAACTCAATGCATAAAGCGCATAAATTACCCAAGAATCTCTACTTTTCTGTTGCAGCAATAGTACCGGCACCAAATAGTGGCTTGCGGAGGCCGAATTTGCTACCCAAAAGTTGTAACAGACTCCCAGTACCTTCGGGACTCGGCTACGGATCAACTCTTCTGATGAAACTCGAATCGGACTTCAAACAAACCTGAAACGAACTCCAGAAGATTGCTATACTGCTGCTCTGAACAGTGGCAGCTCAGGTGAGCCGATGACGTCAGCACGGCTCAGCTGACGTCAACAACGGCTCGGTCGGCTCGGCGATGCGACGGTTCAGCTTAGTATCAGCTCAGTTCGAGCCAATGACATCAGCGTTTAAGCCACTGACGTCAGCAACAGCTTGGCAGGTCGGGTTGACTGTGAAAGCAGGTCGGGTCCTTTCACGGGTTTGAAAAACCCAAGAAATTGGGTTCTGGTTTGGGAATCAAAACCCGCACCGCTTATTATTTCCTCTTTCACCTGATCTCAACTAAGGTTGGTTGTGGCGGCCGTGGACGACGATGGTGGTGGCGACGAGCGGCGGTGTTGATAATGACGGCGAGCTCTGATGAGTGGTGATCTTGGAGTGCAGTCGCCGGCGGTGATGGCCGAGACTTGAAGGCAACGATGAAATCGAGACGAGGTCGAATCTGATGGTGACGCTTATGGAAGCGGAGGAGGTCATGGCGACAGAGGTGGCTGCATTGGAGATTAGGGGACTATTGTGGCGGCAGACTATGTCAGGAATGAGGGCGAGGTGTCGACGGCGATAATACTATGACCAAGAGGAGATGATGGCGGTTGAGATCCGATGAAAACGATGAAGAGGGTGGGCTCCGACAATGTCGCGGTGCTGATGTGATCTCGGCGGTGAGGTCTGATGCATCATCGGCGTCGGCAACAAGGTCTGGACAACGAAGTGATGGCGGCGAGGTCGACGAAGTCTTGGCTGGGTGCTGAAGGCGAAGGTGACAGAGACGATGATGTGATGACGTCGGCGAGGTCGTCGAGGGATGGCGGTAGTGCTCCGGTGAGGCGGCATGCTTCGGTGAAGTCGGGGAAGGCGCGGTGAGGTGTTTAGCTCGCGTTGAGAAGATGAAGAGGAAGAATTTTTTTCCTTTTTTTGAATTTTTGACCTTTTTTATTTTATTTCTTTAACAGAGAAGAGGAGAAAAGTGGACCTAGGGATTGTAGAATTAGGATTTTGTAAAGATGAATATTTTGTAGAGGAGAAAAATATCATGACTTTAGCTTTGATGCAGAACTAGTAAGGAAAAGGGAAATAAAGGGATAAGAATGATAAAGATTAATTCGGAAATCGGCGCCCAGATGATATCTCACCCTCTCGCAAATCACCATGCAAAAGATTTAAGCTGCTAAGAGCAGGTTGAATAGAAAATCATCAACCTAAACGAAAGGAGTTTAATTTCAATTCATCATAGTCTGATTAAAATACGACAAGACTTTGGCCTTATATAGACCCCTACAAGAAAGAGTTCCCCATCACAACCGATATGGGACTAAAAAATACACTAAATAAAATAAAAACAACTTACAACAAACTACTAAATAGTAACTGGAGTGATTCCCATCTGATTACCAGTTAACACTTCTATAAAAGTACGTAGATCGCATTAGGACACCTCCCTAGGTTGTAACATGGACAACATGCCACTCAGGCCAGCATCCTAGCAGCATAGGCATTCATAAGCAAGTACAAGTGTCAAAACAACAAAAAAAGTCATATCCAATTCTGTAGTCTGAAATATGAAAAGACTGCAAAGAAAGAATTGGGGAAAATACAAAAAAATCTCTTTTTAAACCAATTGCAGTCTGTCTGAAATATGAAAAAGAATATAAAGGTTAAACTAAAGCTCGTCTCTTTGTTATAACAGGCTGTACAATAGGATCATTTAAGGGGGGAAAAACAAAGCTAACATATCCTTTTCTAATTACAAGAATGCAAACAGTCAGTAAGTTGGGGTGTCCTTCAGGGCAATTCTAGGAGCAAAATGGTTATTTGATTTTTCTAATAAAAATTTGGGGCTAGTTATGAAGGTAACAATTACTTTATCTAAACAGAAAAGCTTCAAGTCTATCATCATTTATGCTTCTCTTGACTAAAATTCTAAAACAAAGTTTTCTTCATTCTAATATGTACTTCCTCTGCTTTTTCACTTACCCTAGTAAAAAGAATTCCCCCTCACATGGTCATACTTTAAAGCAGGGTCTATCGTTCAAGTTCTTCCATGGGGTCCATCTTTTACCCTTTCTAAGACATCTATATCTCTCCAACAAAGTAGCCAGCAAAGAATGGTTATAAAGGAAACTCATTTAGTCCTTTCTAGGACATTACCACGCATGCAGGAGTGCGCACGCGCAAAACTTTAACTATGTTAAAATGGAAACAAAATAATGTGATAATACTTGAGTCTTTGCCTCATTTCGTGCTTTGGTTATGAATGTCAGTGCATAGTGCCAACAGTTCTAGACTCTTTCCTGAACTAGGGAGATTAGAAGCTTGGCTCCATTGCTGAATCAAGTTAAACAGTGAAACCACAACTCTACCTAACCTCTAACTCAGCATCAAGATAAAGTAACCTTCTTTGCTTACGTTCACCTTTGGTTAGGAATTTGACACCAACTCACACAGAGTTGACTTTAGGTTGATAACTTTCTTCTGGAGCCTTCTCAATATTAAATTGCAGTCCATAGTCAACACCATTTTGACAGGAAAGAGCTTAGATGATTGATTATGTTAAAACAGAAATCAGCTTTTCAAAGATCAATTAGATAAGTAAGATGTTCTCCAAGAATATGTAAATGAGGGGTAATTTATGTGTCATATTGTTTCTTCAATTTTCCCCATAAAGAAATTAATGATTCAAAGTGCCAGCCCATTTTTATCCATATGAGGAGGGATTCCTAGCAAAGGATGGTTTTGCCAATACAGATCCCATCCTAGTTTTTAAATCAATAAAATTTCTCTTTTGCCTCGTCTTTAAGATCATGTATGGTGGTGGTGGTGGTGGTGGTGGTGATGATGATACAAGTTCAAAAACAAGCTCTATTCCAAAAGAAACTCAAGTATCCAGTAATAAAAAAGACTAGAAACTCATGTCTTCACTAATCAGAAAAATTCCTGGTAAAAATACACGACTACTCAACCCAAGCATTTGTATCTTTTCACACCACTGTTTACATTTCAGTTTCTGCTAATTTATAGATCGGGGCGCATGGCAGGTGAAAAATAGGTCATTTGGTAAAAGTATAACATGGAACTGAGCCTTTCTATCGCCAATCAAGATCCCAGTTAACCTTCCAAGCCTAATTATCTCCTTTAGAGTTCACCTTTTTTTCGTCTCAATATGTCCTGCTGCAGATTGCAGGAAGCAGATGCTAATACAGTGGCGCCGTATCTTGCCAGACCTATTGCAAATTGGTTTAGGAAACAGGTAAGAAATAACAGTAGAGGGCCTATTCAACTGCATTGAGTTAAGAAAGTCCAGAGAGAGAGAGAGATTGATCGCTGGCTTTTTGGATGTTTTCTCCGAACGTGTTATTTGTGACTGCAACAAGAACAAGAAACCTGAATCGTGGTGCGAGATCAAGAGTTCAAGCATAGAACCATTCGTAGCCAGTTTGATATAGGTTGGATATTACAGGATTTTTACTTAAAGTTAGTCAGTTACTTGGTACTTTGTATTATCTCAGATCTCATTACCAAAGTCGACTATCATATTCATTCATGCTAATTTTCACGTTGTAAACGGATGACAGCAAGGCAGCAATATATTGTGAAAAGTAAATATTATAAAGAGAGCATCTCTAAATGCATGGGTAAAGACTAAGCCATGCAATGATAGCAACACAGAGCTAAGAAGAAAGCCAAAATGCATAGCCGCAGAGTCGAGTTGTTGAGCACAGTTTTTCCCCCCCCCCTTCCCTCTGGCTAATGTATGCCTCAGCCAATTAAGTGTGGGCCAAGCTAGATACCAGGGACAGGAACAAAAATACGATCAAGCCAGGACTGAACAGGATCAATTCTTAACTTTTAGATTGTGTTCGACATATTCAACTTTATGATATGTGATATATATACAACATTAAAGTAAACAAATTCAAAATTTAAGAGAGACTGTAACTCTATTATAAAGGCCTTCCTTTGTTGGAGATTTATTACTAATTCTAAAGATTAGAAAATGATTTTATCGATGAAAAACCGTGTGTAAAGCACTGCCAAAAGGGATGACAGCAGACCCTTATGCAATCAGTCAAGGCATGTACCCCTCTACCAATGTAGCCCCCCTTCAACCTGTATACTCTGAGCGCATGAACTCTTAGGTGACGAGTCTCAAACCATAGAAGCTGATATATAATATGTATACAATATTAAAGTAAACAAAGACAAAATTAAAGAGACCTATAACTCTAGTAAAAAGCCTCCTTCGTTGGAGCTTCATTTCTAATTCTAAAGATAATTCAAATTTTCAGAAAATGATTTTATAAACGAAAAAACCATGCGTAAAACATTGCCCAAAAGGGATGACACACCACACCCTTGTGCAATCAGCCAAGGCGTGTCCTCTAGCAATATGGCCCCTTCTAGCAATCAGCCAAGGAGTGCACAAACTCTTAGGTATGAGGCCTCAAACCATAGGAGTCGAGATGCGAACACGTGAGTAAATCTAGGGTTTTTTGTCTGAGGTTAAGAGAGAAAGTAGAGTTTGAAGATTACGAGAGAGGAAAAGAGGTGAAGGTTGAGAGAGAGATTTTTTAGGAAAAGAAGTGAAGGTTGAGAGAGAGAGAGTGGTGGATTTATATAGAACTCAGGGAACAAGGCATTCCTTTCGTAACACTCCTCTTTACTATTTTTTACGATTTAATATTAAAGATGAGAAGCATATGTTGAGAGAAACACATAAATGCTTATGAGGTTATTGTATCAACCTTTTAGACTCAATGCCATAACCTTTTTATGTATGGCTGTGTTTTTTTTGTTAATTCCTAACATAGGAGGCCTAGTAAAAGGCATAAGGTTTCGCTATTGTCTCCTCAATATGTCATAATTGGCATTGCATGTAGATACAAGGCTAGAAGCCACCTATACCTGTTACATAAAAAGCGTGCCTAATTGTACCTTTTTTTTTTTTTTAATTGAAATTTTATTTTTCATCAGCATTGTTGGTTTTAATAAAAGAAAAAATTAATTTTTCATTTTAGAACCTCTTATGGCCTAATTAATCATGAATCCAATTTTGGACTTAAAATACACTAGTTTACAACTAGATACCTTTATTTAATTGTTCTGGTTACTCCCCTGTCTTCATGTTTTTCTTCTCTTTTCTGCAGTGCATTTCTCTCGGCATCCATTTCTCACCTTTATTATCAAACTCGTAAAAAAATATTAAATAGGAGAATTATGAGAGGAACATTGCCCTTCTCACCGACTTCTATATAAACCTATCTAGAGAAAGAAGAAGAAACAGCTTTTCAAACTTTACCACTTCACTCAAACAATATACAAAAGCTCTTTCTCCCTGAATCTCTCTCCATAATACCCTAATTCCACTCCTTCAGTAGTACTAAATGATGTTGTAATTTAAGGTTCATCACCTAAGAGTTTGTGCACTGAAAAATATCCCGACAGAAAGGGGTACAACTAGACGAAGACGTGTCTTCGTTTACCACACAAGAGTCGATCGTCTTTAAGGCAATCTTTGTGCACGCTTATGCGAAGGGCGAAGAAGTTGGTAAAGTCATGTTCTATCTTTTGGAATTATCTTAAGAAATTATTAATATATCTCCAACATCATCATCCTCATTGAGATGTTGTGATAATACATTGGGCATGATCTTAGGGTAAGATTCCTAACAAATGAGATTAAGATGGAATTGGTAGTGCAGGTTCAGATTATAACAAAATAAACCTGTTTCACCTACTACTCATGTTCAATTTAATTAACCAGGTGTATTGAGCAAGAAGGTTAGGAGCAAAGAGAGTTAACAGCTTAAAATATCTATGAAGACGCATTAATTACACATCTTCCAGAGAGTCTTGCATGTATGGTCGACTAAAAATTCCTGCAAAGAGAGAAGAAGAAAGGTTTACAAAAAAAAATAGAGGGTAATAATGGATGTACATAGCAGACTGCCAAAACTAGATAGTTCCAGTGGTGATTGAATTTAGATTCATGTGTTTTTAAGTTTATACACTATCTTTACAAGAATTGGACCAAGATAATATATCCAAACCCTCTCCGCAAGAGGGGGGGAAGTTGATCATGTTTTGACCTTTTAAAAAGTTGTAGTTGAAACACTTGTCATCATATTTTGATCCCAAAAGCACATAGCACATCCAAGCTCAAGTTGAAACTAATCAAGTGTGGTGGAGATTTTCCGTTGCGAGTGATGAGATGGTCGATCCACACCACAAACAAGAGAATAGGGTTAGTGCGTAAGTGCAAAATAATAATCACAACGCAGACAATAGATGGATACACAAGATTTTTACATGAAAACCCAAATCGAAAAAAATTCACAGGGAGGATGGAAGTTCACTGTGGACGTGTTTGGTTGCAAGGAAGTGGGCGGAAGTAAGGAAATGAGAAAGTATAATTGCTCACTTCCCTATCTATCCAAACACCAAAAAAGAAAATGAGAAAATCCCTTTTCCTTTTATCTTTTTCCTTTTACACAATCACTTCCTCACTTTCAGGATGCTACAGTTAATTTTGTGGTCATGTCAATCTAATTTGTAATAAGTTGTAACTCAAAACAGTTAATTTTGCGATCATGTAAATCTCACTTGCATTCTAATTACAATTTGATTTTTATTTTTCTTAATTAAAATCTATTTTAATATTATTTTGCGGTCAATTTTGTAGACAAATTTTTCACTTTCACTTTCACATTACCATCCAAACACCGGAAAAGACATAACATTTTCCAAATCACACTTCCTAACAACATCCAAACACAGGAAAACTCACTAATCAATTCTCAAGTTCCAAAGAGAACTATTATTATTTCCTCACTTCTTCACTTCTCACTTCCACCCCTAACCAAACAGCCCCTATAATTCACAGGTTTACAGGAATTACAGGAATTGGTTGGTATTGTGTTAGGATTGAGAGGATGACAAAAAAAGTTCCAAAAAACGGTCCCCTTTCTCGCTAGAGAAGGTCTATTTGTCTTAAATTGTTGGCATGGTGAAAGAGAGCTAACGGGGTTTGTCCACGATCTCCACGTGCGAATTTATTGACCGGTAGTGATTATGGGTGTTGGACTGTTGGGATTACACGCAGGAACTGTCTGCCTTGAATGCAGAGTGTTGCATGTCTTCAACGTGGGAGAGGGGGACTGGCGTGATTGCAAGCGAAGATCTTAGTGGTCGTTACTGAAAACTTCTGATTTGTGGTGTAGTCAGAAATCTTGGATTACAGATGACTCCGGATGATGATGTCTCCAGAAAGGGAGGTAGCTCCGGGATGAAGCGGAACCTTCTGGGATGGAAATGTTGTCAGGATGTCATGAAACTCGGGAGGATCTGGAACGGTGGAGGCTGCTGAATGAGTTGGACTACGTGGTCGACTCAAATGGGATGAATGGCTGCTCGGACACGTGTCGACATCTTGATGAGTGGTCAATTTTTGACCACTACAGATGCCCTCCCCTCCCCCCCCGGCTTTTTCCCTAGCCAAAGCCTGTAGGAGGGAAGTCGGAAGAATGGAGTTGGTAGAGATCCTTGAATGCCTTTAATTCTTTTTGATGTCTGAGCAGAGCAAGATTTGAACCACAAATGTGGATCTCCTAGATTTGTCTAGAGATTGCATAGTTGGTTGACAACCGGCACATCAATTGATTGAATTGCTTCGAATTCTGTAATTGTCGCCTTTTCGAACCTTGGCGCAATAATGACTGAGGATAGGTTTCCATACTAAGGCAGCGACTGTTGATCTTCTGTTGATTTGATCTGCCGAAAATCTCGAGATGTCGACCGGTTCCTTAGGATTTGAAGTTTAAATTGAAGGTGGTTAGGTTCCTTCTCCTCCATCTATAAATAAGATGGAGCCTTGAAGTGAAAATCACATCTGTCTTCTCTGAAAAAGTCTCTTCCTTCAAACTTCTCTGCTTCTGTCCAGCTGTTCTTCTTCTTCGTCCGGTGGAGGAAAGAGAGGGAGATAATGGAGATGGTGGAAGTGGTTACCAGGCTTTTGCCTTTCGGGAGTCTGATTGATGTAAAACATTAGTCTTCTCAATGAGCTTGTCACAAAACATCAGTTTTTGTGACAAGACTCTGCTATCAGGAAAGATGGGCAAGAGCTAGATCATCTGTATTTCTTTTCAAAAAAGTAAACACAAAAGTGTAATGAATTTCGTATTACTCTTGTTAGATATAATCAAGTGTGTATTTGAATGGATGTATTCGGAATGGAATGACTTGGAATAAATATATGTATACTTTTTTGGGAATGAAATGGTTTGTTTTGATCTTGCCTGGCTTGTTTTGCTGTTGCTTTTGGAATTGGTGTGTTTGCAACTTCTTCAGAGTGCTAACCTTTTAATTTCAAAGTGTTTGATTTGGCACGGGAATGGTTCGGTAAGTTTGCAGCATTGTTCCGAACGGGGGTAGTCCCATCAGCAGTATCTGTAAATTTTTAACCTCTGAGTGAGAAAAATCCTAGCAGCGGAGTTGGATTCACGTGTGCTTCCGAGTGGGATGTGACCCATCAAAGGAGTTATGAACTTGAAACTCTGAGAGGGAAAATCCCTACAGTAGAATTGGGCCTCCGAGTGAGAAAATCCAAGCAACGGAGTGTAAAATTTGGTAGGGCTCCGAGTGGGAGAAATCCCATAGCAGAGGGGTAATGCGCATACAAGCATGCAACGATGCAACTTGAATTAAATGTTAGGTGCAATACAAATAAGAAAACGAAAGGCGTCAAATGAATTGGGCCGACAGGACTGTATCTCAACTTTTAACTGTGCGAAACTAGTACGTCGAGGGATAATCCAAATAAAAAAACCCTCATGTATATACCATGTGTCTCGTGCGGCTATAGGTCAAACATACACAGCCATGTTGTCCCGGGATGAGTAACACATGCATACATAATTCACAAAAGTGGTATTCGGATAATTCATGCGCTGAGTGTGCCTCTCTGGTGTGTTTGATTTTTCCAGCTTCTCATCACATGAAACTAATATGTCGAGAGGATAATCCAAACAAGAAAACCCTCATATATATATACACCATATGTCATACAACTATAGGCTCTACAGAATGTTGATCTGCAAATCGAAAAGAGGCCTGAAGTATGGTGTCACCCATGAACAGATTAGATGTGTTAACTCTGAGAAGAGAAAATCCCAGCAGCGGAGTGACGATCCGGACCTCCGAGTGGGAAAAATCCCAACAACGAGTTGGGCCTCCGAGTGAGGGAAAATCCCATCAGCGGAGCTATGACCTTGATAAGGACCAAAGTGGGGGTATCACCATCGACGGATTAAGTGCGTCTACTTCAAGTGAGGAAATCCTAGCAGCGGAGTGGCGGTCTAGCATGAATCTTGCAGATGAAAACCCCTGGGGTTCATCCGCCCGTAGGTCAAATGAGGGGGAGCCCGTAGGCTAGTGTTTGTATTTTCGAGTGGCAGAAATCTCATCAGCGGAACATCAAACGAGGGCTCTGAAAGGGAAAAATCCGTAGAGTAGGAATTCAAGAGAGAGAAATCCCAAGAACGGAGAGTTTCGATTCTCGTAGGCTAATCGAGAAAGGGCCCATAGACAAGTCCGCGTTGCCATCTCCAAGTGGGAAAATCCCAGCAATGGAGTGTACATCACGGTCCTCCGAGTGGGAGAAATCCTATCAGCGAAAGGACTGACTCCGAGTGAAAGAAATCCAAGCAGCGAGTAGTTTCGAGTGAGAAAAACCCCTTCAGCAGAAGGTCTAGACACAGTCCTCCGAGTGGAGAAAATCCCATCAATAGAAGGACCAACTCCGAGTAGGGGAAATCCCAACAGCGGAGTAGTTTCGAGTGGAGAAAATTCAATCAGCGAAATGTCTAGTTTGAAAGGACTGCAATGGTTAGGAGCAGAAATATCATTTTATTCAATATTAGAAGGGAATACATGGAATTGGAATACACGAAAATTGAAGGGATAAGAGTATTGCCATGTCCCGTGGAATAACTCAATTACTTTGTATTGGGTGATCAGATGTTGTAGCTGGGTAGGCGATGGGGCGTTGAGTTATCCAAATTCAGAGGCCACTTTCGGAGTGAGGATGTACTCTTCAAGGAGGCCTTGATGGATGAGCTTTTTCGGGTACTTCCGGAGGGCCCAACAGTGGATGATCATGTGTCCCTTGCAGTCATGGTCCCTGTTTTAAATATCGGCCGAGTCAGCCGAGATATCAGCCGATATCTCTTTTTTTACTTGTTGCCGATACGATATGAGAAAATCATTCGCCATACTGTTTGCAGCAAAAAACGGCCAATATTTAAAATATCAACCGATAAATTGCCCGATATTGGGCAATAAATCGCCCGAAATATCACCCGATATGAAATAATTTATTTATTGCACGACTGTGTGTAAATGTACATTATTTTTTTACTGTCTTTGCATGCATATTACATCATTTTTATTAGGTAGATGATATTTATGACACTAAACCAGCTTTTAATTATCAATATTTCATTATATAAGTGTCTGATATGAACGCATGATATGCGCGCATATCCCCGATATCCCCCCTGATATCCGATATGAAAAACTCCAATCCGATATGATCCTGATATCCGATATTTGGAACCTTAGTCATGGTAGGAACAATATTCTTCTTCTCTGGGAAGTGAGAGATCATATCGGATCAGTTTTGGCGCCTAACCCACGGCTGAACCTTGATGGTGTTAAAGATCTCACTGATGGGGAGCCTAGTGGAGTGAAATGGTGTTCCATCAGTTTGAGAGTTCGGAGCAGATTCAGTGAAAAGATGGAGAGCGGTTGTCTCTTGAAGGCAGTTTGCCCCCGGTCCAGTCTTGGGCGTGAGAGGCGGCTTCGTGCAGAGACTTTACTTTCCTCTGACATCGTCGTGCTTCGCGGTATGGTTGAAGGAAGTCTTTATTGCTTCCTCTAGATGTAAGGCTGTGCTCTGGAGAGAACTTTGCTCATTTGAGTGACATTATGCTTGAAGAGATACTTGTACAAGGGGTAAGAAACCTGCAGCCCGCTGATGAACGTGAGAGCATAGACATCTTCACCGCAATTAGGGACCTTGGCGAGTTGGCTTTAGAACAAGCCGATGTACGACTTGAGGCTGTCACCTTGCCTCATCTTAAGGGAGAGGAGGTGATGGTTGTTCTTCTTGACCTCCGACAAGAGGCGTTCAGAGTGTGAAACGCTTCGGTAGCCTCAAAGCTGTGGAGAGGAGGCGGTGATGCGGGGTGGTAGCGAATAGAACCAATCTGACACCACACCTTTCAGACTAGAGAGAGAAGGTGAGACACAAGAGTGGATCATTGCGGGGATAGACCATCATCTTGTCCCGAAAATGCCTAATGTGTTGGATGGGGTTGCTCACGCCGGAGTAGTATTCAAAGGTCAGAATTGAGAACTTCTTGGGGAACTCACAATCCAGGATTTCTTCAGAAGGGGGGAGTCAGAGACTTTGGTAGCTGAAAGCGTTTGATGGCTTTGCAGGTTGGCTTTCGTGATTTGTTTCTGGAATAGCTCGTCAAGGATTCGAATGTCAGAAGATCCACCAACTTTAGGCTCGCTTTCTGACAGTGTCAATGGCTGATTGTTCTGGAAGGTAGCGATTTAAGCTTGGAGTTGGTCGTTGAGCCGCCTCAATGCCTCCTGCTGGCGGATGGCATTCTCATGGCCAAGAGTTGTATGCTCTCGCTCACGATCTGATTGGGCTTGTTCCTTCATCTACTCTTCATGTCGTTGAGCATATGAAGAAGCTGGTCTTCTTACCGCTGTGGTGATTGGACACTAGCGATTGTCCTGTGAGGCAAGAAGCCAGTGTCTTCGGTGATATGCAGCTGATTGTTGGTTGGTGAGGGGTCATGCCCCAGCGCGTTCCGATGGCCTTGCCTTTGGTTGCGACATTGACGACTTCATTTCTTGGGGCCATCATCGATGTCGAAGAGGCTTTTTTGAGGAAGGTTAATGTGTTTTTAGGGAAGAGATCTTGAGTGTTAGGACTCGGATCTCAATGAAAGCACCATTTTGTGGTGGAGATTTTCGTTGTGAGTGATCAGACGATCGATCCACACCACAAATGAAAGAATGGTTTTAGTGTGTAAGTGCAAAATAATAATCACAATACAGACAATAGACGGAGACACAAGATTTTTATGTGGAAACTCAAATCAGGAAAAACCACGGGGAGGAGGATGTTAGTTCACTATAATTCGCATGTTTATAGAAATTACAAGACTTGATTGATATGTATTGTGTTAGGATTGAAAGGATGCCAAAAAGGTCCTCCTTCTCGCTGGAGGAGGAGGTCTCTTTGTACTGAATTGTTGGCATGATGGAGAGCTGACGGGGCTTTTTCATGATATCCATGTGTGGGTTTGTTAAATGGCAGTGATTATGGGCACTGGATTGTTGGGATTATATGCAGGATCTGTCTGCCTTGAATGCAGGGCGTTGCATGTCTTCAACGTGGGAGAGGGGGACTGGCGTGATTGCAGGCAAAGATCTCAATGTTCATTACTAGGAACTTCTGGTTTGTGGTGTAGTCAGGAATCTTGGGCTTCAGATGACTCAGAAGAAGATGTCTCCGGAACGGGAGGTAGCTCCGGGATGAGGCGGAACCTTCTAGGATGGAAATGTTGCAAGGACGTCATGGAACTCCGGGAGGATCTGGAACGAAGGAGGCTACTGAACAAGTTGGACGACGTGGTCGCCTTGAATGGGATGAATGGTTGCTCAAACATGTGTCGACATCTTGACGAGTGGTCAATTTTTGACCACTACACTAAGTCGAATACATAGTTTAATACAAAAAAGTCAAATACATTGTTGGATTCAAGTTCTTACTTACCTCGGAAAGTAATCTTATCTAATACATATTCCTCCGTCTCCAAGTAGTATTAGTTCATATTAGTTAGTGTCACCGCCTTCTTTACTATAGCATGCATCAGAGATATTAATCTTTAAAAAAAAAAACTTTAGCTGTGCTTGTGATTAAAGTTTTATTCAAGTTGATCTGAAGTTCTAATAATTTACATTAACTTCAGATCATGTCATCATGCACTATAATCATTGAATAATCACGCATATTATTGATGCTAACAATGAGCTGAAGTTTATAGTACTTACACAACAATCCAAATCGCGCCAACTAATGGAACAGCACCCCAGAGCAATCCAAACACAAGACCGAGCGCTTGCCGTATCCAATGCAGAAAACATCGCATAACTGATCCTAAACCTCCTCAAAAACAAGTAGAAAACACTCATTGAGCCCTTAAAAACATCAAAAAACAACGAAAATTCAACTTACAAAATCTTAAATTTCTCGCATTTTTTTCCCGTACCTTTTCCCAAGACGCGTCAGGATCTAGCAATTTGGCGAATTTGAAGGGGAGGACGTGGCCGTTCTGCTGCTGCTTCTGATTAGCTTTCGCCGCTTTGGATTTCTTCATCCCTATAAATTGTTTGCAGCGAAAGCGAGAGCGAGATATCGAGTTGGTTCAGTACACGAATCGCTGTCTTCTATCAGATATTGGGGATTGAGGTCTAGGCGATCGCATCGGCATAGGGTTTCGTTGAGACCGAGAAGACGGAGTAAGGAGTTTATAGGGAACAAGAAATAGGAGGGGATTATTTAATTTATTTATTTTTTATTTTATTTTTGGGTCTGAAAGTGGCAATTGTTCATCAGAGCTCGAGATTAGTTGACGATTGGGCAACATTTACAGGCACGTGCGCATAATTAGCGATTACATGGGTTGGAAGTTGGAACGCGTGGTCTGATTATAGCCGTTGGATTCAATTGATTATGTTGGTGGTTGACGGTGAGATTCATGCAGTGCAGACCATTGTGTTTTATTTTCTGTT
Organism: Agave tequilana; assembly: GCA_038442645.1. Classification (NCBI taxonomy): domain Eukaryota; kingdom Viridiplantae; phylum Streptophyta; class Magnoliopsida; order Asparagales; family Asparagaceae; genus Agave; species Agave tequilana. The sequence goes on from JAVJIF010001244.1 coordinate 99,171, forward strand.
TTGTACATTTTTTATTGGTGTTTGTTAAATGGGGATTTCGCTAAAGCGACTGTATCAAATCATAATTAGGAAAAAAAATTTCAGCTTCATAATTTAAATCGCTACAGTTGTCTCTTTTTTAAACCAACAAGGTGCGCTCACGTGTCAAGCGCAGAAACGTTTCTTAGCTATGAAAGAAGCAAATGCCCCACAATCATAATCGCTAAAAAAAAAAAAAACGATTGCTAGTATATGGATGACAGCGCAACCATGATCCTAACCTTCACAAGAAATGCTTTATTTATTAGTCTTTATTAGGACTGCGACAATGAGCACAATCTTCATAAAATGTCATGTTTCTAAGTTTTCATAAGACTCCGATCATAATAGCAGTCCTCAAAAAAAATTCTAATGTTCCTTAGTCTTTATAGGACCACAAACATGATGGCAACCCTTTTTGTTAGGATTGGGATCATGATAGATGTCCTCTTTATTAGGAGTGTGACCATGATCGTTGTCTTCAAAAAATGTCTTGTTTTTTGAGTCTTTATTAGGATTGTATTCATGATCGTAGTTCTCACAAGAAAAATAATTTCTCAGCCTGTATTGAAACTGCGACAATATTCGCTGTACTTGCAAAATATCCTAATTTTCAATTAATTAAAGGAGTGCGACTATAGTCGCAGTCTTCTAATAAAGGAGTGCTACCATGGTCGCACACCTCTGTAAGAGTTGCAATCTTCATATCAGCTTCGTCATCATCAGCAAACTCCTGTTCACCGACATCGAATGATACCTAATATTTTCCAGATCTAAAAAACACATCGATCACAAACACAAACGAATCTCATCGCGAGCACGGACGAACGAGATCTGTAAAAGGCCGATCCCAAAAAAATTTGGTTCAAGGGCTTCACCCTCTGAGACCCCCGGAAGGGGGCTTCCTGCCCCTTCTAACCTCCACGGCGACCGACTGTGTAGTCGATCCGTGAATTACTCTGCGTCGGGGTCAAAACTGAGGGGAGAGCAGCGTCAGGGCGATAGAGAAAGGTAAAAAAGAAAATGAAAAATATATAAAGAAGTGGTGGTGACTGTAACGAAATTTTTTCCTAATTGTGAAGGAAAGTAGATGACCGCAACAAAATTTTTCTTATTAAATAGGATATGGAAATAAACATCTCGCGATATATAACAATGAAGATGAAGACTGAGTGAACGCTGCTTCTTTTTATTTTCTTTGCAATTTTATGAAGTTGTTGGAAAAAAAAAAAGAAGTCATGTTTGAATAAATATTAGTGAACTGCAGTTGAGCATGTTTTTTAGATTGGAGATCTGTAACTCATTAAATTGCAAATAACGAGCAAATATTGAATAATTATTAAACTTCAATTTATTAACCATGAGTAGAGGAAAGTCATACACATTTGAATTATTCTTCCTACTTCTCTCCACCGAAAAACGCCTTACTGTACTATCCATGCGACTATTTCTAAAATTAAGAGAGAAATCACTAGAAATTTTGAGGGAAAATGACAATATTTACCGCATACTCTTTTAGCGTTCGTGTAATCAAGTTTATTGCAAGGGATATCGGGATATAGAGAGAGAGAGAGAGCCATCTGACGCGAAGTTAGAATTCGAGTCAAATTCTAACTTACTAACTTTACTGACGGTAAAATAAATTTACTTTTCGTTGCAATTCTTTTAGTTTATGAAAATTTAATTTGATTGGGTTTTCGTAGATAGTAATTAGCCTCACTTTCAAAATTAGATTATTGCAGTTTATTAAAATGCTGGTAGTAATGATTGAAGGATATAACTTGTCGTAGAATTCTGTAGTTAACAAAAATGTAGTTAACAACAAAACCAAATAGAAGTAAAGAGTAGGTTTGCAATTCACTAAAACTATTAACTGCAATATTAGCTCGTGTGCCTTTCACCGGTAAGACCACTACTTTTACTCAACAACAATTGTGCGCGTGTGGACTATCCCAATTTCTCATGTCTTTCTTTTTTTTTTTCCTTCCATCCGTCTTTTTTGTATCTATCTTTGAACGTATGATTGTTGTTTATATCAAAAATCTTAAGTCACCAACACTGCTTTTATATACTTTTTCCCAAATAAGCATATCTATTGTGCCGAATAAGTATAGAGAGAACATACAATATAGACTTCTCAAAGAAAATACTTGAAAATCTGAGAAAAAAATCACATTTTCACCGTCTGATCATATAATTGCTGAATGCAATAATGATCGTCAAATATTTTAATCAGAGAGTTATTCACACAGTTATAGTTAAAGAGAGAAAGGTGCTAAACCATATTGTCAGATTCGCAGAGAGGATCCGTTGAGAGAGAGACACGTTTTATCTTAATCAAGACAAGACAAACTGTTATAATGGAAAAGTTAGAATTTGGTAGTTTTTTTAATAATATTTTTGATTAATTTATTATATAGACAAAAGTCATAAAAATAGAGAGAGCAATGGATCACTACCATTGATTCATAAATATAAGATTTTTTTAGTAAGGTGAGAAACTGGGTTTGGTGGGTATTTTAAAATAAAATTTTTCTTTTGTAAAACATATTGGATATATGGTTCTTATTAAAATCGACTGAAAGGGAGTTTTCTCTTGTGACTTTTTCAGAAATTGTGTCAGTCAGTTTGTCCTCTCTTTGTCTCGCTCTCACTCTCCCCCTCTCCCTCCCTTTCTCTACTCCGCGGCCCTATTCCCCTCTCTGTGATCCTTCCCTCTCTCCTCCCTCCTCTCTCTGTAGCACCCCGTTCCCGGGATACGTACTCAGATGCGTGTCCTAAAATTTTTCGATCATATTGTTCAATTTTCTTCCAGTATTTGTTTTTAGGTCGTGATTGCTTATAGTATTGTGTATCGGATTTGGATTCTCAAATCTAGAGTAAGCCATGACCCGGAGCGGGAACCCGATACCAGCCAGTAGCCCGTTTTAACTTTCTGGTAGTCTGATTTGACCGATTTCAGTTTCAGATACTGTTTTCTAATATTTTAGATTTTTCATGATTTTCTAGAATTTTTCTGCAAAATCTCCAAAACCGGTGTCGATCGGCACGCTGACTGATTCCCAAATTTTAGTTTTCAAACGGAATTGAATTTTCAAAAACGGCTTTCACATTACTTCTTAGAATTTCATTTTCTATGTAAAAACACTTTTTGGGATTTTTCTAAATTTATCAAAATTTCACCTATTCTTGTGTCGGCCGGTATCGCCGAAAGAATCCAGGATTTTTAATTTGAAAACTACATTGAATTTCTCAAATCCGACTTCATCAAGCATCATAGAATAATATTTTCTATTTTTGAGAATTTTTCGAAAAGTTTCTGGAACAGTCAAATTTTCGCCATATTAAAATAATAGTATTATTTACCGACCTTCTCTTCTCTTACTTTTTGCTTTTCCACTCCTCTACTTTGTAATCCTAGAATTTTTATTAATTTAATTATCTAATAATATATTTATTTACTAATTTTTCCTATTTTTCCCCTTTCTTTTCCTTCTTTTCTTTTTTTCTTTTCTTTTTCTCCTTCCTTCTCCCCATTCCCTGCCGCCTGCAAACTGCAGCTGCAGCAGCACATGGGCTGCAACAGCAGCCTATGCCCTCCCCCATTCCACCCATTCTCTCCCTCTCCCTCAGTTTTCTATTTATTTTTATTTTCTTCTTTCCTTTCTTTTCCATTTTTCTTTCTCCATCTTCTTCTTCATCCCACCAACGCCAACTCCCCTACCTCAACCGCCGCCGGCCACCCTCACCACCGCCGCCGCCGCACCCCCCAAAGTCCCCACCTCTCTTCCCCACTTCCACCGTCTCAAATTTCCCTCTCCATTCTTCCAATTTCAGCATAACCCAACACTTCTTCTTCCACTTCTTCTCCAAAATTCACCCCCACCTCCACCGAATTCATCACTCCAAACACCTCATCATCACCTCCTCCTCCTTCTCTAACTCCCCACCACCTTCAACCATCACCACAACCACCATAGCCACCTCCACCGTCAACCACCTCCACCTCCTTCGACAACTCAAACCACAACAACAACAACAAACCACCCCCCCCTCTCCTCCCCGAGGGCACGCCGCCGCCGCCGCCGCCGGTGGTGGCCGACGGCCACCCACCTCCCTCCATTTTTCTTTCTTTCTTCCTTCCTTCTTTAATTCTTTCTTTCTTTCTTTCTTTCTTTTCATTCCCTAAATAAACACACAATTCCCGCGTTCCTAAAATACCCATACCCTCTCCCTCAAATTACTTCCCTATATTTACAACCATACCCTCCCCATTTAATTCATATTCCTTTTCTAAAAATACCCTATTTTCTCTCTCTACTCCTACAACTTTCTCTCTCCTCTCTCATTCCCTCACTAATATATATATATATATATTTTAATATATATAATTATGGGCCAGTGGCTTACTCGTACGGTTTATTGATTCCCCAGATTATTAACCGGTATTTCATCCCGGTTTCAGGCGAGTATATTTCTTGCTTTATTACCATCATTTCATGTCTAATAATTATAACTGACTTTTAATATACGATGTCTCTTTATGCAAGTTAGTATATATCATATAAATGATTATCATGCTTCATAAATAGCTTTCGGCCATTATTATACTTTGTCGAACCTGTATTATACCGAGTATGTCTATATCTGCTCCCGCTTTACTCGGCTTCGCATAGCTAATTTAAAGATAAATTTATCATTATTATAAAAATGATTATGAAGAGTTTGAAATGTTTATGCCGTTCTCCAGTACCATGTTACGTGACGGTTAATACCTAGTATTTGATGTTACGACTCTCACCGATATATTAGTTACCTGACCCTGATATGTATACACCGGTACTTGCCATGCTATACTTATTACTTGATATCTGGTACCGGTACTTGCCATGCTATGCTTATTACTTGATATCTGATGACGGTATTGCCATGCTATGCTTATCACTTGATATCCGATACTGGTACATGCAATGCTATACTTAAACACTTGATATATGACGCCGGGTACTTGTCATGCTATGCTGAGACCTGATATAATAACACTTGACACTTAACATGTTATCACCCGGTACTGGTACGCTTGATCTGATATTGTGGCACCTGTATTATATTGCATATTCATGACTATACTTTTACGGGAACTTGGCATGATTATTATACTGTTAGCAGATATTTGGTACTCCTGAACTCCTGTACTCCTGAACCCCTGAAAAAGGGTGGACTCCTGATATTATACTCCCGATATTACACTCATGTTAATTCCCATAGTTGGATAATCGTGGTTATACTGTATACACTTGTGGACATTATCTTTGGGCAATATATATAATAAAAATACTCAACTTACACTGGGTGGGGAAAACTGATGGAAACGGTATGATGTCATATTTATAATGGCGATATTTCTGAAGTGTCGTGTGGGGCGCGTAATGATAAGTCCCCGGAAGCAGTAGCCTGAATCTGAAGTGTCGTGTGAGACGCGTAATGATAAGTCCCCGGAAGCAGTAGCTTGTACTCCGAGCTAGTCCCGGGCAGAGACGAGACCCACTATAAATATGAGCCATCAGATTTATCAGTTTTTAAATAATAACTCGTCTTATTCATAAGTGGATGTTGTGTACCGGTAGTACATACAAAAGGATATGAATCAGATGAATAACATAAAACAACCAAACAGTAATAAGGTTAGGAATGTGTGATATTTGGTCTCTCATTTGTTCGGGTCCTGGTACTCACATATCAGACCCGGATAAGTTCTACAGAGTGCGAGCTCTAGTATGGACTATCGGTGATGTGAGGCGCTGGTAGGGAGGCGATTGAAATATCAAATGGTACTAATTATTATTATTGGATCAATTAAAATGCAACACCTTATATTCTTCAGTTACAGTATTATGCTCTGAGTTGGACACCCTGTTTTATAACACATACCTCTGTGATACCATGATTACTCCAGACGCACTCTAGTTCTGTTACCCTGAGGGCAACTCAAGTTGTATGAACTCAGATAATGGTGACATCGGATATGTGATATATAAATGAGGGTTTCCTTATTTGGATTATCCCTCGACGTATCAACCCCATGAATCCATAATCTGGGCTTATACAATTAGGTTTGTCCATACTTTATTTATCGCGTGTTTAGTGTATTTATCACATGTTTGCCATATTTTGTCGCATGATTATGTGTACCTATGCTCTCTATACCGTTTTTCATGCATGTTTTTTTGATTCAGACTTATTGATATACATGTATTTACTTGATCTCGGATTTACTGTCATTTTCCTTATATTACTTGTCATTTCCTGTACCTGCATGCCTGGACCACATCACCTGATCATGTACACGTGTGCCTGTTATGCACGCCATTTGGATTTATCATATGTACTCGCTGGGGTTGCTAACAACCCTGCATTCTCATGTCCAGATCCTGAAGTCCGGACCACGGTGATCTTGTTGTAACTGATCAGAGTGCACAGCGGATCCTCCCGTGGTGATCGGAGTGCAGCAGAAACTCGGACATCGCCGTAGTTCTTCCTCTCAGCTTTTCTCCTGTTTGGCTCTGGAGGCCCCTCTTGTTGTATCGTGAGCATCTCTCAGCTCTTATTATGTATATTCTTCATGTATGTATTCTTTTGTATTTTCGGTGATGTAATATTTCTGTAATATTGTATCGCTTTCTGTGATAACCATGTACTCGTATTATTCTGTTGTAATGTATATTGCCATTGTGCTTCCGCCTCTGATTCTTGTTTGTACTGAAGCTTAGCGTATATACGCGAGGGTATTTCCGACCTGCGTATATCCGTCGCAGTGACGTCTTCGTACCCGCCGGATCAGGGCGTCACACTCTCCGATCCTTCCTTCCTTCTCTCTCATCCTCCCTTCACCGTGCGAGCCCTCCCTCTCCTTCCTTCCTCCTCCTCTTTCTCCTTAGACCCCCACCTCCTCGCCGCCGTTGGTCTGTTCTCAGGTTCCCACCAACTACGACGGTACACTAGTATTAACATAAGAGTCTACTTTTTTTCTTCCAGCATTATTTGTAATTTTTTAAAAGAGGTGTGTTTGAGTTTTTTCAGAGGATTTTTTATTTTTTATTTTCCTTAAATAAATAATATCCCGTGAATAATTAGACAAGTTCACAAGTAAACCGCTCGTACCAACTAAAGCTTCCCTCACAAATCTAGGCCGTCCAATAACAGACCGGACGACTAATGGACGGCCAGGATCACGGAAGAGAGAATAACATCCTCAAAATTTACTCGCCGGTTTCATTTTTACTTTAAACGCCGTGAGCGCCAAGCTCTCTTCAGTAGACTTTCCCCCCTTCCCCTCTTAAGATATCTCTCACTTCATCGATCTCAGCGGAGAAATTAGGGTTTCAAATCCCGTCGCTGGAGCTCGATCCGATCGAATTAAGGTTCAGAGATGGGTTCAAGGGATCAGAAGGCGGAGAGCAGCGGCGGATTCTTCTCCGCGATCAGGAGCTGGGTAGCGCCGTACAGAAATCAGTCAGCGGGTGAGCTCTCGAACTGGATTCGTTCTCGATTTCTGGGGTTTTGGTTCTGTTTTTAGTGGGATCGATATTCTGGTAACTGGATTACTTCTCAATTATTGGAGTCCTTTGAGTTTCAATTGCTAAGGCAAAAGTTTGGAGAATAAGAGAAAGCATAGAAATAAAAAAGAAAAAGGGAAAGAACTTGAAAAGGTAAATCATGAAAAGTGAAGGACAAGTGCAAAAGAGAGAAGGAAACAGAAGAGATAATAACTCTCCATTCACTTATCAATGCAGATCAGATATAAAAAAAAATGAAAAATATAAAGATCAGTCAGTTGCTACTGTGACAATTTTTGTGAGAAACCTGCTAACATAGGTGAACTACCAACAAAAAGTAGTAGTATTTTAGTACTATCTTAGTCAGCCTAAAATGTTGTGCCTGTGTGAATGTATGTATGTATCCGTGTATACTTACAAGTTAAAACCAACCCCATTGGAAATTAGAAATGGTAAAGCCTTTACTCTTTCAAGTTAAAGTCTTGTATGTTTTACAAGGAGAGCAACACACAAAGAGCTTGTAATACAGTTTAGCTATTAATTGACTCTATAGTCTGGTTGCACATGCATTACAAAGATACCGAAACATATTTTTTCACTGTATATAAATCATGGCATAGTTCCATGTATACTGACATGCTTTTTAAGAGATAACGTGCAAGTGGTTCCTAAATTAACTCACTTATCCAAAACCCAAAATTTAGGCAAATAATTGTTAAAATATGTATATTGCGTGGACAGAGATAAACGAAACAAACGTGACACAAGACATACAAGCGCATATGACACATCTTGAGAAATGTATGATACAAATTACAAATACATCATGACATGGCAAATGGATAAGCATTTTCTATAAATTTTTTTTATCATAACTAGTAAATATTTTCCAGCTTCACCCATGGCAACCATAAACATTATATATAGCAATAGGTATTGGCTTTCACATCACCTTATTGTTCAACGAAGGAGCTTAGTGCATTTTATGTCTTATGTCGAAACAACGTGTGAGCCGTTAATTTAGAATCTTTCTTTCAACAGTCCATTTTGACACGAAAATTAAAAGAATAGGTATATGCCAACTCGTGTAATGCATGTCAAGGAAGTTTGACAAGTTTCAAGAGCATGTCTCAGAACGCAGAAGTGTCAAGAAGTGTTTAAGTTTAATTTTATATTATAAAACTAAGGGCCATGTTAGAGACATGCTTCTATTGATAATACATAAGAAAATTATATTACCAGTACCCGAGGAGTATCCTAGAAGTATTATGTCATATTCTCATCAGACACGGAGAAGGCTTAATGATAGATGTTCTGGTGAAACATAGTTAAATACACATCTCATATTTTACCCTACTTTTAGCACACCATTATTTATAATAATTTTTTAATACATTACTATGCAGCACCTTGATCATTTACCGGGTTCATTGTGAGTTTTGCTAATGTTTTTTGTTTCTCCAAACACGTGGACATTCTGTTAGAAAATGAGCGTCAAATTTTGTTTTTCAAGTGCCTCATGGATGAGGAAAATTATGACGGGAATTTCCATCTATTTTATTACTATTATTGGCTTAGTGGACATGCTTTTCTATAGAGAACAAGACTTACCTGTTCTTATACTTCATATTTACTTAATATTAACTTATAGCAAGTTTCTAGCGCTCATCATATGAAACTTGTAGGTTATGACAAACTTAGTTACTTCTGCATGTTTCTCTCAGGTTACTGGGTTATGAAGGACTTGAAGTAATCAATCCGGAAGGAGATACAGAGGACGCAGAGGCAGAAGCTCAGAGGGGAAGATGGAGGCGGGAGGTGTTGTCTTCTTTCTTCTCCTAACCCAGAAACTATGTATTTATAGCTGCTTGCTTATCCAAATCACAAATAGTTTGCATCATGCTTATTGCAGATTTCAATATAACTTAACTACACCATAGCTTCAAAGGTTGCATTACTGCATGAGTATAATCTAGTGAAATATGATTTACTGTTCAGTCTATTTTTGATTTTCCTGAAGCTGGTTATCACTACATGGTTTCAGCCTTCTCTGTATATTGTGCTATTTTGTTCATTTCTGCCTTCTTTCACAGGATCAACATGCATTGTCTCTTGATATAAAGTGTCCAGCCCATGTGACTACTTTTCATTTTCTTATCCTTTTGTTTCTACAAAGTTATCCATATGTTTAAGATTATAACATAAGATGCATAGTAGAATAACATAAAGAAAATGACACTGTTATTTAAATCTATATTGTTCAACAGAAATTCCACAAATACGCGAAACCTTTATATCATTCGCGAGGTTTGGTTGAAATTTGAAGTTACTTTGAACTCATAATTGCATATGTGTTATAAAGAAGATCAGGGAGACGGCCTATGAAATGAAGCTAATCAGAGAGGATGACTTTTTGGACACTTCTCTCACCCAAAAGTTGGCGTCTCCGACACAGCAGACACGACAGGCGTGTCCATGTGTGTCCGACACCGTGTCCAACACTTACAAATGTATAAATCATTATTTTCGTAAAAATAATACATATAATATGAATTATATTATGGTCTTTGACAAAAATTAACTATTTTATAAATCATTTTACGAAATTAAGTTCTTTTGTATATTGATATTAGCCAACACATAATTCTTAGTCAAATATACATATATCCAGAAGATATTTGCATATTTAGTCGTGTCCTCGTGTCTGGATTTTGGACAATTGCCGTGTTTGACCAGGTCGGAGTAAGACGCTTGTGTCCATGTCTTCAAATGATAGCTGTTTGGATATGCTTCCATGGTGTCACACGCTGACTTGCAAAAAAGTTTTTGACACCGCAGGGGCAAGACTATTAGATGTGTAAAGTTAATGATGGGGGGTATCAAACTATCCAGATTTATCAAGATTTAGGATTTTATTTAAATACAGAATTTAGTATATTTGATTGAGATTTATGAGTAATTTGAGTTAGATTTGAGTTTATCAATAATTGCACGTGTGGTGCACGTATTATAGGCTATATATAGCCATGTAGTGAATTTTGAAGTTAATGATGAATTGATTAAAAATTTATTTCCCTATGAAAATTTGTGATAATCTCATGGATTTATCGAATCAGGCGGTGAAGCCAAGATTTGGGTTGCAATACCATGATCATATCCATTTTTCCAATTTCCTGTTCTACCCCAATTCTACCACAAACCCTAATTTTTCCTCCGTCCCACATCAATTTGGTATCAGAGCCGAATTTCCTAAAAAAAATTCCAGGTTCCTGAAATAAAAAAATAAAAATAAAAAAGAAAAAATTACCGTTCTGTGAACATCTTCCCCACCTTTGTCTCCCCCCGCTTCTTGCAACTGACTCCCAAAGCCATATAAGGTTTCTGCCGCTACGCCACCACCCTTCGTCGACCTCCGTCGCCATCATCGACATCATCCCTCGTCGACCGGAGATTGCCGCCATTCCCCGTCTTCCTCACCGCTGGCGTCTTCCTCCAGTGTCGTCGACGAACCTCCGACACCATGACAAGATTGCGGACACCCTACGAAGCCTCCTCCGACCATCCGACGCCGGAACGACCTGATTTGGAGCTCGCCGACCATCCTCTCCACTCCTCTGACCTCCTCCGTCGTCGTCCCCCCTCTTCTGACCTCGCCGGCTCACTACCCTCTATCGTTCCTTCCTCTAACATTGGATCCACCGCCGACATCCTCGACTACTTCAGCCGCTATCATCGTCGTTGTCGATGGCCACTACTCGTCAAGATGCCTTTGCCGTCGTTGTTGTCTTGCCACCATTGCCTGCCCGAGCTTGCCTCCGACCTCATACACATGTGCCATAGCTGTCGATCGAGGGGAAGAAGAGAGGTAATCGGGTTTGATTTGTAAGCGGGTTTGATCCATTTGGATTTAAGTAAAGCTTGTGGACTTCGATTTACTCTAGCAACCCGACCCGCAACCTGACCTGCTAACCTAAGGCGTCGACGTGAGATCAGCTCAGATCCGAGCCATTGCTAACGTCAGCAAGTCAAGTGCTGACGTCAGCGCCTCCTGCTGACGTCACTAGCTCCATTGCTGATGTTATCGGGTCAGACTGAGTCAACCCGAGTCGCCGAGCCATTGCTGACGTCACCCAAGTTGTTGCTGACGTTATCCGACCGTTGCTGACGTCATCTGCTGAGTTGAGCTACTAATGTTCACTTAGGGTTGGCAATTGGGTCGGGTCGACCCGACCCAATTACTGCTCGACCCTTATAATAATCGGGTGGGGTCGATCTGACCCGATTATTATACGGGTCAAAAATTCAGACCTAGACCCGACCCAGACTTAATCGGGTCGACCCGACCCGATCCATTTAACCCGATTATTAAGCCTTAAATACAATTTCTTTACATTATATTACTAAATTGTTTGGTGATATGGTTGGTCATCACACTAAACTCATACACTAGAGGTCACAGGTTCGAAATTGGGCTCACGCATATTTTCTGACAATTTAATTTTAGGTGAAGGGGAGGATGGCGGCGGCGGCGGCGGCGATGGAGGAGATCGGAGGGGAGGAGGCCGAGGAGGAGAGAGAATAATTGGGTATGGCGGGTCAAGCGGGTCTGGCGGGTTTGGGTCGACCCGACCCATTTAATAATCGGGTTAGATGGGTCGACCCGATTACGACCCATACCCAATTAGCCCAAACCCAGACCCGCTAACTCCGGGTCGGGTCGGGTCTGGCCGTCTGCCACCCCTATGTTCATTGCTGAGCACAGTTTTGTTCCGGACTATGTTTTATGCCCTTTTGGAGTCCGATTCGAGTTCTGTCTGAAGCGTTGAATTCATAACTAAGTTCTGGAGCTACTGGAAAGAATTCACAACAGTTGAACAACATATCTGACTTCTATAAGTTGGTGTTTGGTGTCGGTACTGTTCCTATGACAGAAGATTAGCGTTCCAGGCCTTGTTTCCAGCCTGATTTGGCCCAGTTCGAGCCGTTGAGATTACTGAGTAATTTTTGAACTTATGCACTGAATTTACATCATGGGCTTTTACTTTTGTGGCCGATATATCTGTACTAAGTGGGATCCAAAGCAAGTAGAGAATAATATGTATGAGCCGTCCCGATTTTTCAGGGTTCTTATGACCTTTTTGGTAACGAAGTCTAGGAAAGCAATTTTGAATCTTTCTTCAGCTATTTCGCTCTAGCATCTGAGCAGAAGTGCCATTATGCCTGAATGAAGTCGGTGGAAGAGCCATATCATTGTATAAAGGATAAGTACAATTTTTGTCGATGTTGGTCTCGATTGCAAAGTTTTCTTTGTACTCGGTGTGCTCCACATCTTTTTATGCAGACTGCAAAGAGCCAGATGTTAAACAAAAGCTCGAGCCCGAGAGTCGATCAATCACCGATATCTGTACTGAACTTTGAGAGGTCCTAGAGAGACTTATAACAAGTTACGCTGCAAAGATTGACACAGATTCAGAGCTTTTAGTTCTCGTTGAGTCAGACATTGTTGATAATCTAGAGCCAAAAGCTGTTGATGAGCCAGAGCCACAACCACAATGAGAAATTGTTGATGAGCCAGAGCCATTCAAGAATTGTTGCTGAGTTGGTGCCACTGCAAGAATAAATTTTCTCACAGCCCACAGAAGTTGAAGAGCTTCCTATTAATACTCTTGTGGAACTTCCTGTGGAGCTTACCATGGAGCTAGTGTTATCTTTGACAGCTATACTCTTGAGATCACCTGATGTGTACGACTCATTGCAGATCTTTCTACAAGAGCGGATCACATGAGATTGGTGCCTTAATATATGAGTTTTCAGTGGAGCTGAATTGCATTATTATATTGCACGTATCTTGTTTGAACTACCGTTAACTGCAGCAGGTTTGTCACGAAAGTCAGCTCCCCCTCCACACCTTGGTTCAGCCATGACATATCGTGCTAATTCTCCGATCATCACTTTGGCCTGATTGAGGATGCGTGATGAGATTCGACCGATTGTGCTTATCTTATACCTACCACTACATTCATCGGGGATGAATGTTTTCAAGCCGAGGAGAATGATGGGGGATTCAAGCGGTTCAGATTAGCAAGATTTTAGGTTCTATTTAAATTCATATTTTAGTAGATTTGATTGAATTAGATTTGATTAGATTTTAGTTTATCAATAATTGCACGTGTGGTGCACGTATTGCAGGCTATATATAGTCATATAGTGAATTTTAAAGCTAATGATGAATTGATTAAAAATTTATTTTCCTATGAAATTTTGTGTTGTTTGATTTAATCTCATGGATTAATCGAACCAGGCGGTGAAGCTAAGATCCGGATAGCGATTTGTGATCATATCCCTTTTCCCAATTCTCTGTTCTTCCCCAATTCCACCAAAATCCCACCAAAACCCCTAATTTCCCCTCCGTCCCACATCAGTTAGGCATAATGGTTTACATGGGCATAAAGATAGGTTTTCTAGTGCATAGGGTGACTTTTGAAAGAAATATATTATGGAAGCAAACATAATCTCAGACAAGCATTATTTAAAAAAGTTAGGAGTTCATAAGCTAAGAGGAGTGTGAAATCACCTAGAGGGGGGTGAATAGGTGATAGTGCTAACCTAGAAACTAAATGCGCTAAATGCGGAAGCTAAAAACAATTTGCAACACACTTAGTATAACACACAAGTGTAGCCGAATTCCCCGTGAAGGGCTCTGGACTAACTCCTCTTGATTCCCTAGATATGGGTTGAGGTGCTATATGAAGCTCTTGTGGTTAAGTACAAGTGAGGCACACACACAAGCAAGCCAAGCATATAAGGATGAACAATATGAAAGATGCAAGGCAACAAATGCAAGCAAGTATGAATGATATGGCAATATGAATAATGCTATGTACAACACAAATAGAGAGAGAGTTAGAGAGACAATGGATCAAACGCAAACACAAAGATATGTTTCGAGATTCGAGCCCCTAGCTCTACGTCCCCGCCTTCACCGAGAAGGATTTCTAATCCACTATAGGAGTACCGAACTCCTCTCTCAACCTTACAATGCCACCGAGGCAATACAACCACAATCCACCTCTACCGAAGAGGGATAAGGCCCGTAGCCAACAAACAATCTCCACCTCACAATAGAGGGAGCAAACACAAATCTCAACCTCTACCAAAGAGGGAGCAACCAACAAATGTTACAACAAGTGGTATATCTCAACCACAAACCTCTCCTTTTTCCCACAAACAAATGATCCTAATAGAATAGGATAGGTGATAGCTCAAGTGTGGAAAAACTAGAGTTTTGAAAACAAAAACTCAAAGAAAAATACTTGGGAAAACTCTTGGTAAATGATATAATGAAGAACAAACCAAATCTCCTAAAATTCTATTTTCTTTGATTTTTCAAAAACTCTAAAAAAAACAAGAATGAAATCTTTTTAGCTCTAAAACACTTTGAAAACTTCTTTTAAACACTAGAGAAACTCTGGATTTTTTCTTTTCAAAAGTCTTATCAAAACACCCCAAGAGATGGGATATTTATAGCCCCAAAACAAAACTAGCCGTTAGCCTGATCTGTCAGCTTGACAGGCCTGCGGTCGGCCGGCCGGCCGACCGCCAACGGTCAGAAATATGACCGTTGGGGCATCCGATCGACCGCACGGCCGACCGCCCAGATACAGAGAGCAAAGCTCTCTGGTCCGGTCGACCGCTCGGTCAGCCGGCCCACTGTGCTGCCAGACGTGCACAAGGCTGTGCACGTCGGTCGACCGCAGGGTCGACCGGCCCTTGGTTCGGTCGACCGTGCGGTCGGCCGACCTGGCCTGTCAGCCACTGTCCTGGGTCAGAAACACTTGTTAAAAATATTTCTAAAAATTCTTTATATCTTGTAAAAATATCCAAAAATAGTTTTCTCATTTTGCATTGATATATAAACATGTGATAAAAATTTCAACTCAAATATCAAGCATATGAAAACTATTTTTGTGTCTTATCATTTTTACCAAAAACCAAAACATGTATTTTATCAAACTTGTATTCTTCAATACATGAATAGGATAGTCAAAATAAGTTTGTTTAAAAGTTAAGCATGCATGTATAGAATGAAACAACTATACATAAACCAATTAAACTTGTTTTGATCAACTATTCATGAAAACAAATATTGGTTAAACCAAAACCGAAAAACCAATATCCAAACATAAAAACGTGTGTATTGTGCACTTGAGCATATCAACTATACTAAGCTTTACAAATGGATCTAAAACATACTAAACACTAGGATACCTAAGTCTTCTTGACGATCTTCATCTTCAAGTCGATCGGTCCAAACTCCGTGATCCAACGAGTGCAAAGGTATGATCTTGATGCTCGGGCTCGGGAATCACCAAGTGAAGGCTTCCAAACTCCTCTTTTGAAGCAATCACCAACTAATATCTTGATCAGTGATCTATGACTAAAATCACAAGATTATTAGTAAACATAATACATGAGTTAATCATCATCAAACTAGAGAGGAAGGCCTCCGGGCCAACAGAGTGGAGTTTCAAATGGAAAGGCACGTGCAGCAAACATCTTGATCATAGTAAGATTGGGGACTTCTTTAATTTTATAAAATGGGAGTAAGATGAACAATGCCCAATAAATCAAATTATTGAAAAGAAAGAAGGTCGAGTTTTATATGTATAGATATAACAGTGTTTAGGTAAATAATCAGAGGCTGGTGCTTCCTTAATTGAGAACAAAGATTTGGGGTTGCAAAAAAGGATTGGAGCTCTAGCAATTGAGGATACTTTTAATTCGTGTTGTAAGGAATAACAAACAAGAGGGGTATGATGCGGATATCCAGCCCTGACGCTTGCACCAGAGAAGGCGGAGACGCGTCACACCAATACGGTTCGATTAGTCTAAGTCATTATGTATTTTTCTCCTTATTTTATTTTTGGTTTTATTTTGTAGTTGTTTTTCTGTTATTTTGAAGTTCAGTACCACATCGGTTGTAGCCTGGAAATTGGGTTTTGTAAAGCCTATTTAGAGGCTCATTTATTATGAATAAAATTTAATGCTGAATTTGGATGAAAATTATGTTGAATTTTATAAAGTTTTAGGATTAAATCCTACTTTTCCTTTTTTTTTTCAAAAACCCTAACCCGAAATACTTTCTCTTTCTTCCTTCTCATCTCCCTCCCGCAGCCAACTCTCTCTTCTCCCTTGTCAATAGTTTCCAGCCCTGATCCTGTTCTCTCTCCATCGACAACCGCCGCCACCACCCGTCGCCACCCTCATCTTCATCTTCTTCTCCTTATCTTCTACTTGACCGAACCCATCAGCACCCAAACTCTCCGATCTCCCCTTCCTCTTCCCTAATTTCAGCCACAATGAGCCGCCTTGCTCCTTTTCCCCCCTGTGTTGCCTTTGCTCCCTCCCTCTTTCCCGGATTGTCGCCCAGATCTTCCCCAATAGCAACCCTTAACACCGCTACCTCTTTCTTCCCTCACTGCCTTTGACATCAACCATCACCATCACACCCGACCTTGCTGACGATAATTCTTGTCGTCGTTCGACCTCTTCGGTTACATCAACTCGAACCCAACCGCCCACGCCGACCTTCATCAACTCCTTTACATCACTCGATTACTTTAAGTCTCAATAAGCTCCATTCTTGTTCAAATAAATGAGCCGACCTGACCCGTCAATTCAACTCTAGATTCAGATCTTGTTCCTGACCCGGATCTGATCCAAGTGCAGACCCGAACCCAGTGCAGATCCGACTAAATTTCAACAGTGCACGCCCGTTAGAGCAAAACAAACCTGCTTACACATCAGAGTTCATTTTCAGGCTGTTTCTCAGCCACTCGGAGTCCGTTACGAGCCGTTATCTGAAGCGCTGGACTCGTAAAAGACAGTGCTACGCGTCAGCATGACACTGAGGTTGACATGATCCTTTGTAGGTATGTTTTTCTGGACATGGTATTTATTTGCGAGTCGTGATAATAGTTCTCTTGTGTTTTATCAATTTTATCTTATGTCCACTGTACATCGTGAGTTGTGAGAATTTATTATCTTGTAATTCTGATCATTGGTACTAATTGTGCAATTGCGTTATCACAACTGAGTATTGTATTAATTTGCTTGATATTAGAACGGTACAACTGCATTTGCAACTTTTGTTTAAGCCCCTCTTTCACATTACAAGTTTGAATTATTTTTCTACCCACGATCGTAATTTGGTGAAACATTGCACTTTACAGGTATATCACTGATTTCTGTCTTGCACACACACACTTCACATCATTTTAGTATTAGAGCCAGATAGGATAGGATTTGTATTACTTAGACCTTTTGTTAGAAAATTTTAACACTTTCTTGCATTTAACTTGATTTTAAAAAAAATTAACATCTAGTTTAAAGTTGCATCCTCTTATCCATTTAGGTTTTATTTAGTTTTGTTTAGTCTATGCCCTTTGTAGTGGTAAACCATATCTTCTAGGAGAGTCTAGCGAATTTCTTATGGATCTCCAACAAATTGCCGCGATGTTTGTTAACATATAATCTCAGTTAGAGACCCTAACAACAATCGATGAGAGTCTGAGTAAGGTAAAGACACGCTTAGAAAACCGTAATAAATATAAAGAAAAAGCTTAGCCAAACTGCAACGAACGTGAAGAAGAACGTGGTCCGTTTATACCATACTAGGGGTGAAATGAGCAAGACCTTAACGATTAATACTTGAAGAGCATCAAGTTGGATGTTTTCACTTTTGATGATCGTCTGACCCTCAACTCTTCCTGGAATGGCTTTGACATATTGACAAATATTTTACATGGTACCCTCTTTCTGACGTTAGGAAGTCAAGTTTGCTGCAATGAATTAACTGGCCAAGTTAGCCAATACTGGACTAATGTGGAATCAATGAGTGCATTCCGGCGTCAGGATCCTATAGATACTTGATCTGCTATGAAGGATAAGCTTAGGGATAAATGTATCACATCTTACTACTATTGTCTTCTTGATGACTTGGCAACGATTCACCCAAGACACTAAATCCGTCAAGGACTATATTACTTTGATGAATTCGTCATTCGTTGTAATGCCCTAGGCATAGAAAGTAACACCCAAGTCCTTTCTTGATTTAGAACTGGATCTAGAGAAGACCTAAGAACTGAACTTTTGGCTTGTGGAGTCACCGAGCTGGAAAAGGCTTATGGGTTGGTTCATGACTTAGATGCGGCGAAATCTAGTTACACTTTAGGAGTCAAAACCAAATGTAAAAATCCGATTCGAGTCAGTATCTAAACCGATTTCAACCTCAGGTGTCAACACCCAAAATTGATACCAGCGGTAAGTGTGTTGAAAAGGACACCAAAGAAAAGAGCATTGAGAAGGAGTCCTTCAAAGTCAGTCCTACAACCAAATGTTACAAGTGTCAAGTTTATAAGCATATAGCTGCCAACTGCTCAATTAATGTCAAATTTGCCTTCGTCAATGGCGTACCTGTAGCAGAGTTAGAATCAGATTCAGATGAATTCATTTACCAGGAAAATAAGATTCTGATATTGACGAAGAGATCACAGGTGATGACATTGGTCTCAATTACATTAGGCCAACGTCGTCGACCCACTTATCTGTTGTCAGGTGTATCTCCTCACAACCAACAAAAAAGAACGATTGGAGAAGAACTACAACCTTTACATGTTCACCAATATTAGAGATAAGAACTGTAATGTGATTATGGACAGTGAAAGTTGTATAAGTGCAGTATCGTCTAAGGTGACTGAAAAGCTTAGATTACAGGCTGTACCTCTTCCCTACCTGTATAAGGTGTCATGGATTAACTCAACAACCCTATAAGTGAATCAAGGATATCTTGTCTCGATCGACTTTAATCTTTACAAGGACAAGATCTAGTGTGATGTGGTTACCATGGATGTGACCAAATTATCCTAGGCAGACTATGGTTGTTTGACAAAGATGTCACCATATATGGTCGATCTAACATGTGTCAATTTGAACATAAAGATAAGAAGACTAAGCTACTTCCCTTGAGATCCAAGATTAGAAGCCTGAGCACACCTATTGCACCCAAGAAAACTAAAGAAATTAACCTAATTAGTGTGAAAGTTCTTGATCAAAAACTGAAGAAAGAAGCTCGCACTTTTCCTTCCTTGGCTTTGCTTCCGACTCCACATGCCTTCCCACTAATTACTACCACTCCTTTCTTTTCTTCTACTGGCCTTATCTGCTATAGCCGTCAACCCTTCCTCTTTTACTACCGACACCATCCTATCATAGAGTACCTAAGCCTGCGTCTGTATCTGCATTGGCATCACATGTGCACACACTACACAAAGAGATCAGTGATGGAATTGAACATAGCAACATTAACTGAAAATTGCAAACTGACATCAAAAAGAAATTTAAAACCTTTAATGTTGGCAATTATGTGATGGTTCGAATTAGTCCGAAACAGTTTTTCAAGGAACTGTTAAAAAGTTGCATATCGTAGTGTTGGACCTTTCATGATCTTGAATAAATTAAATGATAATACTTATGTTATAGATCTTCCTAAAGATTTTGGCATTAATTATACTTTTAATGTTGAGAACTTAGTGGATTACAAGGGTCTTGATTTGAACCTTAGCAACCCATTGGTTGATAAGCCTTCATCTGAGCTATTTTCTGAGATCTTCTCACTACCATCACTCCCAGATACTCATTCTAATACAATAGACAAAGTTGATAAACTTCTAGATGATGAGATTATGACCACCAAGTTTAATGGGACTCGTATGTATTTGATTCGCTGAAAAGAAAAAGTACCGACTGAGAATACATGGCTAGACTGAGGTGAATTGCAGCGGATGGATTCAGATGCATTAGAGCAGTACGAGAGCGCTTCTACACCTAAATCGATGGGGTCGAATTTTCTCCCACCTGGGGAGAATGATGCGAACATCCAGTCCTGCCACTTACACTAGAGAAGACGTAGACGTGTTACAGTCTGAGTCATTATGTATTTTCTCTTCATTTTTTGATTTTATTTTGTAGTTATTTTTTTGTTTGTGGTCGGGATTTTCTGCTACGGACGATTGGATGCTCCCGACTGGATCTGTCAAAAAATATAGAGGAAAAAATGCCTTTTAGGTCAAAAATACCGGTGTGGTGCTGGCCAAAAACCCTCAGGCATTAGAATGAGTATCTTTGTTGGGAAAAAGCAAAGAGAGTGCTCGTGTGTGGTGGTTTTCAGTGATGATTGGAAGCGAACCCCTTCTCGATGGAGAAGGGCTTTATTTATACTGCCGAGGTGGTTGTTGTGGATGAAGATAACTGAGGTTTCTGTAATTGTATGATCTCTGAATCATAACCATTCTGGCTGGTTGATAGAATACACAGGGAAATTTACTGTTATCTATAACTGCTTGCCTGGGTTGTTGAGATCAACATGCAGAGGGATCCATCGTTATCCGCAGTAGCTTGAACTACATATATACATACCTTTGTAACTGTTTTGATCGCGCCGTACAACTGTTTGAGTTGTACAATGCCTCGAGCGTTGGGAAAGATCATGGTGCGCAATTGAATCCGCGATTCGCGGAGATCGTGTTGTTGATCTGTTGCTGGAGTGGAAGCAGAAGTCTTCAGAGTGGGTCTTCATCGTGGAGGCTGAAGCATCTTCGGAGTGGATCTTCACTATAGAGACTGGAGCCTCCGAATAGCTGAGCAGCTCCGATTGGATATATGATCTGGATGGGTGGCTCCGGATCGATGTGGTCCCGGGGAGGAACCGAAACTTTTTAATGTAATATGGGCGGATCGCAATCACCTTCAATTTAAGAAAAGGAAACTAGGATTTTGAAATGAAGAGATAGAAACAAGAAATTAGAGTTAAAAAATAGAGATAAGAACCAAATAAATTTTGGGCTTCTCACCCTTTGCACTCCGGGCTTCATTTTCCTTACACCGCGGGCTTCACACCCCAATCTCAAGAACTCAATGCAAATAAAATTTAAATTGAAAATTTAAATTTATTTATTGTCTACCAATAAAAAAGTACTGAGGCCTATTTATAGGCTCTACAAGAGTTCAGTTCTCAGATATAACCGATGTGGTACTTAAAATATAATAAAAGCCACAACTAAAATAAAAAATAAACAAAGGTATAAAAGCAACTAGAAACTGATGTGATGTCCTCATCATTTTTTCGGGGTGAGAGAAACTCAACCCTGTCGAGTGAGGACTCCCTTCACGAAGCACCTCAATCGGGCCAAGGTGGTGGTTGTGGCAGCAACACTGGTACATCATATCGAGATGGTGGTGGTCTCTGTGACGATCGACTGTAAAAAAAGGTAGCTCGATCAAGGCACCGATAGTAGATAAAAACGCATCATCCCTACTGAAGACAGAACTAATACTAGGTTCTCATGGAATGCCAACTCGTAAGTAATGAAAGCACTTCTCTTCAGATTCCTATCAAAATCTATACGCCAGATGTACAACTTTCTTACGGTCTCAGGGAGACTCGTAACCATCATCTTATTATCAACTGCAAATTCCTGCCAAATACTATATAGATATGCAATAAATTTGTAGGTGTCATTGCAAATTGCTAGTAGCCTAGTGATATCATCAATATGTGCAACATGTAAATGCAATACAGTAGACACTTGAGACATAATTTCTAAAGATGGGAAAGTGATATATTTAGGTTGCCTAGGAGGGCATACATCTAACCCGCAAATGGAGGTATATTGGACTCAGATGCAAGCTCCAAACAACCAAAAAAAAAGCATTAGAAATCAAATGTTGGATCATAACAAAAAACTCTGATGACTCACTAAAATATAACCCGGTAGGAACGATCATAAAACTATATTCAACACAAGGGAGCTCGAATGAGTTACTAGGCACTGCGTGTATATTAGGCTTAACTATCTCATCCATATCATCACGGGTACTATCAGATGACATGTGAACCTTATCAATAATCGGTGTGTCGGAAACCAACTGATATATCTTCAATTAAGCAGTTTTAGAAGGAACGTAGACATCCTCAACAACCTTCGAATTGTCAACATCATCACTAGGCACAATGCCAACATGTTGACTCTTAGAGGGGCACTGATAATAATAATGTTCATATCCTTCACACTTGGAACACCGGGCATTGTCGTTGACTAACTTTTTGTAAGTCAAGTCTATCTTTAAGGCAACATCAAAGATCTCTTCAACGGTGTCTAAATCATATGAGCCAATAATCATAACATGCCTTATTTTGAGCTTTAAACCCTAAACAAACCTACTTATCGTCTCAAAACAGTGTTCTCTCACATCACTATGACGGGTGAAGTCCTTAAATAGGACTACGTAATTCTGAACGAACATATAACCCTAGCGAAGATTGTGTAGCTGGTTTAAGAGGTGGTTCTTATAATATTGACTATTTATGATAGCCACAAATGCAGAATCAAGCAAACAAGCAGATGCAGTGGAGAATTCTAAAGTCAAGTAGACTAAATGCGTGCACTAAGTGAAAATAAAATATCTTAAAAGCTTAAGTTCTAAATGCAAGAAAAATGTACTGCTAAATGATGATAAGAGACAAACATTGATGCAATCACCAACAATTGAATCCAATATAAACCCACCAACAACTTTCTCCTGTGCTCGAAAAGAAAGGCTTGCAGGCTTTTATGATTTGGCGGCAGAGCACAGGGCGGCGACGAGGAGGTTGTGGCGATGACGAGGCGGCGACGACTGAGCGATATGATGACAGTGTTGCTTCAGGAAAGAGGCGGAGATATGATCGGGTGTGATGGTGGAGCTTGCAGAGGTCACGGAGGCGGAGGTTTGAGGAGATATGGGGAGGTCTTGCGGAGGAGGTTGAGGAGACCTGGCGGAGGAGGTGAGGAGATCTGAGAGGTGGATCTGGAGCTAAGCGGCGGTGATCACGACAGTCAGTGGTTGATCTGGAGGGCGGCGAGGGCCTTCATCTGAGAAGAAGACGTGGCGGCACAGACAGGGTGGTGAGATCTTGAGATGGCGACGGAGTGAGGTGGTGTGAAGGCGGTGGTGGTGGGGGCTGTCGATGGTGGTTAGTGTTTCGAAGGTGAAGATAATGGAGATGATAGATATGGAGGTGATGGAGAAGATGAACAGTAGAGGAAGAATTTTCGAATCTTGAGTTCTTAAGAGGGTGGCAGCGAGCCAAGGTGGAAGGAGGTGGCGGCGAAAGTAGGGATTGCAACGACGAGACGTGAAGATGAAGGAGGAGGTGGTGGTGAGATCTTGAGATTGGTGGGAGGATCAGAGCTTGATGGTGTCGAAGATGAGGGCCTGTCGGCGTGGGCGACGAGGTCCAGTTGCAGGTGGAGGGGGTGGTGGTTAGGGTTAGGGCTATTGATGTGGGAGAGGAAGAGAGGAAGAGGAGAAACAGTGAGATTTGGGTTTTCTTTTGGGAATTTCGACCGAATTTCGGCTGAATTTTGCTACAATAATTTTTTAAGAACAGATCTGGGTTTTGATCTCTTTTTTTTTCCTTTTCTTGACTTTTTCTAAAACTAGGGTTTGTGGAGAAGAGGGAAAGATCTAGGGCTTAGGAGAAGAGAAAAGATTTGAAAGGGATTAAGACCAAAGCTCTAATACCAAATCACTGTTTTAAATCTCGGCAGATATACCAGTACATCGGCCGAGATACTGGAATTTTATCCAAAACATACGATGAGTGCAAAATTTTATCGGATATCATTTTGGACCGATATGGGCCGATATATCGCCACGTGGCCGATATATCGGCCGATATTCGAGATGAATATATTTGATATATCGCCACGTGACGCATTTGAGGAGCTTTTACAAACACATTTAGGAGCTTCTACAAAAGGTAAGTATCCCTTATGAGTGTATAATCCTAAACTTGTTTTAAGTAATTTCATATAATTTATGTAGGCAATCACATGTATATTCTTCATCCGGTATGACGTTCGAAATGACGTCTTGTGTTTAGTACTATATCGCGATATATCATCCGGTATTCGATATCTGATATATAATTTTGCCGACCAATATATCGCCGATATCCGATATTTAAAACACTGTACCAAATTGATATAATACGGGCGGATCACAATCACCTTCAATCTAAGAAAAGAAAACTCGAGTTTTGAAATGAAATAAAAATGGGAAATTAGGGTTTAAGAAATAGAGATAAAAATCAGATAAATTTTGAGCTTCGCATCACTTGCATCACGGGGTTCACACCTCATTCTCAAAAACTCAACGCTCATGAAATTTAAACTGAAAATTATAATTTATTTATTTTCTACCAATAAGAAAGCATTGGGGCCATTTATAGACTCTACAAGAGTTCGATTCTCGAATATAATCGATGTGGTACTAAAAACACAATAAAAACAACCACTAAAGTCAAAAATAAACTAAGGCATAAAAGCAACTAGAAACTGGTGTGGTGTCTCATCACTCTTTCTCGGCCACTTGGGACACTTCTGAGGCAGTATGGCACGTGCTGTGATCTCGATTGGGGTCGAAAACTAACCACTAATGTTATTTTGAAGTTTAGTACCACATTAGTTGGCCACTTGGGACAGTTCTGAGGCAGCATGCCTGTTTAAATGCTCATTTATTATGAATAAAATTTAATGCGGAATTTGGATTAAAATTATTGTAAAATTAAAGAGTTTTAGGGTTAAATCCTATTTCTCTTTTATTCAAAACCCTAACCCTAAATACTCTCTCTTCCTTCTCATCTCCCTTGTGCAACCAACTCTCTCTCCTTTCTCTTGTTAAGGGTTTCCAGCCCGATCCCGTTCTCTCTACCTCCACAACCACAACCACGCCGCACTGCCACCGGTTGCCACCCTCGTTGTTGGGATCGACAACAACGCAAAAGAGGAAAAGAGAAGAAATCAGATCAATCAAAGACATTAGAAATTACGTGAAAAATCAAATTGGGAAAACCACGAAGCCGCACACAAATTCACTATTTATCAGAGAGATTACATGGGAGAAGAAGAGAACCTCACAACTGCTCTATTCAATGACACTCACAATATTATAATCTATTGATGCTTTTTCTATATTATCCCTAATGATGACACATTCCTTTTTATAGGAAAAACTAGGGTTACAAGTTGTGAGATCTCTAAACTACCTTTGACGTGTTTCTCAAGTTTTGCTGGCAAAGAAGCTTCTAAACTAGACCGCTTTCAGGCTGGACCAGGCCGCTTCTAGGCTGGACTGGCAGGCTGGACTGGACTGCTTCCGCTAAGCACTTCCGAGGAGTTACTCTGTTCTGTAGCTTCGGAGTGCTCTTCTGACTAGGTGTTTCAGAGTGATCTTCCACTCTGGAGACTCCGCTACAGAGTGCTCCCTGACTAGGTGCTTTGGAGTGATCTTCCTCTCTGAAGACTCTACTCCGGAAGGCTCTATCGCTCCGTCCTTACCATTAACCTGAAACTCTGAACTCGCCCAATGCCATGACCCGAAAAACTTCGCTGTCGCTCCGGGATCATCGTGGCGACACTCCGTCAAGGTAATAATCTGGCTCCACAACTTAACACTCCTCTTTAACTTCTTATCCTCTACTCGACTGAACCCACCAGCACCCGAACTCCTCGATCTCCCTTCCTCTTCCCTAGTTTTCAGCCGCCACGAGTCCCGCCACTCCTCTTCCTCCTCCACCGCTGCCCCTTTGCTTCCTTCCTCTTCCGTAGGTCGCCGCCCAGATCTTCCCCAACATCAACCCCAACGTTGCTGCCTCTTTCTTCCCTCATTGCCTTCGATGTAAACACCGTCACCATCACCACCCGAACTCATCGATGACAATTCCTGCCGTCATCCGACCTCCTCGGCCACATCAACCTATACCCAACCAGCCACGATGGCGCTGACCTTCATCAACTCCTCTGCAGCACCCGGTCACTTCAAGTCTCAACAAGCTCCATTCCAGTTCAAATTCAAACCCGACCCGTTAATTCAACTCCAGATCTAGCTTCAGACCCGAATCCGATCCAAGTGCTGGCCCAAACCCAATGCACATCCGACCCGATATCAACAGTGCAGGCCTGTTGGAGCAAAACAAACCCGCTTACACACCATGGTTCGTTTTTGGACTGTTCTCGGCCAATCAGAGTCTGATTCCCGCCGTTCTCAAAGCGTTAGACCCGTAGAAGAGAGTGCTACGCGTCAACATGACACTTAGGTCGACGTGATCCTTAATAGTGACACGATATTTATTTGTAACTCGTGATAATGATTCTCTTGTTTTATCGATTTTATCTGTTGTTTACTATATATCGTGAGTTGTGAGAATCTGTTATTCTTGTAATTTCTGGTCGTTGATATTGATCGTACAACTGCGCCATGACAACTGATTATTGTATTAATTTGCTTGAAATTAGAACCGTACAACCTACATTTGCAACTTTTGTTTAAACCCACCAATCATATTACAAGTTTGAACTATCTCTCTACCCATGATCGTAATTTTGGTGAAACGTTGCACATTATAGTTACATGACTGATTTTTGTCTTGCACGCGCACGTATTTCACATCAGGTTACCTTTTTTGAAACATGGGTGTAAGCTATAAGAGGGAATTGATGAGATCTGCATTACAGAAGGATGTCGTTGTAAGAACCATTGCAGACAAATATCCAATATTGACCCCCTATTTACTGGTGCTGGCTTTTTTTATTGTGGTTATACTATTGTAAGAATGATGTAGAGCACCTATCATGACAGTTTTTAAAATCAATTTCTTGTGCACTAATGGTGAATGTTTCATAGAGTTGTCTTTTTGAGTCATTTATATGGGATAAGTAATGCCTGTGCTAGAGGCCATGCTATGATACACATCATGAACCCACCCTCCAACACCACCAACATCACCGACCCAACCACCCACAATGAATGACTTCATTTGGGAAGGCATCTTAATTTCTTGATTTTTATACATTTAGTTGAGAATAATGTTGCCTACAAGCTATTTGCTTATATCTTCCAATCTGATCACAAATATTTAATTGCTTCACTTAGGTTTTCTGCTCAATGGCCATGTTGACATGTGTAGATTTCTCTTTAAAGTTGTTTGTGTAGGAGGTGCTAGGCTTACAGAAGTGCCCAAAGAGCTAATAATGTTCACCACTTCCAATAGAAAAACAAATCACTGAATTCTGCAGCTGTCAAGGGCTTTTGTGGAATCGTATTTGTTGAACCAACTCATTAGGCGAACTATCTGACAGGATTCATCTGTTAAAACTGGCGCAGCTATCCAAACGTGTACATGTAAATGGTAACAGCAGCAACAAAATAGAGCAGGGGAGCCTTCATCTAATCTTTTTGGGTCGAGACATGAATCCGTAGTCTATTCTGCTTTATTAAGGGCTGTCATCTGCTAAGACTGGCCAACCATCCAAATAAGAGAATTGGACAGAGGAATAACACTTCTAGTTTACTGCCTTTCAAGTTAGGTTATTGAACCTTGAACCCACCTAAAAGATATTTTAATGAAAATTTAGTTTTGGAACTATTACATGTATATCAGTATATGGGTACTTCAGTTTAAGAAAACCATAAACTTCCCCTCAACTAACTCTTATCTTTGACTTTTGAAGGTACACACTTGTTCTTCATGAAGCTAAATATGTCTGTGTCATTTTTTATTGCAGTTCTATGTTATTTCTCCTTTTGAGCTCCATCTTTGCTTGGACCTGGTCCCTTTTTTTTCTTTTTAATTCTACTATCTTAAATCTATGCCCGGTGTCTGAAATTTTCCAATTATTGCAGGATCAAGATACTTACTGGAAGATGATGCATAAGTATATTGGATCAGATGTGACGTCAATGGTTACTCTTCCAGTCATGATTTTTGAGCCAATGACCATGCTTCAGAAAATGGCTGAGGTTTGTGCTATATGCAAAATGGTAACTTTATATGTCTTGTATATACGTTAATTGTTAGATATAATTACTAATATGCGACAGCTATATCTAACACCTGTAACATCTGTTCCTGGTTGCCAGTTGTATCTATAGAATATGTAAAATTCAGCTGGTAGTAACAAAATATAATGCTCTCCTTTTGCTGTCTATCGCAGATAATGGAGTATTCCCACTTGTTAGACCTGGCAGATGAATCTGAAGACCCTTACATGTGTTTGGTCTATTCTTGTAAGCAATTTCGATGTAGTTCTGTTTCTGTTGATATCTCTATTGATTCTCTGAAATAATTATGATAATGAAATGCAGCATCATGGGCAATATCTGTGTATTTTGCTTTTCAAAGAACATGGAAGCCATTCAATCCCATCCTTGGGGAAACTTATGAAATGGTTAACCACAACGGAATCACATTTATTGCGGAGCAGGTTAGTTTCCTGGAACTCTTCAGACATTGTCTCCTGCTATTTGCTTTATGATGATACCCCCTGTGGATCATGTCTGAAAAAACTAATATCATATTTTAATACACAGTGAATTAGGTTGACTGTCAATTCTAATTGTTATAAGGAAGGTGCCTGAGTAGTGTGGTTCTTGTCATTTCAGGTTAGTCATCATCCTCCAATGAGCGCAGCCCATGCAGAGAATGAGCATTTTACTTATGATATTACTTCCAAACTAAAAACAAAATTCTTGGGGAATTCAGTAGAAGTTTATCCTGTGGGAAGGTGAGCTTGCTTGTCTCAAAACCTTATTTTAAATGGCAATGACAATTCAATTTCCTAAATCTCGTCTCTCCCCAACTCCTAGAATATATATCTTTGCTTCTAAAGGTCTCAATAAGCTCTGCAGAATTACTGGTGCTTCCATTTAATGATCTGATAGGATCTATATAATTTGCTGTGTTCATAAGAGTGATGTCATCCTTATACTTTCAGTTGTTTTGGTGCAGGACAAGAGTGACCCTTAAAAAGTCTGGTGTTGTCTTGGATTTGGTGCCTCCGCCCACGAAGGTTAACAACCTGATATTTGGACGCACCTGGGTTGACTCACCTGGGGAGATGATCATGACAAACTTAACGACTGGGGATAAAGTTGTTTTATATTTTCAACCATGTGGCTGGTTTGGGTATGAGATTGTTTTCAAGTTTTAGTTTAATTTTCACCACTGTATATCGTTTGCCTCAAGTTTACTGGGCATCAGGGTTTACTAAAGTTGCATAGCCATATCTCTAGTACATTAATAGTTTTTGTCTGGACTAAATGCATGTCAAATTCTTGTTTTTTGCTTTTTCTCATTTTTTCTTGTCGTTTTGTTCATTTTGACTGTCGTGACATTTCATATAATATTGGTATTGAATTGAAATCTTCATTTAATCTTTTTCCCTTATATTTTACTGTTAGCTTTGCGAGTCCTTTTCTTTCCTTCTAGCGGTGCATTGTATTCTTACTCAAAGCTATCTGTTGTGACAGTGCTGGAAGATATGAGGTGGATGGGTATGTATATGACTCAATGGAAGAACCTAAAATACTGATGACAGGGAAATGGAATGAATCAATGAGCTGCCAACCATGTGACAAGGAAGGAGAGCCTCTTCTTGGCACTGAACTGAAAGAGGTATGTTTTCTATTTCTCCGTCAATTTCTCAAGATAGATGATGATGATTGCTTTAGCATCTTTAGTTGTAGTTGTTATATTTGTTTATTTAGTGTTTTAGTCTCACATTGGTTATGTTGGAAAAAGTCTTAGTGTGTGGGCCTATATAAGATCAAGAGTTGTATTTGAGTAAGTAGACCATGATGATTTGAATTAATCCCTTTCTGTCGAAGCATGCTGATGTGCTTTCAAAATGAATTTCTTACTTGCTGATTTGTAAGTGTTAGGATTTTGCTTTTGTTTTCGAGAAGAGGAGATGATCCAAGAAAATCTAATTGAGTTGGAGAAGATGATGACTTGAAGCAGAAGAAGCAAATAAAGGTAGAGCATTTTCCTTTTTAGGCGCTTATGAGTTTTCTTTTGGAGGAGTACGAATAGGATTCATATTCTATTCAATGAAGGTTTGTTTCTAATGATCGAATGCTTTAGAATTCTTTTAGATCAAGGAGTTCAACTCCAAATTAGATTGATCAAGATTCTTCAAGCATTTAATGACCAAGATCATCTCATAATCCAAATAGGAGTTGTATTATAAAATCCTATAAATAAAAGTTGTAATCCAACATTGTAAGTCAATCTCAAGTAAAAGAGATCAGAAGAAGCCAAGAAAGAGAGAAGCAATATGAAGGTGCATAGAGAGAATGCATGCTCTTGTAATCTAGATCTAGTTTCAAGGAAAGGTGAATATTCTTGTGGGATCGAGAGGATTGTTAGGATCTCTTTGTATCAAGTTTATTAATAAATCTCTCCCAAGTTCTCTCCCCGTGGACGTAGGCCAAGTTTGGGCCGATTCACGTTAAATCTTCGTGTTATTTCTTATTACTCTTTTGTCTATATATTACTAGTTTGCTTTACACCAATTTTCTTTTGCAAGCATCATTATATTGCCAAGTTCTGCAAACGTTGATCCCGGGAGTAACAATTGGTATCATAGCGCCAATTTATTACAACAATTGGTATCAAAGCTAAAGGTTGACGAAGGGTGATATGTCGAAGATAGGAAGTTTTACGACAAAGTTCGAGGTCCAGAAGCTCAATGACAAAAGAAACTTCGGTTTATGACAAAAGAGGGTGAAGACGTTGCTGGTGCAACAGAGTCTTCACAAGGCCTTTAGGGAAAGTCAGCAAAATCTGCAGGTACGTCAAACGAGAATTGGTAGGAGATGAATCTAAAGACAGAAAGCACAATTCAATTATGTCTTACAGATGAGATTATGTACAACGTGATAGATGAAGAAATGGTTACAGGATTGTAGTCAAGGTTAGAGACATTGTATATGACAAAAAACCTCTCCAATAAGCTGTATCTCAAGAAACAATTATATGTGCTACACATAAAGGAAGGGATAACGATGTTGGAGCATTTAAATTTCTTCAATAAGGTCATCAGTGAGCTTCTAT
The DNA here is from genome assembly GCA_038442645.1 of Agave tequilana. Lineage (NCBI taxonomy): Eukaryota > Viridiplantae > Streptophyta > Magnoliopsida > Asparagales > Asparagaceae > Agave > Agave tequilana. The sequence goes on from JAVJIF010001244.1 coordinate 130,740, forward strand.
CTGTTGATATCAAGATCGACGAGGAGGACAAGACGTTGATACTTCTTAATTTGCTTTCATAGTCAAACGATCATATCGTCACCACCATGCTCTACGATATGGAAACTCTCATCTTGGAGGTCATATTAACTATCTTATCTAATAAGATTAATAAAAGACCAAATCAAGAGGAGCAGGAGGATCGAGTTTGGTGGTCACGGGAAGGAAAGGAAGAGGAAAGGAAAGAAAAGTCTGGGCTCGTCGAAGACATGTCACTTTTGTCACAGGGAAGATCATTGGAAGAATGACTGCAAATATTAGCAAGAGTGGTTGAAGAAGAAGGGGTAAACTGCGGGGGCAGACGTAGCAAGCGGTATTGACATCGAAGTATTAATGGCTTCTTATATTGAAGACAACACTTCTCAATGTAAATGCAAGATATTTGATTCATGTAGTACGATTCCTATATGTTCTCAGAAGAAGCTGTTCAACAACTCCTTGGTTGCAAAAGGAATTATCAAGATGGTGGATGGCTCTACTTGCGAGGTTATTGGCACTGGGACAGTCAAGATTACACAAAGAGATGGGACATTGCGTGCGCTGGAGTCGGTCCGATCTGTCCCAGAGGCACAGTACAATCTAATATCTATAAGGGTGCTTGACGAAGAAAAATGCCGAATCCAAGTGCAACAAGGCATCGTCACAGTTAGCCAAGTAGACATGGTAATTCTGGAAGGAGAGAAGTGTGGAGGGTTATACAAACTGAAGGATGAAAACTCAGTTCGAGGTGCAGTTTTAGAGATAAGCTTTGAAAGGAGCTCATCGCGAGGTGGAGCTTCAAGAAAGACTTTAACGGGACGTGAATCGAGTCAAAGTGTTGCGGAAAGGAGAAATGATGCGTTCGGGCAAGGCCAGAGATGACCCAAGCTATGGCGGTAAAATCACAAAAGGCTCGGGGAGAGGGGGCAAGATTTAAAAACTTCACGGTATGGTTACGACCAAGGAAAGAATAATAGTGCTCCAAAATCTCAAGGTGTTTTACTAAAAGGTTGAAAAGCAATTCAAGGTGGAGATTACTAGGATTTTGGCTTATTTTCGAGAAGAGATGATGGTCCAAGAAATCCAATTGAGTTGAAGACAATGGCTTGAAGCAGAAAAAGCAAATCAAGGTAGAACAGTTTTCTTTTCAGACGCTTAAGAATTTTCTTTTCTGGAGGAGTACGAATAGGATTCATATTCTATTCAATGAATGTTTGTTTTAAAATATTGAAGGATTTAGAATTCTTCTAGATCAAGAAGATTAGCTCCAACTAGGATTGATCAAGATTCTTTAAGCATCCAATGACCAAGATTATCTCATAGTCTAAATAGGAGTTATATTGTAAATTCTTATAAATGAAGGTTGTAACACAATATTATAAATCAATATAACACAAAAGAGATCAAAAGAAGTCAAGAAAGAGAGGAGCAAGGTGAAGATGCATGGAGAGAAGATATACTCTTGTAATCTTGGTCTAGATTCAAAGGGAAAGTGAATGCTTTTGTGGGATCAAAAGGAAGGTTAGATCTCTTTGTATCAAGTTTATTAATAAAGCTCTCTCAAGTTCTCTCCCCGTGGACGTAGGCCAAATTTGAACCGAATCACGTTAAATCCTCGTGTTATTTCTTATTACTCTTTTGTCTAGGCATTGCTAGTTTGCTTTACAACAGTTTTCTTTTTGTAAGTATCATCATATTGTCAAGTTTCGCAAACGTCGATCTCGAACGTAACAATTGGTATCATAGTGCTGATTTGTTACAACAATTGGTATCAGAGCTAAAAATTAACGAAGGGCGATATGTCGAAGATACTAAGTTCTACGACAAAGAAAGAGGTCGAGTAGTTCAATGGCAAATGAAACTTCGGTTTATGGCAAAAAAAGGTGTAGGCATAGCTGGCAGTATTTTAAATGTCGGATATCGGAAAAATGTCGGATGTCGTAATCGGGTGTCAGATTTCAGATTTCGAAGATATTTTAGGGTCATCTAGTAAATTTCGGTCATGACGGATAACAAATATATTTCCTAAATGTCTTAAATATTGTAATTTTAAAATTCTTATCAAGATAATACACACACTAATTATGCAAAACTACATAAATATATTTAAGATAGGTATACTTATCTTAACATTTTGCAGATACTCACTAACCCATTGTAGAAATTTCTCAATTGCTCCAATTTCTAAGACCAACCAACATATTAGATTTTTTTTCGAAATATCGGCTGACATATCAGATTTTTCTCAAAATGTCTATCGATATTTTCAAACGCCATTTCAAATGAGGGTGGGGATGTCGTGACGGTGAGGGCTTGAAAACGAAATGTCGGCCGACATTTCGGAAATATCGGCCAACATTTAAAACAGTGATTGTAGGTGTAGCAGAGTCTTCACAAGATCTTGCAGGGAAAGTCAGCAAAATTTGCAGGTACGTCAAACGAGAATTGAGAGGAGATGGATCTAAAGACGGCAAGCACGATCCAACTATATCTCGTAGACGAGGTTATGTATAACGTGATGGATGAAGAAACGGTTACAGGATTGTGGTCTAGATTAGAGACATTGTATATTACGAAAAGGCTCTCTAACAAGCTGTATCTCACAAAACAACTATATGGTCTACGCATGAAGGAAGGGACAGAATTGGACATCTAAGGAGGTCAAGGCATTGATACTTCTTTGTTCGTTTACACAGTCATACAATTATATCGTAAGCACCATGTTCTACGGTAAAGAAACTCTCATCTTGGAGGAGGTCACGTCAACTCTCTTATCTAATGAGATCAAGAAAAAGGCCAAATCAAGAGGAGCATGAAGGATCGAGTTTGGTAGTCACGGGACGGAAAGGAAGGGGAGAAGGAAAGAAAAGTTCGAGCTCGTCAAAGGCATGTCACTTTTTTCACAGGGAATGTTATTGGAAGAATGACTGCAAGCATCAGCAAGCGTGACTGAAGAAGAAGGGGCAAGCTGCAGAGGCAGACGTAGCAAGCGATGGTGACACCGAAGTATTAATGACTTCTTATGTTGAAGTCAACACTTCTCAAGGTAAATGCTGGATATTTGATTCGGGTAGAACGGTTCATATATAGTTCTGGAAGGAGCTGTTCAACAACTTCTTGATTGCAAAAGAGGAAGGAATTGTCAAGATGATGGATGGCTCGGCTTGCGAGATCATTAGCACTGGGACAGTTAAGATTACATAAGAGATGAGAAGATGCGTGCTCTGGAATCAGTCCGGTATGTCCTGGAGGCATGGTACAATCTAATATTCATAAGGTTGCTCGACGTAAAAGGATGCCAGATTCAAGTGTAACAAGGCGTCATCACAGTTAACCAAGGAGACAGGGTAATCGTGAAAGGAGAGAAGTACGGAGGGTTATACAAGTTGAAGGAAGAAAACTCAGTTCGAGGTGTAGTTTTAGGGATAAGCTTGGGAAGGAGCTTATCACGAGGTGAAGCTTCAAGGAAGATTGCAACGGGACGGGAACCGAGTCAAAGTGTTGCGGGAAGGAGAAATGATGCATTTGGGAAAGGCCCGAGATGGCTCAAGCCATGGCGGTAAATCCGCAAAAGGCCCGGGGAGAGGGGGTAAGAGTTGAAAGCTTCATGATATGGTTACAACTAAGGAAATAATTAAGGTAGCACTCCAAAATCTCAAGGTGTTTCCCTAAAAGATTGAAAAGCAAGTCAATGTGGAGATTATTCAGATTTTATCTTGTTTTTAAGAAGAGATGATGGTCCGAGAAAATTCAATTGAGTTGGAGAAGATGATGACTTGAAGCAGAAGAAACAAATTAAGACCGAGCAGTTTCATTTTCAGGCACTTACGAGTTTCTTTTTCTGAAGGAGTACGAATAAGATTCAGATTCTATTCAATGAAAGGTTGTTTCTAAAGATTGGAGGATTTAGAATTCTTCTAAATCAAGGAGATCAACTCCAAAGAGGATTGATCAAGATTCTTCAAGCATCCAATGGCCAAGATCTTCTCATAATTCAAATATGAGTTATATTTTAAAATCTTATCAATAAAGGTTGTAACCCAACATTGTAAATCAATCTCAAGTAAAGGAGATCAGAAGAAGTCAAGAAAGAGAGGAGTAAGGTGAAGGTACATAGAGAAAAGGTATACTCTTGTAATTTAGGTTTAGATTTAAGGAGAAGATGCATGCTCTTGTAGGATCAAAAAGAAAATTTGATCTCTTTGTATCAAGTTTATTAATAAAGCTTTCTCAAGTTCTCTCCCTGTGAATGTAGACCAAGTTTGGGCCGAAGCACATCAAATCCTTATGTTATTTCTTATTACTTTTTGTCTAGGTGTTGTTAGTCTGCTTTACACCAGTTTTCTTTTTGCAAGTATCATTATATTGCCAAGTTCCTCAAACGTCGGTCCCCTAGTAACAGTTGGTATCATAGCGCCGATTTGTTACAACAATGAGAGGGTGAGAGATCACCTGGGTGCCGATTCCATATTAATCAAATTTATCTTTATTTTCTTTCTTAAATTAGTTCTGCATCAAATTGGTATCAGAGGTAAAATCCTGATTTCTCACTCTTTTCTTCCTTAACAAAATATTTGAAACCCTAGATCAGATTAAAAAACTAAAAAAGGAAAAAAGAAAGAAAAGAAAATAAAAAATCAAGAAAAAATAAAAAAGAACACTGTTCATCTTCCCCAACACCCCAACCCAAACCCTAACCCTAGCAACTGCCACCCCGCCGGCCCTTCACCCTTGCCGCCGCCTTCCCGCTCGCCACAGGCTTCGCTAGAGGTCCACTTCATCGCTGATCTTAGGCAACACCGTCGACTGCCTTCCCTTCCGTTTCGTCGTCGTCTTTGTCATGTCCATCTTCGCCGACAGACATACGCAACAACGCCCTAATCCTTCCGCCTTCTGCTGACATACAAAGCCACAAATAAACCTACTTCCTCCCCCGACTTCGCCGGCAACGCTTGACTGCCCCGCCAACCTCGAGATCACTAAGAGGTTAGCACATCAACCTCGCCCACAGCTGAGCGCTACCGTCGCGAGCTCCAACCAACACCGACTTCAGATCCGGATCTCGCCACCGACATTGTTGCTGACTTCAAGTCTAGATCCCGACTTTCGGCTCCGCCAGCGTCATTGTCTTCGCCTGCATCTTCGTTGTTCTTTTCCTCGCCGCTTTCCTTATTACTGCTGTCGTCGGGTAGCCGCAGCTGCAGAGAAGAGTAAAAAAAAAAACCTAGTTAGTTCAGTTTGAGTAGTCGAGTCCAACCCGATAGCAACCCGACCCGCTAATCTATGACACTGACGCGAGATGCGGCTCAAACCCGAGCTATCTCTGATGTTAGCGGCTCGTAAGCTAACATCATCGGCTCGACCCGAGTCGACCCGAGCCACGGCTTAGACCCGAGCCAGGTTAACCCGAGTTAACTCAGTAACTCGGTCCGACTCAGTTCAGCTCTGCAAGTTGACTCAGTACGTCAACTCAGCCAGCCATCAACAACACACCGGCAGTCCAGCTCCCGTTTCTCGCCCATTCGGAGTTCGTTTTGAGCTCTGTTTGAAGCATTGGGTCCGCAACTGAGTCCCAGAGCCACTGAGAAGAGTTCATAACACTTGAGCAGTATGTCTGACCTCCACAAACTCCTATCTGGTGCGATACATTTTCCTACAGCAGTCTCGTAGCGCTTCAGACCCCGTTTTCTGGCTGATTTGAGCCATATTCGAGTCGTTGAGATCTTTGGGGTAATTTCTGACTTATGCACTGAATTATCTTCATGGGTTTTTACTTTTGTGGTGGATATATATATTGATGGTGATGACAAGAAAGTTGAATGGGATATGTATGTGGCTGTTCTGTATTTTTGGGGTTCTTTTGATCGTAACGGATATGAATATTGATAAAGCCAACTTAAGGATTTCTTTAGTTATTTCTCTCTGGCAATTAAGGTGCCGCTATGCCCAACTTAGGTTGGATGGAGAAGCTTATTATTGGTGGGAAAACAACCATAGATTATGTTGATCTTGATTTCTCTTGCAAAGTCCTCTTCGTACTCGGTATGCTCTGCACCTTCATATAGTATCTGAGCCCATGATTGAACAAGAGCCCGAGCCCAAGAGCCAACAAATCACCGATCCTTTGTTGAGTTTTGGGAGACCCTAGATGACATCCGGAAGCTTCTAACAAGCCAGGTTGTAAAGAATAACAAAGGTCAAGAGCCTACAATGCCTGTCAAACCTGACGTTCTTAATGAGCCAGAGTCAGAAGTTGCTGTGAGTTGGTGCCATTACAAGAATAAACTCTTTTTCGGCTTATAGAAGTGGAAGAGTTTCTTATTGAGATTTCTGTAGATCTCTAAGTGGTGCCTACCATAAAGCTACTGCCATCTTTGCCAGCTATAATGGCGCTATTGTCCCTGAGATTGCTTGACATATATGATCCTTTGTAGATTTTTTACAGCAGGCATGTTCACAAAAGATCAAGTTTCTTATGGCGCAGAGTACAATCAGTCCAGTTTTCGATGGAGATGACTTGCCTTGGCATGCTGCATGTATCTTGCTCAAATTACCATCGATTGCAGCAGGTTTGTCATAAAAACCAGTTCCACTTTTACCTCTGTGGTTCAAAGATGGTGCATCAATACCGATCCCACGACCACCACCTTGGCCTGATTGAGGATTCATGATGTGATTCAGTTCAACCCGATTATGCTTGCGTTGTTAGTTACCACTACATTCGCCAGAGATGAATGCTTTTAAGCCGGAGAGAATGACAGAGATTGCTTTAGTATCTTTAGTTGTAGTTGTTTTATTTGTTTATTTAGTGTTTAGTCCCACATGTGTTATGTTGGGAAAAGTCTTAGTGTATGGCCTTATATAAGACCAAGAGTTGTTTTTAAGTAGGTAGATCATGATGATTTGAATTAAACCCTTTTTTGTTGAAGTATGTTGATGTGCTTTCAAAATGAATTTCTTGCATGTTGATTCATTTTGAAAGTGGATGAGAGATTACATGGGTGCTAATTCTCGAATTAATCAAATTTAAATTTATTTTCATTCTTAAATTAGTTCTGCATCAGTAGATATTTATGACAATAGAATATATATGCCTTTATTTTATCCATTTCATGATTCCCATCCTCCCAAGTCACGGACATTAATCTAGTTTGAAGTTCTTGCTCCCTTTTTGCCATCCTGTATGCAAATAGTTATTGGGACTATTTGTTTACCTTTTGCAGTTTACTCTTCAGTGTTTAAAGATATAAATTTTTCTTTAGTGCTAATTATGTGTGGACTTGGATTAAAGTATCAAATAAAATATATCCCTTGCTTAAGATCACATTTTCTTTTTCCCTCGATAAAGTATACCTTTTTCTAGGGTGCATGTGCAGAACTGTTCATGCATAACAATTTGGGATGTCAGAACTATTTATTGCACCAAAACAAGCATCTCTGTTGTGGGAGTGCCAAAGAGAAACTTCTCTTACAGGACACGTGCCAAGGCTATTAAGTCTGGTTAAATTTTTTTTTTCTTTGCAGGAGGTCCTACCTGAGCTTCGATTATATTGACATGGTAATCTGATATTTATGCATATGATCAAGCATGAATCTAATGGATGCTGTGTGAAGGGGTGGAAACGAACTGAATCGAATAGAATACCTGAGTATTTGAATTCAAATTTGGTCATTTTTCAACTAGTCAAATCTGTATTCGAATTCGAATCGAATAGTTTTTCTGATTCAAATTCGATCCGAACCGAATATTCGGTATTCGATATACTATTCGTGAACCTTCGGTCTCAGTCATGCCACTGTTTTTTGCGCAAAAAAAATTCACGAAAAAATGTATTCGACTGGGTATTCGATTCACCATTCGATTCGATATTCGATTCGATAATAATCTTGCTGATACTTTCACATTGGAAAAAACAAAAAAAAACCTGAAAATAAAGAAAAAATATACAATTAAATGATCTTCACATAAACAACACAAGTTGGTATAGTTCCTGTTAGCACAAGTTTTAATAGAAAAATGATCTTCGAGTAACTGAAACTCTCTAACAACACAAGTTTTAACACAAAAATGATCTTCAAAATTAACATATTGATACAGAATAATCCTGCACGCACATTTAATAAAAGCATTTTATATGCTGAGCTAGCTTCACAGGGATCATCGAACCAAAAAGCCTATTGAAACTCAAATCTGGTCCTGTTAGTTCACTTAAATCTCCTATGGTTGCAGCCTTGCAGGAATGGCACCAGTGAGATGATTAGATTGCAAGGCTAGCACATTGAGCTTTTTCAGTAGCCCTAACTGAATTGTATACTTCCTCTTAGTTAATTGTAGCAAAGTTGCGGAACTACAAAAAAAGGTAAGCTATAAATTAGAAAGACTGAAACACTTTGAAGTAATTAAACAAGATGAAGCATCAAAATGTGAACTTTATAACATTACTAGTGAACAGGTGGCAGTCATGCAAGAAAATAACCAGTTAATTAAAGATAAACAAAGAGCCAAAAAAAAAAACAAGAAGAACCTCATAACATTACAAAACCCTAATTATTAACATGTCCCAAATGCAACCAAAAAGGAGAAGCTTCCTACAATGCACCAACCATATTATCAAACAAACACATAAAAATAATTTTTATTTGCAAGAGTTTTACTGTCTTTCAATGGATAAAAGTGATATTGCAAATTACCTCTGAATATCTAATCAAGGATCTGGTAACATAACCTCAATTTCTTTTAGTTCATCTTCAACCTGCATTACACAAAATTAATGCACAATTAGCAAACTGAAAATCATATAATTTTTGAAAAAAAAAAATTTAAAAGCTAATTTACATTTCTCATTTTCTTTATACCATTGGCTTTACGCATCCAATCTCCTTCACAAATCAATGCCTGAACAGTTTTTGGAGCCAAATTTGCTCGATAAGGATCAATTACCCTTCCACCAACACTAAAAGTAGATTCTGATGCCACAGTGGATATTGGAATAGTAAGGATATCAACCGCCATTCTCGATAGGACTCTGTACTTCAGCTGATTAGTTTTTTACCAATTCAATGCATAAACCGAGACACACTTATATCACAGATGTACACATGCTCTTCCAAATAGGTTTCCAACTCTGATTTTGACGCATGGATGCTATCTTTGCTTCTTACAAAACTAAATTCTTGTTCCATCCAGAACTTGCACCTTCCAATGGTTGTGTGCTGGTACTAGTACCACTGCTGGATCCTTCAATAGAGTTGCCTTCTCCATCTACAGAGTTATCATTAACATTATACATTTTCAACATACTCCGTAAATATTTCTTGCAAAGCTTTTTTCACATCGTGCATATAAATCTGAGATTGGGCTTGTTCACAAATCTTTGGATAACAATACTCAACAGCACCCATTTTCACTCTCGGATCCATAACAGAAGCTACAGCCATTAGCAAGTTGCATTCTTTCCAATATTTATCAAACTTTTCCTTCATCTTCTGTTACATTTCTTGAATAAAAAAATCATCATCACGAAGCGCATCATCCAACACTTCTTTAATCCTATAAACCTCGCCAAGGTACAAATTAGAGGTAGGATATTCACTACCTGAAATAAGATTGGTTGTTGCATTAAAAACTTCTAGCACCTTGCAAACTTTTTCCACCTTATCCCACTCGAGCTCTGGTATGCAATCATAATTAGGATCTCGTTCCTTGTACATTGGAAATGCATCTTTAAACTTCAAGGTAACTTTTAACATAAAAATTATGAAATTCTACCGAGTTGGCATATCAATTATCATCTTTTTCTGACCAAGTTGGAGATGTTTAAAACAAGTAAAGATTATAAAAATATAATTTATATAAAACACAAAACTATTTATATAAAAAACTTAAACATATAACAATTCATTTATTCATATTATTCCTGTTAGACAACCTCTGAGAGTAATTTAAGTCGTGCTTCACTATGATTAATGTTCTTTACACCCTCGTACATTTTCAATGATAGGCTCAATTATACTAATTTCATCTTGCACAAGCAAATTAAGAATATGCGCACAACATCTCACTTGAAACATCTTGCTACTACAAACAAGTTTTCTGTTTCTAGACAAGTATTTCTTCAAGCAAACAACATTATAAGAAGCATTATCCACTGACACTGTAAATACTTTATTTTCAATCTCCCAATCTTTTAAGCATTTGTGCATTGCATCAGCTATGTCAACACCACGTCGAGGAGGAGGCACACGAACAAAGCTAAGAACCCTCTTTTGCAAACTCAATTCATTGTCAACGAAATATCCAGTGATCACCATATATTCAATGTTTTGGTTTTGGGACTTCCAAAGATCAGTAGTTAAACTTATTCTCGTTACACTTTTTAACTTTTCTTTCAGCTTATTCTTTTCTCTATCATATATTATCATACAATCATCCTTTGCAGTCTTCCGACTGATCTTATCATACCCAGAAATTGCGGTTTTCTTCATATAAATAAAACCCTCCTCACATATAGTGAATGGATGCTCATGCATCATAATCCAATTAGCCATTACTTCGATTGTTTTTCAAAAAAATCAAACTTACCGCTAGAATCTAGATGGTAACAAAAGTGGATCGGAAACTCTCTCATCCAAACTAGATCCTTCTCGATGAAAGTTAAGCAATCTTTGCTTTTGATCATATAACTTCTTTTGAAGACATATGTTAAAGTGATTCTTCAAATTAGTGGTTGTGCCAGTTTTTTGGATTTTAAAAAAAAATTGCCTGCAATGCTTACATTGATGCCTCGGGCCTATATTCGGGGTATCCACATTTTCAAAATTATCCCAAACATCCGAAGTCCTTTTCCTTGTTCTCTTGTCTTCGAGGGGATTTGATTCCTCTACACTCTCTTTCGGTGGGTCATCATTCCTGGGACGTGGAGAGCATAACATGGAGGTGGTAGTTTGACGATTTTCTGGAGAATCTTGTGCTGGAGTTGACATTCCTAAAAAAGAAAAAAGACAAGTTCTAAATTGAAAGACAATGAGCAAAAAATGCAATAATTTGAATAACAAATTAATGTAAAAAAATAATTTTGAGACTAGAGCAGAAGATGCAATATGCATGTGGTGCTTGACTTGCCTAATGTACTGCTATTTAATAATCAAAGAATATGTTGTTGCATCTTCAAACTTGTAAGAATTAGAGAAAATTATATAAGCTATAGCTCTATTTCTTTATTACAATGGTATAAGTTCTACAAGACTTTATTGGAGAGCAATGGACCTGCAAACTTTATGTCTATCTATGTACGACACAAATAGTATACAATAGAGTTGGATGAGCTTAAAAGTATGTCTGCCAAGAGACCAATAAGTTCATTGATAGAGGATGACAAATTATAAGATAATTAATATTGTGAATCAATTATAAGATAAATTATTTAAGCAACCAACCATACCCATAGAACTAGTCAGTTAGGTTGATCAACTAAAAAAGCATTCACACTTCTAAACAAAATTAAAATAACAATAACCCCCATCTCAACCACCCATAATTAATAAATCTCAGGTGCATGCACAGAACCTCAATTGAGATTTGCAAAATTGCAACAAAATTAAATTAAAATGTTATAAATCTGAATAAACTAAAGCGCATCTATTTTTTAGTTTGCAATTTACATGCGATCAAATCATACAAAAAATATTACATTGCGCACTCGTAGATCATTCAAAATGGTTTAGTGCTTCAGAGTGAAATAATAGCAAATTAGGTGTGCAGGTCTGAGAGGTGTTTGAAGGAGAAAATATACAGGAATTGAATAAAATATACCAGGCCTCGCGTGTGGTCGGCTGATCGGGGGGCGAATTGAGATCTAGATCGTCGAGATCTTGATCGGGGAGATCTGGATTCTGCCAAGAGATCGGGCGGTCAGGATTTGCTCTAATGAGGAGGGAGTTGCGCACGAGGTTGACGGCAAGGGCGGGTTGAGAGGAGAGGAGGAGGAAGAGAAGGAGGTCCGAGACGGGGGGAGAGAGACTGACAGAGATGGTTTGGTGAGTGGCGGCGGCGTGAGAGAGAGTTGAAAGAGTGATTGGTTTTAGCTAGGGTTTTTGATTTTTTTAGAACACTTCATTATTTTATATTTTGCATAGAAATCTTCTAAAAATATAATATTTACAAAGAATAAAGCAGTAATAAAGTAAAAATATAATTGTATGTATATAATATTAAATTTTTATAAGGATTTAAATGCATATATATTAATCAAATAGTTTATCGAACTATCGAATCGAATACTAGAATGTTCAGATTTAATTCTCGTTTAAATTGTGAATAGTAAAAAATATTTGTTCATACTTAAATGATCACACGAATCGAATCTGATCGAATAATTGGACGAATATTTAACGGATTATTTGTTAATTATTCGGTTCGTTTCCACCTCTAGCTGTGTGAAGAAACAAAATCATGTAATGATTCCGTTCCTAGGTGAATAGTCTACTATCTCATTTTTTTTATTTCTACCAAATGCAAGAAGAGGAGATGCTTAACTAATTGAAATGATTCTTGAGGGTTCCTAGAAAATCAGAACTATGACAGCAAATCATGCTGCATTCAAATAAGTTTGGATGGTAGGAGTTCTTAATAGTAAACAATTAATTTTAGCAATGCATTGTGCCTGTGACTTGAAAGCTTTAAATTAGGTATAATTGGTTTCAGTAGAGCTGTTGCCACCGCGCGCGCGCGCGTGGGGGGGGGGGGGGTTAAATAGGGAAAACCAGAAAAATATTGTATTATTGTTGTAGATTATTGACATGATTGTGATTTACCTTATGATGTGAAGAGATTGCCTGTGTTTGTGAAAATATTAATCTGTAAATGGTTGTTAGAATTTGTTGTTACAGTATATGAAAGTATACAATAACACATAGACACATGTGCCTACTCGTATGCTTTAAGGTGTGTAGGCACACACACTCATGGTTTAATGACATTTTTGAGAGGTTCCTTGAAAATTTGAAACTGTTTATGGCCATAGTAGTGTCATCAAAACTTGTATTTAATATCGTGACCAGCTCATTGGAAAAGCCATATCCCATTGATATGGAGTCAACTTTGATGCTTGTCAGTGTTTATACCTATGATTTGAAGACATGGACGCAAGTGTCCTGAACACGGATGGACGCGGCAATTGTCCAAAATCCAGACCAGAGGACATAACTAAATATGAAAATTTCTTATGAATATATACATATTTGACTAAGAATTATATGTATTTAGGCTATATTAATACGCGAAAGAACTTAATTTTCGTTCAATGATCTACAAAATAATTAATTTTTGTCAAAAACCATAATATACTTCATCCTATGCGTATTTATTTGAAGCAAACACTGGTTTATACATTTGCAAGCGTTAGAGATACCGATGGAGTGTCGTGTCTGCGTGTGTTCATGCTAATTTTTAGGTGGAAGAAGTGCCCTACATATCGTAGGTTTATATTAAAAGCCTTTCTCACTTGGATTCCATCAGTCAAAGCCTGGGCCAAACCTGGTCGGTCTGTAGGGATCAGCTTGGGCGTAGCCCCCAATCTGTTGTTTTAATGTCAACAATGAACATTTAAGAGATGGAGAAACAAGAGGAAGAGATCAACACCTATACTCTAGAGACTAGTGGCAGAGCCAGGATTTTGGTTTTTTTTTTTTTTGGGCGGGGGGGGTGGGGGGTGGGGGGTGGGGGGGTGGGGGGTGGTGTGGGGGGGGGGGGGGGGGTGTACAAAATAACATTCAATGAGCCAGGATTACAAAGCTTATAACCGGGAACACATCCAAGTTTTCACAGTGGACTTATGTGTTAAAGTTCATGTTGAAGAACCCATTCTAATTTCATGACACTGTCCACACGTCTAAACTCCCATAATTTGTATGAGAATTATACTGCCAACTAAAAAACATAACAAAACATTAAACTGTAGAGTTAAATAGGTTTTCTTTTTTCCTTTTCCTATAATTTAAAATCTGACATGGATACTGAATGAGGAAATTAAACAAACAAATAGAGTGCAACATGCTGACCTTTAACGAGCTCATCATATTCAGAGGCCATTGTTTCACCATTGGAAGCGATATCCACCTCATCTTCATCTTTGTTGTCTTCGTCGTCATCGTCGAATTCGGAGCCGTAGGCCTCACCTCAACGCCACCCTCCTCTCCCTCACCTTCGTCGACGCATCCACCTAATATTTCGCTGACCATATGGAACAAAAGCTCCGGATTCACACAAACCACATGCTAATGCGTTTTCATATACCAAAGAGCAAGAGCAGTTCTATGGAAGCAAAGACCAAAAATCTCCAAAAACAGACTACAATGCTAGAATGCTGAAAGAGAGCATGTAAACAATCTCCAATCCCATATATAACAAAAAAAAGAGCTTGTTGGAAAGTAAGGATAATTACTAATGTTGTTTTAATGAGCAGCCCTAACATAAATTATTTAAGGCTAGTTCATGGACAGGAAACCAAGAACTTACTCGTGTTTCGTCCTTAAGCACCCAGCTCCACCGGATCATCTCATTATTTAATCACAGAACCTCATACATGTCCATGCCAAAATGCACTTTACTACTAGTTATCACATAATCGACTTACATAACATTATAGTCAATTTCATTTGATTTATTTTGCCATTCCAAACACATCCAAATGCAAATACCAACATAATTTCGATTGGAGTAACTCACAGATCGGGGTTATCCTGGGTCTTCTCCGTGAAGCTGGACTTGAACGAGACCACCTTAATCCTTTACAAAACATCTGAAGTGTCCACATCAAATTAGGGCTTGTAGCGGTTACCATGAACAACCGCATCTATCCGCCTGGCTTCACGTCATCTACAACTATTGTCCATAAAGGCAACCAAAATACTCAAAAAGGGAGAAATCTTTCAAACATGGGTTCACCAAAACTGAGGCTTCTACAATGCTGAGTGGAAATTAAACACCACGCTTCCAACCTCCAAATGAAAGCATATAAACTTTTGAATCTATTTTTAGTTCAAATCTCTACTTGGGCATTTTAACAAACCGTTGGTGCACAATAATTCAAACAAAATCACCTCTCAATCGAAAGAGCTTGTGAACGAGAGACATGGGCAGAGCCGTGATGGGTTCTCCTTTCCCCGTCGAACGTCGCCCCCACGATCTCTGTCCCGACTAAAGTAGCGTCCATTGAAGGTGTGAACGGAGGCAAAGTGACCTCTTGATCGAAGAAGCAACGGTCCTCGAGCTCCGGCGGGGGACACAAATACAGAGGCCTTTTTTTTTTGGGGGGGGGGGCACGTGCCACCCCTGGCTCCGCCACTGCTAGAGACATGGACATAACACGACATACCAACATATGGCAAATTCTAAAATTAAAAAAAAGTGTGGCATGACACAACTCTATCGTAGAAGTGTTTGTGCTATATAACTGAACATTTTGTTACTTTGGATAATGAGAGGGACAAGGAAATAGGGTAATGATCCAAGGTTTGGTGAGGAATGATTGTTGAGTAATAGCAATAGTAAGTTAATCTCGAGAAGGTGTCTTGACGCACGACGGAAGGGAAAATCTAGCGTTTGTGGTGGGATTGGAGATGAACTAATCTCAGGATTTAGGAAAATTAGAGAAAAGATAAGAATTCGGGTTTCACACCTCGGTGAATCTCACCCAGTTTATACATTGCACATAAAGATTAGATTTAAGGAGAATCACAACCTCAATTTATACTTCATACATAAAGATTTCAAGAAAATCAATTTGAGTGTCAAATTTTTTTATAACTCATTGATTTCAAATATAACTCTAGAAGAATATTTATAGACAAAGGTAATGTGCACTACTTGTGACCTTCTAATCATAAAAAATAAATAATAAAAAGATTAATAAAAGACTACTACGCCTAATCACGTCCAACTCAGGCTTTCCTTCTACGCGAATAGGTCTTCCAATAATTTGCTGGATCATCGAGTCCTCATCATACCGATATCATGTCAGATGCCATCAGATTGAAGGACGTAGGTTTGCTTTGCAAGGGAGATGTGATAATGGTGAATATGGAAAGGAAGAATGCTTTCTTGTTCTTATTGTTTTAAGACTAGAGATAGTTCAAGTAGAAGGCTAGAATAATTCTTGTTGTTACTAATTTGGGCTCACTAGTCTAGACATTTGACTCAGCCACCTCAATTTCCATTCAGATCTTGGATTCTATGATAGAACCTGCACCTGTGGGTCTAAACGTCGGGCCAGATTGCATCCTTAGCTCCCGTTAGGCCGGGCTTCTGTCTTTTTGGCCGATTGCAAGGTCTCAATTGGAGGAATGGAATAATCTTTCATTAAAGGGAAAATACATAATCTAAGTAATACGAGAAAAAGAAATGATGATTAATTGAGAGGTTTAATGTGTTGGTCAAATCCTATTGTTCAAGATAAGATCCAAATCCTGCAGGGGAGCATAGCTGCATATGGAATATGGACTTTCCGCAGGAAATTCATTGTGCATTTCTTTTGCTTTATTGAATTTTGTGGATTTGCTCCAACTGTTATTAGTGAACTGGATCTTCAGGTTCTGGCGAAGTCTACTACTATGCCTGCAGTTCTAGTAGTCTCAGAAATCCTGTTGCAGCGGGAAATGCTCTGTTTGGACTGATGTCTCAGTTTTAATTGTGTTTCATCTGAAGCCATCTTCACATTATCATTTGTTTTGATCTTTTCCGAGCCTCTGGTTTTTAATTATGCTCTCCGAACATATGCAGCTTGAATGGATAGATAATATGGTTTGTTATGAAAGTTGCAGATTATCATAAATAAGACTGTTTTTTTTATGTTGTGCCATCACATAGGAGCTGGTTGTACTTTTCGACTCAGTCAACTTGATAGTCAGTGATGAATTATTTGTTTGTTCTTTATTGATCTGTGCTAGGTATGGAGAGTTGCTGCCACACCTGAGAATGACAAATTCCAGTACACATATTTTGCCCATAAAATAAACAGCTTTGACACAGCACCCAAGAAGTTATTGGCATCAGATTCCCGATTACGGCCTGATAGATATGCACTTGAGAAAGGTGACATGTCAAAAGCCGGAGCAGAAAAGAGCAGGTCAGTATATATTTCTGGCATTTATGTAATTTATATATTGATTTTTCCCATTATTATTAAGTGAAGCTGCATGTAAATAGTTTATATGGACAAGAAGAAATATAGAAAATTTGCATTTTCCCATTATTCTCTGTTTTTATCCCCCTCCTTTTTTCCGAAGAGGGAAAAGTTCATATTTCCTTTATTTCACTTTCCAAGTATGTGTCTGGTTTCAGTTTGGAGGAACGACAGAGAGCGGAGAAGAGAAACAGAGAGGCCAAAGGGCACCAATTTACACCAAGATGGTTCAGCATGTCTGGTGAAATCAGTCCCACGCCTTGGGGTGACCTAGAGGTCTACGAGTACAATGGTAAGTACTCAGAACACAGGGCTATCATCGACGGCTTGGACTCCACTGAGGAGGTCGACATCAAATCCATTGAGTTCAACCCATGGCAATACCACAATTTATCTGCTGAGTGAGGTATTTGCTGCCTAGGCTCCCTCCATATCTTCCCTCTTTCCTGAAAAGCATCAAGCACAGTGGTATTATCTGTTCTACGACTGCAGTTTCAGTAAGTGTAAACCTCTCTTCATCATCAGTGGACCTGCTCGAGTGCTATATATTGACTGTATCAGCGTGGTATATACTTCTCGTTGATTATGCTCAGAAATATCACTATTGCTGTTTGCTTTCCTCATTCTATTTTTCATCGAATGTTACCCTTATGGTACCCAATTCCATTTGTAGTTGCTGGATTCAAAGTATGTATAGTTGGCTGTGCTCAGTAATCAAACTTGTGTCTCCTTGTATTATTTCCTACAAACGTTTGGAGGATATATATATTTTTTTCTACAAAGCAAAAAAATGGAGGAGGAAACTGTCATGTAGATTGGATGCTTTGCTTTTGTATGAACTGTGGTGGAGAAAGCTATGGCTCTTGACAACTGGCCTTGAGCTGAATTAAGTTATTATATTCTGCATGATTGTGATGCGTGATGACTGATGAGTTTGCTTGCTGCTGATGTTACCAAGGGTTAGCCTGTCTGGCTCACTTTAGAGAGAGAAAAGGCTGGTTCACTTTTTAGAGAATTTTTTTAAGGCAATTGCATGATACTCTTTGATTCGATGGGTCCATTTGATTTTGGCGGCCAATTGTTTGGGTCTGTGGGTGCCTCCCTGGGCCTCTGCGGTGTGGATGATGTAATGTTGGTGCTAACGCTCGTTTGTTGTCGTTTAATATTCGCCCTTTTTTCCTTTGTTTTCTTTTTCTTTTCTTAATCTGTAGACTAGTCAGCTGCCATTTATGAGTAAATTTTTGACCTCGGACAAAGAGAGGAACTAAGGATACATTCGAGAAATTGGTTAGTGTCTTCTCTTAGTTTCTATGCTGGGGCTGTTTGTTTGCCCGAAAGTGGATGAAAATTTAGTTTATTTTGACACTGACTGACACGTGAGCTTAATAAGCTTTTTCTCATTTTCACTCGGTTTCTTTGTTATGAGAGGGAAAAAAGTATGTGAATCTTATGTTTCACCTAAAACTTTTAGCGTTACAGTGTTGTATTAGAATTCTGAGCTAAAAGTTCAGAAAACGAACGAAACTAAAATCACGGGCTCACACACTTTTCCTTCATTTGTTTTCTTAGAACCGCAGTGGGAATTAGTTTGTGCTTGCTTTTTCATTGGAAAAAAATTATGTATTCTATCTGTACTTTTTCATTTTGAGCTTGTTCTACGTCGACTATAAATATGGAATTGACTTACATTTTTATCTCGGTCCTTTTTAAATCTAATCAAGTCATTCATCTCAATAAAATCTAACCAAGCATCTATGATTCTCTTTTTATCTACTTGATTCTTCGTATCTGTGACGGCTCTTTTCCATTGCACGCGGTTCACCGACAGTGCAGATTATGAATTGAGAATAGAAAACTAAGACTGATGTAACACCTCCATTTTTAAAACTCCTACTTAACGCTTTAATTTTTATAAGGTAATACTCAGTTGTCGGAGTTTATAAATTCGATGGTCATAAAGTTATTTGTTAACATTGATATATGTTGAAGAATAGTATGTGTGACTCTCAGATTACAATACCCCAATTAATACTTTAATATCTGGCTAATGAGATAACACCGTAATTAGAATCGGTACTGGGACTAATAATTCATGTGATAATTATATCACCAAAAAAAATTGATGGAACTCATTTGAAATGGTGAAGCATATAATTGTAACACCCGGTTTTAATAATCTTGATTATCAAAAAACTGATTTTTATTAATTCTGATTATCAAATGATTGGAATTTTATATTTGTGATTGGATCTTTATATTTTTCTAATTAATATGATTAATGAAGTTAAAGAGAATAAATCTCTAATTATGTTGGGGGGAGGGGGTGATGTGGAGATAAATAAATAGGTATGTATATATAAACATCTTGATGTACATGTACATGTATTTATTTGTATACACATCAGTGACAGGTGAGGTGGTAAGATTTAGGAGTGCATGGAGGAGTGAAGAGGTGGCATTATTAGAAAAATTATCACAAAAATATTTAAGTATAAAATGGGTAGAAAATCTCATTTCTCACCAACCTCACTCCCCCCCCCCTCACTCTCCCTTTCTCTTCCTCCCTCTCTCTCTCTCCCCATGTCCCTCCCTTTCTCTATGAGCTCCGGCCAGGCGGCACAACACTGGAGGAGAGACCCGCCATCAGAGGGAATTGCGGCAGAGGAGGTGGTCATCGGTGGAAAATAACACCACAACACTCTCCTTTTTCTTTCTCTCTTTTTCTCTCTCTCTCTCACTCTTTCTCTCTCTTTAGCTCTAGACGGTCGGCGTCAAGGATGACCGACGACCGCACACGGTGGAGGCGCATGGCGGCGACGACGCTGGGCGGAGAGCGCGAGGGGCAATAATATGTGCTGCTGTCGGGTTCAAGAGAAACCCATAATGGTTTTGGGAGTGGGCTCTAAAAATAGATTTAAACCGACCCATAAGGGTTTGACCCGACTCGATAAACTTAAGAAAGGTAATTTTCAGTTTAAACCCCTAATGAGATAATTATTTACATTTTGGACCGTGAAAAATTACAAACAAACCCTTATTATTTACAATTCTGACCGGTTGATATCATATGTGGTTCCGGTCGATATGTCAGCCATGCGGAGTAGAATTCGGACGATTATTGAGTTGTTGCGTTTGTGAAGACGAGAACTACACTTCTATGGTATCAATACATAATTAAGTATATGAAAACCAACAGAAACAAGGGTGAGTGGAGTTCTTACATTAAGTAAAATTTGCTTTCGGTATATTGTTTACATAAATCTTGGTGGTAAAGAACTAATTGAAAATTGCAAGAGATTAATTAAGGTATACAAAGGCATTGGTGTACATAACCAAGTTGAATTCATTATGGCTTGTGATTGATTTGGGTGAATAAGTCTGTTGATTCCGGTATGTCTATTTTTATACGTGCAACACATATTTAATAAGTGAAATTATATGAGTATTCCCAAAAAGAGCTTAACCTAACTAATAAACTCTATTCGGGTGAGTCACTATTCTTTAAATAAGGAATTGAGTGTATGATTGATGATGATACTCGATTACATTAAAATACAAGATAGAATTAATAGTTCATACAAAAAGACTTGTATACTTGTTCCCTATTTATGAACGTGTGCTCTTGTTTATGATAATATTCATATCTATTCAATTATGTATGATATATGATTTTGCATAGAATTGAATGTGTATGGTATTTGTACATACACATTTGTAATATATCGTATAATTAGAGATAATTGATAGCTTATTGATGATTGTTTATCGATTGATACGCTTAATGATAAGTATGTGCTTGCATTGTGTATTGATATGTAGTGAGATGACTGAGTTATGGTGGAGTATATTATAGATTGTGACGGAATACTAACTATATAAATTCATGGCAGACAGGGTGTGTGCCCGAGTATATTTGTGGCGGACAGGGGGTGCCGAATGATATATGTTTGTTGAAAATGAAATTTGATGTTTTCTATCTGTACTATGACCACATCATGAAATGAGAATAACTAATATTGTTTAATTTTCAAATATCACGTGACCCATGCCTATTCATACTTATCATAAAACTTCACATATTTTACATATTTATATCCAGTTAAATTGAAATTGGCATAATACTTCACTCACTGAGTTGTTTAGCTCAATCTATTAAATTAATCATATTTTCAAGTCAAGATAAAGACCCAACTTAGAAATTTCTCGGATGTGACACTGGAAGAATATGGACACTCCTGACAAATCTTAAATGGTGTTGATTTTGTTTATTACTCTTTTATCTGTATGGACATATGTGTGTATTATTATAAACTCAGTAGTTACTTAGTAGCATAAGTAATGGAATGTGTACATATATAAGTAAGAAGTTATGTATAGTATTCCATTTTGATCTGAATTAAGGTATTGACTTTGATGATAATCTTGAGTACTTGTGATTAGATGTAAGATTGAACTTAGCAAATTGTTGTATATTTATAAGTAAGTGATGTCAAGCCGAAATTGTATATTAAATTGCGTGGGATGTGTATATGGACACATGGTCGATGTTAAGACCAGATTTGTATTTAGTGATGTATCAAGGCAGGCTCCATACTATAGAGGAGATGCTGCATAAATTTTTATAAGTCTTGATAATTATATGAGCTATCAGAGTGATTTAAATTATTACTGATGATTAAGTGGTAATTAAGATAATTTAAGGTATGATCAAAGTTAATTTGGTGATTAAAATCTGGGACCGTTACAATTGGTATCAGAACTTGAGGTTTAGATGTGAGGAGTTGAGCTCAGATATAGGCCTAAGAAAGTAAAGGCCTAGAGATTGATCTAAATAGTTGTTTTAGGAATATGACTAATTGATGTGTATTGATGTGTGTATTTTGTTTGCATGATTATGTGACTGAATGTGGGTAGTTCTAAAGAAGTAGTGGGTTTTGACCTGTATGATTGATCTCAAGATGCATGATATTGATTATTTCTTTACGTTCGAATGAGAATATATCTGCATGCCAAAATTCAGAAGTGTTCTACTGGGAATGCAGGTCCTCAGTATGAGCTGCCGGTGGTCTGGGACACTGGAGAAAGAAAGTAGTTGAAATATCAGGCAATTCAAGGTTAAATCAAAGTGGAAGAACCTTATTAAGAATTGATTGTGAAATAATAAAAATCTGGATGAAAAAAAATAAGAGATGTCATATTGAAAGAATTTTTGCGTATAGATATGATTTATAATGTGAGATTATAATATGAAAAGAGTTTGATATAACATCTCTCTCTATTCTCTAGATGGAAAATTTTGAGGATATAGAGTCCAAAATACTGAAATGTTTCGATGGGACAGTTATTGATGCAATAAAATATGATTGTGAGTCCACTAGTATATTGAGAGACTGATGATATGAATGTTATCTTGATTTTGTATGTATAGTAGTAGGATCTTTCGTATGTGAAATTAATGGAGTAATTCATATTATGAGAAATCTTATGTGTTTAATATTATTATAAATGTAATAAACACTTGTTAAAGATTTACGAATTTGCACATAAGCAAGAGGCTTTTCTTGTTCTTATCATTAGCTGGTGAAATCACATTGGTAAACAAGAAATCCTTATTTTTTGCCCCAATCGACTACTGAATATCGATTCGAGTCAGGCACCCGTCGCATATTGTGACTATTATAATTTTTACAATGAGTAACGTAACTTCAATAAACTAACTTATTTCAAAAGGAGATTAATAACATGAAATAGTAGTTAGATTACTACACGAATCCCTATTCAAGTAATGACATTCATGAGACCAATAATTGAGAGATGAATGAAAGGTTATATGAAGCTGACAAACACTGTGCGGATCAATAACTCTTACAATTTTCAAAATATTATTGAAGTAAAACGAAATGGTATGAAAAGCAAAATTAGGATCTCTGATACGTTGAACTATCCAAGATACCAGATTAGGTTGGATCTGATTTATATCCATTAGTTTGTTATTGGAATTGTAATATATATAATATTTTTTAATCAGTTGAGAATATATATACACCAAATCTCGAAATTCTAAAGATAGAATACTGATGTTAAGTTTGATCTGATCTTAAGAACATGAAATTTTTTTTTATCAAGCAAACATCAAATATGGAGTATAAGCATTTTATTGGGTATAAAGGTAGTTAGTATGAAAAATTACAAGTTTTAGAATCATAAATTATACGCTGTTCCCTCGATAAGCCTGAAAAGTATTGAGTTGACAATATGCATACAAGTAAATTTTGAATTGATAAAGAAATGATAGATAGTTACTGGGAAGAGAAGCAAACATTTCTTATGTTATCTCTATGAGAAGAATTGCAATACTTAGCTTCAAATTATCGTAAACTATAAGGTATTCATTAGATAAGTCTAAAATGTTGAGCTGACAATCTAAAGTAAGATTAGACTTATAAGGACCTGTAAACAATTAATGAGTAACACATAGTATCCGATAAAAATCTTATGAAGAGACCATTAAAGTCATAAGATGAACATCCAGCCTATACTTGCTCACTTCAAGTTCCAAGTTTCAAGAACGAAACTTCCTTAAGGGGGTAAAATTGTAACATCCTGATTTTTAAAACCCTAGTTAATGCTTTAACTTTATAAGATATGTAACACCCTGATCCCGAGGGTACAAAGACATTACTACGACGTATATACGCAGGTCGAAAATACATTCACATATATGCTAAGCATCAGTACAGGCAATAATCAGAGTATGAAAGTATGTGGTGCATTATACATTCCAACTTATGAGTACAATTACAAAGTTATCAAAGGAAGTGATACAATATTATAAGAATATTATATACCGATAAGTGCAAATGCGAGAATACAAATAGATACAATTACGAATAGTACAAAAAGATCTCACGAGTTACAAAAGAAAAACTCGAGAGACGAGTAGGGGGACCTGAAATGATAGGGTCTCGGACTGGTGTACCGCTGATCCATGATGCTACCGCTACGCAACTCTGATCAATAGGAAGTCCACAAATGTCAAAGCTCTGGGATCTGAACTTGCAGATTTAGGGTTGTCAGAAGCAACCCAACGAGTGACAAGATGAGTGCCAAGTGGCGTGTAGGGACAGGCACGCGTATATCAATATATCTGAATCAAAGAGCATGTACTGAAAACTGTGTCATGAGCACAGACACACAGGAGCAGGCAATGAGATATCAAGTGAAGTAAACATGATAAAATCAGTTATATAAGCCCAAATCACCGATTTGTGAGATTAGTACGTCAAAGGAATAATCCAAATAAGGGAACTCTCATATATATATATATATATATATATATATATATATATATATATATATATATATATATATATATCTTATCTCACATCACTGTATCTGAGTTTGTATAACTTGAGTTATCTCCTAAACTACGAAAATATTATAAAATCGATAAGACTGAATAAAATCGAATACAAGCAAAATCAGTCGTACAAGCTTGGTTTACGGTTTCATAAGACTAATACATCGAAGGATAATCCAAATAAGGAAACCCTAATATATATACCTTATGTCTCATGTCACCATAATTTGAGTGTATACGACTCGAATTGTAAAACAACACGACGAATTGTTAATTAGCATCTTATTATTATTTGTCCTATCCATATATCTAGGTATGTGCCCTAGCGTCTCAACACACATACATCCATCCATATATGAGTAAGCTGAGGTTGTTATTGAAAACTGATGATGAAATCAATGGGTTATGTTTACAGTGGGTCCAGTGCATGCTCGGGACCACGGTCTAGGGTGTTCCGTTGCTGGTGTACGGAATCGGCCGCAAGGGGTACAGGAGGTGGGTCTTAATGTATGCCCATTTTCAGGAATATAACAGGAGGTGGGGAGCCAGTGCTCCCCTCGAAACACCTGGAGGTCCTCAGGTAGAACCAAAAGTTTAGCTGCACAACATAGCTAATACCATTGTAAACATATTTATCACTTGAAGTCTATCAGTTTTTTCCTTACCCGATGTAAGTTGTCCTTTTTATTACCAATTATTATATAATTATCAATTTACAAAAATAACAGGAGCAAGTCAGGTTCAGGAGTTACAGGAGTACATAAGTACTAGAGATACAAGTCACTGTATTTAATACAGGATAACAGTTACAAGATTCCCGTAATATAATATTCACAAGTCAAGAGTAAGCATGGCAAGTGATAACAAACAAGTTACAAGTACTAAAATGTAAGTGTCAGGTGATAGCATGCGTGTACCGGGTGTCAAGTAATAGCATGTCAGGTGATAGCACAACAGATATCAATTATTGTATAACACAATACAGGAAAATGGTATCGATACAGGAGATCGGTACGAATACAAGAAAATGGTACTGATACAGAAAATCAGTACGAATATAGAAAAATAATACAGTTTTGAAAAATAGTATAAGTAAAGATTTTAAACTCTTCACAACCATCAAGGAAAGAATAATAGGATAGGGTTTTCTTGGTATCAAGCAGGTAAGCGGTCAAGCAGGTAAGCAAACATCCAAATGGAGCTAAGTAAGGCTGGAGCTAAGCTAATGGACAACACTTGATGCCATCACATTGTGCGTGGTTACCGCTAGCGGCACAGCTAAATGCGTACGACGGAGTAAGCGTATGAACGCTATATTACTGTACGTGGAGAAGCCGCACTTACGGTGTATCTACACTCGATCAGAGTTAACGATAAAGCGCTGAGCACTAGGTTCGCCTACCAGGCGTAACTAAGAGATCTGATAATCTGAACGAACTCCCTCTTTCGAGGAAGTGGGCGAGAGCCCAAAAGGCTAATAAGCCCAAAGGCAGAGTAAGTATCTGCAGAGGTGCTAGTACCAAACACATGCATGTAAAACAATAATAGATAACGGCAAAGCTATCAATAGAGTAGTGAAGCCCAGAGGCTCAGCAAGGTAAGAATAAAGTCAGCAAGGAGACAAGCGAACAATCAAGTAGAGCTGAGCGAGGCTAGAGCGAGGCTAGCGCGCAATGCTGGAGTAAAGCTAGCGCGCAATGCTGGAGCGAAGATGCTATCACGTTCGGAGTCGTTACTGCTCGCGGAAAAACTAACGCATGCGTGTGGTGGTGGGTAAACCACTCCGCATCACACGTGACGAAGCCGCGCCCACGGCGTAACTACACCCGCGCAGAGTTAGCGGTAAAGCGGCGAGCATTAGGCTCGCCTAAGCTAAGAGACATGACGGTCTAAACGCCTCCCTCTTTCGAGGAAATGGGTGAGAGCCCAGCTGAAGGGCCAAGAGGCCAAGTAGAGAGCTGGAAGGTTGAAGGGCCGAAAGGTCGAGTATGTACCTGCAGAAGTGTTAGTATCACACGAGCACACATACAAACATGATTATAACTAGACAATTCGTGGAGTGGCGAAGTCCGGAGGCTGAGTGTAGAACCCGGAGGCTAACGACTATGAAGGGTTAGGGCCACGCATGATAATAGAGAAGATATCACATCATATATATGAACTAGTATTAAACTACGCCATTACAACCATTCATCGCATCGATACAAATTAGGGGTGGCAGACGGGTCGCGACCCGCCAGACCCGACCCGACCCGACCCGGAGTTAGCGGGTATGGGTTTGGGCTAATTGGGTTTGGGTCGTAATCGGGTTGACCCATCTGACCCGATTATTAAATGGGTCGGGTCGACCCGAACCCGCCAGACCCGCTTGACCCGCCAGACCCAATTATTCTCTCTTCTCCTCGGCCTCCTCCCCTTTGATCTCCTCCACCGCCGCCACCGCCTCCTCGGCCTCCTCCCCTTTGATCTCCTCCACCGCCGCCACCGCCTCCTCCCCTTGACCTAAATTAAATTGTCAAAAAATATGCGTGAGCCCAATTTCGAACATGTGACCTCTAGTGTATGAGTTTAGTGTGATGACCAACCATATCACCAAACAATTTAGTAAAATAGCGTAAAGAAATTGTATTTAAGGCTTAATAATCGGGTCAAATGGGTCGGGTCGGGTCGACCCGATTAAGTCTGGGTCGGGTCTGGGTCTGAATTTTTGACCCATATAATAAACGGGTCGGGTCGACCCGACCCGATTATTATATGGGTCGAGAGTAATTGGGTCGGGTCGACCCGACCCGACCCAATTGGACCCGACCCAATTGCCACCCCTAATACAAATACATGTCCACAATACGCATATACATACCCACACTGGAACAAACACAACACATCAGTACAATTCTTCATGTCCACTAAACAGATACAAATCTACAGATACAAATACACAGTCTCGAAAATACAATACAAATCTCAGAAACTATAGTACGACGCCCGTCGAAGTGGGGTACCCAGAAAAGCAAGAACACTTGCCTTAAAATCTTCAGAAAATGCCGCAAAAACCAAAATCCCGAGAATATGTGTACGTTCCACCAATATATTAATAAACATATAATTATTTAGAGAGAGAATAAGAGAGGGGAGAAAGAGAGGAAGAGAATAATAGAGAGAGAGGAAAAAGGGGACAACAACCCCCCTCTACTTACGGCCAGCGGCCGGCCAGGGGGAGAAGGATGGCACAAGGGAGAGAGTGAGTGAGATGAGAGAGAGGGGGGAGAGATTATTCTCTGTTCAAAATAGAGAAAGAAAAGAAGAGAAAGGAAGAAAAGAAAAGAAAGACGAAAGAAAAGAAAAGGAAGATAGGGGAAGGAGGCCTGGTCGGCCGGTGGCCGACAAGGGCGGCCAGGGGCCGACAGCCGTGTGGGGGCCCAGGTGGAGGAGGGTGGTGGTGGAATTTATGGTGTGGTTGTAAAGGAGGAGGTGGCGGAAGATGTTTATTATGGTGGTGGTGGGTGATGAAGTTGGGAGGTGGTGATGTATGATGGAGAGATGGTGGTGGAGAAGGGGGTTAATTAAAGAAGAAGAAGGTGGAGATAGAGGATGGTAATGTTGTTGATATTGTTGTTGGTGTTGGTGATTGGAGAGGAGGTGTCCAGAGCTTAGGTGGCCTGTGTGGGCTCATCGGAGGTGGAGTTGATGGCCGTCGGGTGTGTAAGAGAGAGGGGGAGAGATTGTGAGTGATAGAGGGAGAGAGGTAAAATTGAGGAGTGGTAGAGTGAGAATGAGTGGGAGAATAAGAATAAAGAGAGAATTAGAAGATTAAGGGAGTGTAATACCCGTTCCCGGAATACGTACTTAGTTGCGTATTCAGTTTTTCGATCGTATTTTTCGATTTACTTCCTGTATTTGACCGATTTCAATTTCAAATATTATTTTCCAATATATTAGATTTTCTATGATTTTCTGGATTTTTCTGAATTAAAATGAATTTCTTCAAAACCGGTGTCGACCAGTGTCGCTGATCGATTCTCGAATTTTTAATTTGCAAACGGTTTGGAATTTCTAGAAAGTCCTTTAGACATTTTCTCTTAGAATTATATTTCTTACCTAAATACTTTTTCTGAGAATTTTATGAATTTATGAAAATTCCATCGGAGTCGGTAGCTAACTGATTCCGGGATTTTTAGTTTTAAAACTATAAAGTATTTCTTAAAACGGATTTCACTATGAGTCTTCATATATTATTCTTGATTTTGGTAAAATTTACGAGTCGTTCCGAGATACTTGAATTTCGGACGATTTCGGTATTTTCCGAAATGTTTTCCGCATACATGACTTGAACCCGGGAATCCGTGTTTAAATATTTTCATTTTTCGAGACCAAGAAAATATCTTCATTTATAAATTCTTTTCCTTTTTCCTTTTTCTCTTTTTTCCTTCCCTCCTCCACAAGCTTTGACTTTCTCCCAAATTCCAACTTTCTCCAACCTTCCACACTCTTCCTCATAAATGCCCCTCTTTTTCTCTCTCTTCCATGGCCGGCCAAGTGGCCAAAAGAGGGACACTCATCCCTCCCCTATTTGCAAAAACCCCCTCTCTTCTTCATTATTTACACCTCCTTTACAAATCCCAACCCTATATAAACATTTCCTTTCCCTTTTTCTCTTTTTTTACTTCATTTCACCAAAGAAATTGTCTCCACAAGATTTCTCCTCCTTCTCAACTTCAACTACCAACTCCAACAACACCTCAAGTTCATCATCTCCATCTCAAGCAACCACTACTTGGACTTGGGATCGTATCTAACATCGTCGAGGATCACCTTGGTGCTATTCGTCGACAACGATCTTATCGAGTGCATAAAGCTTCGATTAACCAATCCTAGTGAGTATTTTTACTCACCAAGACTTGATCAATTCCTAATATACTTGTATCTTCATATCTTGTATACATATGTCATCAAAATCATGTTTTTAGACCATCAAACACAACCATCAGAAATTCTGTTTTGTATTCTGTTTCCCCACGATTAGTCGACTTGACCTAGGAATTAGTCGACTAACCCATCTATTTTTGAAACGTAACCTTTTCTGGAGCAC
The DNA here is from genome assembly GCA_038442645.1 of Agave tequilana. Lineage (NCBI taxonomy): Eukaryota > Viridiplantae > Streptophyta > Magnoliopsida > Asparagales > Asparagaceae > Agave > Agave tequilana. The sequence continues at coordinate 160,387 of JAVJIF010001244.1, forward strand.
AGTTTTAGTCGACTAATCCAGACTGTTAGTCGACTAGAAACCACTATTAGTCGACTAACCATTCCTCCCTAGCCGACTACTTTTTCCTGAAATAAAACATCAACTCTCTGTATCCCAGATTTAGTCGACTTAAGTATCTGTTAGTCGACTTGTAGTCACTGTTAGTCGACTACCCTTTCCACCTAGTCGACTAACTTTTCCTGAAACCAGAATCCAACTCTCTGGAACCCAGTTTTAGTCGACTAATCCAGACTGTTAGTCGACTAGAAACCACTATTAGTCGACTAACCATTCCACCTAGTCGACTAATTTAGGCTGTTTGTTATAGTTGATTTCTTTTCTGAATTTGGATCGTACCCTTGATACATAAGTAATATATTATCCTTGTTTATGCTTCATAACTGGTACTTCATGACATGTTACTTGATGGACATTACTTCTTGTTACTTCATGACTTATTATTGTGTAGTCTCATTCCATAACTTGTTAATAAATGGATATCACCACTTATCATGCCATCACTTGAACCAAGCATGATACACTTGACTTTTGTATAAAATGGACCAACTTATATTGGGTCGGGGGAAAACATGCGGATATCGATATGTGTTCGTGTTTACAGTGGTTTTAGGAATGTTGTGCAACTCATGTTCCGGTCTGACCTGTGGGCCACCAGGGGACCGAGGGGAGTGCTTGCTCCCTCCTTACTGGTACCATCATGATAAGGGCATACATAAGTCCCTCCTGTTAGCCTAGCGGCTGGCTTCCGTCACCAAGCAACGGAACAATCCTGGACCGTTATCCCGGGCATGTACGGGATCCACTGTAAACATAGTTCGTCGATACAACCGCTGGTTTCCAATAACAACCTTGCTTTACTAGGATATGGATCTATGTGCGCTGGGACGCTGGGTCACATAGCTAGATATCACAGTAAGACAAGTAATAATAATAATAGATTCTAACTGTGGATCCTTATATGCAGACCTTATCTCTTTATGCTCCTATTACTTGCTGATTTACATGTATCATACTGTTCCCTCTTACTTATTCATGTCTCTTAGCCATTTGGCTGTAGTCTGATTATTGTTATGAGGTCTTGACTCCCTTGGATTTGCATATTCAGGTTCTGAAGCTTGGATCGAAGTGGAGCCATCCACAGAGGATCAAGCTTTCTTTAGTGAGCAGACAGATTAGTTCCTGTTCTTCGTGCCAGACCTATCCATTTTGACTCACGGGATCTTCATCCAACTCGTGAGCTTTTTTTGTGTTTATATTGTAAATCCTACTTTTGGACTTGGTTGTGATGTAATACACATGTAATGTGTAATACTTTATCATATCCTGTGATAGCTTTGTAGTTGTACCTTTTAAGTTGGCATATGTATGGATACCACGCTTAGTCGTGTACTCTGATTCTTGTTGTACTTATTGCTTAGCGTATATACGTGGGGGCACTTTCTGACCTGCGTATATACGTCGCAGTGACGTCTCCGTATCCGTGGGACCGGGGCGTTACAGGGAGAGAGAGGGAGAATTTTGAGAGGAGGTGAGAGGAGGAGGAGCTACGTTTTGGCTAGGGAAGACGAAAGAACGAAAAAAAGAGAAGGAAGAAGAGAACTTAAAAGAGAAGGGAGAGATATTTTGGGAGATTTGTGTGGTGAAAAAATTTAGGGAAAAGAAAAAGAAAAAGGAGAAATAAATGAGTGGAAGAGAAAAAAAAAATAGAAAAGTAAGAAAAAAGAAAAAAAGAAAAATCTATATAAAACTCCGGCTCCTGGAAAATACCGAAAACATTGGAAATACTGGAAAAATGGAGTAACACAGAAAGGTTCCAAAAAATTCTCAAAAATAGCAGATATTATATAAAGGAACATGTTGATATTAGATTTTAAAAATTCAATTCCGTTTTAAAATTAAAAACTCTGGAATCAACCAGCGATACTAGTCGACACCAAATCCGGTGGAATTTTGATAAATTCAGAAAAATCCCCCAAAATGCGTTTAAATGGAAAATGCAATTCTAAGAAACAATGTGAAAGCAGTGTTTAGAAATTCAACTCCGTTGCTAAATTAAAAATTTGAGAATCGATCGGTGGCACCGGTGGATACCAGCTTTGAAGATTCTGTAATTTAATTTAGAAAAATTTCAAAAAATCATGAAAAATATAAAATATTAGAAAATCGTGTTTGAAACTAAAACCGATCAAATTTGACTATCAAAAATATCAAATCAAGTAGAACACTGGTATCAAGTCTCCGGTTCAGACGGGCTGACTCTGAATCTAGGAATCCAGATCCAATACCAAATAATAACATAACAAAACAAAAGGCAAAAATAAATTCTGGGTGAAAATCAAAAAAATATGATTGAAAAATCAGAATACGTATCTAAGTGTGTATTCTGAAAATTGGGTGTTACATTCCATCCACCTTACAAAAATTTCGTCCTCGAAATTTCGATAAGGGAAAAATGAACACGAAAAAGATAAGGACAAGGATTATACCAATTAAGATATGAATAACTTAAGAGTAATGCTCATAACCGACTGATCAATAGACTCGAGTCTTGGATGTCTTCTGCACTTTCTTCCATATAAAGATTCAGACGGCGCGATAACACTACTGATCTAATATCTGCTAAGAAGAATACTGCGGACCTTCTATAGACTGACTTACCCTGGAAAATATAAAATAATCTGTCTTCGAAGCTGGCCATACTTTAACTACCCGAATTCTGCTAGGATCGACGGAAATAACTTCTTTTGAAACGATGACACCCAAGAATACAACACTTACCTGTTCAGAACTTATAATTACTTTGCTAAGTGTGAAGCTGTTCCCGACGAAGAGTCTGTAATAAGTTTATAAATGTTCTGCCTATTCTCTGTTACTCAGGAAGTAGACTATAATATCATAGGTAAAGAAAACCTGATTCGTTAAATCCATGAAAATAAGTAAGGCGGGAGAAATCTGGAGAACGAGGCTAGAGTGCTAAATATTGTCGGAACTAGCCACGAGCGAAGTCAGGGCCAGGTAGAGCTATTGCGTAACACAATGTTAGGCGCTAAGCACTAGGGTGCGGCGGACCTAACGGTCTTTGAGGCTCGCACTTAGCAGAGCTCACGCGGCGAAGTCAGCGCGTAACACATCGCTAAATGCTAAGTACCGGGGTGTAGCAAAACCCATGCCTGGTTGAGCTTGCGTGGCTAGAACATGGCTCATTTGGCGAGCCTAACGGGGTCCGTGGCTCTTCAAATCCATGAAGACTGTTGGGCATTTGTGGCTCCGAAGGACCTCATCAAGAATTCATAATAATCGAGATGATCTCTGAATACTATCTTCTAGATGCGAATTGTACGAGAAATCAATTCTAAGAATACCTGAATTTCGTGAAGTTGATAAAAGAGATCGTGATCATTGTTGGAATAATAAAAATAAAAAATATCTTAGCTTTATCTGACTGAAGCCCTGAACTCGAAAGTATATTTCATAATAACACCTAATGGCACAAACTGTCTGATCATATTAGTGACAACTATCCCACTTTTGTATTGATCCCCGTTATATGTCCATACATATAAAAATAGAATGAGAAGCCAAAGAATTATCCGATATAAAATAATATGATGCACCAGAATCAAGAAATGCCAGAATAGGGTGAGAGTGAACATCTGTCATGCCGCTACTTCACTAGTCTACCCATATCTTAAGTTGGTATAAAGATTACAAAAACCGGAATAGTGAAAAATGAAAGAGATTCAGGAATCAAAAGGAAGATCAAGAAGAAATAGATAACTTTGCACTTATAGTTGGATTGTATAACCAGGACTCATACATTCCAATTACAAATTTCATTACTATTAATTTGCCTACTGGTTGTACTGTAGATGTGAGAGCCTAGGCTCTGATACCACCCTCTAACGCCCCGATCTCGCGAGTATGAAGACGTTACTGTGACGTATATACGCAGGTCAAAAAAGGCCTCACACGCGCGCGCGCGTGCGCACACACATATGCTAAGCATCAGTACATGCAAGAATTAGAGATGAAAGTATGTGGTGCATTATACGTTCCAACATATGAGTACAATTACAAAGTTATTATAGGGAGTGATACAATATTACAAGAGTATTACATCACCGATAGACGCACATGCGAGAATATAAATAGATATACAATTATGAACAGTATAAAAAGCGCTCACGAGTTACAAAATAAACTCGAGAGACGAGTAAGGGGCCTGAAAGGATAGGGCCTCTGACTGGTCTACCTCTGATCCATGACGCTACCGCTACGCAACTCTGATCAATAGGAAGTCCACCAAGATTTAAACTCTAGAATTTGGACACACAGATCCAGGGTTGTCAGAGGCAACCCAACGAATGGCAAGATGAGTGCCAAGTAGCGTGCAGGCACAGGCACCTGTGTATCGATAAATCCGAATCAAAGAGTATGTATTGAAAACTGTGTCATGAGCATAGACACACATGAGTAGGCAATGATTATTAAGTGAAGTAAACATGGTAAAATCAGTTAGACAAGCCCAACTTACCGATCTATGAGATTAGTATATCGAAGAAATAATCCAAATAAGAAAACCTTCATATATATACTTTATATCTCACATCACTGTATCCTGAGTTCATATAACCTAAGTTGTCTCATAAACTAAGAAAACATCATAAAGCCGATAAAACCAATAAGACTGAATAAAACCGAATAAGACTGAATAAAACTGAATACAAGCGAAACCAGTCGTACAAGCTTGATTACGGCTTCATAAGACTAATACGTCAAAGGAATAATCCAAATAAGAAAACTCTCATATATATACCTTATATCACATGTCACCATAATCCGAGTGTATACGACCCGAATTGCAAAACAGCACGACAAATTATTAATTAGCATCTTATTATTATTACTCGTCCTACCCATATATCTAGGTATGTGCCCTAGCATCCCTACACACATACATCCATATATGAGTAAGCTGAGGTTGTTATTGGAAACTGATGATGAAATCAACGAGTTATGTTTACAGTGGGTCCCATGCATGCCTGGGACCACGGTCCATGGCGTTCTATTGCTAGTGTACAGAACTGATCGCAAGGCGTACATGAGGTGAGCCTTATTATATACCCATTCAGGAATATAATATGAGGTAGGGAGCCAGCGCTCCCCAACACCTAGAGGCCCTCAGGTAGAACCGAAAGTTTTAATTGCACAATATAACTAATACTACTGTAAATATATTGATTACTTGAAGTCCATCAGTTCCCCTTACCCAATGTCCTTTTTATTACCAATTATTATGTAATTATTAATTTACAGAAATAACATGAGCATGTCAGGTTCAGGAGTTACATGAGTACATAAGTACTAGAGATACAAGTCACTGTATTTAATATAGGATAGCAGTTACATGATTCCCGTAATATGATAATCACAAGTCAAGAGTTAAGCATGGCAAGTGATAACAAGTAGGTGACAAGTAATAACATGTAGGTGTTAGGGTATACCATGTATGTGCCATGTGTCAAGTAATAGCATGCTAGGTGATAGCACAAAAGATATCAATTATTGTATAACACAATACAAGAAAATGATACCAATAAAGGGGATCAATACGAATACAAGAAAATGGTAACAATACCGGAGATCAGTATGAATACAGAAAAATAATACAGTTTTAAAAAATAGTATAAATAAATATTTCAAGCTCTTCAAAACCATCAAAGAAAGAATAATAATTAAATTATCAAGCAAGCAAGTGGGCGCAAGCAAGTGAACATCCAAGCGGAGCTAAGTAAGGTTGGAGCGAAGGTAACGCACAGTACTAGATGACGTCACGTTTGGCGTGATTTTCGCTCGCGGCACGGCTAAATGCACACGATGGAGTGAGCGTATGGACGCTATATTCGCCATGCTCACGGTGTAACTACGCTTGAACGGAGTTAGCGATAAAGCGCTGAGCGTTGGTCCACCTACCAGGCGTAGCTAAGAGACCTGACGTTCTGAACGCACTCCCTCTTTTGAGGAAGCGGGTGAGAGCCCAAAGGGTTGAAGGGTCAGAAGGCCAAGTAGAGCGCCAGAAAGATTAAAGAGCCGGAAGGCCAAGTTTGTACCTGCAAAAGTGTTAGTATCACACGAGCACACATACAAACAAGATTCTAACTAGACTTTTCGTGGAGTGGTGAAGCCCGGAGGCTAAGTGTAGAGCCATATATGAACAAGTTTTAAACTACGCTATTACAACCATTTATTACATCGATACAGATACATGTCCACAGTACACATGTACACACCCACACTGGTACAAACACAACACATCAGTACAACTCTACATGTCCACTAAACAGATACAAATCTACCGATACAAATAAACAGTCCCAAAAATACAATACAAATCCCAAAAAATACAATATGACGGCCATCAAAGCTGAAATCCCTAGAATATGTGCACGTGCCATACAATATAAAAGTAAGAACACTCGCCTAAAAGCTTCAAAAATGCGGCAAAATCTGAAATCCCAAGAATATGTGCACGTGCCACCAATATAGTAATATATATAATTATTTAGAGAGAGAATAAGAGAGAGACAAAAGAGAGGATAGAGAATAATAGAAAGAGAGAAAAAAGGGGGCAGCAGCCCCCCTCTGCTCACGGGCAACGGCTGGCCGGCCACGGCTGTGCGCCGGCCGGCCGCCAGCCAGGGGAGGAGAAGGGTGACATGGGGGAGATAGTGAGTAAGATGAGAGGGGGGGAGAGAGAGAGAGAGAGAGAGAGAGAGAGAGAGAGAGAGAGAGAGAGAGAGAGATTGTTCTCTGTTCAAAATAGAGAAAGAAAAGAAGAGAAAGGAAGAAAAGAAAAGAAAGAAAAAAGAAAATGAAAAAGAAGAAGAGAGAGGGGAAGGAGGCCTGGCCGGCCGATCTGATGGTCGGCCGGGGCGGCGCCGGCGGCCAGGGGGCCAACAGTTGTGTGGGGGCCCAGGTGGAGGAGGGTGGTGGTGGAATTTGTGGTAATGGTTGTAAAAGAAGAGGAGGTGGTGGAAGATGTTGGTTATGGTGGTGGTGGGTGATGAGGTTACGGGGTGGTGATGTAGTGGTGGAGAGGGGGCTAATTGAAGAAGAAGAAGAAGAAAAAGATGGAGATGGAGGATGGTGATGTTGTTGATGTTATTGTTGGTGATTGGAGAGGAGGTGGTCAGAGCTTGGGTGGCCGGTATGGGCTCGTTGGAGGTAGAGTTGATAGCCTTCGGGTGTAGGAGAGAGGAGAAGAGATTGTGAGTGATAGAGGAAGAGAGGTGAAATTGAGGAGTGGGAGAGAGTGAGAATGAGATGGATAATAAGAATATAGAGAGAATTAGAGAGACTAGGAGAAAGAGAGGGAGGAGGAGGCTCTGCGTTTTGGCCGAGGACGAGGAAAGAACGAAAAAAGAAAAGAGAAGGAATAAGAGAATTTAAAAGAGAAGGGGGAGTATTTTGGGAGATTTGTGTGGTGGAGAAAATTTGGGGAAAAGAAAAAGAAAAAGAAAAGAAAAAGAAAAAAGGGGAAAGAAATTAGTGAAAGAGAAAATAGAGGAAAGGATGAAAAAAGAAAAAAAAAAGAAATATCTAGATAAAACTCCGGATCTGGGAATATATCGAGAACATTGGAAATGCCAGAAAAATAGAGTAACTCGGAAAGGTCCCGAAAAATGCTCAAAATTAGAAAAACATTATATTAAGGTACATGGTGAATCGAATTTCAGAAATTCAATCCCATTTTCAAATTAAAAATTCTGAAATCAACCACCGATACCGGTCGACACAAATCCAGTCAAATTTTGATAAATTTAGAAAAATCTCCAAAAATGTATTCAGACAAAAAATGCAATTCTAAGAAACAATATGAAGCAGTTTTCAGAAATTCATCTCCGTTTGTAAATTAAAAATTCGAGAATCAATCGGCGGCACCTGTCGATACCAGCTCTGAAGATTCTGTAATTTAATTTTTTATTAATTTCAAAAATCGTGAAAATATAAATATTAGAAAACAGTATTTGAAATTGAAACTAGTCAAATCTAACTACCAAAAATGTCAAATCGAGCAGAACACTGGTATCCGGTTCTCGGTTCAGATTCGGGCTGACTCTAAATTCAGGAATCCGGATCCAATACTAAATCATAACATAACAAAACACAAAGCAAAAATAAATACTGAGAGAAAATCAAAAAAATGCGATTGAAAAATCAGAATACGTCTCTAAGTATGTATTCCGGGAACAGGGTGTTACAAGATAATACCCAGTAGTCAAAGTTTATAAATTTGGTGGTTATGAATTATTAGCTAACATTGATATATGTTGAAGAATGCTATATGTGACTTCTGGATTACAAAACCCTGATTAATACTTTAATATCCAGCTAATGAGATAACACAGTAATTAGTATTGGTATTGGAACCAAAATTCATGTGGTAATTATATCACCAAAAAGAATTGCTGGATCTCATCTGAAATGGTGAAGAAAATAATTGTAACACCTGATTTTAATAATCTTGATTATAAAAAGAACTGATTTTTATTAATTTTGATTATTAAATGATTGGATTTTATATTTGTGATTGGATCTTTATATTTTTCTAATTTATATGAAGTAATAAGAAGTTAAGAGAATAAATCTCTAATTATGGTAAATAATTAATATATATATATATATGTATATATATATATATATATGTATATATATGTATATATGTATATATATGTATAAAGAGAGAGAGAGAGGGAGAGAGAGATAGGATCCTTCGGGAACCACTCAAATACAAGCCAATGACATCCAAATATAAGATCCACTCCGTTGAAGTTGATCTACATTATTTAAAATAGTTATAAACCAAAATCAAGTGTTTTAAATACTTTTTGCCCATGTATCAAGTATGGGCAAAACGGATGACTAAAATTGTGAGTTGGTTAGTTTAACGGTGTAGAATATTTGAAATCTAACAAAAATGGATTTGTGAGAGTTTTTAAGTGTTTACATCATGATTAAATAGCGGGATCGAGAATTTGTATGTCTAAAGACGTAGATAACAACAATATGCTATTTTCGCCTGTTCATTTTGTGCCTACCTGATGGCTAGGTAAAAAGTATTCAAAATACAAGATTTTTTGTTTTAAATAAGGAATTGTGTGTATGATTGATAATAATACTCGATTACACTAGAGTACAAGATACAATTAATAGTTCATACAAAAATACTTGTATACCTGTTCCTTATTTATGAACGTTTGCTCTAGTTGATGATAATATTCACATCTATTTAATTATGTATGATATATGATTTTGCATAGAATTGAATGTGTATGGTATTTGTATATACATTTGTGATATATCATATAATTAGAGATAGTTGATAACTTGTTGATGATTGTTTATTGATTGATATACTTGATAACAAGTATGTGCTTGCATTGTGCATTGATATGTAGTGAGATGATGAAGTTATGATAGAGTATATGGTGGAGTATATGGCGGAATACTAACTATGTAAATTCATGGTGGATAGGGGGTGTGCCCGAATATATTCGTGGCGGACATCATGAAATGATAATAACTAATATGATTTAGTTTTCAAATATCACGTGACCCTTACCTATTAATGTTTATCATAAAACTTTGTATATTTTACATGCTTATATCATTCAGTTAAATTGAAATTCACTGAGCTGTTTAGCTCCTCCATTAAATTAATCATATTTTCAGGTCAAGACGAAGGCCGGCGTAGGATTTTCTTGGATGTGACACCAGAAGAACATAGGCACTTCTGACAAATCTTAAGCAGTATTGATGTTATTTATTACTCTTTTATCTGTCTGGACATATCTGTATATTATTATAAACTCAGTAATTACTTAGTCGCATAGGTAATGGAGTGCGTACATGTATAAGTAAGGAGTTATGTATATTATTCCATTTTGATTTGAGTTAAGGTATTGACTTTGATGATAGTCTGAATCTTGACTTTGATACTTATAATTAGATATAAAATTGAACTTAGCAAACTGTTCTAGGCGATGCAACTTGTCATATTTTGGATTGATTTGCCTTCTCTCCTCGTTAGTCTATGCCTTCATACACGGGACTACTTTAATTCTCGCATGGCCGTTCCAAGTGATAACATGTTATTGCACGCAACGCAACCTCTCTCTCTCTCTCTCTCTCTCTCTCTCTCTCTCAAAGTATCTAATATCTCTCTTTAGCTTGCTGGCTCAGAAACCAGCATCATGATTCCCATAAAATATAATAAAATAAAATAAAGAACGAACTTTCCATTTTTGGAAGTAAAATATTGTCTCCCCAAAACAAAACTCGACCGACCATCTAAATCTTCCACTGCCCCAAAAATGGCTTTGCCCCAATTCGAACCAGATTTTGGGTAGTGGCAGTGAAAGCGAGATCCAAGCAAAACACTAATCAATTCTCTATTGGAACGAGAAGGAGAAGAAGAAGAAGAAGAAGAAGAAGAAAGTGCACCAACAAGAAGAAAGATATTTTTATTTATTTTATTTTTTAAATTTTGAGGACCACTGTTCTTTTTGTTTCTCTTGACGGCAATCCTCATCTCTTCGGATGGCGTTCGTTCCCAGCAGTCCATCCTCTCTTTGGATCACATTATCGGCATGGGGAAACTTGATTCCGTGTCCAAATTGCAAAGGCCAATTTCTTTTAGACCCAGTCATGTTTGAAATTGCAAAAAACTAATTTGACCCCAAAAATCAGTGTAGTAAATCTACTGAGAATTTAGCGTGTGTGTTAGTTGATTATAGAAGCTTTTAGCAAAATAGTTAAAAGTAAACATATTATAATTGTCGTATGATACTACATAATGTAATGCTATGGATATTTTAGAATTGCAATGACATTTTAGAGTGTGCCATATTTTTTAATTGACACTAAACAGACAATTACTCAGTATTGAAATACAATAAATCGTCTCATTCATGTTAGCTCCTTGCTAAGCGCCTGCTACTCTTGCACACATGATTAAGTTCGGAGCATGACTCTGGTACCATTTGTTGGCTTTGAAACCACTTGTAAGGATTTAGATGACTATTCAAAAGACTAGTATTCTAGGTGGAGTTACCCAAATTCTTTTATATCCAAAAGCATTCTCATGATTAGCGAGGCAAGACTATTTGTTCGCATAAATCCTAACAATAATTGCATCACTGCTTTAATTTTATTATTATTACTTTATTTATTTAAAGAGAAGTCTTATCGATCCAGTTTTAAATCTAAAATTTTTCACTTTCAAACTCCTGTCTCACAAATATTTACCCGATAAATACCTCAAGAGAGTGACATAAGAAATCCAGACTACCTACATTGCACACCTCTACCTGTTTACTTTCTTGATTCAACCCGTTTGGATAAGGGCAAACTCCAGATATTGCTTCGAAGTAAGATCTTTTTGTTGACCCTTTTCTCAACCGATAGAGCGCACCACTGATAATTGTGTATTGTGCATGAGCTGTGAGGGCTCTCAGACACATGAATAGTTCAACGTGCTCTTCAGCGCCTCGCGCCAATTAGAAAAGGAAAAAGCATATTCCATATTCTATTAGAGAACATGCTTTTTGGCTCTATATTATTCTTCTTCTTCTACGCAATGAAGTGAGGGTTGACTGTGTGAGAGGAGCTGGCACTTCTCCCCTCTTTTGCAGAAGGGACCACTTCATTAAGCCCAAACTGGCCGAGCTCCAACGTCCAAGCCGAGCTCATTCACGTGACTGCAACTTTTTCCCCGACAAATTTTGCCTCCCATCGAATCAAAATTTGGCGAACAAGTTTAGGAGAACATGGTGGGTCCCACTGGAGGAGGGGTGGCGTTGGGGTCCGAATTAAGGTATTTATTTTAGGCCATCCACCGCCCTACTTTCTTTCAATTCTTTGCCTCATTTGGTGAATTTTATCATGTAACTGACTTTTCATGCCATCTTCATGTCTCTACTTAATTAGTAGATTACTAGTAGACCAACATAGGATAAGAAAATACTACCATTCCTTTTCTTTTATCAGTATTTATAGACCTAGATTAATAATTAATGTAAGAATACTTGACCTCAACTGCCCTGTTTGATTTTTCAACCACTACTCCCAGTGGTTGGTGTGACACTAAATGTTAACAATCAAACATGTTACGAGCAATTTGTTTCGCTGCAACTAGATTATTTACGGTTGCATTTGCCTGCTGCAGCCTTTTATTCATTATACATTACTCATCACGATCACAACGAAGACTGCGGTTTTACAAAAAGAGATTCAGTCATGAAATATTTCTATCTGTAGTCGCCAATGTTGCGAACGGTTTCTAAAATCAATTGGCGTGGATCCGAGATAGATCCAATTCAAACCGATTCCAACGGGTTGGTGTTTGGTTTGATGAAGTCGGAGTTAGTGTGGAGTTGGCTCAATTTCCAACTCATTTATTGTTGCGCAATTCTGCGTGTGACTTTTCGGATATGGTGCGGTCTTCTTCGAGCATGGTGCAATTATGCTTTGGGCTTGATATTCTACACGGAAGTTGTAGAGGTACATGCATATCTTTGAATGGTCAAGGAGACGAAGCGTCATCAAAGGCCTATAAATAGGCAAGCTCATTGTTGTAGAAAGATCACTTGATCAGGCATCTTCTTCACTTGTTCTCTTGAAAGCATAGAGAGTGTGAGGGAAAGTCTCTTGTGTTGAAGAGAATTTTAAAGTTGTGAGAGTTGTGTGGAAGTCGGCGTAGTCGGGTGTGCCAAGTGCCTTGTATCCCTTTTGTTGATTCCACCATAGTGAAGCCTCCTCCGAGCCTCAAGCTCAACCCGTGGTTTTTTCCCTTTTGGGTTTTCCACGTAAATCTCGGTGTTCATCTGTGTTGCCTCTCTCTCTTCTATTTTGTTGTTTTTTTTTTTTCTATTGCTATCTAGAACAAGATTCTTTTGTGACGTTGATCTTCACGCCAACAAAGTGGTACAGAGCAAGGTTGGAGTGTTCAAGATGGCGGAAGAGAAGTCAACAATCGGCGGTGTGAAGGTTGAGTTGAAACCATTTGATGGACGGAGCAACTTCACCTTATGGCAACGGAAGATGAAGAACATCTTGATACAACAGGATCTTCACATGTGCATTTTAGGCGTCGAGTCCAAGCCAGAGACAATGACTACGGAAGCCTGGAACAAGGCCGACATGAAAGCTATGAGCTCTATTGAGCTACACTTATCCGATGAAGTCACCTACAATGTGATGGAAGCAACAACCGCCAAATGCAAATGGGAGAAGTTAGAGAAACTTTATATGGGTAAGACTCTATCCAACAAACTTTTCTAAAAAGATCAGTTGTATAATCTTCGTATGGAAGAAGGAGATGATCTTATGGAACATCTAAATTTATTTAATCGTTGCATTAACGATTTGTTGCGAGTTGAGGTAAAGTACGAGGAGGACAAAGCTTTGCTTTTACTACGGTCCTTGCCATCATCCTTCAAGCATTTTCGAACCACACTCATGTTCGGCAAAGAGACTCTTCGGTTCGAGGAGGTTGTCCAAGACATTATCTCTCATGTCAAGATGAATAAAAGCACAAGTAATGACTTGAAGAATGAAGGTCTACTCGTCAAAGGATCAAATGAACGGGGACGATCCAAGGAGAAAGACAAGGGGACGGACAACCGCTGGAGATCAAAGTCCAGGAACAGCAAGGATGTGGAGTGCTACTACTGCCACAAGAAGGGACACATCAAGAAATATTGCCGAAAGTTCAAGGTGTATCAGAAGGAAGGGAAGAAGTGTGAGAATCCTTCTACGGCCGCTCTCACCACAGAAAACAAAGGTGAACTTTTCTCAGTTTCTTCGGGTAAACTAATTTCAGACTTATGGATTCTTGATTCTGGTTGTACCTTCCATATGTGTGCAAACAAGCATTGGTTTGATACATACGAGAAGCAGGATGGAGGTGAAGTTCTCATGGGAACAATGTCGCATGCAAGATCATCAGCATAGGCACTGTGAAAATAAAGATGTATGACGGCATCATACGTACTTTTGGAAATGTGCGACATGTTCCTGCTCTCAAGAAGAATCTGATCTCTCTCAGGACTCTTGATGCACTCGGCCTCACCTACTCTTCCAGTGGAGGAAAGATCAAGATTTGCAAGGGCTCATTGGTGGTCATGCGAGGTGAGAAACTTCCCAACAATTTGTACAAGCTTAAGGGAGATACTATTTCGGGTGGAGCTGCTATATCCACGCCGAAAAGTTTAGATGAAGATTCAGCTCAATTATGGCATTTACGTCTTGGCCATATGAGTGAGCGAGCCATGGAGGAGCTTCACAAAAGGAAACTGCTAAAGAATATGGAGTCTCGCAAGCTGGACTTCTGCAAGTACTGTGTACTTGGAAAGCAATGCAAGGTATCATTCAAGCCTACAAACAAGGAGAATCGCGCTAAGGAGGTTCTCAACTACATTCACTCTGACGTATGGGGGCCGGCACCGACAAAATCCCATGGTGGTGCTCGCTATTTTGTCACGTTTATGGATGATCATTCACGGAAGATCTGGGTCTACTTCATGCGGGAGAAATCTGAAGTTTTTCGAAGTTCAAAGAATGGAAGGCCGAAGTAGAGAATCAAACTGGGCGCAAGATCAAGTACTTGCGCAGTGACAATGGAGGTGAATATCGAGATGGCAGATTCTTGGAGTTCTGCAAGAAAGAAGGTATCATTCGTCACTTCACAGTGAAGAAGACTCCACAGCAAAATGGCGCAGCAGAAAGAATGAACCAAACTCTCATGGAGCGAGAGAGATGCATGAGACTTCATGCAGGATTGCCTGAATCTTTTGGGCAGAGTCTGTTAACCATGCTGCTTTCTTGGTTAACAGGTCACCATCAAAATTGCTGGATTCCAAATGTGCAGAGGAAGTTTGGTCTGGTAAGGACATCGATTATTCTATTCTAAAAGTTTTCGGATGTAAGGCGTATGTTCATATCCCCAGTGATGAACGAAACAAGTTGAAACCAAAGTCACTCGAATGCATTTTCCTCGGTTTCGAGAAGGGAGTGAAGGCCTACAGACTCTGGGATCCGAAGAACAAGAAGAAGGTATTGAGTAGAGATGTTGTGTTTGATGAAAGGCTTGGAGCAGAAGCTACTGGAAAAGACGAGGTTTGTAAAGAAAATCAATATACTGAAATTCCTTTTTCAACAGAAGATTCCTTTGTAGAGAATCAAGCTGAGGTGGAGCCGCCAGAGGAGCAACAACAAGCTGAAGAGGTTCATGAAGAACCTATGAGCATAGCACAGACAAGACCAAGAAGAGTTATCAAGCCCCTCAACGGTTAGGTTGGGAGGATGAGGCCTTCTATAAAGATGGAAATAAGGATAAATATGAAAATGAAAATAAATAATAAAGATACCTATGAATAGTATAGGTGGCGAGTCTCCTATGCGTATCCCATGAAATGTCTGATAGTACAATATCTCGGATCTCCAATCTGAACACGCAAACCTAGAGTCGTTAGAAAATGACCTAGTGAGTGATAAATGAAGAAAGCAATAATATATACTATAATAATACAAGCACAATAATAATAGATAATACATGTTTATATACCGGTGATACAATATAATGATAATAACAATCCAGAGAATTATACAAGTGTCACATTTTAACATCATCAATACTTCGTATGTTATAACAGTGATACTACCACAATATTACCCAATATAATATCATTATTAATAATTAACAAGTCTGGCTGTGTTACCACCTGCATCTATTTATAGTGAATAACTGAGATAGTATGTAAGTCGTATTGGGGGATTATGTTTCTATATAATTCTAAATATATGTGATATGATACGGTATTGAGTGATTTTCTAATCAAATCAACGTGTTAAATAACAGGTAGCAGTGATACAGGTACCTAATAGTAACAGTAACAAGACATTATCGCGATGAAGATGGACTTGTAGATATGGAGTAAGTGGAGTAATCATACTACAATATCGTACTTATATAATAGCAGAGTGTCTACTCAGTATACATGAAACAGACAATATC
Organism: Agave tequilana; assembly: GCA_038442645.1. NCBI lineage: Eukaryota > Viridiplantae > Streptophyta > Magnoliopsida > Asparagales > Asparagaceae > Agave > Agave tequilana. Next base: position 176,483 of record JAVJIF010001244.1, read on the forward strand.
AGGAATGCAGAATATCCGTGTACATGCATAGTGTGTTTGTGAAAAATATAGAAAGTGCCATATATACATCTGACATAGTAATGGATAAGACATCAGAAAATATATAATAAGTATAATCACATAATAATATACCTGTATCGGTGCACATTATACATGTGACATGATTGTAGATAAAATATCAGAAAGTGTAACAAGTATAAATGAAATAATAATATATATGTATCAGATAGGTCATGTTATTTATATAATAATAGCAATCAATACTACTTAGCATTTTAATCAATCTCTTCCAGTGTCACATACAACTGACAGTTCATACCAGAGCCCGCACTCTAAACGAACCCATACGAACGTGGCATATGGGTATCACGATTCAAACGAGAGAGTGACCAAATAACATGTGTTTCTGATGTTACTGTTATTTATAATGTTTTATTATTTTATTAAAAATCCTAAAATGTATCGCCGATACTGGGCGACACCAGTTTCGCCAGATTTTTGATAAATTCAGAAAAATCTCCAAAAATGCCTGGAAAGAGAAAATATGATTTTAAAGAGTAATTTTGAAGCAGATTCTCAAAATTAAACTCCGATTGTAAATTAAAAATCTTAGAGCCGACTACCGGTATCGGTCGACACCGAATTCAGAGATATCCTAAAATAATTCAGAAAATTTTCAGAAAATTCTGAAAAACCTAAAATATTATAAAATAATGTCTGAAACTGAAACTGACTCTATCTGATTACCAAGAAGGTTAAATCAATTTTATACGTCGTATCAAGTATTGATACTATGATACGTATATCAAGGATCAGGGGTTACACCCGTCTGAGCGACTGGCGGGCCTGTGGCCCACTGGCCACTAGCCAGGCTAGCTGCCCAGGCGGGTCGCAAGGTCCAATAAAAAAAATAATTAAATCACCGGTTCGAACCGGGAACTGCTGGTGCAGAACCGGGAGCCGGCGGTTCCCCATTCGGGAAATCCCCAACCGAAACCAGGTCGGTTCCGGTTCGGTTCGGAACGGCGAATCAGTGACGCGGTCCGGTTCCGATTCTGATGCGCCAGTTCCCGGTTCGGTTCGCCGGTTCGAGCCGAACCAGGGTCGGGTCTACTTGCAGCAAGCGAAGTTCCAGCTACGAGAAGATGGGATTCTCTTTGAAAGATTGAGATTGCTATTCTAGCACTCATGTGCTCCCTACAAATCTGAGCCTATATACAGCTAACATTTGTTCCTTCTCTCTATCACGTGATTAGCTGCGAGAAAAAGATAACAGCTCCATGTGAACCGAAACTTAATTAGGCACCTTTTTTCAGCTCGTGATTCATTTATTAATCATCTCTCGTAATTTATATGCTTAATGATAATTATCCCTCCATCGGTCTCTCTTTCTAGTCTTTAGTTGAGTGTAGTTGCTGTTGAACGGTAGATCTATGGGGAGTCCCATACGCTTGTGTCATATTAATAAAAATAATTTAAAAAAGTGGTCCCACATAGCATGAGCCCCCAAAGTTTGGGACCATATATTGAATTAGAATAAAATTGCAGATAACACCCTCAATTATAATTTGATTGCGGATCACGCTTTTACCGAAAAAGATTTCTCTCTTTTGTTTTAACAAGAAAAAAAGATATTCCTCATCTAATCCTCATAGATCTTTCTACCACGATGCTAACTCTTTTTATGAAGTATCTTCAACCATGGATTACTAGAAACAATTGAGAACTCTTGTTGTCCATCAAAAAATATTCTTGAACTTTGGAACATGTCAAATAATGGTCATAAACTTTCACTACACAAGCCTACAAAAGATGATGTCCATCCGTTAATGGAAAGTTGAGGAAAGACATGAGGAGAGATATAACTATTAATGCATATCATAACCCATGACCACAACCCTTTTTAGTCTTGTGTAGGAACTTAAACTGAAAACTAATTAAGCATGAAAAAAAGTTCAAGTGGGTAAATTCCAAGATTTTGTAAATTTGAAAATGTTTTTGCAAACACCAGTAATTCAAGAGCGTTTTCACATTTTAGTCATTTATCTGACAAAATGATTTACTATATTAAGTTTAACAGCATCTAAATGGAGTGGGGAGTATAATTTCTTTTTTGATAGGTTATCACCGGACTTGAACCTGAGACTCCATACAATTCACTCGCATCTTTTATCAATAAATCAGGCTTAAGAGATATCAGAGATGAGTGTTGGATAAGAAATCTTTTAAATGATAACAGTTATTTGCAAACACTCTGTGAGACGGCATGTTATCTGCAATTTATTTACTATATTTAATAACTGATTATGCTATGAATATACTAATAACAATATTTTTCATGCTTTTTTGGAAAATAATAATCATGATGTGGACCCCTGTCATCTGCAAATCAAATATTAAAGAAAACAAAGTTAGGTCGGATGTCTTTAGGTGTAGATAACATGAGGGGAGCTGGTTTTGTAACAAGACCTGACACCCAAAGTGACCCATCCAGGCCCACAAATACACATTCCCAGAGATCCCACTCCCACTCTCAGTCTCTTCACCAAGCCCCAAGCATGCAAAGTCCCCTTACACTTGGGAGCTCACCTTAATAATTGCTCAATTCAATACATGCAAAAGTGGTGGTGCCCCTTGCTTGTACCTTTCACTTTCTTTTCAATTTTTAAATTCTGAATCTGATCCCACTTTTATATTACATATTACTTGATAAATTTTTTATATTGTGATAAAACTCTAAAGTTATAATTAAAATTCAAAATTATATATTTATGTTTTTTTTTTTATACTCACGATAACCTTAGTGACCTTTATACTTGTTTTCGTAACACACAAGTCGAACTCTTATAAATCACAAACTATCATGAATTTCATCAACTCTTTCTTAGTTAGGAAGATAACAAGTATGAGAAGTACTATTGTATATCTCTATTAACAATAAAATAAAAGGTAGATGTTAAGATATTTAAGCACCACCTGCAGCAGATGTCGGTCTACCATTTGAATAAGAATAAAACGGGTAATAAGTTTGAACAGAAAATTAGATAAAAGCTTGTCGATTTAAGTAGTTCAGTTAATTAATCTTTTTGCTGTTGTGACAATAGCATTTTTCTAAAACTAATCAAATGATAAATCGTTTAGAGACAAAATCAGAAAATGGTTCGTAGAAATGGATTGATGTAACATTTGAGATGTTGTTCTTAAGCTTTTTGTTGCAAAATTTTTTGCACATCCTAATATGCTCACCGCGCTCGCAGAAAAAACTCCTTTTGTTGTATGTGATGCCTACCTCTAAAGGAATTCTTTAGGTAGATAATTGATCGATATGTAGCGGAGAGAAGTACAATCCAAACTTGATAAATTAGAGGAGAGGGTGTGTTTTTGGGTGCAAGTAGAGTTTGGTGCGTGAAGCAATCAAGTGCGGGGTGGGTTACAAAAGAAGAGGAGGAGGAGTGCAATTCCACCCAATGGCATTTGACTGCAGAGGCAGGTCCCTTGTACGTCAAGCAAATCTCCCCCACGTTTTGCGACCTCTCAGCGCCACCTTTCACTTTACCTTACCCCCAAACTAACTCCCCCTCCCCCCGAAATCTAACGTGCACCATAACTCCGTTACGAGATCCGGTAACTCCTCCTTTCTTTCTAAAGCCGGCCCCACGTGTGTGAGAGGTGCGCTTTTGGGTGCGGTCGCTAGTGGACATTAGCGGGGATTTGAACCAGGTCCGGAGCGTGCCTCTTTCCTCAAACCGCATCCGTTTGCACCAGAAAAATAGTATAGTCACGTGGGCAGTGAAGGAGATAACAGTGGCTTTGTAATACCTCACACGATACAAGATTCCCCCAAGGGCCCCCGGTCCCACGTAGATTTAAATGTGTTGTTGTTGTTTCTCAAACGTGGAACTTCACCCCGCTTCATTAACGAGAACACGATGAAACTGTACGATTAGTTAAGAGCAGGGGCGGAATCAGAAAAAAATTTCGGGGTGGGCTTCAATTTTTTATAATATATACTTAAGAATTATATGAATTTGCCAAAATAATAAAATAATATTCTCTACTAAATCAGGAGCAGAATAAGGAATAAATTTGTCAAAAGGATATCAAAATAAAAGAAAGTCTAAGAGAATATATGAAAAAGAATCAAAATTAAAAAGAATTTTAAGCAATATGTGAAAAACTGGGCCAACTAATGAGTCCACCAGTGGTTAAGAGTATGTTCTCAAATATCACAACTGACAGGATAACACAAAATACAAAAACATGCAAACACAGAAAGTCCTCATATAGGAATACATGAAGACACAAACTCACATCTTCAAAAAAAAAAAAAGCAAGAAAATACCAAGTACATATCCTGACAATTCTAAAAGGCCAAACACTGAAAAGAGCCTTCCCCTAACCGGTAATACATCGTCCATATCAAGGAGCATCCCATTTTTTTTTTGACGCTTTTCTCCTTTCAAACTTGTGTTTTTGTGATTACTTACCCCACTCCTCTAAACATTTTCAAATAGCGGGGATTTGAGTTTCTTTATTACTGCACGGACAAGTAAACTTAGGGGTGGCAATTGGGTCGGGTCGGTCGACCCGACCCGATTACTGCTCGACCCATATAATAATCGGGTCGGGTCGACCCGATCCGATTATTATACGGGTCAAAAATTCAGACCCAGACCCATTCTTAGTCGGTCGACCCGATCCGACCCATTTGACCCGATTATTAAATTTTAAATACAATTTCTTTACACTTTATTACCAAATTGTTGGGTGGTATAGTTAGTCATCACACTAAACGCTACACACTAGAGGCCACGGGTTCAAAACTGGTCTTACGCATATTTTTGACAATTTGATTTAGGGGAAGGGGAGAAGGCAGGGGCGGCAGATGAGGAGATCAAGGGGAGGAGACCGGGGAGGAGACCGAGGAGGAGAGAGAATAATCGGGTCTGGCGGGTTCGGGTCGACCCGACCCATTTAATAATCGGGTCAAACGGGTCGACCCGATTACGACCCAAACCCGATTAGCCCAAACCCAGACCCGCTAACTTCGGGTCGGATCGGGTCGGGTCGGGTCTGGCGGGTTGTGACCGGTCTGCCACCCCTAAGTAAACTAGCACAATTTCTATAGTAGCTCACAATTATAGATAACACTCTTTATTACGAGATTAACACTGGCAATTTCCTTAATTGCGCTTTATCTTAATTTGTATGGTTCATCATGGAATCTATTTTCTGACTAGTAACGTGGAGTTTATGCTAGCATTACTTTATTCATATTTGCTCTTATTCATCAAATGTGAGTGTGAATATAAGCAGTCTCTCGACCTACTTTTTACTTAGGACGTGTTTGGTTGCAAGGAAGCAGACGGAAGAAAGAAAATGGGAACACAGTATTGCTCACTTTCATATCTATTCAAATATTAGGAGGAAAAAAAAAGAGAAAAGCTTTTCTTTTTCTCTTTTTTTTTACCATATCATTTTCTCACTTTTAGGGTGTTACAGTTTATTTTGTGGTAATGTAAATCTTATTTGTAATAAGTTGTAACTCAAAACAGTTAATTTTGTGAGCGTGTAAATCTTACTTGCATTTTGATTACAATCTAATTTTTATTTTTTAATTAATTTTTATTTTAATATTATTTACAATCAACTTTGTGGACAATTTTTTCACTTTCATTTTCACATTACCATTCAAATACCGTAAAAGACATAACAATATTCAAATCACACTTCCCAACAACATCCAAACACCGAAAAACTCACCAACCAATTCTCAAGTTCTAAAGGGAATTATTACTACTTCCTCACTTACACCACTAACCAAACAGCCCCTTAAACGACTTGGAAAATTCAAAAATACATGCTTATATATGCCATGATGTACATTTAAAATGGTAAATTGGATGAGTATTAAGTTTTTTTTGAACACGACCGCTAAACATGAGTGAAGCAATTGAACTATAGATCAACTTTTGCGATACAACTTACACGATATGTGGTTTGAATATTTCACAAGATTTTCTAACAGCGACGAGTAGTGTACCTAATTTATAAACATATTGTAACAATAAATAATTCATAAATATAATAAATCTATATTATATTCTGCAGTGGGTAATTCTTAGGAAATTTATCCACGAACTCAAATTGAGGAGATGGAAAAACAAATCTCAGTTCACACAAACACAAAGACTAAGATTTACGTGAAAAAATCAAAGAGGAAAAAATCACAGAGAGAAGGGATTTCACTATAATTCAGGAGAAACTACAATGGTTATAACTCCAATCTCACATACTACAGTTTCTCAGTTGAATTGATCTCCCCCTTCACGTTGAAAAAGACGTGCTATTTATATATGTAGTATCTGTTGGATTAGGTGGCAGAGTCCAGCTCTGTTTAAACATTTAATCGCTTATCTTAGAAGCGGTTGGAGCCGAATATCTTAATTTGAATTAGTCGAACGAGTATTTATCTTTATCTGGTAGTCTGCATCCAGAAGCTATCACTGTTGAGTTTAAACAGAGATTTGCCTTTAGAGATAGGGACACTCGTAATCAACTTTATCTCTTTCTTCTAGCAACCCGTACTGTTTGGAGTTTGAATTGAATGAAGACTCATTTTTAGAAATTCTGGAACCGGCCACGTGTCACTCGTTTATTTGAGGCTGGTTGGACATTTGTCATGATCTCGACGAGGTCAGAAACTAATAATGCTCCCTCGGCTTCTCTTTCTTTGAGAAGACGTTTGGAGCATTCCCTTGGGATCTATGGGTTTATGGGAACTCTGAAAGATAGAGAGGGGAACATAAAGATAGAGAAGGGAACTCTGAGTAAAGACTCGAGCCGACTGTTGTGAAAAAAACACCTAGAGGGGGGGGGTGAATAGGTGTAAGTGCTAATCTAGAAACTTAATGCAAACTAAGTGCGCTAAATGCGGAAGCTAATGCAAATTATGCACAAACTAATACAATACAATAAGTGTAGCCGAATTCCCCTTGCGAGGCTCTGGACTAACTCCCTTGATTCCCCTTGAAATGGGTTGAGGTGCTATGTGAAGCTCTTGTTGGATGAGTATAAGTTAGGCACACACACACAAGCAATCCAAGCAATATGAAATACACACAATCAAGCCAAGCATGTAATAAATATGACAATAAGAAATGCAAGGCACAACACAAGCAATATATGATATAAATGAATCAATGCTCAACACAAGCAAGTATGATATGATGATGAGTATGATGCTTTGCACAATTATAAGAGAGAGAGTTAGAGAGACAATGGATCAAAACGCAAACACCAAGATTTGTTTCGAGGTTCGAGCACCTTGCTCTACATCCCCGCCTACACCACCGTGTAGGATTTCCACTATCTCAACTCCCACCGAGGGAACCTCTACCAAAGAGGATTTCTTACAACTCTAGGAGTACCAAACTCCTCTCTCAAACAACAACCTCCTCACAACCGAGGGGTTAGGCCCGTAGCCAACTCAACAACCAATCCACACACCTCTACCGAAGAGGCTCACAACCAAACTCCACCTCTACCTAAGAGGGAGCAAACCAATACCACTCCGATCACCTCTACCGAAGAGGGATACAACAAATAAAGGAGAGTTTACAACAATGAGGTTTACAACAAACAACCTCAAACACTTCTCTTTCTTTTTCTCTTATCTTTTTCCACAAAAACAAAGATCCGAATAGTTTAGGATAGAAGATATAGCTCAAGTGTGGATTCAAAGTGTTTTTGGAAACAAGCAACAAAGAAAAACTACTTGGGAAATCTCTTGTATATGATAGAAAAGAAATACCAAATCAAAATCCCAAAACCTAGTTTTCTTTGATTTTCCAAAAACCCAAAACAAATAAAGATGAGAAGTTTTTGCACTTAAAACTCTTTTGAAAACTCTTTTAAACACTTCAGAAAACTGAAAATTTTTCTCTTGAAAAACTTGGCCAAAATCCCCAAAGAGATGGGGTTTATATAGCCCCTATACAAAACTAGCCGTTAGGCTGAGTTGGCAGTCTGACAGACTGCCGGTCGACCGGTCCGGTCGACCGCCAACGGTCAAAAATGTGACCGTTGGGCAATAGCGGTCGACCGGCCCGGTCGACCGAAACAAACCGAGAGCAGAGCTCTCAGACCCGGTCGACCGGCTCGGTCGACCGTCCACTGTGCCTAACAGACGTGCACGTCTGTGCACATCGGTCGACCGGCCCGGTCGACCGGCCCTTGGTGCGGTCGACCGGTCCGGTCGACCGACTTGGCCTGTCAGCCAGTCCTCAGTTCTGCACAGATACGGGATTTGAAAATAGGTCTTTTCACTCAATAAAAAATCCCATAAATTCACAGTAAATCTAAAAAATAGTTTTAATCACAATAAAAACTGTTTTTCTAAAAATATGTTTTTCTAAAACTTGTTTTATCATTTTACTTTGATAACCAAACTTGTGATAAAAATTTCAAGACATATATCAATCATATCAATTCATTTTGTGTCTTGCCAATTTTATCAAAAAACAAAACTTGTATTTTATCAAACTAGAATTTTCCAAAACATGAATAGGATAGTCAAAATAAGTTTGTCTAGCAAGTTTAAAGCATGTATGTATATCTAGAACATATCTAATATACATAGGTATAAGGTAAACTTGTTTTGATCTATTATTCATGAAAACCAAAAACCAAATCATGAAACGTGTGTGTTTTGTGCACTTGAGCATATCGACTAAACTAAGCTTTACAAATATGGATCTAAAACTCTATCTAAACTAGGATACCTAAGTCTTCTTGTCGATCTTCCATCTTCAAGTAGACTCGGTCCAAACTCCGTAATTCTCCAAGTGCAAAGGTATGATCTTTAAGCTTTGGCACCGGAATCATCATGAATAGCTTCTAATCTCCTTGTTGAAGCTAATCACCAACTAATATCCTGTTAATGATCTGAAACTTAGAAACACAAGAATATTAGTAAACATAACTACATGAGTGTTGATCATCATCAAAACTAGAGTGGAAGGCCATTGGGCCAACATGTTGTCGCTTTAGTCTTTGTCTTTTAGTGGCGTGTGTGACTCTACAAGCTAACAGAATTTTAAATGCATGTCCTATCTACGGTAGCATCGATCAATTAACCATCACTTTTTGAGGAGTCGCGGTGTTCGAGAATGGTGCGGCGTATCAAGCATAAAAGTTCAGATCCGAACAGTCGCGACACATGTAGGCTCCTGATTGAGTGGCTCTTCGTCTTCTTAGGGATTAAAATTCTAAACAGTTGATGCCTGGGCTTCCTTCCCCTCTATAAATAGGGGAGAACTTTTAATGGAAGATCTGCGCTGCTTCTTGAAAAATTTTTACTTCTAAAATTTTGCATTATTCTGTAGGCGGTGTTGTCTTCTTTCTTCTTCGTCTGATGGAGGAAGGAGAGGGAAAGATGGAGACGGTTGCTGCACTCTTGATGTTTAGAAGTTCGTTTGTTAAGGGGCTTCGGTCTTCGCGATGGGCCCGTCAAGAGACTACGGTTCTCGCGATGAGGCTCGATTCTAAGAAAGGATAAAGAATGCTTTAGCTTATACTTGGTTTGCACATCTGGCCTCTGATTAGATCAGGCCAGGCAGGGATTGTGGCTTGATGTCCCTTTCCTTCCTTGCAGCGATCATATAACAGGGAGCATAGGTGTGCTTGATGATGGTTTCGATACCGAGACTGACCATCTGCACTCCTATTGGATGTCACTGCTTTGCTTGCCTCCGCTCTGAGTTCACCTTCGGAGTTGAGGTCTCGGTGTCGGTATCTAATTGCTTGCAGGCTTCAGTATGCAATTTGAGGCATGATCTCCCTTACTGGTGCCTTCTTAGGAGTTCTCGGTATCATTGCCCTCCACCCATGGCGGTTTGCTTGTTTAGGGGTCATCTCATGGACGTTGTTGGAGACGCGGTCAAGTGCGCATCTGTTTTTCTCTTGGGAAGAACACATATGTGTAATAGATCTTATATTACTCTTATTAGTTGTAACCATACTTGTGCTTGAATGGATGTAATCGAAAAGACTAAAACTTAAATGGAAGTATTGCTTGGATATTGCCTTGTTTGTACTTGTATAGCACCCCTTTTCTGGGATACGTACCCAGCTACATATCCCGATTTTTTGCTCATATTTTTTTTTTTGTATTTATTTTTTCCTTTTATTGGTTTTTTTATTATCATTTGGTAGCAGAACCATATTTGGTGGAGTCAAAGCCAGTCTAAGTCAGGACCTAAGACCCGATCCGGTGTATTATTTGATTTGACCTTTCTGATAGTCAGACTGGATCAATTTTAGTTTCATATATTAATTTTTAAAATTATGGATTTTCATGATTTTTTAAAAATTTTCTAAATTATTTTGCAAAATCTCCCAAAATCGGTGTGAACTAGTATCACCGATCGACTTTAGAATTTTTGATTACAAACAAAATTGAATTTCTTAAATCTGATTCCATAGTATTCATCAGGATAATATTTTATATTTGAAGCAAATTTTGGAGATTTTTCTGAATTAGTCAAAAGTTTACCGAATATAATAACATTATTATATTCTTGTCTTTCCTCTAGCTCCCCACGTGGCCGACCTGCCAACACCCATTTATTTTATTTTATTTATTTTATTAATTTTAAATATATAATTTTATTTATTTTTATAACGGTCCCAGTGTTTAATTACCTCAATATCCATAATCATCAACCTCAATATTTATTTATTCAGATATTCTACAAAAATTTGACAACATCTTCTTAGAAATATGGAGTCTATCTCAATACAATATAAATTTCGGCTAACATCAGCCTACTTATCAATTCCAAATTTCATCATATAGTTCCTCTCAAAGTTAATCAAATAAACATATACATAAGAGTGTTTCCCTTGATATAATATTCTAACACAAAACCATTAATAAGTTCTACTCAATATACAAACTACAATCGTCTATATTTATCTCCATTTATCAAAGTGTATCATTATCTACTGTCATTAACACTAACTTACAATTACTAATAAAATCAGAATTTACAAAAGAAATCACATTCTACAATAATTACATGCATTATCTCAGGAGAACATTCTTGCAGCTCTATACCGAACCTTTGCCTTGCCGTGACCTGAATCTGTGGTTGGTGAACTCAACAGCTCAGTGAGTAAAATCAGTCAAATTAGGGTTTGTATTATAATACTATTGTAATTCAAGTATGATGCGGTTGAACAAATTTCAAGGATCAGTTTCAATATCTTCTTTCTATTATCATAGATTCTTTCTATTATCTGATACTTTCTATATGCATTCTTCTGGGTACGCATGACCAATTGCATTAACATACAATATCATGTATTATACAATACTTGACATAATCGTCTATCTCTTATAATCACCTCTCCTATATTCAGTTTATAGCATATTCGTATTCACATATAACTCACGGTCACAAACAACTCTTGGAGTGTATAATCTTACTCGCTAGATTAGTTTACAGTTCGTTATTGTTCCCCCCAATATACATATGACATCACACACTACTCATGATAATATCTAAATATAACTGTATGTTCATACATGAAGAAATATGAGACTATCACATTCATATACTGGATGTCACAACAATCTATTTACCAGATGTCATAAACAACTATATGTATATACTAGGTGCCATATATAACAACATCCATAATTCGGATATCATAAATAGTCATATCCATATACCGGATACCATAAATAACCACATCCATATACTAGATGTCATAAATTATCAAACCATATACCAGATGACATAAATAATCACAACCTGACATAAATAATCACATCCATAAATCGGATGACATAAATAATCACATCCATATACCGGATGTCACAAACATATATTCATGCATACTTTAGTAAAATAATAGCAATACTTCCCTTCGATCACCTCCGATTCAACCAGTTCCTTCCTTCGATACAATAAATAACAACAATACTCTCTTTCGATCACCTCTGGTTCAACCTGGTTCTTTCCTCCGATACAATAAAAACAACAATACTCTCCTTCAATCACCTCCGTTCAACCCGGTCCCTTCCTTCGATATAATAAATAACAACAATACTCTCATATACATACTTATGTACATTTCTTGTCATAAAAGCATTCACATTCATACCGATATGTTACACAGTCAGTTCATAAGATTTCATTGCTTAACTCGGAATTCTTATCATATCTAAGAGATACAAACACACACATAATGCATACAACTTAATGGTCTCAGTATTTACCGGTCAAGTTCTGATTCGTACCACCAGTATTCAAATTTTCTAATCATAATACTTATTCATATTTTATTATTTTGTTAACATTCGGGATCCATTATCAATCACCTCTTTTATCATAAGTAGACGTCTATTGGTTATAACTTGTGTGAATCAAAAATTTCTCATCCCTTCTGATACAAGTATTAGTTATACAACAATTCTGATATCACATGAATTATTAACACTTTATATATTATAATTATCCTTTATTTCAATCAAAGACTGATTATAGTACTTTTATTTGGTACATTTTAAAGTTAACCCCAGATTCCACCAATACCAGTCTTAACAGTACTGACTTGTATAAAGCATATTCTACTGTTACTTATTTATATCTATTAGTTTCAAACCACACAGAGAACTCCGTTATCCTGATAAATCAGTTATCACTAATATGCCATTGTTCCATAATTGTCGGTTTCATACATATTGGATTCTACCATTACTGTGCTTATATAGTTAATAATTCACAATTTTTTTATTTCAGTCAATTACTAGTCAAATTATTCTCTGCATTCGCATATGAAGTCAAACCACATACAGATATACATACATATATGTATGTATGTATGTATAAATCTATATCTCGGTCAATTATTAAATATCAAATTCTCAGCACGTTTGCTTCTATAGTTATGCCATCTTAATTCTATATACATATATCACTTAGTGATGCTGAATTACTAATCACATTGACACAACGTTCAATCTTTCGTCAGTATCACAATTTTTTTCAATCATTTAGGTAATTATCTATCTCTTATCGATTATATATAATTAGTATCACTATAAGGATGTGACTTTCTAGCCTAATAGAGGATTTTGATGTTTTGATAAATCAATTATAAGGATACCCGAAAGTTTCCAATGCATAGAGTAGGCATAACACAATACTAATTCAATACTATCGGTATTTATTTTGTTGATATCAAATTATCCATCTCTAATCGGTATACTTAATAAAGTTGTCAGATTACTCAATACTGACTCTAACTGATTTTCACAAATTCAATACTCACTTGTTACTTATACACCTTATCGGTCACCCATTATCTGACTTTTATCAAACTTGATCTTATTCTATAGTTTTTCATTAATAATCATTGATCGCTAAAAAGTATAATATCTACTTACAAGTTCCAATCTAAAGGTATTATTTTTTCACATCTCATCATGTTTAATAAATTTTTAGTTATTTGTTCATCCAATTGCTTTCAATTGCTACTGATTAACAACTTAATCGATATATATAAATATGTAAGCCATCCGATGACCTTTGATGCTTCAAGTGTTTAAGTTGATACACAAAATCACGTTATGAGCATTATATATATCATAAAACACAACAAATTCGAAAAATAGTATCCACAAGATCAATACTCAATATATTACATAATATTTTAGTATCCCGTTTGTACTTAGTTTAATAAGGACATTTGATATTCTAATTATTTATCAAGCCTACTCGGTAATGCTAGGAATTTTTTTCAGTTGCTCTAATTTAGTTCATTATCAATTATTTTGATCAGTTCATCATTAACGGTTCACGTTCACAATCGCTAATTAACCAAATTGTCCCGATTCTATTTTGAGTTATCAATATTAACAAAATTTTCAATATTTTAATTAATATGCTATTTCTACCATACTGCATCAATAACATGATCTGTTGGCCCAAAGGCCCATCACTCTAGTTTTGATGATGATTAACTCATGTAGTTATAATACTATTGATCTTGTATTTATTTAGTCTCAGATATTAGATCAAGATCTTAGTAAGTTTTAGCGTCATCAAAGGATTTCAAGTCAAGTTTTAGAGCTAGCACGTGTTTATTCAAGAGCTTATGCATTAAGACCACATCAAGTACTCAAGAGGAGTCTAGCTCTTGAATTAAAGTTTGGACCAAGTCAAGAAGGAGAAGAAGACTTCAAGTGAAGACCTCAAGAGAAGACTTGTGTTTAGGTTAGTTTGTTAAGATTTTGTTTTTTAAATAAAATGTAAAGGATAGATTAGTTGGTGGATTGCTTAAGTATCATATACACTCACACACAAGATTTAGATGTGTTTTCATCATATAGTTTTCATTTTGAAAAAATACAAAAGAGTTTTCATTTTGGAAAAATACCGTTTTGATTTTTGGAGTTTCATATATACATATGTTTTAACCAAAACTATTTTAGTGCTTATTGTAAAAAACATAGATATTCATCATATATGTGTAGTGGATCATATCCACACACTCTAAGCTTTAAAAATGTTTAAAATATCTTATTTTGTATTTGGAGAAGTTTTGAAAAAATCAATTTGGAAAAATACAATTTTATTTTAAGGCAAAAATTCTAAGTTACAAAAATAGTTTAAAATGTTTGTAACATGTTTGATTTTTACTCAAATATATTTGTATATCAAAGTATATTACTGAACTTATTTTTGTAGATTTTTAGAGATTTTATGGGATTTTATTGAAGGAAAAATGACAAACTTTTAATCCCTAAAAAAGACTGTTTTTAGCTTCTACCGGTCGACCGCCACGGTCGACCGAGCCAGAGACCGAACCAGAGGACAGTCGACCAGGCGGTCGACCGATGTGCACAAAACGTGCACGGCCAGGGCCGGTCGACCGCACGATCGGCCGCTAGAGAGTGTTTGCTCTCTAAAAATGGCCTGGTCGACCGGGCGGTCGACCGCTAGGCCATTGCCCTGAAGGCGATCGACGGCCGTTGACCGACCTTCCCAACGGTCGAAAAATTTGACCATTGGCAGTCGACCGGGCGGTCGACCGATAGCAATGCAGACTGCTGATTTGGACCCCAATAGCTAGTTTTTGTTAGCCTAAAAAAAGGGTCCCATGGACTTTTTTCTACAAGATTTAAAGTGAGTTTTTGAGCTAGTTTTTTCTACATCATTTAGTGTTTATCTCCACTTGTTTAAGAGCAAAATTGTCATATCAAAAGGAGAGTTTTATAAGAGTGTTTTCAAAAGTGATTCTTTGAGTTTTCACCACCACAATCAATCCAAGTTTTCTCACATACACTTGAGATTTTCATTGATAAATCCATCCTATAGGAGAGTTGTTGTGAGAGTGATTTTAGGTGATCAAAGTGTTGTGATCACCAAAGTTCTCATTCTTGTTTTTGAGGAGGCGGACTTGCAGGTTCGCGGGTGTGTTTCGAGTTCTAGTGAGAGCTCGGTGTAGAGGTGCGGCCTCGGCAAGCTTACGTGTGTTTGTTCTTGCGAAACAAGAGAGGGACTAGAGAGTCTAAAGGAGTTCTAGTGTGAACTCGCTTGTAGGTGTTGCGGCACCGAGTGATCCGGTGGGATCGTTTTCTAGTAGAAATCCTTCATAGTGTTAAAGGCGGGGACGTAGAGCAAGTGTGCTCGAACCTCGAAACAAATCTCCGTGTTTGTGATTGCTCTCTATCTATATCTCACTGTCTTATATCTTGCATGCTTATATTTTTTTTATCCTTATATGCTTGATATATATATGTGTTAAATTTGATATATGCTGGGGATATTTTCTCACACTTGTGTTCAACCAAGAGAGCCAAAGCGACACCTCAACTCGTATCTAGAGGAATCTTGAGGAGATAGTCCAGAGCTCTTCACGGGGAATTCGGCTACACTCTTAGGTTATACTTGGTGTGTTGTGCATAAGAATTTTTAGTTTGCATAAATAGATTAATTTCGCATTAATTTATCATTAGATTAGCTAGTCACCTATTCACCTCCCCTCTAGGTGATTTCAATTGGTATCAGAGCCAAGTGCTCTTGATTTGGTCTAACAATCTTGAGTTAAAGATTCTCTTTTATAGCTAATCAAAATATCTGTACACACAAATGGACTTCATGTCACCTCTCACATTTGACATTCTTAACATCCAAACTTGGAATGTTAAGATATTTTTGTACCCAAAGGCCTAGGTATTCATGTTATCTTGCTAACATTAAGGATCATATGCTAGTAATAGCAAGTATATTGAGGCTAACTTAAAATCCATTCATGCTTTAAAGTCAACCCTAAGTGATGATTATCTATGTAGGGTTTCAAATCTTGATTCGGCTTTTGTAGTTTGGAATACTATAGTCTCCCTTGACGAACAAGAACAATACTATGCGGGGAGCGATTCGTTATTGGAAGTGAGGCTTCCAACATCTGCTACATGGTCTAAGGGGATAACCCCCTTGAGGTAAACTCTGAATCCGAGCTTGATGAGGATGTTGATATGCCATATGATGAACTTGCTTCTTTTGTCAACAACTTCTAGAAAAATATGACATGCTTAAAAAATGATAATAGGAAAATGAAAAATAAATTTGATTGCTTGTTAAAGAAAATGATTCTTTTAAAATTAAAGTTGCATGCATTGTAAAAGAAAATGAATTTTTTGAAAAATGAGAATATTTCCTTTTCCTCTAAGCTAAATGATCTTTGTGAAGGAAATACTTCTTTGAAAGATAAAATTATTTTGGTGGAAAAATAAAAGGAGAGTGCTTTGCAAAAAAACACCTCTTTAAAAAGAAAAATTATTTCAAAAGAAAAAGAAAATGTTTCTAAAAAGAAAAAATTGTTGACCATGCTTTTCATGCTACTACTAAAAATGAAGTTAAATTTTTGAAAAATAAAATAGATTGTTTGAGCTTAACTTTGAGCAAATGTGCATTTAACCATTCTAAATTGGAAACCTTGTTACAAGGGAAACAAGCTCCACATGTTCATGCACATCACCGATAACATGCATATGCACACTTTGCACGTCATGATCACACTCATACACATAGCATAATAGAGTGTACAAGTGTACACATTGCGGCCGCAAAGGCCATTTAGAAAAATTTTGTTATGATAAGATAAATGCTATTAATTTTACTAACAAAAATGTTTGGGTTTCAAATCATGCTAACCCCTGTGGACCCAACAGAAATGGGTACCAAAATTCCCACCTTTTATATTTGATGTAGGTGCGGACTCTCACAAAACGTGAGAGAGTTGCTGCCTTGGTGGTGGATGCATGGGATCAAATGAACACTACATATTGATGCACCGCTATCAAGGAAGCTTTGGAGGGAAGACCACCAAGTTTTGAAAACTTAGAGTATAGTTCTTTGGTTTGGTAACTATCTCTAAACTCCTATTTTATTTACATGCTTTTACATTGACATTTTTAGCATGTTTTCATAATTATGTTTGTTTTGTGCTTCATGTGGTAAATACTTGTTTAGATGTAGTTTTATCAAAACTTGTGTATAAACGTGTACAAGTAGTGAGCAACATTTGATTCATATACGTTTGCACTTCATTATTCATTTGTACTCACTAGATGCACATGTATAGCCTAGTTTTGATGATTCCCTCATTTATACTTATTTTGCCTATCTCTGTGCATGTTTGTTTCATGTAAATGTTATATTTATTTTAAACTAATAAATATACATGTATACCCTTGAGTCACTTGCCATCATGCAAATACTATTATAGACTCTTTTTATGTTTTAGAAATGTATGCATATTGTTAGTTTTGGATAAGAAAACATAGATATACTAGAAGTTTGTTTTTAGATGAAAAATGAATTTTCATGATTTTCACATGGTTTGATATTTTGAGCTTCATTGAACTATTTTCATGAGTTGCTAATTAAATGATTCTTGTGCACTCACACTTCTTTTATTTATTCATGACTTTATTCATGATCATTTATGAGCCTTATAGATTTCTGTTCGGTACGGAAAGAGATTTGCCGTAAAATTTCCTTGAATCAGTTGAAAGATTACAACAAAACAATATTCCGACTACAAGGGAGGGAGGATGCTTGAGTCTTCCCTTTGTTTAAGGCTGGGTTCTTCGTGTGGCGATGGAGAGTGAATCTTGTTCTCCGTTGACCAGATGACCGTCCTGGACCGTCGGGGGTCTTCTCTTCGGCCGGTAGGGGAGTAACTCAGCTCCGTCTACCAAACTCTCAAAGAGGAGGTAAGCGAAGAGCGGTTAGTACTCAGTAAGCCTGCTGAAGAGTCTTCTCTCTTGTTGGCGTCGTGCTTCTCTCAAAATCTCCGACCTTTGGATTTAATTTGCTCGCCCGACCCTTCTCTGATTCTGGATTCAAGAATGCCCGACCCCTCTCCCTTTGGATTCAATCAATCGACCCTTCCTTCATAGCCAACAGGGCTATTTATAGGGGTCTTAAGGGGTGATCGTGCCCCCTAAAAATGCGCCTGAACGAGGGGCCGTTACCCGCTATACGCGCGGTAACTGACCTCCACGATCTGGGGCGGTTTGCAACTGAGACGCGGGCTTTGAACCGACGCGCCTTGATGCTGAGACGCGGGCTTCAGGCCGACGCGCCTTGATGCTGAGACGCGGGTTTTGAACCGAACGCGCCTTGAAGTTGAGACGCGGGCTTCGGGCCGACGCGCCTTGATGCTGAGACGCGGGCTTCAGGCCGACGCGCCTTGATGCTGAGACGCGGGTTTTGAACCGAACGCGCCTTGAAGTTGAGACGCGGGCTTCGGGCCGACGCGCCTTGATGTAGAGACGCGGGCTTTGAACCAAACGCGCCTTGAAGTTGAGACGCGGGCTTCGGGCCGACGCGCCTTGATGCTGAGACGCGGGCTTCAGTCCCTTGCGTCTAATGTTTAAGACTGCTTCTTTGATGGCTTGCCTGGTTAGTCATTTTTAGACAGCCTACAGAACCCCCTCCAAAGTTTCCGATATTCCGCAGTTGAATGGGACGGATTTCGGAATACTTTGGACTTAAACCGCGTTCGCCTTTGTGACTGGACTGTTGATGCTTCGGGTTTGACCTTATCCGAATTTGGTCTTCGTGAGTGTACTGTTGAACTCTTAGAAGCCATCAGAGTCGATCGTGTTGAGTGTCTAGATACACAGCCTAGACCTCCCCAATTGCTTTTAGTCTGTCACGGGTGCGTTTTTGGCTGGGAGTAGTTGGTTGTCTGTTGGCGCCAGTGTACTGTTGAACTGTCTTGCAGACGCATAAGACTGGACGCAGGCTCCTTTTTGAAAAGCAGAGGCTGCTTTGAAGACGCAGCTTCCATAAAATAGACGCGATGTTTGGCCAGACGCGAACTCCTTAGAGGAGACGCGATCTTCCGAACGCACTCTTGGAAATGCTGACGGGGCATGTCCGGTGCGTTTTCTGGGCGCGGACTCTATGTTGTCATGATTACGCCGCCAGCTGGCCTGGGGAAACGGCGAAATTTCGCCTTTTGGCGCGCGGATCTCGCGGTTCATTAAATGAACTGCTCCACGTGTCAATTTTTAACTCGTGGCGAGGTTGCGACGCATGATCTTTGCCACCGGAAATGATTTTGTTACATGCGTCAAGCGACGATTCGCTGCAGCGTCCCTTGGGTCACGCGCCGCGTATCTCTGCGAATCCCTGTGCCTATAAAAGGCAGCAGTTTGGAGAGACTCTTCTTCTTCTCGCGCTTGCTAAGAACTTTAGAAAACATATTCTCCTCCCTGTTCCTCTGTTTAACCTCGGATCAAATTCGCCATGGCACCAAAGATTAAGCCGACCGCTTCTTCCTCAAAGGCGACCACCACCGAGGCCCGGAGGGGCAGCTCTTCCTCTGCGCAGGACTTCGTCCTCCAAGGTCTCCAAGGTAGTATGCCGTCTAGGCAGAACTTCACCTTTAAGAACTTTAACACAGAGAATGTTTGATTCCCCAGACGCAGTCTTTGGGATGATAACCGGGGCGCGGATTAGACAATCTGACGCCCAAGGACTCTGCACTTCGGGTCCTTCACTTAGAATATTTCTAACTGTGAAGGTCTCTGGACGCAGCTTACAGAACGCAGATTTGATTTTCGCGTTTTGTGTCATCAGGCGCCAATTTGATGAATCTGGCGTCTGAGTCCGGGCAGAGTCAAGTCTTGGCTTGCAGAACGCGGATTTGATCTTCGCGTTCTGTGTCATCAGGCGCCAATTTGATGAATCTGGCGTCTGAGTCCAAGTACTTTGGAATTTCATAAGTATTGGTTTGTAGAACGCGGAATTGATCTTCGCGTTCTGTGTCATCAGGCGCCAATTTGATGAATCTGGCGTCTGAGTCCAAGTACTTTGGAATTTCATAAGTATTGGTTTGTAGAACGCGGAATTGATCTTCGCGTTCTGTGTCATCAGGCGCCAATTTGATGAATCTGGCGTCTGAGTCCAAGTACTTTGGAATTTCATAAGTATTGGTTTGTAGAACGCGGAATTGATCTTCGCGTTCTGTGTCATCAGGCGCCAATTTGATGAATCTGGCGTCTGAGTCCAAGTACTTTGGATTTCATAAGTATTGGTTTGTAGAACGCGGAATTGATCTTCGCGTTCTGTGCTTCCTGACGCAGAGTTGCAGGTCTGGACGCGGATTTGATAATTCCTGCGTCCAGTATCTCTTCTGCGTTTAGATTATAAACACTTAGTATTTCTCTTTGCTTTTGGTAAAGCATCTGACTTAAGTGTTTTTATCTTTTTGCAGCGCCGCAACCTGCTACTTCACTCCCCAAGATACGCCATTTTGGGCATGTAGGTGGTGCTGACCGGAACCTAACCTTTGTGCTGCAAAGGACTGTCCCTGTGACTGCCGACCAGTCGCCGGCTCGTGAGAAGAAGCTCTCGAACGTCGATATGAGGACTCTTCGAGTGCTTATGACCGATGCAGCATTCATCACGGATGATGGCATTCAGCTGGAGAAGCCCGCCTTCTTCTTCGGGGATCATATCCACGATGGCGGCCATCGCGTGCACGAAGGGACTTACACATGGCTCCGTCAAATAGGGGGCAGAAGGTTCTTTCTCCCGGCCATGGATAGGATGTACCCTATGTTCTATTACCAGCATATGTCCGTCCCGCGGAAGATGGAGTTTGACCTCGCTCGATATGCTCCTGAGGTTACTCTTGGCGATCTGGGCTCCCACTACCAAGTGCACCGTCATGACGGCCATGACGGGTCGGTTATCGGCCTTTTCCCTGGATCGCGCAAGAGGGAGATCCCGTCTGGAGAGATACCGCACATTGGCACCACCTTCCTCAACATGTTCATGGCAGCGGAGGGTGACTATCCAGTTGCGTTCCGTGCATATGGGTGGATCCATTCCCCAGCGAATTACTGGTGGGGCAGGATGGTTGGCTTTGTCCTTACCGAGCTCGGGGATTTGCTGAAGCGTGTAGGACTGTACTCGGCGGTCAGGGCCGTACAGTGGGGGATCCCTCAAAGTTCTCAAAACTTCTTTGGGATCCTAGAACGTTACAATCCCTTGACGGGGACGTTCTTTACTCCAGTCGGGGAGATGGGCCTTGCCTTACACGAGCTGCACGAGGTCTCAGGACTGGTAACAGGGGACATGCCCTATGAAGAATATGTCCCGACCGCTGTGGAGCTTCGCCACGTGAAGGAGGAGTTTCCCCTCATATACGAGACCTACTGGGAAGTGCTCTGTCACTTCCATATCTGCGGTCAGATCACCAAATGGCGGTCGCAGGGGGTCACGTATCTGTCTTGGGCCAGTTATTTGTTCAACAATGTGAACACCAAAGACCACTTGATCACCCGATTGGCTCCCAGCTCTGATAGGGAGATCGAAGACCGGATTGACCAGGCTCCCGAGAAGTTCTACACCACAGAATCGAACGAAGATGGTTTCGACCCCGACTTGGTTTTTGAAAGCTTCCACCACCAAGCCCGGACTCCTATCTCCGATCGGGCGCTGCTGGCGGGTTTTCTGATGCTGTGGCTAAAGCGTTGTGTGGTGCCCACGCTGCCACATGAAGTTATAGTTGCCGACGTGGTGTACCCGGCGGTGCTTCTGGCCCATGGCAACCCTATAGCTCTTCTCCCGACCGTGGTGGCTGGTATTCAGAGCGGGCTGCGGGCGCTGGCTAAAAGCTTTTGTGAGCCGCCAAAAACTGTGGATTCCGAGGGAAAGCCGCTCACGGACGCAGAGGGGAATCCAGTGGTGAAGCATCCCAATCCTCGGGTCGAGCTGCCTTACACATACCTTATGGCCTGGTATGTGATGCACTGCCCCTCTTTGATGACGGCGGTGCGTTGGAAGGAGGACTCCGTCCCCTTCATACAGCGATTGGAGGGTTCAAGGTGGGAAGATCCTTATATATATTACATCCGGAAGCGTCTTTCAGCCCCGGCAAACTATCAGCTCAATCGTTGCCTCCTCCAGATCCCTGGTGCATCCTACGGCGATCTACTTGTCGATTCCGCAGGCCCTGATGATTTCACGAGGTTATCCCAGGGAGCCTTCTGGTGGTTGCTCAATATTCGGCCCGGGTATATGCTTTTTCGACAAGGGACGTCATGCACCATTGAGCCATACATGCCGAATCGCTTCGCTCGACAGTTCGGCTATGACCAGCTCTATATCGGGAATCCAAATGCTTATCTCGCCTTCGAAGGGAACTTGTTCGAGGGTGCTCGGGCCTGGTACTATAGTGTGGCTGGAGGGACAGGAACAACCTTCCGTCTACCTCTCGAAGCGCCCAAGTGCCAGATGAGTCTAAGCTATTGTACTTGGTACTCCCAAGCCGTCCAGACACCAGACTTTCTTCCGGCATCTTCATGTATCGAGAGCATCAATGCAAGCCTCGAGGCAAGGACAGAGTCTGGTAAACCAACGAGACTCGTAGAGCAGTACCGGAAAGCCCGTAAGGAGGTCGGGAGAAGGACGAGGAGGGAGCCACGAGCTACAGAGCCACGACCGCCAAGGGCAGAGCCACGAGCGAAGAATGAGCCGTCAGTAACGAGGGCGGAGCCATCAGCGACGAGGGAGGAGCCGCAGACGAAGAGGTCTAGGCAGTTGGTGAGTAAGCGTCCTCACCGCTCTACTTCTGTTGTTGAGCCTGCCCCGAAGAAGGTTAAGAGGGACTCGGCGGCTGAAGTCTCTCAATCTGGAGCCATCTCTGCTGGAGTTGAGGCTCCTCCTGAAGATGTCGTTGCCAGAGTTGGCGAATCTCCGGAAGAGGAAGATTTTCCTCTTCCAGTTCGTGCTCCTAGGCCGCACCACGAGCACCGCGAGGCTGTGGAGGAAGGGGAGTTCATCGAGGAATCCGCTGTTGCTGCTGATGTCGCATCTCCAGAGATTGAAGTAATGGGTAATGCAGATGTTGAGATTCCGGGAGTTGCAGCTCAGCTCAAATCACCTTCTGCTCATGAAAGGAGAGATGAGGCACAGCAGTTGGGATCTCCGAGCGTCTTCATCCCCAGTCCTAGAGCCGTTGACCCTAGTCCTACTACTGGAGTGATTGGAGGCAAGGCTCCGATTGTGGATTCTCCTCGCACTGATCTGTCGTCTTCTTCGTTCTCAGGGGCAAGCATGTTTGAGGACGAGGTCGACTATGGTGATGAACCCGCTCCTCCTGATCAAAGCAAGTTCTTCCATATCTCAGAGGAGGAAATGTATGTGGGCGAGTCATCATCTGCACCACCAGTGGCGGCTATTCCTGTTGAAGGTACCCTTTCCACCTCCTGTCCAATTTTTCTTTACATGTTGAAGAAGATGTCTTGACATTCTTCATTTTATATTGCAGGGTCAGCTGGAGATGCCGAGGCTACAACCTCCTCGCATATTGAGGAGATGGTGGGAGAGTTGACTCGACCACAGGGAATTGAGACCTCCGCTGCTGAGATGCCCTCAGAGGGGGCAGTTGCTGAGACTGGGGAGCCTTCCACTCTGCCAGAGGAGGAAGCCACTACTGAGGTCGAGGAGGCTCGGGTGGAGGCAGGTCCACTCCCAGGAGATTGCACGGCTCAAGTTTCAAATGAAGTTTCTGAGGAAATCGTGCTTGCCACTCCATCATTGGTCGCGGAAGTTCCCGCAGGGATAGCACCTCCGGAAGCACCAGTGGCTGGTTCCGCTCTTGCCGTATCGGCGGTTAGCATGACTTCTGCGCAAAAAGAGCCGGCCTACACCCCTTCTTCCGAGATAGAAAGGGGGTCGGGGAGCGTTCCGGGTGATGACAGCATGGACTTCCTGACGCGCAGTACGGTGCGGCAGTTCTTTGAAGCGATGCGATCGTGCATCGACTTTATCCTTTCTGGGCGTCGTTCTTTTGACTTTGCCCGGAGATTTCTCGGGAATGTGGCCGAGAACATCGAGCTAGTCGGGGGCCTTCCTCTTGCTCAGGCATGTATGCGGGTGGTGGATCAGTTGGAGAGTGACCTGAAAGAGCTGAAGTCTTTAGACGAAGCTGACTCCCTCCACGAAACCCAATTCATCCTGGATAGCCTCCTTTCTGCCCAAAGGCAAGAGCGACAGAAAGTGGAAGTACAAATTGCCGAAGAGGTCAGCAACCTTGAGCGTTCCCAGGCTGAATGCCAAAGGCTGATTGAAGACTCAGGGGATACTGAGCTTATCATGCAGAACACAGAGCTTGCTATTACCAACGCTCGGGCTGCCATTGCTAAGGCCAAAGCCATGCTAGCTGTCAATGAAGAGAAGCTCGTCGCCCTCCAGAAGAAGCTAGAGGAGCAGAAGGCTGCAAGGGTACGGGCTGAAGAGAGCCAGTCTGTTCATCTCTCCAGATTGGAGACTTTGCGAGCCCAGCTGGCTGAAAAACCCTGCCTATCTGAAGAGGAGCTGCGGGTCCAGGCGATGATGGAGGCTGAGAAGGCACGTCAGCATGAGATGCATCGTCTCAGGGAGCGCATCCGTTCCCTACCAGATCGAGATTTTTAGCCTTCTCCTCCCTTCTTTTTTCTTTTTTTGTAACGCTCAATCTTATTTGTATAAGAGAGCGTTTTTGTATCACTTTCATATTTTTGGATATAAATAAAAGTGACACCCTCCTTTTTACTTCTTTTGTCTCGAACTCTTTGCCTTTGGTTGGACATGTAGGAGCAAGGAAGTCTTTTGATCTTTATCAAAATTATAATCATAATCTTAATAAGTCAAAAGATATGAGGAAAGATCTTGTTTCAAGAACTTTCATGACACTGTCAGAGGTGTAAGCTTAACTTGACAGAGGTGATTTTTGGTGGACCTGCCACTTTGTGGAAGAAAGTGACAGGTGGAGTTCGTACCCCCAGGAAAGATGAACTTTTATCAAGGATTTGTGCTTAACTTGATTTCAGATCAGCTGGGGATGTTGATGGAAACATTATTTATTGGTGTAATGTTAACCAACAATGCCTCCAAAATGAATTCGATATTCTGTTGGGGAGAATATCAAATGAAACTAGACTCGCGGGGGAATCTAGGGAAGTCCTTACCGTTAGAGGTGTGATATTAACTTAACGGGTTGGAAATAGTCTTGTCAGAAGTGTAATGTTAACTTGACAAGGACATGAGTTAGAGGTGTGATATTAACTTAACTCATCGACATCTCAGTTTTATAAGGGAAAACTGAGGGTGTCACTGTCATAGGTGTGATGTTTAACTTAACAGTGAGGGTAATGCTAGAGGTGTAATGTTGAACTTGGCATTAGTCGTCTCGGCTTGAAGAAGTCGAGGAAAGGTCATAGCCATAGGTGTATTGTTGAACTTAGCAATGACTCGGATGCTAGAAGTGTAGTGTTAACTTGGCATCGTCCGTCTCGGCTTAAGGAAGTCGAGGAAAGGTCATAGCCATAGGTGTATTGTTGAACTTAGCAATGACTCGGATGCTAGAAGTGTAGTGTTAACTTGGCATCGTCCATTTCAGCTTCGATATGGAAGTCTGAAGAAAGGGTGACTGTCAGAGGTGTAATATTAACTTGACGGGCACCTGATATACTGCTTAGAGGTGTAATGTTAACTTAAACAGTAGTTTGTCAGAGGTGTGATATTAACTTGACAAGAATTGGCTCTTGATAGGAGCAATTTGAGGACCTGTCATTCTATTGATGAGAATTGACAAGTGGAATTTGAAATGCCAGAGGTATAGTGTTAACTTGGCAATTTTGAAGTTTGCTGCTCTATGTAGAGGTAACAAGCGGGGCTTGTACTCGACAAGGAGTATTCATTACCAGAGGTATAGTGTTTAACGTAGTAATGTTTGCATTTTGTGGTCCTACCATTCTATGGATGAGAACTGGTAAGAGATTTTGGAGGAGAGAGTGGAATCAGGTCCACTTAGGATTTTTAGCAAACCCTCAGCTGTCAACGGATTTGAGGTGCCTTTACCAACTACCGTTTGAGTTGGGCTAGTCATGCTATTCCCTCAGCATGATGAGTTGTCGAGGACTTATGTTGGGCTTAGATGCCAACATTTTCCTCTATCCTTAGCCGTGGAAGGCGTTGGATGTTTGATCAGAGGTGTGGTATTAACTTGATCGGCAGAAGAACACCATCTAGGGATAGTATTTCTTCAGGAATTTGCCATTGATTGGCATCATGAGTGTATCGCCATTAGAGGTTATGAGACGATACGATCCATTCGAGTAGACCGACTCTACTACAAATGGTCATTCCCATTTGGGTTGGAATTTTCCCTTTGTCTTGTGCGTCATGACCATGGGTCTCCGGACGGCTAAGACAAGGTCGCCTTTCTTGAAAGTTCGCGTTTTGACTTTCTTGTTGAAGGTTCTGGTGATGCGAGCTTGATAAAGCTCGATCTGCTGCTGGGCCTGCAGACGCTTGTCGTCTAAGGCCTCCAGTTCTTGGAGTCGCTGTCGATGCTTCTCCTCTGTTGTCATCTCGGCGGTCAGGGCGACGCGTAGAGATGGAATTTGGATTTCCAGTGGGAGGACAGCTTCACATCCGTACACCAAGGAAAATGGCGTGGCTTTAGTTGGGGTTCGCACGGTCGTACGATATGCCCATAAGCATTCACCCAACTTATCGTCCCAGTCTCGTTGACTTTTCGAGACGAATTTCTTGAGAAGCTTGCCAATAGTCTTATTGAAAGCTTCCGCGAGGCCGTTGGCGGGAGGATAGTATGCCGTTGATGACACACTCTGGATTCTGAACTTAGCACAGAATCTCTGGAAAGCCTGGCTGATGAACTGGGGTCCATTGTCATGGACGATCCGCCGAGGCACACCGAAGCGATAGATAACGTGATGTTTCACGAACTTGATCACGTTAGACGATTTTACCTCTTTTAGAGGAACAGCTTCGGCCCACTTGGAGAAGTAATCGGTTATTGCTAGAATGAACCGATGTCCTTTCGACGATGGTGGGCTGATGGGGCCAACCACGTCCATCCCCCACATTTCGAACGGCCAAGTAGAGGTCGTAGAGTGGAGATACCCTGGTGCTTGATGGATGAAATCGCCATGTATTTGACAGGCGTGACATCTCTTAGCGAGGGAGATGGCGTCGACAATCATCTTGGGCCAATAGTAACCCAATCTTTGGAGTCGGTTTGCCAGCTTCGGGCCAGGTTGATGAGCTCCACAAATACCATCGTGGGCTTCTTTCAACACTTCACGGGCTTCTTTTGATGAGAGGCACCGGAGCAGGATCCCGTCATGCGATCGACGGTACAGTGTTCGCGTGATCGCATTATAGTAAAATTTGGGGGCTTTCCTCCGAATGGCGGCCGCCTCTTTGGTGTCTTCAGGCAGGATGCCGTATAAGACATAATCAATATAGGGAAATCGCCAGTCTTTAAGCTCTGGAGCGGCTTGACACTTCAAGTGTTTCTTTACCGCGACGATCTCCTGTTGACCCTGGGTAGTCTCCGGGGGAAATTTTTGGACAGTATAGGTCGTGGCTATAGACGAATACTTTCTCCATTGCTCCTGCTGGGAGAGCTAGGGAAGCTGCGAGAGATGCGAGGGCATCTGCATGCGCATTTTGGCTTCGCGGCACATGGTCGATGTAGAAGTTTGAAAACTTCTCCGCCATGTGGATTGTCGCGTCGTAGTAGGGTACTAGATCTTCATGTCTGACCTCATACTCTCCGCGAACTTGGCTGACGATGAGTTTGGAGTCACCGTACGCCTCGAGATTTTTAACGCCAATCTCATCGGCGAATTGCATCCCAATCAGGAGAGCGTTGTATTCCGCCACATTGTTGGAACAGGGTTCGGTTAACGAGATAGCCCGGGGGATCACGTAGTTTTGTGGGGAGACGAGTACTACTCCTACCCCCGCTACTGTGTGTCCCTTTGGGCTTGCCCTTGATGCACCATCGAAGAAAAGTTGCCATACTTGTCCTTCGAATGTTGCCTGAGTCAGGCATACTTCAGCGACCTCATCTGGGAGATCCTCATAAAGTTTGGCTGCCCTCGGATCTGGGTGTTCGGCTAAGAAGTCCGCCACCGCTTGTCCTTTAATGGCCTTCTGTGGCAGGAAGTGCATCTCATATTGAGAGAGCAATATAGCCCATTTCGCCAGCCGGCCATTCAATGATGAAGGCTTTGTCATAAGCAACCTCAGGGGGTTGACTTTTGATATGACATTTATAGTTTGGCCTACCAGATAATGTCGCATTTTCTGAATAGCGAACACCAAGGCCAAACACTCCTTCTCGATCGGGTTGTATCGATGTTCGGCCCCGATCATCGTTCTACTGAGGTAGTAGATTGCTTGTTCTCGTCCTTGGTCATCATTCTGAGCTAGTAGAGCTCCCAAAGAATGATCCATCGATCGGACGTACACCAGGAAGGGTTTTCCGGATACCGGAGCTGCAAGTACTGGTGGTTGGGTGAGGTATCGTTTGATCTCCTCGAATGCTTGCTGGCAAGCGTCGTCCCATATGAACGAGACTCCCTTCTTCATCAGCTTAGCGAAGGGTTGGCATCTTCCGGAGAGATTTGAAATAAATCTGCGGATGTATGCCAGTCGTCCCTGCAATCCTCTGAGCTCCCTGAGGCTTCTTGGAGGTTGCATTTCCTGAATGGCGCGAACCTTCTCCGGATCCAAATGAATTCCGGTAGAGGTTACAACAAACCCTAGGAATTTTCCGCTGGCTACCCCCAGGAATGATTTGGTGGGATTCATCTTCAATTGATGAGCCCGCATGATGTCAAAGACCGCTTTTAGGTCCGCTATGTGATCGCCTTTAGTGCGGCTTTTCACCGCGATGTCATCGACATAGCACTCCACCGTTTTGCGTATCTGCTGGTGAAAAATGGCATTCATAGTCCTTTGGTATGTTGCCCCTGCATTCTTTAGTCCGAAGGGCATGACGGTGTAGCAGTATACTCCTAGAGGTGTCCTGAAGGAGGTATGCTTTTCGTCGTCAGGGTACATCTTGATTTGATTGTAACCTGAGAATCCGTCCATAAAGGACATTCGCTCGAACCCGCATGTATTGTCAATCATGACATCTGTGATTGGCAACGGGAACTCGTCTTTGGGGCAGGCCTCGTTTAGATCGCGGAAGTCGATGCAGATCCGGATCTTCCCGTTCTTCTTAGCAACGGGGACAATGTTAGCTACCCAGTCGGGATGTTGTTCCTCCCTGATGAAGCCAGAGTCAATGAGCTTTTTGACTTCTGATTGAATGGCTTCCATTACTTCTGGACGAAACCGTCGCTGCTGTTGCTTGACGGGCTTTACATCCGGACTGATGTTGAGGCGGTGCATAGCCACTTGAGGATCGAGTCCAGGCATGTCCTCATAATTCCAGGCGAAGACGTCTATATACTCTTGTATAAGAGATATTAGATCCTTCTTCTCTGATGGTGACAGGCCGTCACTTATGAAGATGGGCTTAAGATTAGCATCATCTCCTAGGTTGATCTGAACAACCTTGTCTTCTGTGGGTGGCTCACGCTGTTCGAAGCGGATATCCCAGAGAGCATTCAGGTGTTTGATCCAGGGGTCTGTATCTGACTGGATCATTTCTTCGTCTTCGTCTTCCAGATGGTTTGTTGAAGCCATGTTTACTGAAAGCCCTTTGAAGATGTTGCCAATACTGACATCTGATTCCCACGATGACGTGTCTGAAGAGTGATCATGGCCTGATGGTTCCTCGGAATCAGGGGCTGACGGGATCGGAGTTGATATATAGCCCAACCCCTGCGGGTCTGATGATAATAATCAGGTGCTTTCCCTTTTGGCACAAAAGATCGGAGCAACGATCTCCTTCCTTTGCCGAAGTTCAACCCGGGTCCGCTGGCTAGATCATACCCCATACGCTTCATCATCTTGAGCGCTTTTGGTTCATAGTGATTGAACTGCGGGGGCTCTTCTTCGCCTTCTGATTCATCATGGGTGTTGGTTGAGACGAGCCTCGCCCAAAAAGTATTGGTCTTTGGCCTTTTCGTCTGACTGGAACCATGAATACAGATTCTTGTGCATCACCATCATCCTGGTACGTCCCGAAGGATGATTTTATTGGTACATGCAATGATGTCAAAGCACCCATTGCCGACCATACATCCTCGTCTACGCCGGTACTGGTATCCGACGGTATTGAATCAGACTCACACACAGGAAAGTACGCGAAATCTAAATCTTCATTAATATACCAACCGCCTACATCGTCGGTGGTATCAACATCGAGCTTATTAGTGCTCTTTACAAGTGGTTCTAGCTCCCACATGCACTCTTCTTTTTCGGGCTCGATGTCAGCCTCGTTACCAGAGTCTGGCTCCTCTGGTTGCGGGGTTTCATTATTCTCCTCATATAAGAGGGAATCCGTGAAATAATTCTCGACCCCTTTGAACGGATGCCTTTCGGCAATCAACGTTCGGACCTGTCCGCTCTCGTCAATGTATTTCATGACTTGATGGAGAGTGGAGGGGACGATGGAATTTTGGTGAATCCATGGTCGTCCCAGCAACAGGTTGTAAGACGTGTCAGCGTCAATGACGTAACACGTTACTTCTGATTTGAGGCTCCCGATCCGGCATTTGAGCTTGATCTTCCCCATCGGGCGGGAGCTGTTGGCATTAAACCCATAAATAGTCGTCTGGGTAGGGCTCAGACGATGGGTAGGAATGCCCAGAAATTGCATGACCCGGCGAGGTATGATGCTTAGTGCGGACCCAGGGTCTACCTGAATGCGATTCACCTCGGATGACCCGATATACCCCGTGAAGTATAGGGGTCGGTCATGCTTCCCTTTAACCTGCATGTCATCTTTTGTGAAAGAGATGCAGGGAGCATTTGGGGAGGTGTGGAGGCAATCCTCTACATCTTCCTCCCTCGGTACGTGGGTCAGAAAGGCCTCAGCGTTTGTCAGGGCTTCTTGTAGAGCTTCTCTGGTTGACTTTGATAGCCTCAGGAGCTCATACAAGGTAATGCGTGCTGGGATGTTGGCTAACTGAGCCAGCACATCGAAGCGGTAAGGTGTCGAAGGTGTCGAAGATCCTTCCGCTGCACTTCTTGAAAGAACCCGAGAAAACCGAGTTTCTTTCTGTTTCTCCACGGGTGGTTTTGTGGAGGGCTGAGCTGGCTCTACAGCTGGTTGAGGAGGGACCACCGCCTTTTCGCCGTACTGCTTCAAGTACGCCTGCCCTGAACGGGTGCCTGCTGTCGGTTGGTTGGGCTCTGCCGCCAGGACTATTGTTTCCTCTTCTGAGTCGGTCAGCGAAGGAACATCAGCGTCTGCTTCCCGGGAAGAAGCGCAGATCACGTGGCAAGATGATGCCTTCCCCTTGCCTTTGGACTTCCTGTTGGTCACAGTCGTCCATTGTTGCTCGTCGACGAGGTCAGGGTGGACCCACATGATTTCCCCTTGAGGTGTAGGGACGGGTACCAAGCCTTTCTCCTGCTGCTGATGAGGGTCTGTATTGACCACTCTCAATTCTCCTTTCGGGACAGATATCACTCCCACGGGCATCGGAGGTCGTGTCCCAAAGTGGAGCATCGACGTCATGTTGGCCGTCATCTTCTTCTGCTCTGGTCGGAGTTTTAATACCTCCGCGTCAATCAGGGCTTGAAGGACGTCCTTGAAGATGTAGCAGCTCCTGGTAGGGTGCCCGAGCATCCTATGGTACAGGCAGTAGTTGGGATTGTCGGTCTTGCCGACTTCTTCCGGGCGCCTGATTTCAGGGAGCTTCAGTCGATTGCTCTTGTTGAGTAGTTTGAAGAGCGAATCGACGTGTTCCTCCTTGAAGGAATACTGCTTGTTGGGGCGTGGCTGGCTTGAAGAGCCACTTGCCCTGCCTGTTTGAGGTTTGGTGGGAGATTTGGTCTCCGTCGCTAAATTATCCTTCCGTTTGGTTTGGAGGGATGTGTCTGGTGCACGCCTTGTCGACCTCTCTGGCCTGGGCTTGCCTTCTTCCGCTCTGACGCGGGCAACAATCTCCTCAGCCTGTTCACCTTGCTGGACTAATTGTTTCCAGGTGCGGCTTTCAGCAACTCCTATCTGAGCAAGGAGTGAGGTTTGGAGATTGTGGCGACATGTTTCCACCAGGGTGGCCTGGGTCATGCCGCTTGGACATCGGAGTGCCGTGTTCCGAAATCTTTCTACGAAAGACTTAACGGACTCTCCCTTTCGCTGTTTGGTAGCTAAAAGGGTAGGCATTGTGACCTCCGAATCATCTTCAAAGAAGCGTGTTAGAAACAGCTTCTCCAAGTCGCCCCAGTTCTTGATGGAACCTTCCGGGAGCTTCATAAACCATTCAAAGGCCAACCCTTTTAGGGTGCCAATGAACAGTCGCGCCAATATAGCGTCGTTATCTACCACATTCCCAGTTTGGGATTTGAAGTAGTAGATATGCTGGTTGGGTGATCCCTTCCCGTCAAATGCTTGGAGAGTTGGAGCCTTGAACTTAGGAGGGTACGGGACTAAGTCCCACTCGGCCGGATAGGGCCGGACCACTCCAGCTTCTTGGAGATCTTTACGACTGGCAAGGGCGTTGAGTCGTTGCTCCAGTAGGCTCATTCTTTGATCTTGAGCCTTCTCCGAGTCCGGGTTGCTTCCTGCATGCGCTGAAGGCTGGGACACATCTGGAGTAGATCGTCGTGTCCTTTCGGAAGGATCGGAGGGTGGACTTTCTCTCCTTCCCCTTCTTGCTCTTGGCCTTCTAGGAGGAGATCTCTCTCTCTCTTCGAGCAATTTCTCAAGCATGTGCTTGAGACCGTCAATGGTTCTCTGCTGAGAGGAGAGTATTTGCATTTGGTGCTTCTGCATCTGCACTAGATGCTTAGTTGTCTCCTCAGGAGCGTCTTCTTTATCCTCAGGAGCATCTGCCATGTAGGCAAAAACTCCCCTTTCACCGGAAGAGTTCGAATCTTGCGACTCTATCACTACGGAGTGAGAGTCGTCCATCCTAATGCCGCGGGATAAGGCATTATAGTCAATTGGGGGGATGGTCCCTGTCCTGTTACGGGTATGTCGATACACCCCTTCTGTCTCAGAGTTTGACCCCTCTGAATTGA
Organism: Agave tequilana; assembly: GCA_038442645.1. Lineage (NCBI taxonomy): Eukaryota > Viridiplantae > Streptophyta > Magnoliopsida > Asparagales > Asparagaceae > Agave > Agave tequilana. The sequence continues at coordinate 210,025 of JAVJIF010001244.1, forward strand.
CCATTGGTTGTTTTCCCCTGCTTCTGCTTGTCATATATGCAGTAAGCTCCGGGTATTCGACATCAGGGAAGGTTCTCCTTCGGTGGGAGCGTCTTCTTTTGGCTGACGGAGGAATCAGGGTCAGCTGTCTAATCAAAGATGGCTGGTGCACGCCTGATTCGCAATGGCATCCAGAGAGCATCTGGATGAGTTGTTGACAGCAGCAAGAAGAAGTGGCCTGATTGGCACTTCTTTTCCTTGTCAAATAATCCCTCAAATCCGTGGGAGGGGGATTAAATAGACTGGCCTCACAACGTCGAAGACGGGGGGCAGTCGTGTGTTGCGCTGTCTGAACGCAGGTCTCAGAAACGCGGTGGTCACGCTGTTGCGTTCCGCGCGTCTGGCGTCTCTGTTGAGACGAGACGCGGTTCTCGCGTTGTTGTCTGCTGCGTTGGAGCAGAGAGACTTGAGGCGTTACGCGCGTCTGGCGTCTCTGTTGAGACGAGACGCGGTCCTCGCACTGTTGTCTGCTGCGTTGGAGCAGAGAAACTTGGGAGATAGTGGGCTGCTGGGCCCTACGCCTGGGGGCGCATGCGTCCTGCGTTTGATGAGACGCAGAAGCTTCGCTTTGGCGTTTGGCAAGTTGGTCTTCGGCAGACACAACTTGAGGAGTCTCGCGTTTGGGTCGCCAAACGCGGATCTCTCGCACTGGTCGGGGTGCGGGCAAGGCATCAGATTGAACGCCGCGTCCAACCCCAGTCAGAAAACCATCGGTTCCGACCGAGTGTTGACGCGCGCGTCTTCTCAGTCGACGCTCGGCATTCCGATTGCGTCGTGGAGGAGGAGAGAAGCCAACAATTTCCTGGTTTGAAGAACCAGGGATGTTCACCACGCGGGTCTCTTGAGAGACGTTGACGCGGGGTTTCTGCGCGACGCGGTTGGTCGCAGCAGTAGTTGTGCCGGGGACCACGCGGGCCTTCTGGGAGGCGTTGGCGCGTGGGTTCTGTGCGTCGCGGTTGATCGCAGCAGAGGCGTTGGATGTCACGCGGGCCTTCGGGGAGGCGTTGACGCGTAAGCCGGACGCAGCACAGTGGGTGACAGCAGCGTCCGATAGAGCCACAGATAGGGCTTCGGGAAGCTGTCCACTCGAGACCCTGCGGCAGACGCGGGTCTTTGGGCTCTTGGAGCCAGAAGAGAGAAACTCTTCGTACTTCGCCTGGTCGAACTCAACGACGAGTGATTCGACCATCTTCCCCTTACGGAGAACGTCATCCTGCACCACGATGTGCTCATCGGTCACGAATGTATTCCCCAGCGGAGTCGCCATCTCTTGTTCGGTACGGAAAGAGATTTGCCGTAAAATTTCCTTGAATCAGTTGAAAGATTACAACAAAACAATATTCCGACTACAAGGGAGGGAGGATGCTTGAGTCTTCCCTTTGTTTAAGGCTGGGTTCTTCGTGTGGCGATGGAGAGTGAATCTTGTTCTCCGTTGACCAGATGACCGTCCTGGACCGTCGGGGGTCTTCTCTTCGGCCGGTAGGGGAGTAACTCAGCTCCGTCTACCAAACTCTCAAAGAGGAGGTAAGCGAAGAGCGGTTAGTACTCAGTAAGCCTGCTGAAGAGTCTTCTCTCTTGTTGGCGTCGTGCTTCTCTCAAAATCTCCGACCTTTGGATTTAATTTGCTCGCCCGACCCTTCTCTGATTCTGGATTCAAGAATGCCCGACCCCTCTCCCTTTGGATTCAATCAATCGACCCTTCCTTCATAGCCAACAGGGCTATTTATAGGGGTCTTAAGGGGTGATCGTGCCCCCTAAAAATGCGCCTGAACGAGGGGCCGTTACCCGCTATACGCGCGGTAACTGACCTCCACGATCTGGGGCGGTTGCAACTGAGACGCGGGCTTTGAACCGACGCGCCTTGATGCTGAGACGCGGGCTTCAGGCCGACGCGCCTTGATGCTGAGACGCGGGTTTTGAACCGAACGCGCCTTGAAGTTGAGACGCGGGCTTCGGGCCGACGCGCCTTGATGCTGAGACGCGGGCTTCAGGCCGACGCGCCTTGATGCTGAGACGCGGGTTTTGAACCGAACGCGCCTTGAAGTTGAGACGCGGGCTTCGGGCCGACGCGCCTTGATGTAGAGACGCGGGCTTTGAACCAAACGCGCCTTGAAGTTGAGACGCGGGCTTCGGGCCGACGCGCCTTGATGCTGAGACGCGGGCTTCAGTCCCTTGCGTCTAATGTTTAAGACTGCTTCTTTGATGGCTTGCCTGGTTAGTCATTTTTAGACAGCCTACAGAACCCCCTCCAAAGTTTCCGATATTCCGCAGTTGAATGGGACGGATTTCGGAATAGTTTGGACTTAAACCGCGTTCGCCTTTGTGACTGGACTGTTGATGCTTCGGGTTTGACCTTATCCGAATTTGGTCTTCGTGAGTGTACTGTTGAACTCTTAGAAGCCATCAGAGTCGATCGTGTTGAGTGTCTAGATACACAGCCTAGACCTCCCCAATTGCTTTTAGTCTGTCACGGGTGCGTTTTTGGCTGGGAGTAGTTGGTTGTCTGTTGGCGCCAGTGTACCGTTGAACTGTCTTGCAGACGCATAAGACTGGACGCAGGCTCCTTTTTGAAAAGCAGAGGCTGCTTTGAAGACGCAGCTTCCATAAAATAGACGCGATGTTTGGCCAGACGCGAACTCCTTAGAGGAGACGCGATCTTCCGAACGCACTCTTGGAAATGCTGACGGGGCATGTCCGGTGCGTTTTCTGGGCGCGGACTCTATGTTGTCATGATTACGCCGCCAGCTGGCCTGGGGAAACGGCGAAATTTCGCCTTTTGGCGCGCGGATCTCGCGGTTCATTAAATGAACTGCTCCACGTGTCAATTTTTAACTCGTGGCGAGGTTGCGACGCATGATCTTTGCCACCGGAAATGATTTTGTTACATGCGTCAAGCGACGATTCGCTGCAGCGTCCCTTGGGTCACGCGCCGCGTATCTCTGCGAATCCCTGTGCCTATAAAAGGCAGCAGTTTGGAGAGACTCTTCTTCTTCTCGCGCTTGCTAAGAACTTTAGAAAAACATATTCTCCTCCCTGTTCCTCTGTTTAACCTCGGATCAAATTCGCCATGGCACCAAAGATTAAGCCGACCGCTTCTTCCTCAAAGGCGACCACCACCGAGGCCCGGAGGGGCAGCTCTTCCTCTGCGCAGGACTTCGTCCTCCAAGGTCTCCAAGGTAGTATGCCGTCTAGGCAGAACTTCACCTTTAAGAACTTTAACACAGAGAATGTTTGATTCCCCAGACGCAGTCTTTGGGATGATAACCGGGGCGCGGATTAGACAATCTGACGCCCAAGGACTCTGCACTTCGGGTCCTTCACTTAGAATATTTCTAACTGTGAAGGTCTCTGGACGCAGCTTACAGAACGCAGATTTGATTTTCGCGTTTTGTGTCATCAGGCGCCAATTTGATGAATCTGGCGTCTGAGTCCGGGCAGAGTCAAGTCTTGGCTTGCAGAACGCGGATTTGATCTTCGCGTTCTGTGTCATCAGGCGCCAATTTGATGAATCTGGCGTCTGAGTCCAAGTACTTTGGAATTTCATAAGTATTGGTTTGTAGAACGCGGAATTGATCTTCGCGTTCTGTGTCATCAGGCGCCAATTTGATGAATCTGGCGTCTGAGTCCAAGTACTTTGGAATTTCATAAGTATTGGTTTGTAGAACGCGGAATTGATCTTCGCGTTCTGTGTCATCAGGCGCCAATTTGATGAATCTGGCGTCTGAGTCCAAGTACTTTGGAATTTCATAAGTATTGGTTTGTAGAACGCGGAATTGATCTTCGCGTTCTGTGTCATCAGGCGCCAATTTGATGAATCTGGCGTCTGAGTCCAAGTACTTTGGAATTTCATAAGTATTGGTTTGTAGAACGCGGAATTGATCTTCGCGTTCTGTGCTTCCTGACGCAGAGTTGCAGGTCTGGACGCGGATTTGATAATTCCTGCGTCCAGTATCTCTTCTGCGTTTAGATTATAAACACTTAGTATTTCTCTTTGCTTTTGGTAAAGCATCTGACTTAAGTGTTTTTATCTTTTTGCAGCGCCGCAACCTGCTACTTCACTCCCCAAGATACGCCATTTTGGGCATGTAGGTGGTGCTGACCGGAACCTAACCTTTGTGCTGCAAAGGACTGTCCCTGTGACTGCCGACCAGTCGCCGGCTCGTGAGAAGAAGCTCTCGAACGTCGATATGAGGACTCTTCGAGTGCTTATGACCGATGCAGCATTCATCACGGATGATGGCATTCAGCTGGAGAAGCCCGCCTTCTTCTTCGGGGATCATATCCACGATGGCGGCCATCGCGTGCACGAAGGGACACACGGCCTCTTTCTTTCTTTTTCCACAAAACAAAGATCCTAATTGTTTAGGATAGAAGATATGGCTCAAGTGTGGAATCAAAGTGTTTTTGGAAACAAGCAACAAAGAAAAATCTTTGGGAAAATACTTGCAATATGATAGAATTGAAGATCTAAGCAAAAATCCCAAAAACCTATTTTTCTTTGATTTTCCAAAAACCCAAAAACAAATAAGATGAAATCTTTTTGGCTTAAAACCCTTTAAAAACTCTTTTAAACACTAGAGAAAGTCTGGAATTTTTAGCTCTAAAAATCTTAGCCAAAACAATGGAGAAATGGGGTATATATAGCCCCTAGGAAAAACTAGCCGTTAGGCTGATGTGGCAGCCTGATAGACTGCCGGTCGACCGGCCCGGTCGACCGCCAACGGTCAGAAAAGTGACCGTTGGGCACTAGCGGTCGACCGGCCCGGTCGACCGAAACATCCTGAGAGTTGAACTCTCAACTCGGTCGACCGGTCCGGTCGACCGACTACAATGTGTAGCAAGTGTGCACGTTTGTGCACATCGGTCGACCGACCCGGTCGACCGGCCACTTGGTGCGGTCGACCGGTCCGGTCGACCGAACTGGCCTGGCAGGCACAGTGCAGAACTGCACAGATACGGGATTTGAAAATAGGTCTTTTCACTCAATAAAAATCCCATAAAATCACAGTAAATCTAAAAAATAGTTTTAATCACAATAAAAACTGTTTTTCTAAAAAATTGTTTTTCTAAAACTTGTTTTATCATTTTACTTTGATAACCAAACTTGTGATAAAAATTTCAAGACATATATTAATCATATCAATTCAATTTTGTGTCTTGCCAATTTTATCAAAAACAAAACTTGTATTTTATCAAACTAGAATTTTCCAAAACATGAATAGGGATATCAAAATAAGTTTGTTTACCAAGTTAAAGCATGTATGTATAAATAGAAAACATCTACTATACATATAATATATGTAAACTTGTTTTGATCAACTATTCATAAAAATCAAATATCAAATCATAAAACGTGTGTGTTTTGTGTTCACTTGAGCATATCAACTAAACTAAGCTTTACAAATGGATCTAAAAACTCTATCTAAACTAGGATACCTAAGTCTTCTTGACGATCATCATCTTCAAGTAGACTTGCTCCAAAACTCCATCCATGGGCTAGACAAAGTTGTGAACTTGAAGCTTTGACCCTGGAATCACCATGAATAGCTTCTAAACTCCTTGTTGAAGCTAATCACCAACTAATATCCTGTTAATGATCTGAAACTTAGAAACACAAGAATATTAGTAAACATAACTACATGAGTGTTGATCATCATCAAAACTAGAGTGGAAGGCCATTGGGCCAACAATCTCCCCCTTTTTGATGATGACAAAACTCATGGAGTTATATATGCATGGATTAAAGATAAGCTTCAAGGAAGCTCCCCCTTAACTCATGCATAGGGATAAACAATAAATATATGCAATGAATATTAAACATGAAACATGCATATGCATAAACAATAAATGGTTCTAGATATCAAATGGAATATTCAAAACAAAATAAGCTCTAGATACCAATTACAAAGCAAGCTCTATAAATCAAATGGAATATTCAAAACAAAATAAGCTCTAGATACCAATTACAAAACAAGCTCTATAAATCAATTAAACTTAATATTCTTGAGATTAAAACATAATATATGCATAAACATAAGCATGCATCATATAAAACACAAACATAAGCATGCATCATATAAAACACAAATACTTCTCCCCCTTTTTGTCAATCATCAACAAAGGGGTAAACAATCAAAACCATAGATAAAATGAGGGGTAAAAATCTTTCTCCCCCTTTTTGTCAATCAAAACAATGCAAACAATGTTCTTCCCCTTTTGTCTAAAACAAAAACAAAATCAATAAGGGGTGACTACAAACATGATATCAATTAAAAAATATGTCAATGAAGCATCTTGATACCAATAAATAAGGATCAATATATGTTATATGCTATATACATTCATGAAGAGGAAGACGTTAAGTTAGCTTCCCTACACATATGCATTACATGAAGAAAGGATGACAAGCCCCAATTCACATAACACATATTATGTAATGCATAAGAGGAGATGTGAAGCTCCCCCTACACACGTATATCATATAAAGAAGAGTTGTCAACCTCCTCAATTTATAATATACTCAACATGAATCTATATGTAAGAGAGATGTTAAGCTCTCCTTGCATATAGGAAATACAAATCAAAACAAATTTTGAATTTCTTAAATATGATACCAATTGTAAATATTTTACCAATTGAAAAGATTTTACATAGAAACATTGATACCAATTGTAAGAATTGTTCATTTTAAAACATATAATTTGATGATGATATCATATGTTTAAAATAACAACTTTTAATCATAAAGAGTGGGAGTACAAATACCAATTGAAATACAAAATCAAATTTTCTCCCCCTTTATGAAATACAAACTAAAGTCATGCATAGTCTTGATATCAATTTAAAAGTAATCAATTTAAACAAAATTGAAACTCAAGCACTAGCATAAACACAAACATATATATATGTATGAAAATAGATACCAATAGAAATTGATATACTTGGAATTTAAAGCATACATACATACAAAACATATATGAGTATACAAGAAGATCAAAATGATACCAATTGAAAGAGTTCAATGATACCAATTGACATAACAATAAGTTCAAGTGTATACATCATATTCTCTACCACCCAATCATAATTCAAGTTTTAAAGATTTTCAATTTAGGGCATACATGAACATGATCTCCCATCCTACCGCCCTTGGAAGGTAGGGGTTTTCAAAGATAGATTTGAAAATGTAGTTTTGTTTGAAAATCACTACCAAAATGAAGAACACCGCAACTAGTTAAATGGAAAACTTGTTAACTAGCACGAAATCCTTCAAGTAAGGAATAAAACAAAATTGAAATTCACATGATAATCATCACTCTAACCAATAAAGCATAACTCATGAGAAACAAAACATGAGCAATAGATATGAGTGTACAAATAATATGTGAAGATCATAATTATGAAAAATATTTCATTAAGCTCAATTATTCCTTAAAACATAATTCCATCAAAAACATGAAAAATCATATAAGGCTAAATTTTCAACAAAGCAATTTTCATTTCAAGATATATGTATGATTTGTCAACACAAGAAGTATACATACATATCCCTTAAACACACTTTGAGTCCATATATATAGATTTGCATGAAAGGCAAATGACTCAAGAGGTATACATGTATATCTTAATGTTTTGGCAAAATAAACATATACATGAAATCAAAACTCATATAAATCCAAAAATATGAATACAAGTCTAAAATGTATGGATCATCAAAACTAGACTATACTAGCACATCTAATGGGTTCAAATAAGCATTCAATTCCAACTACATATAGATTTATTTGTAGCCCACTCTATGTACAAGTATATAACTAGTCTTAATGAAGACTAACACTTAAACAAGTGATCTTAACAAGAAGCATCAAAACAAATACAAAAATCATCATGATAAACCTAAAACATGACTACTATGTAAATTCATATGTATTAGATTCATGATGTACATTATAGCTCAAACAAAAGTGAGAACACTAATTATGGGTTCATATAAGCATGTGTGTCTCAAATACTATATATGTATGTCAAGGATCTAATAAACATGGAATGAACATACTAATCCATAGACATCAAAAACATGCTTCAAACAAAGAATATTAAAAGCATGTAATAAATAATACGGAGTTAGGAATTGTTACCAAACCTAGAGGGCAACTCTCCTTGTCTCCAAAACTTGGTGGTCCTCTCCACCATCTCTTCCCTTGAAAGTGATGCATCCAATAGATTTCCTTTAAGTCCGGAACGCATCCACTCCAAGGTGTCATCACTCTCACGTCATGTGAGAGCCCACACCTACATCAAAAATAATAGGAGGGGTGGTCTTTGGTACCCACATCTTATTGGGTCCATGGGGGTTAGTCCCTTCTCTAACCCAAACAAATTTCTTTGCTAAATTAGTAGTATGTAATCTATCAAAACAAAATTTAGCAAGGTGGCCCTTACGTCCACAATGTGTACATGAGTACACATGAGCATACATGTGTTGATGGTGTCCGTGAGGAGCATGTGTATGCCGTGTATGGTGTGCATGCATAGATGATGGAACTTGTTTCTTTCGAACCAAGGATTCCAATCGTGAGTGGTTCATGGCACATTGGCTCATAGTGGAGCCCAAACAATCCATTTTCTTCTTTAACAAATTTATATCATTTTCGAGCATAGAAGAAGTGGAACATGCAATGGGTGATTTAGGTGAAACTACCCTAGCATGGCAAACATGAGAATCAATCTTATTTTGCAAAAATTCATTTTTCTTTAAACATGCATCCAAATCTTTAAAATTGAAGCAATCTTAATTTTCAAAGAATCATTTTCTTTTAAAACAAAATCAACTTTTGAAGACAAGTTTTCATTTTTCTTCAAAAGAACATGGCAATCATTTTTATTTTTCAAAAAGTTATTTTCTTTAAGTGCAAGATTAAGTTGAGATTTTAATGAATCCCTTTCATTATAGACCTCAACCTTCTCTTGCAAAACATTGGTAAGTCTAGCATGCAAACTCTTATTTTCTTGTTCAATTCTTAGACTCTTCTTTTTCAAAATCTTATAATTTTCTATAAGTTTTTCACAAACAATTGAAAGTTCTTCATTTAAGGCATGGGGATCAACATAATCATTTGAAGAACTAGCACAATCATTACTATCTAGGTGGGATTCCGAATGTACCTCAAGGGAGTCATTCCCTTGGACCATGTAGCATTGTTGTGGTTCGATTCTCCACTAGATTCCTCTTCTTGTTGGATTTGGACTTGAAGCTTGGAGGTGTTGGTGGTTGTCAATTTGTTCCACACTACAAAAGCGGAATCAAAGTTAGAAACACGTAAAAGATATTCTTTAGGTAAAGTGCTTCTAATGGCCTCTAGGGCTTGTGCATTGGCCCCTATATGATTGCAATCACCAAGATAACATCTCTTGGTGGCCGCAAGGAAAACATGCAAACCTAGGGTCTTTAGGTACATGGACATCCTATACTTCCAAATATCAATGTTGGAAGGATCATAGCTAGGTGGGGTCATGAAGTCCATGGTATAAACTAAATGTGTGCAAACAAGCAAATGCAAATGAGATTAGCAAGCAGATGGATCACTCCTAGGATGTTAAGCCTAAGTATCAGGAGCACTAGCTCTGATACCAATTGAAAAAACACCTAGAGGGGGGGTGAATAGGTGTAAGTGCTAATCTAAGAAACTTAATGCAAACTAAGTGCGCTAAATGCGGAAGCTAATGCAAATGTTGCACAAACTTGATACAATACAACAAGTGTAGCCGAATTCCCCTTGCGAGGCTCTGGACTAACTCCTCTTGATTCCCCTTGAAATGGGTTGAGGTGCTATGTGAAGCTCTTGTTGGATGAGTACAAATTAGGCCCACACACACAAGCAATTCAAGCAATATGAAATATGTGCACACACAATCAAGCCAAGCATATAAGAACGAATTGCAATATAAAAGATGCAAGGCAACACAAGCAATGTATAAGATATGTATGCAATGAATGAATGATGCTTGCACAAAGTAAAGAGAGTAAGGTTTAGAGAGACAATGGATCAAACGCTAACACAAAGATTTGTTTCGAGGTTCGAGCACCTTGCTCTACATCCCCGCCTACACCACCGTGTAGGATTTCCACTATCTCAACTCCCACCGAGGGAATCTCTACCAAAAAGGATTTCTTACAACTCTAGGAGTACCTAACTCCTCTCTCAATACAACCTCCACCGAGGCCAACAACAACCAACAACAACACCTCTACCAAAGAGGCTCACAACCAATCTCAATCACCTCACACTTGAGGGATACAAACCAATCACCCGATCACCTCTACCTAAGAGGGATACAACAAGAATAAGGGTGTACAACTTAGAGGTTACAAACAACAACCTCAAAACTCTCTCTTTCTTTCTTTTTCAACAAAACAAAGATCCTAATAGTTTAGGATAGAAGATATGGCTCAAGTGTGGAATCAAAGTGTTTTTGGAAACAAGCAACAAAGAAAAATCTTTGGGAAAATACTTGCAATATGATAGAATTGAAGATCTAAGCAAAAATCCAGAAAACCTATTTTTCTTTGATTTTCCAAAAACCCAAAAACAAATAAGATGAAATCTTTTTGGCTTAAAACCCTTTTAAAAACTCTTTTAAACACTAGAGAAAGTCTGAAAATTTTAGCTCTAAAAATCTTAGCCAAAACAATGGAGAAATGGGGTATATATAGCCCCTAGGAAAACTAGCCGTTAGGCTGATGTGGCAGCCTGACAGACTGCCGGTCGACCGGCCCGGTCGACCGCCAACGGTCAGAAAAGTGACCGTTGGGCACTAGCGGTCGACCGGCCCGGTCGACCGAAACATCCTGAGAGTTGAACTCTCAACTCGGTCGACCGGTCCGGTCGACTGACTACAATGTGTAGCCAGTGTGCACGTTTGTGCACATCGGTCGACCGACCCGGTCGACCGGCCACTTGGTGCGGTCGACCGGTCCGGTCGACCGAACTGGCCTGGCAGGCACAGTGCAGAACTGCACAGATACGGGATTTGAAAATAGGTCTTTTCACTCAATAAAAATCCCATAAAATCACAGTAAATCTAAAAAATAGTTTTAATCACAATAAAAACTGTTTTTCTAAAAAATTGTTTTTCTAAAACTTGTTTTATCATTTTACTTTGATAACCAAACTTGTGATAAAAATTTCAAGACATATATTAATCATATCAATTCAATTTTGTGTCTTGCCAATTTTATCAAAAACAAAACTTGTATTTTATCAAACTAGAATTTTTCAAAACATGAATAGGGATATCAAAATAAGTTTGTTTACCAAGTTAAAGCATGTATGTATAAATAGAAAATATCTACTATACATATAATATATGTAAACTTGTTTTGATCAACTATTCATAAAAATCAAATATCAAATCATAAAACGTGTGTGTTTTGTGTTCACTTGAGCATATCAACTAAACTAAGCTTTACAAATGGATCTAAAAACTCTATCTAAACTAGGATACCTAAGTCTTCTTAACGATCATCATCTTCAAGTAGACTTGCTCCAAAACTCCATCCATGGGCTAAACAAAGTTGTGAACTTGAAGCTTTGACCCTGAAATCACCATGAATAGCTTCTAAACTCCTTGTTGAAGCTAATCACCAACTAATATCCTGTTAATGATCTGAAACTTAGAAACACAAGAATATTAGTAAACATAACTACATGAGTGTTGATCATCATCAAAACTAGAGTGGAAGGCCATTGGGCCAACAAAGGGCATACATAAGTCCCTCCTGTTAGCCTTGCGGCTGGTTCCGTCCACCAAGCAACGGAACAATCCTGGGCCGTGGTCCCGGGTATGTACGGGACCCACTGTAAACATAGTTCGTTGATACCCCCGCTGGTTTCCAATAACAACCTTGCTTTACTCGGATATGGACCTATGTGTGCTGGGACGCTAGTTCACATAGCTAGATATCAGGGTAAGACGAGTAATAATAAGTATCAAGATAATAACCGGCTCTTTAAGTTGTAAGTGGAGGTATGTGGAATGGGACGCATACTGAAGCCTGCAACTTAAACGGCTATGAATCTGTGATATGCCTTACCATATTTGCTTGTCCTGGATTTTACTTCGGATTTTGGGCTTTATGAGTATTATCGTATTAACTGCGCATGCTCTGCTTTATCCCTTGTATCCACCTGCCTCCTGTTCATTTTCTTATCATGCCCTGAGTACAGTCGGGTTGTATGTGCTTGGATTATGGTGACATGAGATAAATGTATATAGATGAGGGTTTCCTTGTTTGGATTATTCCTTCGACGTACTAGTCTTATGGAGCCGTGATCTGAAACCATACAATCAGATTTGCTCGTCCTCGGCTTTACTTGGTTTTATCGCTTTATATATACTCACCCTTGCTTGCCGCTTGGCTTTTGCTTCACCACTCGCCTGGGGAGTTTCATCTGACTCCCCTGGATCCTCATGTCCAGGTCATGGAGCTTGGAGCTTGTGAATTCTCCCAGTTGCTGATCAAAGTGGCGCAGCGGTAGCATGGATCCCCAGCTGACCATCTGAAGCTCTATCCTTCCAGGCCCCCTTGTGTGCCTCTCGAGTTTTCCTTTTGTAAACTCGTGAGTGCCTGTGTACTGTTCATACTTGTACATCTCTTTGTAATCTCGCAATTGCGCCATTATGGTGATGTAATATTATTGTAATATTGGATCACCCCTGGTGATAACTCTGTAATTGTACTCATGTGTTGGAATGTATAATGCACCACTTGCTTCCGTACTCTGATTCTTGCCTGTACTGATGCTTAGCGTATATACGTGAGGGTATTTCTGACCTGCGTATATACGTTGCAGTAACGTCTCCGTACCCTCAGGATCGGGGCGTTACAGGGTGGTATCAGAGCTTAGGCTCTCACCTCCTCAGTACGTCCAGATGGCAAATTAATGGTAAAGGAATTTGCAACTGGAATGCATGAGTCTTGGTTATACAATCCAACTACAAGTACAAAGTTATCCATTCTCTCTTGATAATCTTATCCTTGAATTCTGAAGTTCTCCCATCCTTTCATACTTCAGTTTCTTGTTATTCTTGGACCAACTCGACATGAAAAGATGGGGAAATCATAACGGTTCTGGTTCTTCCTAGGGTAACCTAACGGAGAAAATCTTGATTTGAGACTATTTCTGCAAGATATGATGAGACACGATCAAGTACAAACGAAGGTCCCGCACCAAGGATCATTGGTTGCACTCCGGGAACAGAAGCCAGGCGACATGTTGGATTTCAGGAAATATTAGCCGGCAATCTTTTCAAGCATGGGGGAGCTCTGGATGTATAGCGGTGGCTAGTAAACATGACGGATCTTCTGAAGGCAACTCGAATCCATGACGAGAACTAAGTGGAAATGATCAAGATTCAGTTGAAAGGTATGGCCGGGGCATGGTGGTTGGTAGAAGCAGCGAGACTGCAAAAGCCCATCACTTGGGACTAGTTCTTGAAGAATTTTTATAAGAAGAATCTTCTCTGTAATGGCTCAGAAGGAAATGAAAGAAAGATTTATCAAATTACTGTAAGGAGATTGAATTGTAAATAAGTACACTGCAAAATTCCTAAGGTATAGTCGGTCGGTGTTTTACATGGTGGCCGACAAGGAGAACCGAGCAAGCAATATCTTAGTGAGAAATGAAGATGAAGAGCAAGATGTTTCTTATCTCCAAGCAGCCCAAGAAGTATTCTCAAGTTCCTTTGTCATTATCCAGGAAGTAGAATGGACCCAGAGGAGGAAGATTAGGATGGTTGCAGATGAAGTTAGCGAAGAGACCCTCTTAATTGATGGAAGTTGAAGGCTCAGACAGGCCTCTGGACGCCCTACTAGCTAAGCCATCCCTCCAACCCTGCCCACAACATATGACCGGTGGATATTGTCTGGAGCCGGGCATCTACAACACAACCACCAGAAAGATTATGAATTATGTTGTAAAGTGACTGTCTGTTCAAGGAGACAGAGAACATCGCACTAATCAGATCAACTCATCCATTATTACCATTGGGAAGGAATCCAGGACCTACTGGCAGAATAATCTCGCTTCATCCCCAGCATCAAGCATGGAGTCATACACAAAAGAGACCAAGAGTTAGGACACATGGTAAGGGAAGCAAGCATATAATCTGACTGAAGAGGAAGTCAGGATGCTCCATATGATGGAGTGAGAACAGGAAGGGCACCCTATATCTGAAAAAGGAACCTGAAAGGACTGACCGTAACCATTGTCCCCATTTTTAGCATGTCCGGGAGTTGGTAAATTCTCTATATCATATCCTCCTCATTGTCCTATCACCATCAATCCTAGTCCGTCCTATCTTTCTCCCTATTTCGTGATTCCTATCTCTTCTATTTTGCTATTCTGGTTTTTATAATCTTTATAATCTTTATGCCAACTTAAGATATGTGTTGACTAGTGAGGTGACAGCAGGGCAGATATGGTTCGTTCTCATTATGTTCTGGCATTCCTTGACTCTGGTATATCACACTATCTTATATTGGGCAGATCTTCGGTCTTGCATTATATTCTTATATTTATGGATACATCATGGGAGACTAGTACATCAAGCAGAGTAGTCGTCACTTATATAGTCAGATAGATTGCATCATTTCATGAGGAGTGTCAGTATATAACAACATTTCAGAATCAGGACTCCTGGCAGATAGAGTTATGATATTTTCTATTTTTAATACTCTAATAGCGATCATGATTTCTTCAACTATGTTCAAGGGACTCAGTGTTCTCAGAGCCACTAACTTCTGGCAGTCTTTATCGATTTGGTGGACCATAGGCTCCGCTAGCCTCGCCAAGCGAGGGTCGTGTTCTAGTCACCCGTGAACCTAACCGGGTGTGGGCTTTGCTGCACCCTGGTGCTTAGCATTTAGCGTTGTGTTACGCGCTGGCTTTGCCACGTGAGCTTCGCCATATGCGAGCCTCGTAGAGCATTAGCCTCGCTGCACCCTAATGTTTAACACCTGAGCTGTGCTACGCGATGGCCTCACCTAGGCTTGCTTGGCCCGTGACTAGTTCCTTCAGTGCTTAGCACTCTAGCCGTTCCTCGGATTTCTTCTGCCTAGCGTGCTTTCATGGATCCGCGGAACAAGGTTTTATCGCTGCATCTGAGTTATCGCCATGATCCTTGTCAATGATCCATTCCACCAATCTTGCAGGACTCAGATTATCTTCTACATGTTCCATCTGCAGTCGGGTTACCATTCGGAAGTCAGTATTCAGAATTCTTTAGGGTCATTTTATATTCTTGGTTATGTCTTTCAGAGTTAACAACGCCCAGTATGCAGAAGTTCTTAATTATTGGTCTTCTTGGTTCATGTTCAGTATTATCAGAGTTTTCTTTACCTAGGATGTTCTGGTCTATACTCGGGGAATTATTATGTGTGCAGCGCATCAGAAATTCTACTGCAGACTCTTTATCAAGGACAACATCATGCCATGCAGGGTTTGTATTATATTACGGATTTCAGCAATACGGATTTCTATAGATTTCATCAGCTTTGGTTCATAGTCTGATCGAAGTATTATTGATTATCTCTCCAAGTCAGCTCACTTTATATTATTCAAAATGGGTTAGTCTTTTGAAGTTCTGACAGCGTTCCCTTATGAACAGACATCAGATCAGTATGGCACCGTCAGAGGATGTATACACGGCAGAAGGGCGGATGCCTCTGTCTTGAGTTAGCCGTTCAGTCGATCTGGGAGAACGGCTCATAGTTATTCATATCTTGATTGGCATAATCCTCATTCCTATCTTTTTGTGTTCATTTCACCCCTTATCGAAATTGCGAGGACGCAATTTTTTGTAAGGTGGATGGAGTGTAACACCCCGTTCCCGGAATACGTACTTAGTTGCGTATTCGTATTTTCTGATCGTATTTTTGATTTACTTCCTATATTTGTTTTGTATTATGAATTATTCATATGATCGTATTGCCTTGGATTCGGATTTGTGAACTCGGAGTCAGCTCTAGTCTGAACCGGGGACTCGATCCTAGTAGATTTCTCAATTTGATCTTTTTGTTATTCCAAATTGACCGATTTCAGTTTTAAATACTGTTTTCCAATATTTTGGATTTTCTATGATTTTCTGAAATTTTCCTGAATTAAATTGAAAATCTTCAAAACCGGTGTCGACCAGTACTGCTGACCGATTCTCGGATTTTTAATTTACAAACGGAGTTGAATTTTAAAGAAACAGCTTTCCAGTAACTTCTTAAAATCACCTTTCTATCTAAATACTTTTTCTGAGAATTTTCTAAATTTATCAAAATTTCACTGGATTGGGTGTCGGCCAGTATCACTGGTTGATTCCAGGAATTTTAATTTACAATTGGAATCAAATTTCTAGATTCTGCTTTCATATTACTTCTTAGAATTATATTTTCTTCTTTCAGACATTTTCTGGAATTTTTCAGATTTTATCGAAATCTGGCCGACCCGGTATAGACCGGTATTGACGGTTGACCTTATGATTTTTATTTTGAAAATGAGATTGAATTTCTGAAAATCGATTTCACCAAAAATCAGTTTATCATATTTATTATTTTTGAGAATTTTTGGGAAGCTTTTTAAGTTACTTTATTTTTGGGACTTTTCCGGAGTTTTCGGTGTTTTCCCAGATACCGGAATAGTGTCCAGATATTTTCCCACTTTTTCTCTCTTCTCGCCAAACGCGAGTTTCACTCCTGGGATTTTGCATTTAATGCAGAGATTCTCTCCTCACCTCCCCATGCCGCATTTAATGCACTTCAGATCAACTTCCATCAAGTCAAATCTGACTTTTGTCCTTTTGTTAAACGCAACCTTCGCACTTCCCTGAACGCGGCTTTAAACTCCCGCGTTTGGCTCATTTTGGCCTAAACGCAGGTTTGAGGGCTGCGTTTGGGCGTTTGGAGAAGTGAAACGCAAGTTTCACTTTATCATGTGAATGACAACAACATTATTATAATGTTTTCCTACCCTTTATATATACCCCCACTCTCTCTCTCTCTCTTTCATTAATCATTCCTCCTTCTTCCTTGTTGTTTCCTGAGAACTAAAACAGCAAGCACATCAACCATGGTGCTCCCTCCCATGGCCACCCATCTCTCCATCATTTCTCCACCATTTTCACCCCAAATTCCACCATCATTCTCCCCTCCATCTCCTTCTTCATTCTAACAACAACAACCACCACAACAACACCTCCATACCATCTTCTTCTTCCTCTTTTCACCATGAAACGCCATGAACCCATTAAACTCTATAGCTTCATCACCATCTCCACCACCGTATACACCACCTTAGCCACCATCGACCGCGCCGTCTTCATCTCCTCGTCGTGCTCTTTCCGATGACCTAAAGCTTCGCTCCCCGAAGCTTCGTTTCCAAAACTCCAACTTTGGATATTGAACTGGACTTGCACCATCAACCTCTCTCCTTCTCCGTTAGGGCCGGCCACCTCCGTTGGATTGGGGCCGTGCTCTTCATTATCGGCAAGACTCTTGGGCCGGTACCCTCCTTTTGGATTGGGGCCGAGCTTTATCGCCGTAGATTTTCCGGTAATCGTTCGCGATTATTCCGGTGATCGTTTTGGTGATAATTGGCGATCACTTTAAACAAAGAACTTATCATTATACTTGTGTTTTTATCATCAAACGCAAACCTCGAACATCAGGATCTGCTCTCTGTTTTGCACTCCATTAGTCGACTTGACCCAACTATAAGTCGACTAACCCCTTTGAAACGCAGCCTTATTTCTGAAAGACGCAACCCTATTAGTCGACTACTATCATCCCCTAGTCGACTAACTTTCCTTCTGAAGACGCGGCTCTCTGAGACGCGGCCTTCATTAGTCGACTAACTCATTTGCCTTAGTCGACTAACTTTCCTTCTGAGACGCAGCTTTCTGAAACGCAGCATTACTAGTCGACTTATCCCTTATCTATAGTCGACTAACTCCTTCATAAGTTATGGAGCTTGGAGCTTGGAGCTTGTGGATTCTCCCAGTTGCTGATCAAAGTGGCGCAGCGGTAGCATGGATCCCCAGCTGACCATCTGAAGCTCTATCCTTCCAGGCCCCCTTGTGTGCCTCTCGAGTTTTCTTTTTGTAAACTCGTGAGTGCCTGTGTACTGTTCATACTTGTACATCTCTTTGTAATCTCGCAATTGCGCCATTATGGTGATGTAATATTATTGTAATATTGGATCACCCCTGGTGATAACTCTGTAATTGTACTCATGTGTTGGAATGTATCATGCACCACTTGCTTCCGTACTCTGATTCTTGCCTGTACTGATGCTTATCGTATATACGTGAGGGTATTTCTGACCTGCGTATATACGTTGCAGTAACGTCTCCGTACCCTCAGGATCGGGGCGTTACACAGGCCCCAACGGCTAGTTTTCCAGACTCTATAAAATAGGGCTTTTGAGGGCTGTTTGATTAAGATTTTCAAGTGGGTTTTCACCAGTTTTTCCTGAACTATTTAGAGGTTTTTCTCTACTTGATTTAGAGCAAATATTTCCAATCAAAAGGGGAGTTTTTATCAAGAGTGTAAAAGTGATTCTTTGAGTTTTCCTCCACCACTCTCATCCTTATTTTTCTCACAAACACTTGAGCAATCCATTGTCCTATAGGAGTGTTTTTGTGAGAGGATTTTAGGTGATCAAGAGTTGTGATCACCAAAGTTCTACTTTGTTCTTTGAGGAGGCGGACGTGTGTGTTCGCATTGTTTCGAGTCCTAGTGGGGACTCAGTGTTTCGAGTTCGGGTGCGAACTCCTTGTTTGAGGTGCGACCTCGGCGAGCCGGAGGGCTTGCGGTGTGTACGGACTAGAGAGAGTCCAAGGAGTTCTAGTGGGAACTCGTTGTAGGTATTGCGGCACCGGGTGATCCATTGGGATCGATTATAGTGGAAATCCTTTGTGTGTCGAAGGCGGGGATGTAGAGCAAGTGTGTTCGAACCTCGAACAAATCCCTTATGTTTGCGATTGCTCTCTCTCTCTCTTTGTCTCCTTATTTATATCTTGCATTCAATTATTGTGTTAATCTTTATATGCTTGATATACTTGTGTGCTCATATTGATATACTTGCTTGGGTTTGTTTGCTAACACTTGTATTCAACCAAGAGAGCCAACGCGGCACCTCAACTCTTATCTAGGGGAATCTAGAGGAGTTTGTCCAGAGCCCTTCACGGGAAATTCGGCAACACTCTTGTGTTATACGTAGTGTTTAGTGTAAGAGTTTAATTTAGGTCATAATAGTTTTTACTTCCGCATTATTTGGCATTAAGTGACCATTAGATTAGCCATCACCTATTCACCCCCCCTCTAGGTGAACTTACATATGTATGCTTTAAATTTCAAATAATATCAATTTCTATTGTATTTTCATTTTCATACATATATATAATTTGATTGTGCTTAATTTAAAAGATAATTATATGTTTAAAGTACAAAGTTTGTTTATGCTAAAGCTTGATTTAAATCTTGATTTTCAAATGGTATCTCAATTGGTACTTGCATAAGCTTATGCATTATTTTCATTTGGTATTTTTATTAGTATCAATATTTACAATATACTTCAATTGATATCAATATGTTTCGATTTCTAATTGGGTTTAAATTTCATTTGGTATCAATATGTTTTACCTATTTGGTATCAACATTTACCATATATTTCAATTAGTATCAAAATATAAAATATTTTCTTTCATTGGTATCAAAATGTACAAGTATTTCAATTTCAATTTGTATCACAAATTTCTAATTTCATATGGTATCAAAAATCTTGTGATATCTCAAATTGATTTAAGAAAAATTCAAAATTTATATTGTTTAGTTACAATTGGTTTCTTAAAATTTTGTTTATGTACAAATGATATCTTAAAATTTTATTTAAGAAGATTTCAAAATTTGTTTTAAAGTAACTTAAAAATGTTTTGATATGTATTGTCTATATGCAAGGGGAGCTTAATATCTCTTCTATATATATATTCATGTTAAGTGTATCTTATATTGAGGAGGTTGACATCTCCTCCTTATGTGATACACGTGTGTAGGAGGAGCTTCACATCTCTACTTATGTATTGTATATTATGTGTTATGTGAGTTAGGGCTTGTCATCCCTTCTTCATGTAATGCATGTATGCAGGGAAGCTAACTTAGCGTCTTCCTCTTCATGAATGTATATCGCATATATATCCTTACTATTTTATTTTTTTACCCCTTTGTTGATGATTGACAAAAAGGGAGAGAAAGATTTTGAGTTTATATATGCATATTTGAGTTTTTGCATATATTGAGTTTATGCATCTTATGTTTTACAAAATAGGAAAATGTTTTTGAAAGTTTAAACAAAAGGGGGAGAAGGTTTTTGAAAAAAGAATTTTAGATTTATGCATGTTTCTCTCACCTTATTGATGCATATATTTGTTTAGTTCCATGTACTTCATTGCTATATATATTTATTTATTGTTATACATGAGTTAAGGGGGAGCTTCTATAAAGCTTAACTTTAATTCATGCATATATAACTCCATGAGTTTTGTCATCATCAAAAAGGGGAGATTGTTGGCCTAAAGGCCCATCACTCTAGTTTTGATGATGATTAACTCATGTAGTTATAGTACTAATGATCTTGTGTTTATTTAGTCTCAGATATTAGATCAAGATCTTAGTAGGTGTTTAGCTTCATCAAAGGATTTCAAGTCAAGTTTTGGAGCTAGCACGTGTTGATTCAAGAGCTTATGCATCAAGACCACATCAAGTACTCAAGAGGAGTCTAGCTCTTTGGATCAAAGTTTAGACCAAGTTAAGAAGGAGAAGAAGACTTCAAGTGAAGACCTTCAAGAGAAGACTTGTGTCTAGGTTTGTTTTGTTAAGATTTTGTTTTAGATAAAATGTAAAGGATAGATTAGTTGGTGGATTGCTCAAGTATCATATACACTCACACACAAGATTTAGATGTGTTTTCATCATAGAGTTTTCATTTTAGAAAATACAAAAGAGTTTTCATTTTGAAAAAATACCGTTTTGATTTTTGGAGTTTCATATATACATATATTTTAACCAAAATTATTTTAGTGCTTATTGTCAAAAAAATAGATATTTCATCATATATGTATAGTGGAACATATCCATACACTCTAAGCTTTAAAAGTGTTTAAAATATCTTGTTTTTGTATTTGGAGAAGTTTTGGAAAAATCAATTTGAAAAATACGGTTTTTGTTTTAAGGTAAAAATTTCAAGTTACAAAAATAGTTCAAAATGTTTGTAACATGTTTTAATTTTTACTCAAACATGTTTGTTTATCAAAGTATATTACTGAACTTATTTTTGTAGATTTTTAGAGATTTTATGGGATTTTATTGAAGGAAAAATGATAAACTTTTAATCCCTAAAAAGACTGTTTTTGGCTTTTGCCGGTCGACCGCACGGTCGACCGAGCCAGAGGACGGTTTACCAGGCGGTCGACCGACGTGCACAAAACGTGCACGGCCAGGGCCGGTCGACCGCACGGCGACCGCCAGAGAGTGTCTGCTCTCTGGAAATGGCCCGGTCGACCGGGCGATCGACCGCTAGGCCATTGCCCTGAAGGCGCCGGTCGACCGACCTTCCCAACGGTCGAAAAATTGACCGTTGGCGGTCGACCGGGCAATCGACCGACAGCAGTGCAGACTGCTGATTTTGACCCCAACGGCTAGTTTTTGTTAGCCTATAAAAAGGGGTTCCCATGGACTGTTTTCTACAAGATTTAAAGTGAGTTTTTGAGCTAGTTTTTCCTACATCATTTAGTGTTTATCTCCACTTGTTTAAGAGCCAAAATTGCCATATCAAAAGAAGAGTTTTACAGGAGTGTTTTCAAAAGTGATTCTTTGAGTTTTCACCACCACAATTAATCCAAGTTTTCTCACATACACTTGAGATTTCCATTGATAAATCCATCCTATAGGAGAGTTGTTGTGAGAGTGATTTTAGGCCATCAAAGTGTTGTGATCACCAAAGTTCTCATTCTTATTTTTGAGGAGGCGGACTTGTGGGTTCGCGGTGTTTCGAGTTCTAGTGAGAGCTCGGTGTAGAGGCGCGGCCTCGGCAAGCTTGCGTGCTTGCGTGTGTTTGTTCTTGCGAAATAAGAGAGGGACTAGAGAGTCCAAAGGAGTTCTAGTGTGAACTCGCTTGTAGGTGTTGCGGCACCAAGTGATCCGGTGGAATCGTTTTCTAGTGAAAATCCTTCATAGTGTTGAAGGCGGGAACGTAGAGCAAGTGTGCTCGAACCTCGAAACAAATCTCCCTTGTTTGCAATTGCTCTCTCTATCTCTCACTTGTCTTTATATCTTGCATGCTTATATTGCTTTCATCCTTATATGCTTGATATATATTTGTGCTAAAAGTGATATATGCTTAGGGATTGTTTTGCTCACACTTGTGTTCAACCAAGAGAGCCAAAGCGGC
The DNA here is from genome assembly GCA_038442645.1 of Agave tequilana. Taxonomy (NCBI): domain Eukaryota; kingdom Viridiplantae; phylum Streptophyta; class Magnoliopsida; order Asparagales; family Asparagaceae; genus Agave; species Agave tequilana. The sequence goes on from JAVJIF010001244.1 coordinate 232,557, forward strand.
ACCTCAACTCTTATCTAGAGGAATCTTGAGAAGATAGTCCGGAGCCCTTCACGGGGAATTCGGCTACACTCTTAGGTTATACTTAGTGTGTTGTGCATAAGAATTTTTAGTTTGCATAAATAGATTTAATTTCGCATTAATTCATCATTAGATTAGCTGGTCACCTATTCACCCCCACTCTAGGTGATTTCAGTATCCCATTTAAAAGAGTTTTCTATATCACAGTTATGTCAAGTTGTTCGAAGATAAATTCCAATTTCATTTGCTTAGTTCAATTCTAATATCAACTTCAGATTTCGCTTATACTAGTATCAAAAAAACTGGTTCTACAATTCTCCAATCATAGTTAATGTGTCTCAAGTGATCGTTTATCTTAACTGATTTCTAATTATATCTTATTAATTAATAAACACCGACGATCTGTAATCGGTTTCCCGTTCCGTCGCTGTTTGGTCTACTCACAGGGTATATCTGGTGTTAACCAACCACTATCCGATTATTATCCATAACTATTAATTTTATAACAGATTTGATATCACTTTCATATAATATCAATATCCACTTAACTAACATCATTATTATATTAATAGTTAATATACATGCAATCACAGTGTTTAATAAAATCGAAGGTAGACTTTACCTACCTCTTGGCCTTGCCAATTCTCTTAACACCCAATTTCACATAATTAATACTGTAGAGTCATAAATCTCGCTTTCATGAATCCAATGGCTTTAGAATAATGCAAATCGAAGTCCGGATGGCCGAGATAGCATCCGAAATCCACGAGATACGAAACAGGGTTAGATACGTAACAACTGAAAATATTTAGAGGGTTGTTTATAATTTTTTTCAAAGCTCGAAAGTAATTATTCAACTTATCAGGGGCTTAAATAAAATTTTATCTCATTAATATGAAACCGAGTTGGATTTTTAACGGCTCGGGTTGGGTTTATTTTAAAACCCAAACCCAACTTCTTTCTTCTCTTCTTATTCTCTGTGAAACAGCAGCAGCAGCAGCTGTTGCTGCTGCCGCTCCCCACGTCGCCCAGCCAGGAGGCCGGCGCTGCTGCGCGGCCACCACCCCGACACTGCCACGCCGCCGACTCGATCCCAAGGAGAGAGAACGAGATAGCATAGAGGGTGAGAGAAATAGGAGAGAAAGAGAGACAAGGCGAGAGAGGGGTGGAGGGCCTTCTACCCCCCCCCCCCCCCGCGCTGTCGGCCCTACGTCGGCTACCCTCCGGCGCCTGGCCCTCCCCGGCCTTGCCGCCGGCCAGATCGCACAAGAGAGAGAAGATGAGAGAGATGGGTGGGGGCCTGGTGCTCCCCCCACAGCTGACCCCACGCTGGCTGGCCTCTGGCGCTGCCGGCGCCTGGCCGCCGGTCATGCTGCCGGCCAACACATGCCAGAGAGAGGAAGCGAGTGAGGATGAGAGAGAGAGAGAGAGAGAGAGAACCAGGGAGAAAGAAGAAGAGAGGGAAAAATTCTCATCTCTCCTCCCTTATAAAAAAAATCCTACCCACTCTCACATACTCCCTATACCTCCCCCATATCTTAATCAATCAATTTTTATTTTATTTTATATTTTTATTTTTCTTCATCTCCCCAAGTCATGTAATACAATTAGAATTTAATATCAATACCTTTTATCCTAGTATTTCATGCAGTATATACATCCATGTATTTTCATATTTTTTCCATACTCCGCTATTCACTGTAATTTAATAAATAATATCATAAGAATATCTGGTAATATACCGATTATTGACTTCCTTATCAGTATATTCCAAGTTTTAGAAATATACATAATAAACCAGAATTAAAATATTCAAGTGTTACACAAACTTATATTAGTGTACAAACATACATAGATATCAATGTTTTCTCATATTAATTAATCCAGTATGATTTATAAAAATTTAAATCCATTCTGAATTTTCACGAATGAATTACTGAAATTTATTCAACACGAAAATAATAATTTGATAATCATAAGAATTCTTGAAAAATATTATTAACCCAACGATAATATATTAACCCAAAGTTTAATAATCTGAGTGTTATTCTTTTTCTTCTCTCTTTCTTTTCCTTTCTTTTTCTTTCTTTCTTTTTCTTCCCCCAACTGCTACTCACTCCCCACTTCCCCATCACTCTGCTGACCACCCTCCCCCCCTCTCCATCGTACTTTCTCCCATCTCTTTCTCTTTCTCTCACTCTCTTTTTCCCCCATTTAACTCTCCCATTCTCTCTGTCTCTCTTCTTTCCTATCTCTCAATCTCTCACTCTCTTTCTCTCCCATCAACTCCTATCTCCTCATCTTTTCTCCCCACCTCTAACCATCGCCCTCCCCGGCAATCGCCACGCGCCACCGACTCCAGAAACACCCCCAACTCCACCACCATCAACTTCTTCCATCAATTCCACCATCACCAACACCTTCTATTGACACTCCGAAAAGACGAGCTCCCAGACAACACTTCAACCGGTTCGAATGATGCCTAACATGTCGACACTTCTTAAAGATAAGTCGTAGATAAGTTGACGATCAATTTTTGCCCATCCCCAAGGGACAAAGTAGTGATTTGGACTCTTCTGATCCTATTAAGCAGACAATAGGCCCCATGTTACCTATGAAGCTAAGTTAGCTAAAACACTTAGCTCCACTTGAACCCAAATGGTTAACTTCGCATGAAGCTTTTCAAAGCTCTGCAAAGAGCTCACTTCTACCTTCGCATGAAGCTTTTCATAGCACCGCAAAAGGCTCGCTTCTAGCTGCGTATGTAGCTTTAATACCTTTACAGAAGGTTCACTTTTAGCTTCGCATGAAACTCTTCATAGCTCCACAGAGGGCTCACTTTTAGCTTCACAATAGCTCCACAGGAGCTAACTTGTAGTTTCACCTGAAGCTTAGTGATAGCTTCACTTGAAGCACAGTGATAGCTTTGCTAGAAGCTTTACTCAGCTCCTCTGTGGGTTCATAGGTCATTAATTAACCAATTCAATTAGTAGGTTAACCTCGCTACTTTAGTGGGTTTAATGCCTCTTTAAGAGGATGGTTAAACCCACCCACTTTGTCCTACATTAAGTGGAGAAGGCCAAGCCAAATAGCTACCATAGGCTCGCGCGAGCTAACTAGAGTTGCACGAGGCTTGCATTTAGCTTCGCATGAAGCTTTCTAGCCTCGCATAGAGCCTTTCTGAGTCTCATGCAAGTCTAACAGATTGTTACCCGTCTTGCTGAATTTTAGGGGTAGTTACACCCCCTATGAGCCTATAAATAGCTCAAGTATAGACGAACTTGTTGGCCCAAAAGGTTACACTCTCCATTTGTTTAGAGTTTTGATGATAACAAAACACTTAAGAGCTATATTGGTACTAATAAGTTTGTTCAAGATGAGTTTCAGGTTAGTAATATTTTGAAGGCCATTGTTTAGCTTTTGCAAGACTTTCTAGGTTCATGGAGCAAATAAGGCAAATGGCACAAGAAGGAATGTTCATAAAAGAAAAGGATCTAGCATGACATTGCATGGCTCAAGACTTCAGTTTGGCTCAAGAGACTTCATTAGTTTTGTTTTTAGTTTTATAGTTTTGTTAAATAATAGTGGATAGGTTGAAGCTCAAATACACACACATAAATTCAATACGTTTGGTTTTTGATTGAATCGGTTTTGGATTTCAAGTACATATATCGGGTTTTGGATTTGAACCAGTTTTAGTTCTGCTGATTTGCTTGACACCTTTTTACTTTTCTTATCATAACTTTTTATTCTTATATTCAAATAATATGATTCAACTTGAATTTAAAAGATAACTTTCAGATCTAAATTTCTTATTCAATAATCATTTTCAGATTCAAATTTTAAAGATGTCAAATATTTGGTTGAACTTTGTTCTTGTTCTGAAAACAGCTTACAATTTCTGTTTTGACACCTGTCAGTGTTTTATTGATAACTTTCTCATCCAAACTGATATTGAGTTGATTTCAGTTGCATTAAAAAGAAGACTTAAAGATCTACAAATTATTCCTATATACCTTATTCTGAATTCGAACGTTTGCAGCCTAAAAAATATGCTCAAAATTTCCCAATCTGCCAGATTGGCAGTAATGGCTAATTTTCTGGAGGCTGATTTTTAACATGTTTTCAAAATGTGTTTAAGTTTAAATAAAACGTGGTTAGCTGTATTAGAGGGTCAATTTCTTTCTCTTATATTGAGGTAAAACTTTTCTATGTTTACTCTTCCTTAATCCTATATAAAGGGGTCATTAGGGTAGAGGTTTTCACAACAAGCATTGGCAAAAATATTCAAAGTTTTCAAAGGCTTTCAAAAGAGTTTGGTCCTTGGTTTTTGTGCTGAAGAATCTCTCATCGCTGAAGTTTTATTTTCTAAACTCTCTGAATTTCATTTTCTTTTTCCACTTTCAATATTTGAGCTTCAATTCTAACCATTGTTCTACAGGGTTCTTGTAAGGGAAAGAGGCTTTTGCAAAAGAGAGTTTGTGGTCTTTTGATCACCAAGAAGTACTTGTGTTCGAGATTGTGGAGTTGGGTACTCCGGTGTGATTGTAACTCTTTGTGAAGTTATAGTGGTTAGAAATCCTTCTGGGTGAAGGCGGGGATATAGAGCTGGGTGCTCGAACCTCGGAAAAATTCTCGGTGTTTGTGTTTGGTTTACTTGCTCTTATCTCTTGCATTATATTCTTTACTTAAATTACTTGCTTGTATGTAATTGCAATTAATTTTTAAATTCCGCATTAAGTTCACTAGATTAGCATTATCACCTATTCACCCCCCCTCTAGGTGATTTCATAACTCAGGGCTGAAAATTGATTAAGAAGCTGAAATTTTTTGAAGGCCGGCCATTTGGAGACCAAAAAGTTGTTAAGGAAAAGAGCTTTGTCAAATTAAGAGATCATTATCTAACTTTCAAGCTTTCACAGACCTAATTCTCTAACTCAGAGTGCTAATTCCCTACGATCTTTCACTCTCGAAGGAATTTCCGAAACTAGGCGAGAAAGAAACTCCCAAGTAGTAGTGTTCGAAGATTGAAATGCCCACTTCATCAACGAGACAAAGTGATCACGTGCTGATCAGACTGTCACTGGCACACTTACCCAAAAATCTTAGAAGAGAGTACTTTTAATTTTCATTTTTATTACTTATAATTTTTCTTCAAATTTTTGTAATTTCCCCCCTTGTAATTTCCCCCCTTCATAATCAAGGAAAAATACCCTCTTCCACCAATTCCACCATCACCTTCTCCATAATCGCCACCCAATCTATACCAATTACTCCACAAACTTCATCACCACCATCCAAACCATCTCCTCCCCACTCTTCACCACAAATTCCCACCACCACCACATACCCCCCCAACCACCGCCAACCAACCATCTCTCCTCCATCACAAATTCTCCCCCTCCCCTTTCCTTGCCCGGGCCAGACCGTCGTCGGTTCCCACTCCTCCGCGTCGCCTACTGTCTGATCAGCCGCGTCGCCCCTCCAGCACCGGCCGACACCCCTCTTCTCTCCTCTCTCCTTTCCTCTCTCTCTCTCTTTCTTTCTTTTTTTCCCTCCTATTTCTCTGTCTCACTCTATCGCTCCCTTTTCTCTCTTTCTCTATTCCCGTTTCTCTCTCTTCTTCTATATCTCTCTCCATTTCTCTTTCTCATGACCTCTCTTTCTTATTCTCTCTCTCTTCTCTCTCCCCCCTCTCTTTATTCCTCTCTCCTCACTCCACTTTCTCTCTCACGAGCACGCGCATACACGTGCTTGGTGTCTTGTAATTTTAGGCGAGCATAAATCCTTTGGTTTTAGCGAGTACTATTTCTCTGTATTATTGCGAGCACCTTGACTTGTTGGTTATTGTGAGTACTTCCTCCGTTTTTTGCGTGTACTGTTATTTATATTTAGGCAAATACTTGTATATGTATTGGGTGTTGTATATTTGTGAGCGTGCGATGTACTATGTAACTGTAACATGTAGTTGACACTAGTATCCCTGTGGGCTGATATGTGAATAGTGTAGAAACACTTGTTATTACCGCATATTTTTAGACTAACCATAGAGCAGGTTGTAGGTACTTAGACTAACCGTGGTGCAGGTTGCAGGTACTCTGGCTAGAGCCCTCGGGCAAACTTTCTTTCGGGATTGACGTCCGAGAGACCGCTCTACAGGCTACACAATAGGCATTACGAAGCCTAATACCCTTTTGGGTTTCACAATAGCTTGGCAGTGCGGTTCGCCAGGTTGCAGTTGTTGTGAGCTAAAGCCCTCTGACGAATTATCCTTCGAGGTAAGTCGTCATGAAAGACCACTCTGCAAGTTATCTAAAAGGCTCTGGGGCCTAATGCCCTTCTGGGTTTCGTGGTAGCTTGCCGGAGTGGTTCGCCCACTCTGTCCTGATGAATTGCATTGTGGATTATTTATTGATTATTATATGCGTGTGTTTATTTGGTACTAATGTTTATGCAGATGCTTACTCAGCCTTAGCCTCCGGGCTCTATTATGCTCTGCCTGGTAGGAGAGCTAGCGCATAACACTTTACCACTAGACTCGCTCGAGCTTAGCTCTGTCATGTATGATACACATAGTAGTTAGACACTCGTCTTGTCACATGGGTATAGCTCTGTCGTGTGCGTCAGTGACTATCGTTGTTTGCTATCTTGACTCTAATCTCGGACTTAGTCTTCAGACTTAACCTTTGGGTTTTTATATAGCTCCACAGGGAGGCCCCGGCGGAGTTTATCGCTCAGCACTTTACAGCTAGACCCGTGTAAGCATAGCTTCACCGTATGCGTTAGCCGGGCATTCATACGCCACTTCGCCGTGTGTGTTTAGCTCACCGCAAGCATAACTTCATCACTTGTTAGCAGAGCATTCATACGCCACTTCATCGTGTGCGCCTAGATTTGCCACGAGTGTAGACTCACTGAACGTGTTAGCGTTTAGAGCTGTACGCTATCTCCGGCAGGAGCAAAGCTTCACCGTGTACTGAATGTTATACCTATACGGCCTAGTTTACTCCAGCTTAATCAGCCCCGTATGGATAATTATTAGTATAATTAATAATTATTTAATACGGTAGTGATATGGTAGTGAAGAGTTTGAATTATTTGACTATATTATTTTCTTGTATCATGTCATATGACTTGCTGATTGCTTGACATATGATGTTATCCTGTATTCATTTATATTCTATATTTGGCATGTACTATATATGCCACCCGGTATCGTGACACCTGACACTTGATATCTGATACCTGACCGATTAATCACCAGACTCATGATTATCTCCTTTACAGGGACTTGACACTTGTTATCATGTTATACACTCTGAATCGTGTACTCCTACATCCAGCATGTTCCTCATGTTATAACAATCTGGTTACTCCCCGTAAACTGATTGTCATGGACATAATCATAATAATTAGACAACTTACACCGAGATGAGAGAAAATGGTGGATACCGATATAGTTTCCATGTTTATGATGGCCTCAAAGTGTCGCGTGACCGCAATTCCTGGGATTTTACTTGGAGGCCACCAAGTATTTCTGTGGGGTATACTGGTACCTCTACTCTCTTGATCTCCTTCTGGGTTCGCAATAAGCCCTTGGGCCTATTCCTGTGGGAGAAACGACACCCTGCTCCAATTCAGGCGTACAATTTAGTTTTGTGTTTTATTGATTTTTATGTTGATTCCTTATTCTGTTGTAAAGCAACTCAGCCTATGGTGACATGAAGTATAAGATATATTTATGAGGGTTTTCTTCTTTGGATTATCCTCTCGATGTACTAATCTCATGAATCTGTAATTTAAGCTTGTATAACTAGTTTTGTTTACATTTATTTTACTTGATGTCACATTACATGCTCATGTGTGCCCATACTCACGAAACAGTTTTCGATATATGCTTTTCTAATTTAGATTTATCGATACATGTGTATTTGTCTGTGTACGCTACTTGGCTTTATTTTACGTACTCGTTGGGCTACTTTCTGACAACCCCAAGACTTGCATGCCTAGTTAAAGCTTGTATTGTAGTAGAATCTTCCGTGGAGACCAGAGTGGCGTAACGAAAGCGTGGTGGATCGGCTGTAGATCGTCCGCAGCTCTCTTTTTTTCATTCCCCGCTTGATCGGCTCTCGAGATTTTCTTTCACTGCTCGTGAGCATCTCTCGGCTTTTGTACATTGTAATTTCCTTTGTAAATCATACTTTTTCGCCTACAGGTGATGTAATATTCTTATAATATTGTATCACACTTTGTGATGACTGAATACTTGTACCATTTGTTTGAATGTATTTTATCACTGTGCTTTTGTACTCTGATTCTTACCTATATTGATGCTTAACATATATATATATGTGTGTGTGTGTGTGTGTGTGTGTGTGTGTGTGTGAGGATATTTCCGCTATGCATATATTCGTCGCAGTAGCGGCCCCATACATGCAGGAATGGGGCATCACAGCTTGTGATTGACTTGATGTTGGGTCTGCTCAGGGAACTGCTTTGTTTCAAAGTGTTTGGAATGATTGACATGTGGCTCCCGGGTAGGGTTTGTTCCACAATGGTACCTGCGAATCTTACTTGAGTGGAAAATCTCCTAACTTCAAAGTTATGTTATCATGATAGCCATCAGGGTAGGACCCGTGATAGGCTGTTGAATCGCTCGGGTGGCCATCAGGGTAGGTCTCATTGTAGGCTGACTCTGAGTGATCAATATGGGCGAGCCTCCATCTTTTAGGGGAACCCCGAGGGGTAGCCGTCAGAGTGAAGACCCGTGTAGGATGTTGACTCGCTCGGGTGGCCGTCAGGGTAAATCCTATTTTAACTGACTCTGAGCAGTCAATATGGGTGAGCCTCCATCTTTTAGGGGACTTCCCGGGGGTAACCAACAGGGTGGAGACCTGTATAGGCTGTTGATTCCCTTGGTGGCCGTCAGAGTAAATCTCATTATAGTTTGACTCTAAGCAGTTAGTGTGGCGATCTCCATCTTTTAGGAGACTCTCGGGGCATCAGGGTGAAGACCTGTGTAGGTTGTTGCCTCGCTTGGGTGGCGTTCAAGGTAAGTCCCATTATAGGCTGACTCCGAGCAGTCAATGTGGGTGAGCCTCCATATTTCAGGGGACTCCCCGACGTAGCTGTCAGAGAGAAGACCCGTGTAGGCTGTTGACTCGCTCGGATGGCCATCAGGATAAATCCTATTATAGGCTGACTCCGAGGAGTCAATATGGGTGAGCCTCCATCTTTCAGGGGACTCCCCGAGGGATAGCCGTCATGGTGAAGACCCATATAGACTGTTGACTCTCTCGGGTGGCCATCAGGGTAAGTCCTGTTATAGGCTGACTCCAAGCAGTCAATGCGGGTGAGCCTCCATCTTTCAGGAGACTCCCCAGAGGGTAGCCGTCAGGGTGAAGACCCGTATAGGCTGTTGAATCGCTCGGGTGGCCATCATGGAAAGTCCCATTATAGGCTGACTTTATGCTGTGAATATGGGCGAGCCTTCATCTTTCAAGAGACTCCTCGAGGGGTAGCCATCAGGGTAGGACCCGTATAGGTTGTTGACTCGTTCAGATAGCCATCAAGGTAACACCCGTGTAGGCTGAGCTCTAAGCAGTCGTGGGCAAGTCTCCATCTTTCAGGAGACTCCCTGAGGGGTAGCCATCAGGGTAGGACCCTATTGACTTGTTTCGTAGCCTTCAGGATAATGCCCGTGTAGGCTGAGTTGTGAGCAATTGTGGGTAAGTCTCCGTCTTTCAGGAGACCCCCGAGGGGTAAACGTCAGGTAGCACCCGTATATGCTGTTAACTCGCTCCCGTAATCGTCAGTGTAGGCCCCGTATAAGCTGTTGACCTGTACACCGCACTCAGAGAAGGCATTGAGATTTTACAAGATATGTTGATGAAGAATTGGGATAATAGTCTTTTCCTTGAATATTACATGCTTTTACATAGCATCATTTCAAGTTAAAAAAGACTCCATTGCTTCTTGTGGGGCCTCTCATCCCGAATGGTGCTGATGAGTAAGTGTTTTAGTTGATAGGCTCATATGGAGTGTCTCCGACCTCCGGGTCTTCCTCCAGGTCGAGGACAAACTCATCGAGGTACCCATGTTGAATTAGATTCTCGATGTGCATTTTGAGGGCCTAACAATTCATGGTAACATACCCCCGAATGTCATGGAAAGAACAATGTCATCCTGCTTCTAGGGGATCCAGGTTGCTCTTGCTTGGCTTAGGGAGTCTTACCCAGAGTTGATGCTTGATAACATGAAGGATCTGATCAATCGGTAACTTTAAGTGAGTGAAGGTTGAGTCGTCCTTAATCTCTGTTGTTGTCGGGGAGCATTTCCCGTCCTCTTGGGTGTTGGGGCGTCATGCCCCCTCTTTCAATTTCACGGGAGACTGACGTTGTGGATCTTCAGATCTCCACAGGGTGACGTTGTTTGAAAGCGCCTTTGGTTTAACTTAAAAGGTAAGTCGGTCAGAGCTGGAGGATGTTGATGAGCTCGGGAGGGCGAGTCCACTTGAGCTTCCCTTGTGCTCAACTCTATGACCCGTTCTTTAGCTTTTTCAAGTGTTTTTATTTGCGTGAGAAGCTGGCGGTTGATTTAAATGATTGTTTCTCGCTCGCGTTCGGCGGTGTCACGATGAATGACGGTCAACTCTTGTTCGCAGTTTGTCAGGGTCTGTTGTTCACTTAACTGTCATTGCGGTCGGCTACTCACTGGATGAGCTGTCCTCGAGAGAGTGTTGACGGCTCGTGTTCGCCGGAGGTGCTGACGTGGTTGTGATAAGTGCTCTTGCCACCATGATTGTTTAAAATCTTTTTAGGATGTGAAAGTGTATTAGACGGGGAGAACTTGAGAGTGTGGACTCAAAGGTTTCAACAAAAGCACCAAATGCAGTGGGTAATTTCTAGAGAATTTATCCACGCACCTAAATTGAGGAGATGAAAAAATAAATCTCAGATCAGATCAACATAAACACCAAGATTTACGTGAAAAGGTCAAAGAGGGAAAAACCACAGAAAGAGAGGGGGTTTCACAATAATTCAAGAGAAGTTACAATGGTTCTCTCTCCAATCTCACACACTAGTGTTTCTCAGTTGAATTGATCTCCCCTTCACGTTGAAAGAGGCATGCTATTTGTACAGGTAGCATCTGTTGGATCAGACTGCAGAGTCCAACTCTGTTTAAACATTTAACAGCTTATCTCTAAGGAGGTTAGAGCCAAACATCTTGATTTGAATTGGTTAAGCGAGTATTTATTTTTATTTGGTAGTTTGTATTTAGCTGTAAATATAGTCTATCCATTCTCGAGTTGTAACTGTCGAGTTCAAACGAAAATTTGACTTTAGAGATAGGGATACTCGTAACCAACTTTTCTCTTTGCTCTAGCTATCCGGAATGCTCGGATTTAGAATTGGATGAGAAATCACGTTCAGAGGTTCTGAAAGCGATCACGTGTCATTCGCTTGTTTGAGACTAGTTGAGCATGTATTATGATCTTAAGGAGGTCGGAAACTGACCACTACATATTCTAATATAAATAGAAATATACAGAAGCCTATAAAATTAGACTTACTCCATATATCAAATATGATCAAATTTTATTATATTTCAATGTACACCATATGCATATCCGAAACAGTGAATTGGGTTAGTACTAAGCCCCCGAAAAGAAGCTTTGCATTTGGCGTTTGCGCTGTTCGGCCATATGTCAACATTTGCGGAACAATTGACTATTTATGTGATTTTAGTACTTCTCATGATAAGCTACATTTTTCGTGTTCAATTCATAATTCTCTAGAAGTGACAAGTGTATATTTAATTCCTAAATGTAGTAAATCGATCAATATTCTTGTGCAAATATAAATATAAATAAGCGTATAAAGATCATACGTGCATCAAATATCTAGCAAATATGAGCAAATTCTATCATATTCACTAAAAGCACCTATTTTTCCAAGCACGTGTTGAATAATATTTGTTAATTTAGCAGAAAAGATTACCCTTGAACAACGATGAAAAAACTCTAAATAGTTAGAATAAACATGCAAATTTAAATTCATGGGACAGAATAGTGATATTGTCAGGGCTGTAACTGCAAAAGTCCTTTCTTTTTCAGACCAAAATCCCCACAAGGATCAATTATCCGTAAGCAGCCGGTAAACTCGGGGCTTATCCAGTCGTAAATCCTATAGGGCACGCGGTAAACGGGTGACCGGATGAAACTTGGCAGGCCGCCCATTTCGCTGGACACGTGTCGACTTGCCCGATCGGGTCGTCAGGCTTTCAATCTTTATGTTTTTTTCCCTTAAAATTTTTATTTAATTTATTTTCGATCTCTAAACCCCCTCAAAACTCTCATCCACAAAATAACCACTCAAACTCTCAACCTCAACTCCTCCCTTTCTTATCTCCGAGCCTAACGCCGTCAACTCTCGTGGCTCCCATGTCCGCCACGTCAGCACGAAACGCTCTCTGGGCCCTACCCACATTATCCCACGGCGGGGCTCTCCGTCTTGAAAATGCCCCGGTGAGGCAATGTCCTTTTTCCACGTGGCACTCGCTTTTCCCACGTGGCACCCTTTCAAAATGAATGGCAGAGAAAATAATAAATACATGAGGACACATTCTCACTTCACTAATAATAATTATTGCCACACCTTTTTAACTTACAAAGTTAAAGTAACTCACGTAGGGACAAGAAGGGACATGACAGCTAATCAATATTTATTCAAAAATTAATCAATAAAAAGAAAATTAAACAGAGTTGTGTAAAGACAAGTGATTAACTGAAATTCGATTAATTATTTACAGCTATTCTCTCGCAAGTGGACAGGTGGAGCTAAAACATAGCATCTTTGGGGGCCTTGTCTCGATTGTTCTCATGAATGTCATCCACACTTTTTTCCTATTATTTCCTTTTATTTTTTTTACTTAATTCACTAACTAAATTCTATCATCAATTTCCCTACATTCTCTCATGAACTGACAACTAATTTATTAATTTCCAAAAAACTTTTATTTTTCACTACTAATTTAGGAACGGCTCGTTTTCCCGTCCTCTACTGAAAAACTTGCGAATTTAATTTTGGAAAAAGGCTGGCCGTACGATCAGGGGAAGGGGGCACGTGGAGGGTGATGGAGCGGCCGACGATAGGAAACGGTCGGGGTAGTTTAAGTGACTGGGTGTAGGCGGTGGCGTGGCGGGTTTTACCGGGAGAGTCGGTGGCGGGGGTCAACTGTATAAGACCAGAGGTTTTAGCAAAGGAGGGGCCCTCAGGGTTTTGCGATCTGGTAAGAGAGAGGGGAAAAAATAATAATAAAATTCGCTCAAAAAAGCGTAATAATTCGAAAATTTGAGAGCGTTAGCGATTCGAAATCTGAGTTCGGATTGAGATCTGAAGAGCGCTGCCGTAATTCTCCGATCGTTTTCGTTTGAATTTGGTCGTAGTTCGTCGGAATTTGGTGTTTTTCAGGCGATCTCTCAATTGGGCGAGAAATTCGAGGGATCTAAGGCGTTTAGCCTCAAATCTAAGGTGAGCGCTTGAAATTCGCTTGCTTCTCGTGTCTTAAACCTCAAGATCGTTTTTTAGCTACAGTTTTGATTTATTTTTCGTTTCGTTATTCGGATGTTGTCGAAATTTTCAAATTGTTGTAGATTTCTTCTAGCTTTGTCAAATTGTGGTTCCGTTCCCTTTTCCTCTGTTTCTCTGATTTTTCTTTTCAATGGAGAGCGAATTTGGATCAGTTTACGTTGAGAATTTGCAAAAAAAAATTTCTTGGATTTGTGAAAACTGATCAGGATCGAATTCGTATTCATCGAATATCGAAAATTTGGAATTTTAGACCGATCGGGTTATGCTTTTGGGATTTTGATCTGAAGAATCTTAATTCCTTAAGGATTACGAAACCTTTTGCGTGTGATTTCGGTTCGAGCGCTGGGTTACAGGGTTTTTGTGGTTGTTTATGGCTCCTTGTTATTTACGACAAGAGGAATGCGTTTTTCTTTTTTTTCTTTTTTCCCCTTCTTTTTGCTCTTTTTTATCTCGGTTTTCATAAAATTTGGAAGGTATATGATATTATTGTATTGTTTGACGAGATTAACTAAGACTCCTTCAAAAGTCTTTGATCTTAAAATTGCGATCACGGTTTGAGATCTTATGGTTTCGGGGGGTTCTGGGTTTTAGGATGATCGATCATAATTCATTAATTTCTTTCCTAATTTTGCATCTAAATCCTTTTGATTCCATCTTCTCTTTTTTTTTTGAATCCTCGGAGTATCAATTGTGGTTCTTTGCCGAGATATTGTGTATTTCTAGTCTTTTGTTGCCAGAGATTGGAAAATTTATAATAAGATTGAAATTGGACCACATAATACTTTTAAGGATTCAATTTGAAATATTATTCATTTCTCATACTTGTTTTTTAATTAGTGTCACTTTGGTTATTATTATTATTATTATTATTATTATTATTATTATTATTATTATTATTATTATTATTTTAAATAAAAGTTATCAGTATATTGATATCTCAGATCTTCTCGATTTCAGGTTTTGAAACTCGGAGTAGATTCTCATATGCACAGTCAATTGGTGAAGGCCAAACTCTAGATCAATAAGCTCAATTTCATCTTTGAGGTTGGGTAATGGAAGCCTAAATTACCAGCTCTTTGTTGTCATTATTAGTATTTGAAATATGGTGTTGCACAAGAGGTTGGACCATGGATCCAGTGGCCATCAGGTTCCTCCAATGCTGCGAGTTCCAAGATCGGCTAGGGTGTGTATATAAACCTTGTTGATGCTTGATCTGCTCTTTTTTGTTTTGGTTGTTTCAGCTTTGTCTAATTCATTATCACTCTTTTTTTATATAGGGAAAGAGATCTGCTAGAAAGAAGATTGAGATTGAGCACAAGCAGATTAGTGCATTCGATTTGCTTGCCACTGTTGCTGGAGAGCTGTTATCAGCAAGAGAAATTTCCCCACCTCCGTGTAAGACATCTGGAGCGCCGAATCATCCTCCTACTGTGAAAGGTATTATCAAGCAGGAGCAGCAAGACGTTGAGATGCCATTCAAAGCTGAAGTTTTTGATCAGGGAAGCTGCAATGAAAGTACATTGGGCTCTCAAAGTGTCTTGAAGAGGCAGGTTGGTTATACTTTGAAAGAACATTCAAAAACTCCAAAATCCTTGGAGAAGTATGCTGGGAATGGCAAAAGGGGTGAATTTGGATGTGCTTCACCAACAGTTGCCAAGAAATGCTTCACTGACGGGATCTCTTCTGATTTAAAAGATAATTCTAACTGCAAGGCCGAGGTTGAAATCAAGACCCCACTGCAAGCTGAGCGGCGCATGAATGGGAATGTGAGAGATGAAAATTCCCTGGAAATATTGGAGGATCCCATGGATTTGGATGCTAAACTTCCTGCTTTGGTCAGCTCTGACAGCAGTGTCGAGGTGCCCATTTCTCGTAATGGTTCCTTTCCTAAGTTTAGGGATGGAATGGAACTTCTTGTAGATAGAGATGATGACGAAAATTCTTCGGGGTGCACTCATCCTAGAACCAATAATCCTACATCCTTTAGGCCACAACATATCGGAGACCGTAGAATAAGAAAGATGTTGGCTTCTAGATTCTGGAAGGTACCGCCAACAGCATTGAAGGACGGGGAGCTTCTGAATACTGGTGTGTTATACGAATTCTGGATCTTCATTGTTTTGTTGCAATCTATCGTCTTTTTTTTTTTTTACTATTACGTGGATATCACCCCAATTAAGTAGAGAATCCAATTGGTTTTCTGCTTTTCAGATGTGGAAATGAAGCCTGTTTTCTGGAGCAGAAAAATGTGCTATACCCGCCAAAGGACCCAAAGATCTTCATTCAAGAGAAGGAAGTTGTTTGAGCGCCGTTCAATATCAGGATCTGCTGGGTGTATTTATGGTGAAGGCATTCCTAATAAACCAAAATTCGGTGGCCTCAAGATAGAAACCAGTGAAACCCATGCAAGTCTGAATGGAGGTTGGTTGTCTGTTACGCTTAGCACCTACCAAAATCTGACCGAACTTGGTTTTAAAATGTTTCCTCTCATCTTGCAGTAAATGGTGCATCATCCTCCACATCAGGTCAAAAGTCATCATATGAATCTGGAGATTACCATGGTTAGTAGCTAGTAGCCTGTTTTAAACAACAAAGGCTTGTTAAACTGAACTTATTCTTTAATTGAATAAAGTACCATGATGAGGTTCTGAGGAGTGTTATCCTTTTTGTTTGCAGCTAAATTTAGCATCAAGTCTTTCAAGGTTCCTGAACTGTTCATTGAAATTCCTGAAAATGCTACAGTGGGTTCTCTTAAGGTAAATGACTCTTATTAGGGCTTGTATCATTTAGCTGTTTATTCGATGCATTATAGTATATGCAGACTAAAGTCTTGATTTTGCATTATTAGATACAAAGTGAAGCCTTTTATAAGAAATTGACTTGACAATAAATGTAGCTAAAGTTAATGTATTTATTAATTGGAAGAAATTTAAAGCCGTAGTAAACTCATACGGACTCAATGGATTTCATTTGATACAAACAGACGCATTGTAGGGGAATGCCAGTATGGTATTAGTCCTGCTTTGTAATCATTTGTGTTCTCTATTTTTGGTCATAGACAAGATTTTCCATATTTAGATCAAGTTTTGTGTGAAATTAGTGTTACTTATTTAAAATTGTCATTGTGTTGTTTCTGTATATCATATCTGGCGAGGGCTTGTGAATAAGTTTCTTTTTCTTTTTTAGTGAATTCTTGTTCTTCAGCAAGCATTTTCAAAAAAAGTTGGGAATTCTGAATTGACGTGGTCTTTCTTGGCTTTATACTGTGTTTTGCAGAGGACAGTTATGGAGGCTGTGACTGCTATACTCGCAGGTGGACTGCGAGTTGGTGTTCTTCTCCAAGGAAAGAAAGTTAGAGATGACAAACAAACTCTCTTGCAAGCTGGAATATCTCGCAATGATAAGATGGAGAATTTAGGCTTTACATTGGAGCCCAATTCTGCACAAACTCCGTCACTGACATACCCAGAAGATCCAAACCCAAATTCTCTTCTTCCTTCCAATCCTGTTCCTCCTTGTGCTTCCACTGAACCAGTTTCGAGGTAACGAGTTTACAGTTCACTGAATCTTATGGCTTGCTTATCAGAAAATGTGATTCATTAATTCTTAATTGGCTCACATTTCATATTGGTGTCTTGAATAGAACCCCAGTTGTGGTTCCTGCTATAGGGCAAGTGCCACCTGAAGCCGCACCCGAACTGCCTCAGTCCTCAACCTTAAACAGCCCTGAGAGTGATCACGATTCTGTTCACTCTCAAACTGATGCTTGCTCATCAGTTAGGACAGCAGATTCAAAAGCTCTGGTTCCTGTCCCAGACATGAATGCCGATCCTCTGACCATTCTTCCGCCACGCAAGTCAAGGCGGTCGGAGCTTGTTCAGCGCCGCGTCCGCCGTCCTTTCTCTGTTGCCGAAGTGGAAGCTCTAGTACAAGCTGTCGAAAAGCTAGGGACTGGAAGGTACGCATGTCAATCCTTAAAAAAACGTCCTTTCGATTCATTAATATGACAATTGCCCTTCCGATATCATTAATATGACAATTGTTTGCTTATTATAGTAGTTTTTGGATATTTTGCTTCTAGGTGGCGAGATGTCAAAATTAGAGCTTTCGACAATGCAAAGCACCGAACCTATGTGGATCTCAAGGTATGCAGTTCCTTCTCCTTTCTTTGATACCTTTTAGTTGTCAATTTAACCTGGAGTTGCTTTGGTTGTTTGAGGCAGCTAGGAGTTGAACAAATCTGGCCAACTAGAGACCAATCCACCTAAAAATTCTATTCCTTTCATGTTTGGCAACAAGAAAACTAGGTCCCAAGTCTCATTTTAGGAAAAAGCCCCGTCATATGTTAAGCAAAACACATACGCAACTTCTAGTTCCCTTTGCCCTTAAACCAAGTCAGTCAGTTGTATATGTTCGTCTCAATCCCTAACAACTGGATACAAAAAGCCGTGTACGCCAACAGGTAGTACAAGGTTCTTTTAAATTACTAAACCCCGAGTTTGAAGTCTTGAAAACTTATTCCCTCTCTATTCAAATTCAATGGGCAACTCAATTTGAAGGATTTACGCAACCAAAGTCTTAATAGAGTAATATAGTTTATAACTTTTAGCGCTGTTTTGGTGGCTGCAGGACAAATGGAAGACTTTGGTGCACACAGCGCGAATCTCACCTCAGCAGAGGAGAGGCGAGCCGGTGCCTCAGGAGCTCTTAGACCGGGTTCTTTCGGCCCACGCCTACTGGTCTCAGCAGCAGGCCAAGTTGCAGGCCAAGCCCTCCCCCGCCGAGACTTGCTTGCTGATCTGAAACCCGTCGACACTGTAAAAAAACGAAAGACAGTACCAAAAAATTTGTGGGGGTGGTTGGGGTTAGGGTTAGGAGAAATGTGTAATATTTGTTCACTGATGATAATTCTTGAGTCAGGCCTTTTTCTGGCGCCCTGTACGTGGTGGTGGTGGTGGTGGTGGTCTGATCCAAAAGGGGTGAAAATAAGCCTTGCTGCTGCTAACAGGGTGAGGAAGTTTCAGGCATGCTGATATTAGCTCTCTGATTGGATTCAATTCATTCTTTTGACTAAAAGAAAGTCATTTTCTTGTTGTGATTAGGGGAAGGATAAAAGTGTAGAAAGAAAAAGAAAATTGAGGTTCTGTGATTTGAACATCTTTTGTCTGTCTGTGAATTAGTTTATAGGGGAAAAGCAAAGGTATGGGGGTTTACAAAATTTAACTGTGACCTCTCTCTGTTGGTGTATTAGTCGGGTAGACACATGTAACTCTCTTTTTTAAACTCTCATCATTTGTTTAAAGCATGAGTAAATTAGAGATTTGTTTTTTTTTTTTTTTTTTTTGTATATTTAAACTCTTTGGTGAATTGGACTGATGGCTGCTGCTTTTGTTTGTGCTCATTCTTGAAGAGTTGAGACTTTTTGAACTTGCATTTTCTAGAAAGAGCTTGAGACTTTAGCCAAGTTCTAGTTGTTGAATTTGTCTGGTCAATCGGGGACGCTCCAATATTGTTGGAAAGTTACTTCTCCTACGCGTAAATATCTGTTTTTTTTTTTTTTTTTTTTGACTTTTCCTTACCCTTACCCAAATTGTTGTCATGAATTGTCTCTCTTTTATTTTTGTACGTCAGACTACTTTTATGTTCGTCTGTGAATAGACGAGAACCCCCTTTGTCGGGAATAGTGTGTTTTTTTATTAAATTTTGTCTCAAATTAGTTGTTCATTTTGAATCTCATTACTATTTTTATAATTTTCAATGCACTTTTTACAGTTCTCAATATACTTTTAATATTTTCAATACTATTTTTACTGTAGGGAGAGAAGAGTTAAAAGCTTGATCGAAGAGTTTTTTTAACTCATCAGAAGAGAGTGTAGAGATCGGAATCTAAATGGAGCGAGAACGCAGTCTAAAAACAGCTAAGACCAGAGGTCGGTCGACCGGCATGCACAACGTGCACAGGAGCAGGTGAGTGGTCGACTGACTGGCACATGGAGACTTTCTGTTCGGGTCGACCGACCGACAGAGAGGGTCCGTCAACCGGTCGGTCAACCGACAGATGGATCTGCTTCTCCTATTGGGATTCGAACTCCGTTTCTGATCCGAAGTTGAATCCAATTGAGGTTTCCTAAAACTCTAAGACTCTCTGGCTATAAGTAAAGCCCCATGAATTGTAACAACTTGTAATTGATCATTGAATCAACAAGATCTTCCTCCCTTGCCCCGAGGACGTAGTTAAATTGCCGAACCTCGTTAAATATTGTGTTTGTTTTTCTCTCTTGTTAATTGTTCTTGTCTTTTGGATACTTCTCTGTGTGGCCATCTCTCGGTTGAGGATTCCTCATTGGTTGTTGCCCCAGCGTGCGCAACATTTACCATTCTCCATATTACTTTCATCATTTTCAACGCTACTTTTTTCATTTAAACTTCAACTCTCTACAAACTCTTAATTCTCGTGTTCGGCTAAAAAACGATAAGTAAATCAAACGGAGGTAGTAATTATTGGTTGGAATCTATTTCACCTGGAGTGGTTTGCAGTGGACTGTACCGTCGAACAAATGAAGCAGATACATCAGATGTTTGAAATGTATTGTATATCTATAATACGAAATAATTACGCGATCAAACAATTACCATTTGACATGGAGATGCTGATCTCGGTTGAGTGCAGAAACTATACTCTGATCTTCAACCTAAGATCTCTCATCATCTTTTATATTTGACCGTCACCAGTTAGTTACAAAAATTGTAGTCTATAGTCTTGAACCAGAAACTGGTTAAAATTTTTACATTTTTACATGTGGCGACGAATTCGACTAGTTTGCAGTCAGCAGCGTCTACTGGGGTGACGTAACAAGATAGAGCCCACACCTAACGTAATTTGTGGTTCAGATGGCTGAACCACCAAGTAGAGATGAGGATCATGGGTCAACTCTCAACTGTGTAGAGAGCTAATAATTGAGAGAGCGGGTGGAGGCGACTGCTAGTAGCAGAGGGTGGGTGTATGCCCACCCACCCACCGAGCATTACCACATACGGTTGTTGGCTGCTAAGCTCTCCACGCCAACCACAATGGATAGAATAAAATCCAACTGCATCCATTCATTGTATAGTCTTTTCTATCTGTTATCCAATTCAGATAAAATATTCATAAAAAAAGGACTTAACTCTGATTCGGCCGACCGGCCGAGTTACCCAACCGTTTATTTTGTTATAGTTAGAACTGCATGTAACTCTTACGTGTAACAAGTAGTTAATTTTTTTTATTCCGTTTGTTGCACTTGAAATTTTAAAATCCTGATTTATATTTTAAACACGGGTTATCGAAAATAATTTCATCGGAAATCGTAACAATCGTCTCATGTTATCATGATTAATTATCTTAAGTTTTGATTAGATGATAATTATCATGGATAATTAGTGTAGTTAGATGATAATTATCATGATTAATTATCCATGTAATCAAGCAGCGCAGTTTATACGGTTACGAGAAAATCGTAACGTACAAATCGTGCAGTTTTGGAGATCCGACGTATCCGCATTCTCAACGGCAGCCCTGACAGGTATAAATACCTCTCCATCTCCACCAAGGAGGGGGAGCTTCTGATTATCACCAAAACACATTATTCACAAGTATTTTTTTACTTTTTTAAATAAGGATACTTATTCTCACGCGCGAGGGTTTTCAGTCGGTACCACACCGATGATCCTGACCTGATAGGCGTTCTTTTCCTTGTAATCTTGGCAGGATCAATTGGGGGTGTAACAGTCCCAAATTTTAATAACCTCAATTAACATAAACATTGATAATAATCATCGAATTATCATAATCATATCTGATTTCTAAAAATTTCAGCAACATCTCCTTTGTATTTTGTCTCTTGTTCCAAATACAACATGCACCAATATCAGCCTACATAACTCACCAATCCAAATATATACTCCAAACTCATCCATCGCCCACGCAATCATAATAATATTTCGGCTTGTCATTGCCTACTTATATGGATACACAATCCAATATCTCAAATACCAATTTTAACATAACTAATCATAAGAAAGAGCAATAAGTCCTCAATTCCTTTAATTATAAATAACACTTCTTTAGCTACAACGAACAGGGTATCATCCTCACATAGAAAAAAGATATCTAACATAACTGACAATAATAGTAATCAACACCAATACATGAAAAATTTATAAAATGAATTGCAGTCTACAATCAAAATCATGCGCCTCTACAATATAATTCTCTGCCGCTCTAATCAAGCCTAAACTTCAATGTAACCTGAAAAACATATAATTGGGAGAGAGTGAGCTCGATAGCTCAGTGAGTAGAGTAAAGAGATCACGAAAATGATATACATGTCAAAATAAAAGGAAGCATGCTTTTCTTCAAATAGCAAGACGAGTGTGGATAAAAAAAACAATTTTATATCACGGTAAACAGTCAACCCCACAATCTCTATAGTTTGTAAAAAGGCCTGACTCCTTCAGTCAATGACTCTTATAACTAAATTTCTACACTTTTTTTTACAGGGTTTATGATATATTGAATACTTACCTTTAGTGACTTAGTTTATTATCAAATTTATTTCATGTATACATACTTCATATACTATACATAAACACCAGTCACAATAAGTTAATCCAGATAAGACATATATTACAAACATACTTGTGTATGTGTGTGTATCGTATATTGTATCACACTTCAAGTACCGCATGGCTAAACTCGCACACTTCATATAATATTCCATTATCTCTTATAATAAAGTAAAGTTTTACAATCCTACGTCAAGGACGAGCATATAACACTATTCATTTTGAATGAATAACTTTTTTACTCTATAACATACAGACAGCCTCATACCCCGCCTTCACACCCACCGGCTCCAGTCGACCCCTTCCTTCACATCACAACACACAAAGTTATTCTCCGTCTTCGCATCTACCGGCTCCTGTCTACTCCTTTCTTCGTACACAACCTACAAAGTCATACCCCGTCTTCGCACCTACTGGCTCCCACCGGCCCCTTTCTTCGTATCACGACACAAAGTCATACCCCGTCTTCGCACCTACCAGCTCACGTCGGCCCCTTGTTTTATATCACAACACACAAAGTCATACCCCATCTTCACACCTACTGGCTCCCGCCGACCCTTCCTTCGTATTACATAAAATAACACGGCATGCATACACAACATGCATATACATCAACTATCAAGGCAACACACACAGTGTCGGTTACATTGTGATATCTTTTTTTTCAATCACCAATCATATGATTAATACGTCACACACGATCAAGTTCGTGTAACTATCCAATACATGCACGCATTCAAACATACATATCACTTACATTTATCATTGATTCAAAGACGCATCAGATAATTAATTACATTCTCAATACTCGTTCTTTGCTCATAAGATTAGTTCTTTTAGCTAGTTATGATTCCGAATTCATATATTAGATATTTGGTGAATGGAATTGACTACTTTATCCATGACCAGAGTCTTAGCATCCCTTGAAGTTAATAATAGTCCACTAGTCATCATGCATAACAATTAAGAGACAATCTTTAACAAGTTACCAAAATAAATGGTTATATGATATATGACAAATGTATATGTACAGGTTCTATACACACACCATACCCACATCCATAGCAATAGGTAACAATCACAACCAACATATGTCAGCCATATTATTAGTCCGTAAATTATTAATTGTATCCCAGTCCATAATCATCTCTACATACTATTCATACTCAGAGATCGACCCGTTCATAACCCTACATTTGTACTCTTATATGTTTCAATTTTAGAGATTAAGGTTGATCTAGTTTAAATTAATTAGAGATAATAAATCCATCATTTGGTGATACATTTATATAATCATAAGTTAGTCGTCATTACTTGATTTCTAGTTTGTTTGAAAATTTTCAATCTATATACACACACTCTCTCTCTCTCTCTCTCTCTCTCTCTCTCTCTCTCTCTCTCTCTCTCGACACCTCCTACTGATCCCACATTCATGATTATTAGACATCATACACATCATACTCGTAAAATTCAGTTATGGTATAATCGAGTTTCATATCCAACTTAATATAGGGTTTTCAATTCAACATCCTTAGTGTAACACCCCATCCTCAGTATACGTACTCAGCTATGTGTCCTGATTTTTTGAGCATATTTTTTTATTATTATTATTTTATTTTATTTTCTGTTATTTAAATTCTTACTCATATAGCAGTACTGCATGATTTGACCTTTTTGGTATTCAGATTTGATCAATTTCAGTTTTAAATATTATTTTTTAATATTCTAGATTTTTCAAGATTTTCTGGAATTTTTCGAAATTAAATTGTAAATCTTCAAAACCGGTGTCGGCCAGTTTTGCTGACCGACTTTCAGATTTTTAATTTACAAATGGAGTTGAAAATCTTAAAACGGCTTTCACAATATTTCTTAAAATTATGTTTTCTATCTAAATGAATTTTTTTAGAATTTTTAGAATTTATCAAAAATCCGGCCTACCCGGTGCAGACACCGTTCACAGTGGATTTCAGAATTTTTATTTTGAAAATGGAATTGAATTTCTGAAAATTGATTTCACTAAAAATCTTAAAATAATATTTATTATTTTTGAGAATTTTTGGGAGACTTTTCGAGATACTTCATTTTTTGGGCTTTTCCTGAGTTTCCGGTGTTTTCCCAGATACCGGAATTCTATCCGGATATTTTATTTTTCTCTCTCCTTACCTGGCGCGAGATCCACCAACTCTGGGTTCAACAATTAATGCGGAGACTCTCTCCATTCCGCATTTAATGCTTTGTTCTTCAGAGAAATCAACTCAGAGCAAATCACCCATGCCTTTTTGTCTTTCCTGTAAACGCGATTTTCTATTCTTCCTTTTTGGACGCAGCAACAATCTCCGCGTCCAGCTCTAGTAGCCCAGACGCGGGCTTCAATTGCATGGAGACGCAAGTCTCCATTCTTGCGTTTCTTTTGATTTGAATGGAGGGCAAAATGGTAATAACAAACTTTACCTTTATATATATATATGCACATGCACTCCCACCTTCTCTCTCTTTCATTATTCTCTTCCCTTCTTCATTTTCCAGCAAGCTCCAACAGCAAACGCAGCCACCCAACTCCCCTTTGGCCGGCCATCACCACCACCCACCATCTCCATTTACTCCACCAACTTCACCACCATTCTCCCCTCCATTTCCTCCACCATTCCAACAACAACTTCAACCATAATATCATCTACATCACCATCTTCTTCCTCCATTTCCAACCAAAACAACCCATTACTTCCAAAACTTCACCACCATCTCCACCACCACCTACACCACCTTAACCACCACCAACCGTACCATCTTCTTCTCCTCATCATACTATTTCCAACGAGCTATAGGTTCGTCCTTCGAAACATCGTTTGCAAAACTCCATTTTTTTCATTTGAACTACACTTGCACCAACAACAACCCTCTCTTTTGGAGACTTGGCCACCCATTTTCGGCCAACTCCGGCCAACTCCGGCCGCCGCCGGCGAGGTCCAGCCGACCAACCTTCCCTTTCCCTTCTTTTCTTTCCTTCCTTCTCTTTTCTTTCATTCCTTCTTTCTTTTATTTCTTTCTTTCCTTCATTCCTTTCATCCTTTTTATTCTCTTCTCTGATTTTCCCCTGATTCCTGCGTCTCCCCTCTTACTCATTCCTGCGTCTCTCATTTCTCTGTCTCCCCTTTCTCTCCTGTTTTAATACTAGACGCGAAGCTTACTCCCGCGTCCAAGCACATCTTTAACGCGATTCTCGCGTTCATATATTAACGCGACGCGGAGCACATACTCGCGTCTGCGTTCTTCCTGTATTGTAAAACGCGGGTCTCAGACCCCGCGTTTGTGACATCAACGCGGTGCAATTCCCGCGTCTGCGACCCCTGCGTCTTCATTCTCACTTTTCTGATTCATCCTTCTCCTCCTCTCTTTATATATATATAATATTGGTTACTTGGACTCCAGAGCTTGAAATTTCTCGGTGTATTCCAAAAAGCTTTAGGCGAGTGTTCTCGCCTTCCTTCAGATTTTCCTGCTTGTCATGATTGACTAATATTATATTATTTTCCTGGCACACTTGCATGCATCATGCTACTACTTGATACTTACCCCGCAATATCATATTGATACCTGACTTTAGATTGTCACATTTACGGGAATCTTGTACTTGCTAAGACTTGAAATGACTATACTCTCGTACTCTTGGACTCCTGATCCTGCCATGCACTTGCTTTCCCGCAAATTGATAATTACATAATAAATCATAAAAGAAACCACTTGAATCGGGTCGGGGGAAACTTGCGGCTATCAATATATGTTCGTGTTTACAGTGGCACTAGAAATGTTGTGCAACTAAAATTTTCGGTCTGACCTGTGGGCCTCCAGGCGACCGAGGGGAGTGCTGGCTCCCTCATTCCTGGTACCATCTTGTTAAGGGCATCCTATAAGACCCTCCTGTACGCCTTGCGGCTGGTTCCGAGCACCAGTAACGGAACGTCCTGGACCGTGGTCCCGGGCATGCACGGGACCCACTGTAAACATTGTTCATTGATACCCCCGTTGGTTTCCAATAACAGCCTCGAACTACTCATATGTGGATGTATGTGTGCTGGGACGCTATTACACATACCTAGACATACGGGTAGAACGAGTAATAAGTATAAATATTAAAAATGGCAGAGATAGATTTATTCAGGCCTTATTACTTTCACTTTATGCCTCCATTTCATGCTTACTGTACATGTACACTCAACACAGTTTTTGATGCTTAATACTGTTTGATCATATTAACACATGCATATACTTATCTTTACATGACACTTGGCTTTCACCTACATATTTGTTAGGGAGTTTCTGACTCTCCTGAACATGCATGTTCAGGTTCTGAAGCGTGGACTGAAGCGGAGCCCTCCACTGAAGATCAAGCTTATCTCTCGGAGCAGGCTGACTTGTCCTAACTCCTTCTGTTCCTGAACCTTCCTGCTAGCTCGGGGATCTCCTTTTCAGCCCGTGAGCACCTTTTGCTGTACAAATTGTAATTTTTACTTTTGTACCTGGCTGTGATATAATGTACATGTACTAATATATCACGCTCTGTGAT
Organism: Agave tequilana; assembly: GCA_038442645.1. Lineage (NCBI taxonomy): Eukaryota > Viridiplantae > Streptophyta > Magnoliopsida > Asparagales > Asparagaceae > Agave > Agave tequilana. The sequence goes on from JAVJIF010001244.1 coordinate 259,335, forward strand.
AACTTTGTAATCCTTATGTTGGAATGTATATTGCCACGTGCTTCCGTACTCTTTTTCTTGTTTGTACTGATGCTTAGCGTATATACGCGAGGGTATTTTCTGTCTTGCGTATATACGTCGCAGTAGCGTCTCCGTACCCGCCGGATCGGGGCGTTACAGGTTGGTATCAGAGCCCAGGCTCTCACACCTACAGTACAACCAAATTGCAAATTAATGGGATCTTAATTTGCACTTGGGATACATAAGTTTCGGTTATACATTTCAACTATAATATACAAAGTTATCCATTCCTTCTTGATATTCCTTCCCCTGATTCCTAAAGTCCATCTATCTTTTGCTTTCACTCCTCTTTCCAGACATCTTTTACCAGCATAGATATGGATAGAAGGTCAGGACGTAACAACTCCGGGCAGCCATAGGACGGGCCCGCAGGGGGAAATGCTGATACTCTGAGAGTTATCCAAAATATGATGAAGAATCAACAAAGGCAGACTGAACTCCTTCGGCAAGGATTGATAGCGGCTCCTCAAGAACGAAGGCCGGGCAACGTGTCAGACTTCAGGCGGTTGCAGCCGGCAATATTTACAGGGGGAGAGAGACCGCTAGATGCCGAGCAATGGTTAATCGACACCACAGATCTCTTAAAGGCAGCAAGAGTTCCAGAGGAAGATCAGGTGGAGGTCGCCAAGATCCAACTAAAGGATGTGGCTAGAAACTGGTGGCTAGCTGAAGAAGCGAGACTGGATAAACCCATCACTTGGGACCAGTTCTCTAAGAGCTTTTATGATAGATTCTTCCCTACCACAGCTCAGAAGGAGATGGAAGAGCAATTCATCCGACTTCAACAATGGAACCGATCTGTTGATGAATATGCTGCTGAGTTCTTAAGGCTGAGTCGTTTTGCTCCGTATATGATAGCCGACGAAGAGAAACGGGCAAGCAGATTTCAGCAGGGCTTACAAATGGATATTCAAGTCCTTTTGATTCCCCAACAGCTGAAAACATATTCCCAGGTCCTCACTGTAGCTCGAGAGGTGGAGCGAGGATTGGAGAAAAAGAATCTTGATCAGAGAAGGAAACAGGCCATGAAAAGGCCATTTCAGCAACTAGGCAGAGGAGGTCCAGTCAGGGCTGCAAAAGCCTCAATGGTTAGAAGACCATTTCGATCAGCCCCTCTTCAGATAACTCAATCACTTCCTATATGTGATTATTGCCAGAGGACAGGCCACACGCATCAAGAGTGTCGTAGGGCAAATGGATTATGCCTAGCATGTGGGTCTGGTGATCACACAATAGAAGCTTGTCCCCATAAGAGAACTGGGATGATAAATCGGGCCTTACCGGCACCTCCAGTAGCCATTGGACAGAGGGCCCCTCTCCCTCCACAACAACGGGTTTTTCGCCCAGCTCCAAGGGGAGGAAGAACAACAGCAGGTCGTGGGAGAGGACGGGCCTACAACTTGACAGCGGAAGAGGCCCAAACTTCTGGAGAGGTGGTAACAGGTAAGATTATGGTGCACTCTAAACCTGTCTTAGCCCTCTTTGATTCTGGCGCTTCTCATTGTTACATATCAGATAGTTTCACTGCTTTGCACTCTATACCTGTTAAATATTTAGACCACCAGTGGGAGATTAGTACCGATAATGGGGTGGTCATCTCTAATAGAATTTGTGTAGAATGTCCAGTGAAATTGTGTAACAGGATATTAGCAGCAGATATGCTCGTACTGGATACTAAAGGGTACGACGTAATCTTAGGCATGACTTGGCTCAGCAAACACCATGCGGTTATTGATTGTCGAAACAAGAAAGTTCTTTTCAGAATACCGCTTCAGCCTGAGTTCCAATTTGAAGGAGAACATAAGCCTGCAATAGGTAAAACACAGATGAGTGCTGCTGAGATCCAGAAAGAGGGAGTACCAGTTTGGAATGAGTTTCCAGAAGTATTTAAGGAGATCTCAGGACTTCCACCCGATAGAGTAATTGAGTTCTCCATTGATATCATCCCGGGCACAGTCCCAATATCTAAAGCTCCATACAGAATGGCACCCACTGAATTGGAAGTTCTAAAGAAGCAGTTACAGGAATATTCTGACAAGGGATTGATTAGACCAAGTACTTCACCGTGGGGAGCTCCGGTACTATTGGCCAACAAGAAAGATGGTGGTAAGCGGTTGTGTATAGACTACAGAGAATTAAACAAAGTTACCATCAAGAATAAGTATCTCTTACGAAGAATTGATGATCTTTTTGATCAACTTCATGGGGCCCGGGTGTTTTCAAAATTAGATTTACAATCAGGTTATCACCAACTAAAAGTGAAGAAAGAAGATATTCCGAAGACAGCATTCCGAACTCGCTATGGTCATTACGAATTTCTAGTCATGCCCTTCGGAGTAACCAATGCCCCAGCTGTCTTTATGGATTTGATGAACCGAGTTTTCTCGCCATATTTGGATCTGTTTGTCGTGGTGTTCATCGACGATATCTTGATATATTCGAAGAACGACAGAGAGCATGCAGAACACTTGAGGATAGTGCTACAGACTCTCCGGCAGGAACAACTTTATGCTAAGCAAAGCAAGTGTGAGTTCTGGTTAGACCGTATAGCTTTTTTGGGTCATGTAGTTTCAGAAGAAGGAATTTCAGTCGACCCTAATAAGATCCAGGCAGTAAAAGATTGGCCAATCCCAAGACAGTAACAGAAATTAAAAGCTTTATTGGATTAGCCGGATATTACAGAAGATTTGTACAAGACTTCTCCAAAATCGCAGCCCCATTAACAAAGCTCACCAGAAAGGGGGAAATGTATCAATGGTCAGAGGAATGTACTGCAGCATTTGAACAATTAAAGGAAAGACTAATTTCAGCTCCAATCTTGAAGACTCCCTCGGGAACAGGAGGGATGGTTATATATAGCGATTGATTGGTAGTGAAAAGTGCATTTTTATCATCATATTTACCGTCACATTTTCATATTTATTTATATAATTCTGCACATTTATTAATATTTTGTGATTTATTGTGTGCAGGCCTCGAAATAATAAAAAGAAAGAATTAAAGCTTAAAAAGAGCCCAAAAGCCCATATTTGAAGCCCAAGAGTCAAAGTGCAAATATCAATTGTCATAGTGCAAATACACAAAGGGCTGAAGTTGCAAATATCGAAGATGAGGGAAGGATAGACTTCTACCCAACCCTAAACTCTTGCAGATGAGAATGAAAAGAGTGCAGAAATAAGGAAATTCGTTTAAAAAAGGTTTGGGATAATTGAGATCAAGGTAACTTGATTTCTAAGTTATCTCGAAATCCCAATATGGAGAGTCAGGATCATACTTCCAGAAGCAGGCACCCAGATGGACGGACCAGGAGAGGCCACGCGCCAAAGCGCGTGGCCAGCAGACTCTACCAGGCCGCGGATCCGCGGCAAAAGCCGCGTTTCCGCGGCAATCTGAGCTTATCCAGAGACCTGTTTTCGTGCACCACTTCGATTGGGACTCTGATTCCTTCTGCACCTATAAATACCCCCTGCAGTGCAACGTACAGAGCGTCCAGCGTCCAGCGAAGAGCCAAGGGCCAAAAGCTAGGGTTTAGGTTTTAGGTTAGATTTTATTTTCATTTTGTAAATTTTGTAACTGAGAGTGGAGATGCTTTCATGGAGGAAGGAATCATACTTGTACCAGGTGACATCGGTGTAAGTTTTTATTTTTCCCCCATTGTTAATAAAAATCTGCTCGAGGTTGGTTTGTTTTTATTCTTGTTTCATTATTTCTTTATTCTCGCTTTATTTTTGTTTTTCTAATCTTGTTCTATGTCATTGTTTCTCTCTGATGACTTGTAATCCGTGAGATCCGATTGCTTCGAGACTGCCTAGCCAACGAAGATCCCTTGATGGCTTATGGCGACGAACATCCTATACGCCATACTTGCAAATCTTCTGAGAAAAAGTAAGTCGTCGCAAAAGGATCGAAGGCAAGCAGACTAAAGAGATAAGTTTTCTTTCCTTTTCTTTTCTTTTCTTTTTTGTAGATTAAATCCACATCTTCCATAATTCTTTTCTACCACTCATTGTAAATACCACTTTTCATTGTAAATACCATCGTGACTAACAAAATAACTAAAAAAGATAAATTTTTAGAGAAACTTGCTTAACGCTTCCATCGCAGTCCCTCCCTGAGGATCACGACCCGCATAGCCCTGCTACCGCGGATTAGAACTGAGACTTGCACATCTATTCTTAAAACTAACATATAATATTTTGTGTGCAGGAAAATTCAGTCAACAAATTGGCGCCGTTGCCGGGGAGGGACGGTAAGTTTATCTCTAAAACAAAAATTTAATTTTTAACTAATTCTTTATTCTTTTCTGTTTGCAGGTTTAGAGAACAGGAAACAGAAACAGAGCAGCAGCAAGGACATACAGCAACCCAGTGCCTCTGCCCTCGAAGGCAGAGCACGAGGGCCTGCAAGTTTGCCGCGGAAACGCGGCCAGAGCCGCGGATCCGCGGCAAGTGCAGTGAACTACTAATTCAGTTTTTTGCAGATTGCTGAAATTTGAGATTACTGCTTACTGCTCTATTCTGTTTTGTTCTGTGATATACCTGTAAATTGCTAATAATTCAACAGTAAATCATGGGTTGTTAAAAATAAAAAGTGATTAGACGTTTGCATATTAGGCATGTGTCTTTTCAATTATTTTTTACTGTTGAAGAGTGCTGGAGAAGCAAGGTACGTACGCATTGCATGTAGAATAGGACTCATCTCTTGGTTGATTTTCTGCTTTGAGTGATTCTTATCTATTTATCTTGTACACTTGCACTAATTCATCTTAAGGGCATAACCCATTAAAAAGATAAGGTGGGGATTTCATCACCCTTCCTTAGCCCAAAATCATATCCCAAGCACTCACTAATCCAAGCCTAACATAAAAATTAGTAGACGTTGGCCCTAGGGACATCTCAGACTCAATAGGAGATTATCCTAAGGGGAACAGTGCTGGAAGTTGACTCTTGTCAAATCAGTGTCTAGGAAAGGGATTGAGGGCCGAAAGCCCGAAGTGTGGTGGTTATTTAATTAAGGAACGTCTTTGACGGAAAACCTCCCACCACTCTTGCCCCGACCTGGCTGATTAACTTGTGGTCAAAGTCTACACCCTACCTCCCGTGGACAGTCTAACCAGTTAGGAGTCGTCTAGGTCTAGGTCTACCCTAACTTAGGTTAGAAATTTTTCTTTTTTGTTTGTTTTTTTTTCTTTTGTTTGTGATTGTGTGATATGGCCTATAACAACAATTTTTTCAATTTTAATGAGGATCCATGTTACACACCAACCTCTTATTCGGATATTACCAACCCGGCATATCATAACTTTGACCAACCTAGTGTGCCAGATTGGTCTTATCCGAATCATTACATGCCCCAGTCCCAATACTATGAACAAGATTGGAATAATCATCACTACTCTTCACAGAGTCAATGGGGATTCAATACCCCTGAGCCATATGGTCAACCACCTGTTCAACCAGTATCTTCATATACGTCTTTTCCTACATCACCAAGGTTTCAGTCCACCATTGATCTATTTGATGGGTTAGAAGAAAAAGTGGATCGGTTGCAAGATATAATGAATGATCAAATTTCTAGACTTTCAAACATTCTTGAGCGAACCAACCAAGTTGATAGGAACCAAGAATCATTCTGTCTAGAAGACCTTGATCAAAATTCAATTTCATCACATCAATATGAACTTGCTCAACCCCAATCCTTGGACAAGTTGGCTAGTTTTAATTTCAATGAGATTGAATTAGATTGTGAATGTGAACCCGATCCCCAACTTTGCGATTCAGTTTGAAAAGTCACCTAGAGGGGGGTGAATAGGTGACAATGCTAATCTATGAACTAAATGCGGAATTTAAAAACTTAATGCAAATTACACTCAAGTGTGATCAACAAATGATTCACACACAACCAAGCCAAGCAAATATGAATGCACAATATGAATAAGGCAAGGCACAAAGTAAAGAGAGAGATAGAGAGAGTCAATGGATCAAGCGCAAACAACAAGATATGTTTCGAGGTTCGAGCACCCAGCTCTACATCCCCGCCTTCAACACACGAAGGATTTTCACTAGCTCGTCCACCTAGGACCCTTTACAAAGAGTACCCAACTCCTCTCTTTACAACCTCCTCCTTGAGGCACAAATCCAAGCCAACCAACACAACCTCCTCCTTTAGGCAAACTCCAACAATCACAACCTCCTCCTTGAGGCAAAAACTCCCAATCACCAATCAATACAAGAATCACCTCTCAACTAGAGGGATACAACCCAAAGCACAAAGCTAAGAAAAGATTGGGTTACAACTTGGTGGTCACAACAACAACCACAAACAACTTCTTCTTCTCCCACACAAATATCCTATAGATATAGATAGTAGATTATAGCTCAAGTGTGGAGAAAACCAAGGGATTTGAAACCAGCAACTCAAAGAAAATCTTTGGGAAATAAATGAAACCAAGATAGAGAAGTTCAATTCAAAAGCTTTTCCCAAAACCCTTTTCTTTGATTTTTCAAACCCTAATGAAAACACCAAAAAGATTGTTCAATTTGAATCCAAAAACCTATTTTGATTGCTGTAAAAACACCTGAGAGAATGGAAAAATTCGCACAAAAATTCTTAGAGAAAAACTCTTGCAAATGGGGTATTTATAGGCAATTATCAGAAAATAGCCGTTGACAGAAATTTGCCAGAAATAGCCTTCCGGTCGACCGGCCCGGTCGACCGTCCAACGGTCAATTTTTGACCGTTGGCCACTAGCGGTCGACCGGCCCGGTCGACCGAATAATCCCGAGAGCAGCTATTCTGCTCCGGTCGACCGTCCCGGTCGACCGCTGACTGTGCCAGAAACGTGCACAGGTTTGTGCACGTCGTCGGTCGACCGGCTACATGCGGTCGACCGATACGGTCGACCGAACTAGCCTGGCAGGCAGCAAATGGGTCAGAAATCTGAGGTAAAAAATATTCCAATAAATCCCACAAAATCACTAAAATTTCACAAAATAGTTTTATCATTTTATATTGAAATACAAACTTGTGTTAAAAATCCTAACACAAATTTCAAACATGTTTGACTATTTTTGTGTCATAGAAATTTTGCCAAAAACCAAAAACCGTATTTTCTAAAAACTTGTATTTTGAATGGAAAATACACATTGTCTAAAACTCATCCATGATACAAAAAGTTGATATTTAAATACTTTGAAGCATATTGTATATGAATAGAAATTCAATATACAAGAAACATATATATATCATGATTTTTGTCATTAAGTCTAAAATAATGTTTTGATAAAAATACCAAAACATAGAACACATGAAATAGAATATCAAACTAAGTTTGTTTAAGCAATAGAAGCATGCATGTATATAGAACAAATCATATATACACTAAACCATGTAAACTTATTTTGATAAAAATCTATTCATGAAAATCAAGATCGGTTAAACCTAAAACCGAAAATCAAAACATGAAAGGTGTGTGTTGTGAACTTGAGCTTATCATACTATTCTAATCTTTACAATTAGGATCTAAACTCAAAACTAAAACTATGGATACCTAAGTCTTCTTGTAGAGCGCAATCTCCAAGTTGACTCGATCCAAAAACTCCTTAGATTCACCGAGCAAGTGCAATATATCATCTTTGATGTGCGGGCTCTTGAATCAACATGTGCAAGCTTCCAAATCATCTTGTTGAAGCTAAACACCAACTAATATCTTGATTAAGGATCTGAAACTAAAATCACAAGATTATTAGTACATATAACTACATGAGTTAATCATCATCAAAACTAGAGTGGAAGGCCTTTGGGCCAACAATCTCCCCCTTTTTGATGATGACAAAACTCATGGAGTTATATATGCATGGATTAAAGTAAAGCTTCAAAGAAGCTCCCCCTTAACTCATGCATAACAATAAAACATATAAGATATGCAATGAATGTTCTTAAAACACGTTTATATGTATTTAAAACAATATCAAAACATGCTCTTGATACCAATAAAAAAACCAATAAAAATGAAACATAAAACATGCACATAAAACATGCATAGACATGCATATAAACAAGGCTTCTTTTCATCAAATGTAAACTATATGCAAACACAAATATGCATATAAAACTCAAATTCTTCTCCCCCTTTTTGTCAATCATCAAAAAGGGTTAAAAATAAAAGCAAAAAAATAAATTTTTCTTCCCTCTTTGTTCAAAGCAAAGAACTAAAAAAAAGGTCAAATCAAAAATGATACCAAAAAAAAAATGTGGCAATGAAGTGTATATTGATACCAATTGAAAAACAACAAATCAATCAAAACGAGAACATATACCAATTGAATACACAAAAAAAAATGAAAATCTTGATACCAATTGGTAAGTAAACACATAATCTAAACAAACTAGATACCAATTTTGGAATTAAACAATACTAATTTTGAATTTCCTTAAAAAAAATCTTGATACCAAATGAAACAATTATTCTTTGCCAAATGAATTCTTTATTTTCTATCATAAAGCAAGGGAGTGGAATACCAAACAAAATATCAATATTAAAAAATAAAATACTAGTTTTCTCCCCCTTTATGAAATACCAAATGAAAATATGCATATGCTTGAAATAAGATACCAATTGAAAATTAACTCAATTGAAAATTTGCTTTAACATTGTTTCAATTTGAAAAGTTCAAGCTAAGCATAAACAAAATTTGAGATATCTTGAAGCACAAATAAATCATCTATATATGTATGTAAAAGATAGATATCAATTGAAATTTGATACTATATGAAGTGCAAGCATACATATATAAAATACAAACATATATGAGTATACAAAAAGATGTCATATCGATACCAATTGAAAGAATTCAATGATACCAATTGAAACAACAATAAGATCAAGTGTATATCTCATATCAACTACCACCCAATCATGGTTCAAGATAAAAAGGATTTTCATTATAAAGCATTCAAGAACATGATCTCCCATCCAACCGCCCATCGATGGTAGGGGTTTTCAAAAGATGGATCTGAAAAATAGAGTATGTTTGAAAATCACTACCAAAGTGAAGAATATGAACTAGTTTATGAAAATTTGAAAACTAGTAGAAATCCTTCAAGTAAGGAATAACACAGAAATATTTTTCATGAAACATGAAAATCACATGATCACTAAACACTCGAATTCCATAAAGTCCATATCATACTCATGAAAACACAATCATGAGAAACATAATAAATTGAGTGAACAAGTATAATGTGAAATACATTGTCATGAAATTTTGCATTCAAACTCAAATGAAATTCCTTTGAAAACACGAACACATGAAAACTTAGATTTTCATTATTGATTGAAATTACTTAAAAAATATGAAAATCATCAAAACGAATTGAACTTCAAGGCATATGTATGTCATGTACAAACTAAAGTATACATACATATCCCAAACATAGTGAGTCCACAAGTGTATATGCATGAAGGCACGTGGCTCAAGGATGTACATGTATAGCTAATAGTTTGGACAAAATAGACATATACATGAAGTCAAAACTCAAAATCATAAAACACAAATGTGAATACAAGTCAAATGCATGAATCATCAAAACTAGAGTATACTAGTACATCAAATGAATACAAATGAGCGTTTAAGCACAAACATATAAAGGTCTATTTGTAGCTCACTAGTTGTGCAAGTATGAATCCTAGTCTTAATGAAAACTATCATTCAAGCAAGTAGTCAAAACATGAAGCATAAAACGGGTTAAAAATCAATATGCTAAATATAGTCAAAATAATCAAAAATATGAAGTATTAATGACTAAAATGGATGTATGATGCAACGATCTCTCAAAACAAGACTAAGAGCCGTATACCCCGTGAAGGGTTCTGAACTCCTTCCTCCCAATTCCCCTTGAATGGGTTAGAGGTGCGCAGTGCAACCTTGTTGTATGAGAATTGATCGATCAAAGAATGAATAGTATGCAATGATGAAATGCACACAAGATATATCATAAACATCCATATGATCATAATACAAATCCACATGTTCTAATAGTCATGATAATTATCATTCAAATCAAAACATGAATCATTAAAACACAAATCATGGAATCATGAATATCATTTGATCATTATGCATATGCATGTGCATTAGATCTAGGGCATACATGTTAGCTTAAACAAGAAGTGAACACTAAATATAGATCCATATGAAACATGGGTGCTCAAGTAACTAAACATGTATATCTCAAGTCTAATGAACAAGGCATAATCATAATGAACATCAAAGCACAACATGCTATAAATGAATGATCTAAAAAGCATGTAAATAATAAATGGGAGTTAGAGAATGATACCAAAACCAATGAAGGTGCATCTCTAGTTCTCCAAAACATGGTGGTCATCTCCACCTAATCTCCTTGAGAGTGAAGCATCCAAATAGTTCTCATTCAAGCTCGGAACGCATCCACCTCAAGGTACCTCCACTCTCACGTGATGCGAGAGCTCCCACCTACATCAAAAGCCAAAGAGGTGGTTTTTGGTACCCATTTTCTAGTGGGTCCACGGGGGTTAGTTTCTTTTCTCACCCAAACAAAATTAGTTGCTAAATTTTCATGATAAATGCGATCATAACAAAATCCAGCAAGGTGGCCTTTTCGACCACAATGTGTACAAGTGTACACGTGAGCATACATATGATGATGGTGATCATGAGAAGTATGTGTATGCCTAGATGGGTGTGCATGCAAGGTTGGAACTTGTTTCTTGCGAATCAAGGTTTCCAAACGTGTGTGATTCATGGCACAATGGCTCAAGGTGGAGCCCAAACAATCAACACTTTTCTTCAAATTATTTATGTCATTTTCTATGCTAGAAGACAAAGTGGAGCATGCAATAGGTGTGCAAGAAGTAGAAGTTACACTAGCATGGCAAACATGAATATCAATATCATTTTGCAAAGATTCATTTTTAGACAAAACCAAATTCAATTCTTTAGTAATAGAATCAATTTTATTTTTCAAAGTAAGGTTTTCTTTGAAAACACAATCCAATCTTGAGGATAAAATCTCATTGTGCTCCAAAATATCATCACAATCATTTTTGCCTTTTAAAACTTCAATTTCTTTTGAAGCAATGTCTAGTTGAGATCTTAGTGAGTCACATTCACTAGTGATCTCTTCCTTCTCTTGCAAAACGGTTTCAAAAGTAGAGCATAAATCCTTCATTTCTTTTTGTAAATCAAAATGTTTTTCTTTCAAAGAGTTATGTTTTTCCAAGAATTTTTCAAGCTTAGAAGCAAGTTCAACATTTAAATTTTGAACCTCAAAACATCCATGGCAATAAGAGCTAGAGCTATGAGAGTCCGATTGTACCTCATGGGAGTCATTCCCATATGCCATGAAACAAGGCTCTTCGGATACATCTCTCCTAGATCTCCTCATATTGTTGATGATCCTTGGAAGCTCCGGAGATGTCAAGACGCTCCAAACTGCAAAAGCCGAGTTAAAACTATCAAAAACAAGTAAGAGATTATTATCAAAAGATGCTCTAAGTGTTTGAAGTGCAAGTGCATTGGCCTTCTTATGCTTACTAGTATTTGGGAGGGCTTCTATGGTGATGGCTTGATAAACTAGATGACCTAGTGTTTTTAAATATCTAGTCATGTTAACTTTCCAAGAGTCAAGTCTAGAATGGTAAAACATAGGAGGGCTAGCCATGAGAGCAAACTAGTATGAGTGCAAATGAGATGCAAATGAAGATTAGCAATCCAAGATCACACTCCTAGGTGGTTAAACCTAAATATCAGGAGCGCTAGCTCTGATACCAATTGAAAAGTCACCTAGAAGGGGGGGTGAATAGGTGACAATGCTAATCTATGAACTAAATGCGGAATTTAAAAACTTAATGCAAATTACACTCAAGTGTGATCAACAAATGATTCACACACAACCAAGCCAAGCAAATATGAATGCACAATATGAATAAGGCAAGGCACAAAGTAAAGAGAGAGATAGAGAGAGAGTCAATGGATCAAGCGCAAACAACAAAATATGTTTCGAGGTTCGAGCACCCAGCTCTACATCCCCGCCTTCGACACACGAAGGATTTTCACTAGCTCGTCCACCTAGGACCCTTTACAAAGAGTACCCAACTCCTCTCTTTACAACCTCCTCCTTGAGGCACAAATCCAAGCCAACCAACACAACCTCCTCCTTGAGGCAAACTCCAACAATCACAACCTCCTCCTTGAGGCAAAAACTCCCAATCACCAATCAATACAAGGATCACCTCTCAACTAGAGGGATACAACCCAAAGCACAAAGCTAAGAAAAGATTGGGTTACAACTTGGTGGTCACAACAACAACCACAAACAACTTCTTCTTCTCCCACACAAATATCCTATAGATATAGATAGTAGATTATAGCTCAAGTGTGGAGAAAACCAAGGGATTTGAAACCAGCAACTCAAAGAAATCTTTGGGAAATAAATGAAACCAAGATAGAGAAGTTCAATTCAAAAGCTTTTCCCAAAACCCTTTTCTTTGATTTTTCAAACCCTAATGAAAACACCAAAAGATTGTTCAATTTGAATCCAAAAACCTATTTTGATTGCTGTAAAAACACCTGAGAGAATGGAAAAATTCGCACAAAAATTCTTAGAGAAAAACTCTTGCAAATGGGGTATTTATAGGCAATTATCAGAAAATAGCCGTTGACAGAAATTTGCCAGAAATAGCCTTCCGGTCGACCGGCCCGGTCGACCGTCCAACGGTCAATTTTTGACCGTTGGCCACTAGCGGTCGACCGGCCCGGTCGACCGAATAATCCCGAGAGCAGCTATTCTGCTCCGGTCGACCGTCCCGGTCGACCGCTGACTGTGCCAGAAACGTGCACAGGTTTGTGCACGTCGTCGGTCGACCGTGACGGTCGACCGGCTACATGCGGTCGACCGATACGGTCGACCGAACTAGCCTGGCAGGCAGCAAATGGGTCAGAAATCTGAGGTAAAAAATATTCCAATAAATCCCACAAAATCACTAAAATTCCACAAAATAGTTTTATCATTTTATATTGAAATACAAACTTGTGTTAAAAATCCTAACACAAATTTCAAACATGTTTGACTATTTTTGTGTCATAGAAATTTTGCCAAAAACCAAAAACCGTATTTTCTAAAACTTGTATTTTGAATGGAAAATACACATTGTCTAAAACTCATCCATGATACAAAAAGTTGATATTTAAACACTTTGAAGCATATTGTATATGAATAGAAATTCAATATACAAGAAACATATATATATCATGATTTTTGTCATTAAGTCTAAAATAATGTTTTGATAAAAATACCAAAACATAGAACACATGAAATAGAATATCAAACTAAGTTTGTTTAAGCAATAGAAGCATACATGTATATAGAACAAATCATATATACACTAAACCATGTAAACTTATTTTGATAAAAATCTATTCATGAAAACCAAGATCGGTTAAACCTAAAACCGAAAATCAAAACATGAAAGGTGTGTGTTGTGAACTTGAGCTTATCATACTATTCTAATCTTTACAATTAGGATCTAAACTCAAAACTAAAACTATGGATACCTAAGTCTTCTTGTAGAGCGCAATCTCCAAGTTGACTCGATCCAAAAACTCCTTAGATTCACCGAGCAAGTGCAATATATCATCTTTGATGTGCGGGCTCTTGAATCAACATGTGCAAGCTTCCAAATCATCTTGTTGAAGCTAAACACCAACTAATATCTTGATTAAGGATCTGAAACTAAAATCACAAGATTATTAGTACATATAACTACATGAGTTAATCATCATCAAAACTAGAGTGGAAGGCCTTTGGGCCAACAGTTTCCATCTTCAAATCTATGTTGACTCCAGTATCCTTACCCAATTTGGACCAATTTTCTGAGCCAACATTTATTCCCATACCTATAGATCATGAAATTGAATCACCCATTTTTGATGATCATATTGAACTTGACCAATTGTGCAATTTTGAAAGTCCCATGGAAAAATTGGCAAGTTCCCATTTTTATGAGATTGAAACTAATGAGATATGTGACCTAGATTCCCAAATCTATGATCAAGTTCAAATTCCCGAATCATTATTGACTCCTGTTTTGTTACCCGACTTAGGTAATATTTTAGAGTCAGTTTTGATTCCCACACCTATCATTCCTGAACTTGAATCACCAACATTGAGTCACATTCCATTGTGGGAAAATGATTGTGGACTTGAGTTTCCATTTCTTGACTTGGACCCACTTCTTGAACCATGCTCGACTCCTGAACCCTTACTTGATTTAAGTTTCTTTCCTGAGTCGGTATTAGTTCCTGAACCTATCATTCTTGAGTCCAAGTCAACCATTCTACCAAGTCACATTCTTTTGTTGGACATAGGTATAGACCATGACTCTGTGATGATTTTTCAGGACTGGTCATGTAAAGGGAGTAAGTTTCACGAGAGGATCTTCCATGATCCTATTCATTCTGGGGACTGTAAATATGTAAATAAAAAGAGGTCAATAAAGGTAGGTCCCGTGAACTACCACGTTATCTTATTTGGGCCGCATTTCGTGGACCAATTAGACCACCACCGGAACCACCCCCTAAGGTAATTTTCCGCCTTCCCTTGTTCTTTTTCATGCATATATGCATTCATTCATACATTGAGGACAATGCATGAGATAAGTGTGGGGGTGGGCTTTACTAACATACTAACATAAGTAGACACTAACAAAATTTGCTAAAAAAAAAAATTAAAAAAAAATGTTATAAAAAGGACAGTATTTTGACTTATTTTTTTGAAAGAAATCTAAGTTAGTTTTAAGGATTAGGAAAATCATGATTAGGATTTCTAAAAACTTGGTCAAAATAAATAAATTGTTTAAATTTTTAGGTATAGGAGAGAAATTGAATAAATAATTAGTCTTGATTTTTACCTTAATGAAATATGCATACCAAATGCATATCTAGGATTCTAAGACAAAGACCTTGTGCCTCATAAAAAAAAAGAAAAAAAAAAGAAGAAGAAAAAAAATCACCAATTAAGCTGATACATGTGCCTCAAGAAGCATAAGTATTCATACCTAAAGGTGAGTAAATAAAATAAAGTCCTTAGTTTTGGGGCCTAGTTCATTCGAATTTGAGTCCGCGGGGTGTTTTCTCACCTGGTGCCCTAAAGCCGACCGGTTTGGGAGCCACCGACTTTAAGTTCGTTACATGGGTGGATTAGAAAGCCTAAGAAGACTAAGAAATAAATATATGTATTAACACATCTAATAATCAATTAGTTAGGTATGAGGGCCTCAAGAAGCCTTGAAACTTATACGAAAGAAAATGAGATGAGTTATACATGCCAAAAAAAAAAAATTATATTAACACATCTAATAGTCAATTAGTTAGGTATGAGGGCCTCAAGAAGCCTTGATACTTACACGAAAGAAAATTAGATGATGTTATAAAAATAATAAAGAGGCATGAGAGTCCAAGTTAAGGAATTCCTAGATTCACAAGGGTGCGTATGACTTTTGGTAACGAAAAAGACTATATTAAAAATTTAATTTTAATCCTTACCTAAAATGAATAACAATTGACTTTATAAAGACCAGGTTTGAAGAATGAATAAAAATGATAATCCTAAAACTTATAGACTACTTAGTCTCTTCAAATATAATTCAAAGATTTTCCTTTTTATGGATTTTGTGGGTGCAATCCGCTGAAAACCCTCACGAGACAACACTCGTCCTCTAGGGTAACCTAGGGGTTTAACGGCTTGTTGCACATGCTAAGTGCAACCGTGATTCCTACGAAAGTGAGTTAGGTTAGATTAACTTTTTCTTTTTCTTTGTTTTTACTCGAGGACGAGCAAAAAGATAAGTGTGGGGGTGTGATTGGTAGTGAAAAGTGCATTTTTATCATCATATTTACCGTCACATTTTCATATTTATTTATATAATTCTGCACATTTATTAATATTTTGTGATTTATTGTGTGCAGGCCTCGAAATAATAAAAGAAAGAATTAAAGCTTAAAAAGAGCCCAAAAGCCCATATTTGAAGCCCAAGAGTCAAAGTGCAAATATCAATTGTCATAGTGCAAATACACAAAGGGCTGAAGTTGCAAATATCGAAGATGAGGAAGGATAGACTTCTACCCAACCCTAAACTCTTGCAGATGAGAATGAAAAGAGTGCAGAAATAAGGAAATTCGTTTAAAAAAGGTTTGGGATAATTGAGATCAAGGTAACTTGATTTCTAAGTTATCTCGAAATCCCAATATGGAGAGCCAGGATCATACTTCCAGAAGCAGGCACCCAGATGGACGGACCAGGAGAGGCCACGCGCCAAAGCGCGTGGCCAGCAGACTCTACCAGGCCGCGGATCCGCGGCAAAAGCCGCGTTTCCGCGGCAATCTGAGCTTATCCAGAGACCTGTTTTCGTGCACCACTTCGATTGGGACTCTGATTCCTTCTGCACCTATAAATACCCCCTGCAGTGCAACGTACAGAGCGTCCAGCGTCCAGCGAAGAGTCAAGGGCCAAAAGCTAGGGTTAGGTTTTAGGTTAGATTTTATTTTTATTTTGTAAATTTTGTAACTGAGAGTGGAGATGCTTTCATGGAGGAAGGAATCATACTTGTACCAGGTGACATCGGTGTAAGTTTTTATTTTTCCCCCATTGTTAATAAAAATCTGCTCGAGGTTGGTTTGTTTTTATTCTTGTTTCATTGTTTCTTTATTCTCGCTTTATTTTTGTTTTTCTAATCTTGTTCTATGTCATTGTTTCTCTCTGATGACTTGTAATCCGTGAGATCCGATTGCTTCGAGACTGCCTAGCCAACGAAGATCCCTTGATGGCTTATGGCGACGAACATCCTATACGCCATACTTGCAAATCTTCTGAGAAAAAGTAAGTCGTCGCAAAAGGATCGAAGGCAAGCAGACTAAAGAGATAAGTTTTCTTTCCTTTTCTTTTCTTTTCTTTTTTGTAGATTAAATCCACATCTTCCATAATTCTTTTCTACCACTCATTGTAAATACCACTTTTCATTGTAAATACCATCGTGACTAACAAAATAACTAAAAAAGATAAATTTTTAGAGAAACTTGCTTAACGCTTCCATCGCAGTCCCTCCCTGAGGATCACGACCCGCATAGCCCTGCTACCGCGGATTAGAACTGAGACTTGCACATCTATTCTTAAAACTAACATATAATATTTTGTGTGCAGGAAAATTCAGTCAACAGCGATGCATCCGGAAAAGGCCTAGGATGTGTATTAATGCAGCATGGTCATGTCATAGCTTATGCATCTAGGCAATTGAAACCACATGAGAGAAATTACCCAACCCATGACTTAGAACTGGCGGCAGTAATATTTGCATTGAAGATCTGGAGACACTACCTGCTGGGGGACAAAGTATTAATCTATACTGATCATAAGAGTCTTAAGTATATCTTCACACAGAAAGAATTAAACATGAGGCAAAGGCGGTGGCTTGAGTTGATGGCCGACTATGACATAGACTTACAGTACCACCCTGGTAAGAACAATACAGTCCCAGATGCATTAAGCAGGAGACCAGAGAACAAAGTATTATTACAACTTACTCAACAGAAGGAATTGCTTGGGGAAATCATGAAGTTGGACTTGATGCTAATAAAAGGAGCAGATGAGTCAGGTCAACTAATTACCTTCCAGATTCAACCGACCCTGATAAGTGAAATTAAGGAAGCCCAAAAGGGAGACCCTAGACTACAGAAATTCAAGGCTCAAGTAGAAGCTGGATTGAGGACAGATATCTGTATTCATTCGGATGGTGCACTTTATTTTGGTAACAGAATCTGTGTACCACAAGGGGAGGTTCGGCAGAAAGTTTTGGCAGAGGCACACAGTTCGGCATACTCCATACACCCAGGAGGAAATAAAATGTATCAAGACTTGAAGCAAAAGTTTTGGTGGAATGCCATGAAGAGGGAGATAGCCCAATATGTGGCAAAATGCTTGGTTTGTCAGCAAATAAAAGTAGAACATCAGAGAACAGCTGGACTTCTACAACCATTACCGATCCCCGAATGGAAGTGGGAACATATCACTATGGATTTTGTTACAGCTCTACCCCGCAGTCCTAAGGGTAACAATGCAGTATGGGTAATCGTTGATCGCCTCACAAAAGCAGCTCACTTTCTACCTTTCAGAGTAGGTCAATCGACAGAAGTTCTTGCAGATAAATATATGAAAGAAATTGTTCGACTGCATGGAATTCCAGTTAGCATCGTGTCAGATAGAGACACGAGATTCCGATCGCATTTCTGGGAAAGTCTCCAAGAAAATTTAGGAACTCGTTTGAAATTCAGTACCTCATATCACCCCCAGACAGATGGACAATCTGAACGAACTATCCAAATCCTTGAAGACATGTTACGAGCCTGCATGGTAGAATTTAAAGGGTCATGGGAAGACTATATTCATTTAGTAGAATTCTCTTATAATAACAGCTATCAGGCCAGTATCAAGATGACACCATTTGAAGCATTATATGGCAGAAAATGCAGGTCGCCAATATGTTGGGACGAAGTCGGCGAAAGAAGACTTATGGGACCAGATATTCTAGTTCAGACAACAGATAAAGTCCGAATTATCAGAGATCATCTCCGGGCAGCACAGAGCCGACAGAAGAGTTGGGCAGACACTAATAGAAGACCGTTAGAATTCAGAACAGGTGATCATGTATTTTTGAGGATATCACCAACCAAAGGGGTAATCCGATTTGGTACTCGCGGAAAACTTAGTCCAAGATACATCGGCCCGTTTGAAATTCTGGATCGTGTGGGAGATGTGGCTTACCGATTGGCATTGCCACCATCCTTAGAAGGAGTACATAATGTATTCCATATATCACAATTAAGGAAGTATGTCAAGGATGAAAGTCACATTCTAGATCACTCAGAATTAGAACTACAACCAGATTTATCCTACAAGGAGCAGCCGATGGCCATTCTGGACAGAAGTGTCAAAACATTGAAAAATCGGGCAATACCATTGGTACTGGTTTCTTGGAATAGGCATGCCCCAGAAGAAGCTACGTGGGAACGAGAGGATATTATTCGTGAACGTTACCCCCAACTCTTTCCATCTTAGTTGGTAAAATTCCTTACCCCTATTCTCTCTGCCTTAACATCCCCATTATCGAAATTTCGAGGACGAAATTTTTTGATAAGGTGGATGGATTGTAACACCCCATCCTCAGTATACGTACCCAGCTATGTGTCCTGATTTTTGGAGCATATTTTTTTATTATTATTATTTTATTTTATTTTCTGTTATTTAAATTCTTACTCATATAGCAGTACTGCATGATTTGACCTTTTTGGTATTCAGATTTGACCAATTTCAGTTTCAAATATTATTTTTTAATATTCTAGATTTTTCATGATTTTCTGGAATTTTTCGGAATTAAATTGTAAATCTTCAAACCGGTGTCCGCCAGTTTCGCTGACCGACTTTTGGATTTTTAATTTACAAATGGAGTTGAAAATCTTAAAACGGCTTTCACAATATTTCTTAAAATTATTTTTTCTATCTAAATGAATTTTTTTAGAATTTTTAGAATTTATCAAAATCCGGCCTACCCGGTGTAGACACCGTTCACAGTGGATTTCAGGATTTTTATTTTGAAAATGGAATTGAATTTCTGAAAACCGATTTCACTAAAAATCTTAAAATAATATTTATTATTTTTGAGAATTTTTGGGAGACTTTTCGAGATACTTCATTTTTTGGGCTTTTCCTGAGTTTCCGGTGTTTTCCCAGATACCGAAATTCTATCTGGATATTTTATTTTTCTCTCTCCTTACCTGGCGCGAGATCCACCAACTCTGAGTTCAATAATTAATGCGGAGACTCTCTCCATTCCGCATTTAATGCTTTGTTCTTCAGAGAAATCAACTCAGATCAAATCACCCATGCCTTTTTGTCTTTCCTGTAAACGCGATTTTCTATTCTTCCTTTTTGGACGCAGCAACAATCTCCGCGTCCAGCTCTAGTAGCCCAGACGCGGGCTTCAATTGCATGGAGACGCAAGTCTCCATTCTTGCGTTTCTTTTGATTTGAATGGAGGGCAAAATGGTAATAACAAACTTTACCTTTATATATATATGCACATGCACTCCCACCTTCTCTCTCTTTCATTATTCTCTTCCCTTCTTCATTTTCCAGCAAGCTCCAACAGCAAACGCAGCCACCCAACTCCCCTTTGGCCGGCCATCACCACCACCCACCATCTCCATTTACTCCACCAACTTCACCACCATTCTCCCCTCCATTTCCTCCACCATTCCAACAACAACTTCAACCATAATATCATCTACATCACCATCTTCTTCCTCCATTTCCAACCAAAACAACCCATTACTTCCAAAACTTCACCATCTTCACCACCACCTACACCACCTTAACCACCACCAACCGTACCATCTTCTTCTCCTCATCATACTCTTTCCAACGAGCTATAGGTTCGTCCTCCGAAACATCGTTTGCAAAACTCCATTTTTTTCATTTGAACTACACTTGCACCAACAACAATCCTCTCTTTTGGGGACTTGGCCACCCATTTCCGGCCAACTCCGGCCACTCCGGCCGCCGCCGGCGAGGTCCAGCCGACCAACCTTCCCTTTCCCTTCTTTTCTTTCTTCCTTCTCTTTTCTTTCATTCCTTCTTTCTTTTATTTCTTTCTTTCCTTCATCCCTTTCATCCTTTTTATTCTCTTCTCTGATTTTTCCCTGATTCCTGCGTCTCCCCTCTTACTCATTCCTGCGTCTCTCATTTCTCTGTCTCCCCTTTCTCTCCTGTTTTAATACTAGACGCGAAGCTTACTCCCGCGTCCAAGCACATCTTTAACGCGATTCTCGCGTTCATATATTAACGCGACGCGGAGCACATACTCGCGTCTGCGTTCTTCCTGTATTGTAAAACGCGGGTCTCAGACCCCGCGTTTGTGACATCAACGCGGTGCAATTCCCGCGTCTGCGACCCCTGCGTCTTCATTCTCACTTTTCTGATTCATCCTTCTCCTCCTCTCTTTATATATATATAATATTGGTTACTTGGACTCCAGAGCTTGAATTTCTCGGTGTATTCCAAAAAGCTTTAGGCGAGTGTTCTCGCCTTCCTTCAGATTTTCCTGCTTGTCATGATTGACTAATATTATATTATTTTCCTGGCACACTTGCATGCATCATGCTACTACTTGATACTTACCCCGCAATATCATATTGATACCTGACTTTAGATTGTCACATTTACGGGAATCTTGTACTTGCTAAGACTTGAAATGACTATACTCTCGTACTCTTGGACTCCTGATCCTGCCATGCACTTGCTTTCCCGCAAATTGATAATTACATAATAAATCATAAAAAGAAACCACTTGAATCGGGTCGGGGGAAACTTGCGGCTATCAATATATGTTCGTGTTTACAGTGGCACTAGAATGTTGTGCAACTAAATTTTCGGTCTGACCTGTGGGCCTCCAGGCGACCGAGGGGAGTGCTGGCTCCCTCATTCCTGGTACCATCTTGTTAAGGGCATCCTATAAGACCCTCCTGTACGCCTTGCGGCTGGTTCCGAGCACCAGTAACGGAACGTCCTGGACCGTGGTCCCGGGCATGCACGGGACCCACTGTAAACATTGTTCATTGATACCCCCGTTGGTTTCCAATAACAGCCTCGAACTACTCATATGTGGATGTATGTGTGCTGGGACGCTATTACACATACCTAGACATACGGGTAGAACGAGTAATAAGTATAAATATTAAAAATGGCAGAGATAGATTTATTCAGGCCTTATTACTTTCACTTTATGCCTCCATTTCATGCTTACTGTACATGTACACTCAACACAGTTTTTGATGCTTAATACTGTTTGATCATATTAACACATGCATATACTTATCTTTACATGACACTTGGCTTTCACCTACATATTTGTTAGGGAGTTTCTGACTCTCCTGAACTTGCATGTTCAGGTTCTGAAGCGTGGACTGAAGCGGAGCCCTCCACTGAAGATCAAGCTTATCTCTCGGAGCAGGCTGACTTGTCCTAGCTCCTTCTGTTCCTGAACCTTCCTGCTAGCTCGGGGATCTCCTTTTCAGCCCGTGAGCACCTTTTGCTGTACAAATTGTAATTTTTACTTTTGTACCTGGCTGTGATATAATGTACATGTACCAATATATCACGCTCTGTGATAACTTTGTAATCCTTATGTTGGAATGTATATTGCCACGTGCTTCCGTACTCTTTTTCTTGTTTGTACTGATGCTTAGCGTATATACGTGAGGGTATTTTCTGTCTTGCGTATATACGTCGCAGTAGCGTCTCCGTACCCGCCGGATCGGGGCGTTACACTTAGAATTGACTGATCTGTTAAAATAAAATGGTAACTTTCTGTGTCAGGATCCAATTAAGATATTACAGGGAGCATCCAGTTCTTCTTGTTTATTGAATAAAGCTTCAACCATATCAAAATTTACAATTATCATTTGAAATCAAGCAATATAGCATGAGATCTAGGACAATACCCACAACAATTTACTTCATAATTTTTCTTAAAAAAATTCAAGAGGAATTTATAAAGAAGGCTCCCTCACATGAAAGTTCTTTAATAGAAGACTACTCACTTCAAAGGCATACAAATTGAGATAATATAATTATATTAACTGAAATTAAAAACGATTAAAATCACTGATATCTCTCTCTAATTCTCAGCAAATAACAAAATGATGGTAGATTGATTCATATGTCACTCATTAGGAGCAAAAATTGAAATGAAATTGATCAAGGAAGACTCCCTCACACCACCAAGAGAAAATACCATGTATGAATCAAGATCTATAATGATGAATCAAAATCTAACATGTTCAATCTAAATCTAGAAATAAAACAAAATCTGAAATTTATCCTAAATCTGAAATTTTTTAGATCAACCATGAATCAAATCTAAAAATGGAAGAAAACTCCTCACCTTGAGCTTCTCCTATTGCCTCCGGCCACATGCCGCCTCTTGACAGCCGCGCGCCACCGCGTGCGCCGTCATGTGCCCAGATCTGAAAGGGAGAGAGAGGGATAGGGAGAGAGAGTGTGAGAAAAGGAGAGAATAATAGGAAGAGATTGGGTTTTATGAGGGAAATTCTCAATCTTTTTGGGTTTTTGGGTCCCAAGTTTTTCAGATCTGAGAGAGGGAGATGGAGAGGAGAAAATGAGGTTCTCTTTAACTACTTTTCTTTTCTTTTTAATACTAAATACACATTTAATTAATCACCTGAGTCCATGTATCATATTAACACCCCCTCCCTTTGCCACCTCTCCTTCATTAAGTTCAAGAAAAATCTCAACCTTTCATCTTATCCTCATCAACTCCAATTCAATCCTAACCTTTCATCCAATATGAATGCACCACTTACTAGATAAAAATTTCACTTATATCGTTATTTATGTATTTATTTTCTTCATGAAGCATAGCTAAATATTAGCATATGTTTATTACTCATATACACATATAAAATGATTCATACACATGTGTAATTAATTTATCCTACATCTTACTAATACAAATACTTTTATGTATTTCCATGTATACAAATGGACCAATAGCCATTCATTTCATATATATATGAATAATTTATATCACTTTACTTTTCATACACAAAATGATTTAATTATTTGTGTGTATATATAAATTCTCCCACTTAGCATAAAATGAAAATTTGATAATCACACTAATTATCCAAGATAAATATCATTAATTATCAGGATACTATGGTGATAATCTATTAAGATATTAATTCAGTATTTAATGATCCAGATATTACAGGGAGCATCCAGTTATCTGTGGTGAAAAATCCCACACACACACATATAATTGATGATATTGAGTAGAACAGATAGTTGATTATGTACCAGTTGGATCAAGAGTACACACACATGAGTTCTAGCTGTATCTGGATAAAGAATTGAGTTGGTTTTGTATTAGAATATGATACCGAATGATGTACTTTCGATTATGTGGTTATATTTTGCTGTTAAGATTGAAAATTTGAGTTGAATTTTTATGATCAAGCTTAAGGGTTTATAACGTCAAGTGAAATTGTGATTAAGTAGGCAATAGCAAGCTGAAATTGTATATTGATGTATCTGACAGACTCCATATATACAGAGGAAATGTTGTCAAAATTTATCTTAGGTTATTGATTATCACAATGATTAAGAAAGATAATTAAGATAATAAGGTGATTAAACCTGAGACTATTACAATTAGTATCAGAGCGGCTAAGGAATAAAGAGTAGAGCTCAAGTATAGGTCTATGCATGTGATATGGTATTGTTGTTTTTATGTATACATGTCTGCATTGTTTGTATGATTGAATGATTGAGTGTGGGTAGTTCTAATGATCTCGAGATGCGTGATATTAATTATTTTCTTGCGTTTGAATGAGGGTATACCCACATGCATTGATTCGAATGTGTTCTACTGGGAGTGTGGGGCTTCAGTATGAGCTACAAGTGGTATAGGACGTTGGAGTAAGGAAGTAGTTGAAATATCAATTAAACCAAGATTAAATCGGAGCACCTTATTAAGTATTTGATTGTGGAATAAAGGGAAATTCGAGTGAAAGAATATAAGAGGTGTGTTATGTTCAAAGAATTATGGATTTTGATATTATTTTATAGAAGCTCTGTATAAATATATTTTGATTTTGGATAGTGTATTGGAGGAGTTGATATAGTTTCTCTCTATTTCCTAAAAAGGAGAAGTCTGAGGATATATACTTAGATATTGATAGGGTAAAACAGGACAGTTGTTTGCTGGAAACCGGTGCACAAAAATCTTGTGAATTGAAATGTGAAATGTGTGCTCAAAATGTGTATAGTTAAGAAGCTAAACGAGTTGTGTCCACAAGGAGGGGAAGCAATAGAAGCATATGTTCGGTTTTGTGTTTGTTAAGAAATCTTTCTTTTTTTTCAAAGAATTTTAAAGAAAGCAAAATGAGAAGAAATGTTGTGAAGTGTTGGTTGATGGTATTGAAAATAAAGTAAAGAAGAAAATAGAGTAAAGAAGATATGCTTGTGGAAAATGAGAAATCAAAACAGAATGCAAAGTGAAAAGGTAGAAAGCAGTAGAAAACAAGTTGCAAGTAAAAGAAAATGATTTTATAAACTTCAAAATAGAAAAGTGTTTTGAAATAGAAAGAAACTGAAAAATGGAACATGTTTTAGAAGATGGTTTTAAGGAAGAGACTAGAGAGCTAAGTTTGAGAAAAGTGAAAGTGAGGTTTGCTTTTGAAATGTTAAAGTGCATGGCTAACCTTCTACTAAGTAATCCCACTAACTGCTAACTTCCTTGTTGATAGAGCCTCACAATGGATTCTTGGTCTTCATAATTTTTGTGTTATGAAAACTTGTCATGTGATGCTCGAATGAAATTTTTCCCCATCATCTTGCTTTACACGGCAAAAACTTAAACATCACCCCCATCAAGATCCGTTTTAAGGCGAGAATAGGGTGAGAAACAAGTGCACGATCGGTATCGGTAAGGATGAGGGGGTAATCTCTAACTTATAAAACAAGGTGTAATACCCTGAATCCAAAATACGTATCTTTTTACGATTTTTGACGTTTTGATCGTGCACATATCATTTCATGCACGTATTTTCCTCCGTTTGACTTGAAATTTTTACACGAGACTTTGCACTGGCACTAAATTCTACCTTAGGGATTTCATAAAATTTTTAAATAATTATTTAATTAAATAATTTCTCTCTCCTCCTTTTTCCCTTTCTTTTCTAAATTCATTTCTTTTTCAATTTTTTTCATTTTTCTTTTTATATTATTTTTTTCATAAGACATTTACACATAACCCCTCAACAAATCTAATATTTGCATTTCATTTCTTTTCCTTTTTCTTTTTCATTTACTTTTTCCCTTTTTCTAGAAGCCTCCTTGGCTGCTCAAGGAAGCCAAGGTTTTGGCTTCTCAAGGAAGCCTCCTCCCACTTCCTTACCCTCTTCCTCGTCTTCCCACACCAGAGCCGGCCACCTCCCATCATCCCTCCACCTCTCTCTCTAAAAAAAAAAAACCTAAAAACACCTCCAAATAAATCCCTAAAAATCCTATAAAAATTTCCTAACACCATGGCCACCTTCCTATCATCCTAAACTCCTCCATAGGCCCATACATACCCCTCCGAATTTTCTCTAATTTTTCCTCTCTTAAAAACACCCAAAACAACACTTTCTCTCTCCACTTTCTCACATCTCTCTACATTTTCTCACTCTTCTCTCACACCCACAACGGCCGGCTACTGTAGATGTCTTCCCCCTCACTCTCCTCTAGCTCTCATAATTTTCTCCTATTTTTTCTCTCTCCACAAACCCTAAAAGCTCACTCTCTCTTCTTTTCATTTTCTCTCTAGATTTCTCTCTCTGTGCTCAGGCCACCAGCTATCTAGGCCTTTCCCATCTACTCCTCTACCTACTCCACCAATTCCACACCCATCCACCCTTTCTCTCCTCCAAACCCTAAACCCTAATTTTCTCTCTCTGGAATTTCTCCCTCTGTCCCTTCATTTTCTCTCCCTCTCCTCTAAGTGCTCACGGCCTGCCATAGGGCAGCACACACACCCACACACATGTTCCTTCCATGCACGTGCACACACGTGCACGTGGTATCGGGTATTTCCCAATATAAGCGAGTTCTCTTCCGTTGGTGCATATGTGCACATACACACTTTGTAACATCCGGGTTAATATAATCCCAAGAATTTTCTCCTAATCACCTATAAAAAAAATAAAAAGAAAGAAAGAAAGAAACTTTATTATACTCAATTAAGTTTAAGGCTAAGTAATTTAAGCTTTCATGTATTATTGGAGTATTCATATGCATAGATATATATACACTTGCACATGCTTTGTACCATCCTATGTATGAATACATGATAATTTACTATATTATTGGTATTGGGGTAGAATCAAGAAAAATTTCACTATGAGTAATAATTTAATCCAAATAGTTAGTGGAGAGGATAGGTGAAAGAAGAAAAGGTTAGGATTTTCTTGATTGAAGGAGTGGGTTATTGGATGGAGGAGATGGCTTGGCAAACTTGTAATTATAGGGTCAACTAGATCTGAAAAACCCACTCTCTTCATTTGAAAATTTCACTCATCTTCTTCCCCAAAGTTTCATGGCAAAAACCTAGAAACCCTCCCTTCCTCTATACAATAAAAACCCATACTTTCTCTCCCCTTGTTCTTCCCCACATCAGAGGCAAGAGGAGAGGAGGAGGGGCGCGCCCAGGCGGCCGCGCGCGGGCGGAGCCGCGTCCAGGCGGGGCGCGAGCAAGGTGGAGGGAGGGGGAACTTGGAGGAGGAGGGAAAGATCATTCCTAGGGCTTAGATCCAAGTTGAGGAGGTGATTTTCAGTCAAAAATCTGAGCTTTTTGGGCCCTTAAAAAAAATCCTTTTTGAGAAGGTAAATTCAAACTGAAATTTTGAAAGAAAAACAGCACTTAATCATCATACTTTGTTGATTTTTGTGATAGATATTAATTCAAACATTCTTTACTTAAGGTTGTGGTTCAAAGAGGCAAAGTTTAGCCCTAACAAAGAGGAACAAATTTGAAGAAAGGTGAGTAAACTCGAATCTTGAAGAACTCATGCAAAGAAACTTGAATATGAACATGTTAACCATCTCTTTTATGAAATTCGTCGTTTTAATAGAAATTTCGTGTGAATTGAATGTTCTAAATGTGTGTATGCTATATGACATGCTAGATAAGAGATAGGATTGGCCAAATTGTGATGTTCAGAAAATAGGGAATTTGGATAAGAAATTAAACTAATGTCTTGTACGATGGTAAACATTAAATTGCCACATTCATATTGAAGCTTGTAAATACTAAATTGAATACTAGTGGGAATACTAGGAATGCAAAAATTTGAACGATAAAAACATAACCGGAGGAAATGGACTCACACATAGGAGCTCGTGAGTAAATTGAGGTGATCATACCCATATATATATACGTATATAAATTATTATATACATGTACAAGTGATGTATATGAATATGCATCTTGTATGTGCAAGTAGTAAGTGGCACGATATGGATGAAATTCTATGTTATGTTTGTGCAATAGCTTTGCTCGTGTGCATAATTTCTGTTCTTTGTAGGATGAGTTGTTTTATCCTTATGAGTAGGAAGGGGCCGGCGGGAGCCGGTAGGAAGGGGGAAGACGGTGGGGGAAAAGGTTGTTCATCTATAATGATAGAAAGGGGCTGGCGGGAGCCGGTAGGAGGGGGAAGACGGTGTAAATGTATGTTGTTCATTGTAGGAAGGGGTCGGCGGGAGCCGGTAGGAGGGGGAAGACGGCGTTGTGAAAGTAGCTTATTCCATAACTGTAGGAAGGGGCCGGCGGGAGCCGGTAGGAGGGGAAAACGGTGTAAATGTTCATGTATCCTTTGAAATGTTGTGGTGATGAAATGTTGCTTGTTGATGTGATGTTTATAAAAGATGTTTGTTCTATCATAACTTAGAAATTGTTATGACTGGAATTATAACATATTACAAATCGCGATAAAAGAAAAACTACTATCACGTCATGTATCATCATATGAGTGTATAAAGTAGACCAAGAAATGTTAGCATATGTTTCTTAAATCTTTGACCTAGTGACGGCCTACTATAAAGATTATAAACTATCAAAGCCAAAAGATTAACTAGAATATTATACAATAACTGGGTTTACTCACTGAGCCGTCAAGCTCACTCCTTTTCTTGACAACATTCTTTTCAGGTCTAAGCAAGGGTCAAGGACCGGCGTGAGAATTTGTGGTGTCCTATGAAAGGGTCTTGTTGTCTTATTTTGCTTCTACTCATTTTGTAACTCTTTATATTTTGTGTTGGGCTTATTATGCTAAGTTGGTGAAATCATGTCATTCATGTTATGATCTTTTGTGGTATGTGTAAAGTCTAAAGGACGGACCTTGTATTTATAGTCCGACATCTTTTATGTAAGTAATGTTATGTAAGTAACTTGGCAGATTCGCTGGATGTATAATTTTGGGATGGCTACTAGTTCCTAATTAATTATGTATGTCGTAGTCTTGGAATGAGGATATCCCAAGTATTATTTTGTTTGGGGAGTATATTATTATTGACTGCATGGATGTTTGCTTGGTATCCAAAAGAATAACTATTGGGAGTCATCTATACTATTGAACTTCATGTATTGTATTTTGGGCAAGCACAAGTTACAAAGGAGATGATGTCGAAATTTTGAGAAATTAAGTTATTAGAGACGATTCTTTATCCCCTGATTAAAGGTTAGTAGAGAATCAGAATATTATTATCTGGGACCTTTACAGTTGGTATCAGAGCCCAAGGTTTAGGTGTAAAGTTACATGGAGTAGATAGGATAAGTTAGGGTTGATGTGAAATTGTGTGAAAATTGTATGTATGATTGTACGATCGAGATGGGTATTTTAAGGAGTAGTAGATTTTTACGAATATGATTAACCTAGAAGTGCGGGATATTTAACCGTTCTCTTATATCCGAATTTGAGTATCCGCATACTCCGATTCGGATGTATCATACTGAGGGTGCGGGCCCTTTATATGGATCGCCAGTGGTATAGGCTACTGGAATGAGAGGGCAGCTAAAATATTCGGCAAGTCAAAGTTAATTAAGAACGTAAGAACATTTTAGAGTAGCAGGCTCCGAGAGATAGAAAATATAAGTAATTGCAGATCTGTTGACTTCCAATAGCCTAACTATCTTAAGATAAAATTTTCCCTTATATATATGGATGTACCTGGTACAACTCATTTACTTCTGCAGATGGGGGATTCTGAGGTGTCAGGATTTTCATCCGATGATTCAAGGTCGGATGGTTCGAGTTAGGAAGCAGATACTATAGACCGGGGTTTCTACTCGGACGAAACTGATTCAGAAATGATTTTTCAGAATCCTGTGGATAATGATGTTGAAGCAAGCTTAATGGGGGAGAAGAATATAGATGTGGCGGTTGATGATGAAAGCTCCACTGGAGACCTACCAACGACCGAGACTTTTAATGCCGCCCTCAGTAATGAAGTAGAATCCCAAGGAAGAATATCTTTTGGAGGTATTTGGTAGAATGCTAGTTGGGCCCACGACTGGGATCTATATGATGATTATGAGTACTGGAAATATGACGATGATATCATAATGGAAAGTGAAGATCCTAAGGAAGAAGATGAAGAAGACCTAGACGAAGGAGACCCTGAAGAAGAAAACCTAAAAGGAGAGGATTCTAATAATGATAGTAAGGAGGGAAGTTCCATTGGTTCTAATATAAATCCTTGAATAAAGGTGGAATGTTTAGTATTTTGGAAAGGAATGGCATGGTTCGCCTATTTTAGAGCTTTTTGGGTAGGAGGGTTTATGTGTCTGTAAAGAAATGTGTGTGAACAATGTGT
The DNA here is from genome assembly GCA_038442645.1 of Agave tequilana. Lineage (NCBI taxonomy): Eukaryota > Viridiplantae > Streptophyta > Magnoliopsida > Asparagales > Asparagaceae > Agave > Agave tequilana. The sequence continues at coordinate 289,917 of JAVJIF010001244.1, forward strand.
TTTAAAAAAAAAAAACTTTTACATATTTAGTATGAATGTAAGCATATCAATGTAAATCTTGGTTCCAAGGATGCTTTTGAAGTTATGAATGAAGTGATATTTGTTATGTAAGACTTGCTTTGTACTGTGAATATTGTTGATGATAAGTACTGATTATTCTTTTAGGGATAGATGGACTTAAATCTTCCACCACCAGACACTGATCCTGCAGTCTATACCCCACCGCACAGTACAGTCGGGAGTGTCCATCCCCCGACTAACCACGAGGTTGAACACATCAGCAAATACCAGAAAATCCCTGATATAATGCCAGGTTGGTTGGCGCGACTAGCAACGAAAAGCAACCCACATCGAGCTTTAGAACAATTCCAGAAGTTGAACCCGCCAGCATTTAAAGGAGAAGCTGACCCCATACAAACAGAAGAATGGCTTCGTCAGATTGAGAAAATACTAACCGTTATGGAATGTAATGAGAATCAAAGAGTGTCCTTTACCTCTTTCATGTTTCAAGGTGAGGCGGAACATTGGTGGGACATGGTTAAAGAAGGAGCTAAGTCTTTGAGAGAAGAAGTTTCTTGGAACTTTTTGGTTAAGAAGTTCAATGAAAAGTACATACCGGGGGTAGCTAAAGATAAACTCGCACTAGAATTTCAGGAACTAAAGTAAGGACAAATGTCCGTCAACCAGTATGATGTCAAGTTTACACAATTGTCAAGATATGCAGTAGGACTGGTACGTGAAGAATCAGAAAGAACTAAAAGGTTCGTGAGGGAATTAAAACCTGAAATCAGAAGCAAATTAATTCCGTTCCAACTCTAAATCTATATTCAAGCAGTGGAGAAGGCATTGGAAGTTGAACGGGATATATTGGAAGATCAGGAAGTCAAAAGTAAGGAGTTACCCCCTTCTAAGCGCCCCCACTATCAGGAGACACCTAGCTCCGATATGTCAAACCACAGATTCAATAGAAGTGCGGGGTCCTCGACAATATCGGCTTCCAGACCTAATGGAAGTACATGGCATCGAGTGGGATTCCCTCGAAGACCTCAGGCAATACTTTCTCACCGTCTCGATGTTGCAGGAAACTTGTGGTGCCCCATATGCCATTTGAACCATGCGGGCAGTTGTGTTCGGGGCAAACAATGTTTCTCCTGCGGTCAAATGGGTCACATAAGGAAAGAATGTCCGATCTTACAAGAACACCCAAGTACGGGATTTGAGACTGAGAGGCGAACTGGGGGCACTGTTCCATTTTCGAGACCAACAGGAACTTTCAGGCGACCGTTCAACACACCCCGACCGGCGGTAACTCAGTCATCAGTACAACAACCTGGAGCTCGACGGGAGATGAATGCTTGACTCAGCAGGAGGCTCAAACATCGAATGTTGTGGCGGAAGGTACAATCAATTTAATGGGGCATATTGCCCGAGTATTATTTGACCCTGGTATCACATACTCTTTTGTCTTCTCAGCATTTGCATCCAAACTAAACATGAAACCTGAACCATTGAAATTCAACTTGTGATATCGACTCCTATAGGAGCGGAAATGGTTACTAATATGTACTATTAGGAGTGCGAGGTTATGACAGGAAAAGTAAAAACATGGGTGAACCTCGTGAAACTAGGAGAGATGGAGTACGATGTCATTTTAGGAATAGATTGATTGCCAACTCACTGTGCCCATATACACTGCCACAAAAAAAAGGTACATAACTATGGTGAACGAGTACCTCAATTGTGTTTTCGGAAGAGTTACCAGGCTTACCTCTGGATAGGAAGATTGAATTCTCTATTGATTTATTCCCAGGATCTAAGCCCTATATCTAAAAGCTCCGTATATATTGGCTCCGGTCTTATTTGTGGAGAAGAAAGATGGGGTATGAAATTATATATTGACTACAGAGAATTGAATAAGATTACTATCAAAAACAGATACCCGCTTCCTAGGGTTGATGATCTATTTGATCAACTTCAGGTGCTGATGTATTTTCAAAATTGACCTAAGATTGGGGTATCACCAGCTAAAGATTAAACTAGATGATGTACCTAAGACTACCTTCAGAACGAGATATGGACATTTTGAATTTCTCGTAATGCTATTTGGACAAACCAACGCCCCTGCAACATTTATGAACTTGATGAATAGAGTATTTCAACCATATCCCGATCAATTTGTGGTCATATTCATTGATGATATACTAATTTATCCCAAGAGTAGTGAGAAGCATAAAGAACATCTGAGGCAGATATTGCTGACCATAAAGGTTTAAAATATATATTGCAGGTAACCACGAAGATGGTTTAAACTGATAAAAGACTACGTCTGACCATTCACTATCATTCGAGGAAAGCCAATGTTGTAGCCGATGCCCTAAGTCGAAAGTTAGGGGAATCACTGGCCGTATTGATAACTCAACAACTATGGCTACTGAAAGATTTGAAGGAATGCAATTGTAAGTCTGAATGAAGGAACCTATATAAGGCCGAGTGAACTAAGTTAGCATTCTATATGACCTGCATGAATGAATCAAGAGGCACAACAAGGGGATTACGGAGTAATAAGGATCTTGGAAAAGATCCGAGACGAGGAAACTCAAGGCCTCACCTGTGCTAAAGAAATGGTGAAAAAAAAAATTTTGAAGAGGCTACTTGGGAGTTGGAAGATGAGATGTGAAATCTTATCCACACTTGTTTTAAGATACGTTAAGCTTCGAGACGAAACTTTTTGTTAGGAGGGTAGAATTGTAACATCCGGGTTAATATAATCCCAAGAATTTTCTCCTAATCACCTATAAAAAAAATAAAAAGAAAGAAAGAAAGAAACTTTATTATACTCAATTAAGTTTAAGGCTAAGTAATTTAAGCTTTCATGTATTATTGGAGTATTCATATGCATAGATATATATACACTTGCACATGCTTTGTACCATCCTATGTATGAATACATGATAATTTACTATATTATTGGTATTGGGGTAGAATCAAGAAAAATTCCACTATGAGTAATTATTTAATCCAAATAGTTAGTGGAGAGGGTAGGTGAAAGAAGGAAATGCTAGGATTTTCTTGATTGAAGGAGTGGGTTATTAGATGAAGGAGATGGCTTGGCAAACTTGTAATTATAGGGTCAACTAGATCTGAAAAACCCACTCTCTCATCTGAAAATTTCACTCATCTTCTTCCCCAAAGTTTCATGGCAAAAACCCTAGAAACCCCCCTTCCTCTATACAACAAAAACCCATACTTTCTCTCCCCTTGTTCTTCCCCACATCAGAGGCAAGAGGAGAGGAGGAGGGGCGCGCCCAGGCGGAGCCGCGCCCCCGGCGGCCGCGCGCGGGCGAAGCCCCGTCCAGGCGGGTCGCGAGCAAGGTAGAGGGAGGGGGAACTTGGAGGAGGGAAAGATCATTCCTAGGGCTTAGATCCAAGTTGAGGAGGTGATTTTCAGTCAAAAATCTGAGCTTTTTGGACCCTAAAAAAATCCTTTTTGAGAAGGTAAATTCAGACTGAAATTTTGAAAGAAAAACAGCACTTAATCCTCATACTTTGTTGATTTTTGTGATAGATATTAATTCAAACATTCTTTGCTTAAGGTTGTGGTTCAAAGAGGCAAAGTTTAGCCCTAACAAAGAGGAACAAATTCGAAGAAAGGTGAGTAAACTCGAATCTTGAAGAACTCATGTAAAGAAACTTGAATATGAACATGTTAACCATCTCTTTTATGAAATTCGTTGTTTTAGTAGAAATTTCGTGTGAATTGAATGTTCTAAATGTGTGTATGCTATATGACATGCTAGATAAGAGATAGGATTGGCCAAATTGTGATGTTCAGAAAATAGGAAATTTGGATAAGAAATTAAACTAATGTCTTGTACGATGGTAAACATTAAATTGCCACATTCATATTGAAGCTTGTAAATACTAAATTGAATACTAGTGGGAATACTAGGAATGCAAAAATTTGAACGATAAAAACATCAACGGAGGAAATGGACTCACACATAGGAGCTCGTGAGTAAATTGAGGTGTCATACCCATATATATATATACGTATATAAATTATTATATACATGTACAAGTGATGTATATGAATGTGTATTTTGTATGTGCAAGTAGTAAGTGGCACGATATAGATGAAATTCTATGTTTTGTTTGTGCAATAGCTTTGCTCGTGTGCATAGTTTCTGTTCTTTGTGGGATGAGTTGTTTTATCCTTATGAGTAGGAAGGGGCCGGCGGGAGCCGGTAGGAAGGGGGAAGACGGTGCGGGAAAAGGTTGTTCATCCATAATGGTAGGAAGGGGCTGGCGGGAGCCGGTAGGAGGGGGAAGACGGTGTAAATGTATGTTGTTCATTGTAGGAAGGGGCCGGCGGGAGCCGATAGGAGGGGAAGACGGCGTTGTGAAAGTAGCTCATTCCATAATTGTAGGAAGGGGCCGGCGGGAGCCGGTAGGAGGGGGAAGACGGTGTAAATGTTCATGCATCCTTTGAAATGTTGTGGTGATGAAATGTTGCTTGTTGATGTGATGTTTATAAAAGATGTTTGTGCTATCATAACTTAGAAATTGTTATAACTGGAATTATAATATATTACAAATCGCGATAAAAGAAAAACTACTATCACGTCATGTATCATCATATAAGTGTATAAAGTAGACCAAGAAATATTAGCATATGTTTCTTAAATCTTTGGCCTAGTGACGGCCTACTATAAAGATTATAAACTATCAAAGCCAAAAGATTAACTAGAATATTATACAATAACTGGGTTTACTCACTGAGCCGTCAAGCTCACTCCTTTTCTTGACAACATTCTTTTCAGGTCTAAGTAAGGGTCAAGGACCGGCGTGAGAATTTGTGGTGTCCTATGAAAGGGTCTTGTTGTCTTATTTTGCTTCTACTCATTTTGGAACTCTTTATGTTTTGTGTTGGGCTTATTATGCTAAGTTGGTGGAAATCATGTCATTCATGTTATGATCTTTTGTGGTATGTGTAAAGTCTAAAGAACGGACCTTGTATTTATAGTCCGACATCTTTTATGTAAGCAATGTTATGTAAGTAACTTGACAGATTCGCTGGATGTATAATTTTGGGATGGCTACTAGTTCCTAATTAATTGTGTATGTCGTAGTCTTGGAATGAGGATATCCCAAGTATTATTTTGTTTGGGGAGTATATTATTATTGACTGCATGGATGTTTGCTTGGTATCCAAAAGAATAACTATTGGGAGTCATCTATACTATTGAACTTCATGTATTGTATTTTGGGCAAGGCACAAGTTACAAAGGAGATGCTGCCGAAATTTTGAGAAATTAAGTTATTAGAGACGATTCTTTATCCCCTGATTAAAGGTTAGTAGAGAATCAGAATATTATTATCTGGGGCCTTTACACACTTGTACACATATATTTGTACACGTGCATGCATATTTCATGTTTTGGGCATTTTTAGAATTTTTCTGTAATTTTTAGAAATTTTTCGGACATTTTTATAAATTTCCTACATTTGAGGAAATTTTTTGTATATTTTTAGGATTTTCTGTGTATTTTAAAAAAAATTTACGTATTTATATGTATTTTTTAAAATTAAAATGAATTTTCGGGATTAACAGTGGTGCAGGTTGTAGGAGAGGACCTTCGGGGCAAACTTCCCTTCTGGGGTTAGCTGTCTCAGGAGACCCCTCCCGGTTATCTAAGGGCAACAGGTCATTGTCACCGCCCACTACCATTAGAGTTTCGTGGTAGCCAGATAAGGGGGTTTTATGCCTCGGATGCTCTATCCGTTCTGGAATATCATCCGAGAGACCGCTTTACAGGTCACCCATTACTTTCAGATTTCGTGGTGATTGGGGGCAGAGGATACCCAATTCAAGAGCACAATTTGGAGGTTGTGTCAATGTTTATGATTATTATATTATTTATTGCTTGTATGTGGTACTAACATCTCCTGTAGGTAGGCATAAAGCCTTTGGGCTTAACCGCTCTGCGGTTCCATATTATGACCTCCGGACTTAACCTCTTTAAGGTTTAACGGCTTAGTTCCGTTTAACGATTCTATCATTTATATCGCTACCGCCTGGTAAGCAGGACCACGCGCCCAGCGCTTTATCACTAAACAAGCCTAGACGGAACTCTGCCAGATTTTAGACTCGCATTTTAAGATCGAGTTATTCATGAGTTCCTTTATGCGTTACGGTGCATAAACATTGTTCGCTGATCTAGCCCCAGCACTGTTTGCTCCGCTTGATTGTGCATATCGCTTTACTACTGCTTTTATCTTATCTTACTGGTTGTGAAGAGTTTTAAATACTTTTTTTGATCTATTTCTGATATCATGTATATGATTTGTCTATTGCCTAATTCAGAAACTGTAAATATCAGATATCGAATACTGGATATTATATTGACACCTAACATCGACATAACATTGACATCACACATACTGACTACAGAACATATACTGACTACTGGACGGTACAATAACTCCTGATTTATTATATTACATTGTTTTTAGATTTGGTACCGTAACTCCTGACTGAATATAATCAAGATTACAGATACCAACACCAATTACTAAGACACTGAACTTGACACTATTATACTGGACTGATTATAACACCTAATACCAAAAAGACTAGTATTCATGAACTCCTAAATTCTGGATAAGGATACTCCTGATACATTCCTGATATACTACTCCTGAATACTGAATATTGTTCTACTGAACCCGGAACATGGATATGTTGTTACTACTATTACTGATACATGTATGTGGATCAAAGTACACACGGAGCGCAGTACACACCACGTGATCTGGTGGGCGTTACCTCTCGGGTCCGTGGGGGAACCTCTTGGGTCCACAAGGAGTGGTGAATGAAGCACAGTATCACACAGAGCGAAGTACACACTACGTGATGTGGTGGGTGTTACCTCTCGAGTCCATGAGTGTACCTATTGGGTCCACAAACCGTATCTTACCTGGTACGCAAATGGTATATGGAGCAAAATATCACACAGAGTGAAGTACACACCACGTGATATGGTGGGCGTTACCTCTCAGGTCCGTGGGGGTACCTCTTGGGTCTATAACATCGCGACCATGGTTCTCATATTCTCATGTCCTCATGTTTCCATGTTCTCCTAATACTAGAACTGAATTGAACCCAATATACAATATCAACTATTCCAACAGTAATAATATCAGGAGCATATGTTATTTGGTACTCCCCTGTTCGAATGAAAGTAGACCCGCGTACTGGAATTTGGATGTGTTCTGCTGGAAGTGCGGGCTCCAGTGTGAACCGCCAGTGGTATGGAACACTAATGGGGATGATTTCGAATAACAAATGATACTGATTATTGTTATTACTATTACTACTACCCTACTATTATTATTCATGACTCATCAAAACATACCAACACCTTGTCCATCATTTCGGAGGTTCATGTTTCCAGTTCATAATCTAATTCCTATTACTGACAAATACATATAACACCGAAATATAAACTAATCTGACTACAGTACTGAACTTGGTTACACAGACATGACATGATGACAACACTGTTATACCAATTCTCAGTAACTCTAGTTGTATATGCATAGTTGTTGGCGAGGTAGGGTATAGGGTATATAGATGAGGGTTTCCTTGTTTAGGTTATTCCCTCGACGTACTAATCTCATGGAATCAGAGATTGAGTTTATACAATTTGTTTTGCATACAGTTATATTATACATATATCGTTGATAAATTACATATGCTTTCATTGCTATGAGTTTGACATGATTTCATGTATGCATAAATATGTTTTTTTTCATGTAATTTCATTTATTTCTTGTACATGTGTATTTGCTTTTGCGCCCGCCACTTGGTATTCTTATGTACTCACTAGATTGCATCCTAACAACCCTGATCTGCATGTCCAGATGCCAGAGCCTGGAGTATTAGGGACTTCTTGTTGCTGATCAAAGTATGCAACGGAGCATAGCAGGTTTCAGGATCGGAACCTGGCGAAGCTTGGGAACGTATCAGATGATTTTCCAGATCCATCTCCTTTGTCTGACTCTCGAGATCCCTTTCCAGCTCGGGAGCCTCTTCTAATATTATATCTTGTAAATATCCTATAAATCATATTTTGATACGTTCTTGTGATGTAATATACATGTAATATTGGATCACATGCAGTGATAACAATGTACTTAGACTGTATTGTTGAAATGTATATTATCACTGTGCTTCCATACTCTGATTCCTGACTGTACTATTATGCTTAACGTACGTATGTGAGGATATTTCTACCATGTGCATGTACGTTACAATATTGTTTCCGTACCTGATGGGTCGGGGCGTTACACAAAGTAAGGTTAGTACATCAATAGATCATCAAGAACACATAGTTAAACATGAAATATGAGAATTAGCTTGCATGTTAGTATGTTAGAATTAGAACCCTTCATCGTAAGCTATCCATAGCTCTTGTTTGCACAAGACTTATTGTGATGCCCATTGATTTATGTGGTTTATCAATCAATTACTTAGAAATTAGTGGGTTTGTGATTAGTTAGCCATACAATAGAGAAATTAACTAAACATAGAATGAAAGAGCAAGAAAGTAGACATTTTTACACTACTGCAAAAAAGAAAAGCATGTAAAAAGAACTAGAAAGTTAGAGGAAGAAGAAAAAGCAAGCTTGTGTTGATTTGTTCTTGATCAGTTACAGAATACTCACTCTCTTTATTTTCTAAACTAAATACAAGAGAAAAGAAATTACAAAAGGATCTAAAGAAAACCTAGAGAGAAAATACTCTAAAATTCCCAACTCCCCTCCTCGGATAACCAGAGGGGATATTTATAGCTTCAAAACCCTAGGTCCAATCAATCAAGACTGTCAAAGAAAACGCTACGCCAACGGCCATGATCTTGTCGCAGAAGCACGATAAAGATGCGACCGTTAGGCCAGCGACAAAGGGCTCCTGCTTGTCTCTGCCCAAGTGTCCTAGTAGAAGATTCTATTTTCTGAATATTCTCTGGGTTGATAGCAAATTGGGCCTCAATGATTGGGCTTCTCTTAGGCTTCAAAAAATTCTCCCAATTAATTAAGATTTTGGGTTTTCTTCTCCATTAAACAATAGACCTAAAAATCAAGAAAACAAATATTAGTAACCAGAATTTTATTAACAATAAAAGGAAAATATGATGTAAAATATGCAAAAATGAATACTAGTTAACAATCAGTGATACATATGATATGATAAAAGGTTCACCAGTACGTGAGGAAATTAATGATGTGAGATAGTGATCACACACGTGCGTTGCACCAAAAAAAAATCACGCGATTCTGAGTCTTTTTACCCATGCATCAAATGACATCTTTATACGGTGAATATAACGTATGTTTCGTAACCATTTGTTACATGGGTAAAAAGGCTCAGAATCGCGTCATTTTTTATTGGTAACTTAAATAAAATATGTAGATCAAGATGAACGGTTCAAATCATTCACATGATCGCTCCTATATGATTTTCTCACAGTCTTCGATGAGAAAGTTTCTCACACGAAGACATATATATATATATATATATATATATATATATATATATATATATATATATATATATATATATATATAGAGAGAGAGAGAGAGAGAGAGAAATGTATATCAGCCTGCGGGCTGAGAGTACTCTCTCAGCCTGCGGTGACGTAGCTCAATTTGTTACCTCACTGACTTGCGGCCCGCTTTTAGGAAGAAGTTAAATTACCAAATACCCCTTCGATAACTTTCCTTATTGTTTATTATTATTTTCCCCCCTTTTTTTTGCCGCTCTTTATAGGATTTAGGTTATTTTATATAAATTACTTTTCGCCCTATTTCTTTACCTCTTTTTTGAAAGATCTAGTTTATCCTTTTCAGCCTGCGATAAAATTTTTTCTGAAAATATAAAATCTTTTCAGATCAATTTTTTCAGCCTGCGATAAATTTCTACTTATAGTTTAATTTTTTGTATATAATGTAGTCAGAGTCTTTGGTCGCAGTGTACATTTAAACTGCGACCTTAGTCAGAGACTTTGGTCGCAGTGTACATGGTTAATTGCGACCAAGGTCGCAGTGTTGTTATTGATAAAGATGGCCAGCAAAAGCAATCTAGGGTTGCATTACATGGACTGTGACTTAGGTCGCAGTACGTTAAGTAAGTATTTCCGTTATATTAACATGCATAGCGACCAAGGTCGCAGTGTTGTTTTGGATTAAGACTGCCGCCAGCAACTGCGACCAAGGTCGCCGTGTTGTTGTTTTGGATTAAGTCATTTTTTGAATCTAAATGAAAAATGAAAAGTTTGCTGAGGGGACGCGACTTGGAGTCACTCCGAGAGACGCGGCCTGTCATAAAGATTTTATGAGATCTTTAAACCTCAAGTCTACGTTGACGAACCCGCACCATTCGTTGTTTCCCGAAGCGGTTGTCCACGCGTCGGCTCTTCATTGGGTTTAGGCGTTAATGTCTTTTAATGCCAAACCGGCGCTGGCGGTTGTAGACCAGCGTCTTCGACGCTTCTTGAAACGACACTCCACGCGTCAGCCTTCCATTGGACTTCGATAGTCGTGCGATCATTAAGGCCGACGGTTCTGATTAATGAACCATTAATTATGGTTATTATGGGCTGCCTATAAATAGGGCTCACCCTCTCCCATAATTAGACTATTTTCTTTCGAGAGCAATTGCTCTGAGAATTTCCGCCTTCTTCAGAGTCTCTAACAGGGGCCTGCCTCCATGGATGAAGATGACCCTATGGACGAACTTGATCGATGTTCGTCCACAATGGAAGAAGTCATAGACCTCATCGTCCACAAGGGAAGAAGTCATGGTCCTCGTCGTTCACAAGGGAAGAAGTCATGATCTCTGACGAGGACTTAACCCTCACCAAGATCTCCTCGGACTTGATGCACCAGTCAAGCTTGCTGGTACGGGATGGTCAGAGTGGGTATGGCGGCGGGGGATGTGGTGGATATAGTGGTGGGTAGCACTGGATAACCTTCTGGTGGAAGAGATGTTCATCAACGAAGGATCGTATCCCGCCACTTTGGAGGGTCAGGTGGAATCGGAGGATTCTGCTGCCACCAGACCTCAATAACACCACTGCTCTTAGTCAACAATGGCTCTTTTGATGTTTAGTCTTCTTTGTACTGCTGTATTGTAACACTCAATCTTATTGTATAAGAGAGCGTTTTGTATCATTTTCACATGCCTGGAGATAAATGCCTGGACATAAATAAAAATCATATTTGTTTTTTTAATAAACTACGACCTTGGTCGCAGTCATGCATTGCAAACAAAACAACTTGGATCAGAGACGACACTGCGACCAAGGTCGCAAAAGACTACATTGCAAACAGAAACAACTGCGACCAGGGTCGACACTGCGACCAAAGACTGCGACTAAGCAACTTCTGCGGTGACGTGTCACCTCGTCGCAGTGTTGTTGTTGATTAAGACTAAAGACCAGCAACTGCGACCAAGGTCGTAGATTATTTTTTTAGACCAAGGTCGCAGTGTATTTTATTAAGTCCAAAAACCAGCAACTGCGACCAAGGTCACATTGTATTTTATTAAGAGTACGGTTAGCAACTGCGACCAAGGTAGCAGTGCTGTTGTTGATTAAGACTAAAGACCAGCAACTGCGACCAAGGTCGCAGTTTATTTATTAAGTCTGCGTCCTATGATCGCAGTACCGCGACTATGGAGTATACAATTTTTTGGAAGGAGGTCGCATTGCTATACGATAGCATGTTTCCTCCGGTATTCTTTATTCTGTATTAAGTCTGCGACCATGGAATGTTTTTTTTTACTTTTCAATGCTAGAAGTCGCAGTCGTCATATAAAAGGGGTATTTTTGTCAATTTGTTTCACGATTGTTTAGGCGGGATTTTTTGATTTTTTTTAGCGCCAACAGCCTGCGGCCGATATGTGGCATATATTCAGCCACGTCCCGCCGCTGATAAACTCTCTCAGCCTGCAGGCTGAGGTACAGTAACCCCATATATATATATATATATATATATATATATATATATATATATATATATATATATATATAAAGAGAGAGAGAGAGAGAGAGACTTATGTCTTTCCAAAAGAATTTAAGGCTGAATCCTTCCCACTCAAATTCAACCCTCCGACATTCGAATACAAGATCCACTCCGTTGAAGTTGATCTATATTATTTCAAATATTTATAAACCAAAAATCAAGTGTTTTGAATACTTTTTGCCCATGCATCAAGTAGGGAAAAAACGGACAGCATAAATAATGAGTTTATTAGTTTAATGCTGTAGAACATTTGAAATCTAACAAAAATTAGTTTGTAGGAGTTTTTAAATGTTTAGATCACAAGCGGGTCGAGAATTTGTGTGTCTAAAGACATATATCTAATCAACTCACTACTTTCGGTCGTCCATTTTGCGCCGCTTAATGAATGGGCAAAAAGTATTCAAAATACTTGATTTTGGTATATAGGTACTTAAAAGAATATAGATCAACTTCAACGGAGTGAATCATGTATCCGAATTTTAGAGAGTTAAATTCGAGTGAGAAAGATTCGCCCTCAAATCCTTTTGGAAGGACACGAGTGTGTGTGTGTGTGTATTACACTTCTTTCTCGCAAGGGCATACAAATAAAACCCTTCTCCTCCATTATGCTTCGCGACAGGTTCTGGCTCAGCACCGGAACACCCTGGTGGTGGTCCCCGATATGCACAGACCCATTATAAACATAGCTCGTTAATAGCCCCATCAGTTTTCAATAACAACACGCCTTATTCATAAGTAAATGTATGTGTGCTAGGATGCTAGGACACATACCTAAACATATGAATCAGATAATTAATAATAATAATTTAATAACAAAACAATAATGATGTTAGGACCGTGCAATATTTGGTCGCTCCTTCGTTCAGGTACTAGTACTCATATATCATATCTGAATGAGTTCCGTTGGAGTACAGCTCTAGTGTGGACTGCAAGTGGTATAAAACACCGGTAGGGGATGATTGAAATATCAGATGGTACAAATTTTTATTATTATTAACTCAAAATATAACACATTATACTGCACTTGATATAACTTAATTGCCAAACAATAATAATCTCAAGAGCGGGTGTTATTGAGTCACTTCCTCATTCGGATAATAGTATCCGCATATCAAAGTTCGGATTGAGTTTTACTGGAGTAACGACTGGTATAAACTACAAGTGATATGGGACAATAGAAGAAAATGATTAAAATAATAGGCGTACTGATTATTACTATTATTGTATAATTAAGTTGCCATGCTCGCCACTTGCATATTATTTCTGTGCTACAGTAATTATTCCTGATATTCTTACTGGACTACACCTGCCCCACTCTATATACAATGATAATATCAGGAACGTATGTTATTTGATCACTCCCTCGTTCGGGTAATAATACTAGGTATCGTGATTTGGATGAGTCCTGTTGGAGTAGGAACTCTGATGTGCATAGCCAGTGGTATGGGTCATTGGCAGGGAATAACTATAATAACAAATGATATTGGTTATTATTGATTGTATACACATTGCCTGCCTCTTGCCAGATATTATACCCACGTCATTGTATTTAATCCCCTGACGATTGCTTACCGATTTTATATTGATTCTATGTTTACCATTTATATTTACTGTTTAATTGCTTGCTTGCATGACTGGAGTACACAACATAGTTTTCGGTACACGTGTGTTGCTTGTGCACGCCACTTGGCTTCATTTTACTTACTTGTTGGATTACTTTCTGACAACCCTTAGACCTGCATGTCCAGATCCCAGAGCGCGCAGCAGAAGTGTTGAGCACCCATCCGTGAAAGAACAAGCGTCCCTTGCGGAGTGATCGGATTTGCCATAGCTCTTTCCCTCCATGCCTCCTCTTGTTCGGCTCTCGAGATTCCTTCTGGCTGCTCATGAGCGACTCCTAACTTTTGTATCTTGTATATCACTTTGTAAATCATACTTTTGCACCTCTTGGTGATGTAATATTCATGTACTATTGAATTACGCTCTGTGATAACCGTGTACTTATACTATTTTGTTGGAATGTATAATATCACTGTGCTTCTGTACTGTGATTCTTGCTTGTACTGTTGCTTTGTGCATGCGTATATATGTCACAGTAACGTCTTCGTACTCGCGTGATTGGGGCATTACAAAAAGACATGATCATTCACTCATATAGACCATCTTTAGTCTTAAAAGCGGTTTTTCACTCATCTTCTGAACGTATTTGAATTTGATGGTAGCCACTCTTCAAATCGATCTTCGAGAAGATGGTGGCTCCAACATTATGTCCAACATATCATCTAGTCTGGGAATGGAGAATCAACATTTAATGATAATCTTGTTGATGGCGCGACTATCAACGCACATCCTTCGGGAACCGTCTTTCTTCAGGGTTAATAATGTCGACGTAGCACAAGGACTCGACTTTCTTTAATAAACTCCTTACTCTACAGTTCATCAACCTGTCTCTTAAGTTTAGCATGCTCGGCCTGATTTATTTTGTAGTGAGGCTAATTGGGGAGAGTGGACCCCGGTACAAAATCTATAGCGTGTTGAATGTCACTCATCAGATGTTGGTTATACGGAGTTCCTCTGAAAAGACATCAGCAAATTTCTTTAATATTGGGACTAGTGTAGGAGGAATTTGCTCTTGAGAGTTGTCAGTAACTTTCCTAGCAACAAGGTCAACAATAGTTGACCCTTTAGCAATTTCCTTGTCAAAAACCTTCGGACTGATCAGAGTTAAGGTGTAACACCCAGTTCCTAGAATACGTACTTAGATACGTATTCTAATTTTTCAATCATATTTCTTTGATTTAGTTTTTGTATTTATTTTTATTTTATGATTATTTGTGTGATTGTTTTGTATTGAATCCGGATTCGAGAACTCAGAGTCAGCCCCAGTCTGAACTAGGGATCCGATCCTAGTGTATTGCTCGATTTGGCCTTTCTGGTAGTCCGATTTGATCGATTTTAGTTTCAAACATCATTTTTCAATATTTTAGATTTTTTATGACTTTCTAAAATTTTCAGAGTTAAATTGCAAAATCTTCAAAACCAGTGCCAATAGGTATCGCTGACCGATTCCCAGATTTTTAGTTTCCAAATGGAGTTGAATTTTTAGAAACGGCTTTCACATTACTTCTTAGAATCTCATTTTCTATTTAAATTCATTTTTTGAGATTTTTTTGAATTTATCAAAATTTGACCGATTTTGGTGTCCACCGGTATCGCTGAAAAATTTCAAGATTTTTAATTTGAAAACCTGATTGAATTTCTCGAATCTGATTTCACCGAACATCTTAAAATAATATTTTTCTATTTCTGAGAATTTTTCGAGGCGATTCTAAAACAATCAATTTTTACCCTATTTAAATAATATTATTCTCTTCTTTTTTTCCCTTTCTTTCTTTCTTTTCTTTTCTTTTCCTCTCCCATGTGCTGCC
Organism: Agave tequilana; assembly: GCA_038442645.1. Classification (NCBI taxonomy): domain Eukaryota; kingdom Viridiplantae; phylum Streptophyta; class Magnoliopsida; order Asparagales; family Asparagaceae; genus Agave; species Agave tequilana. The sequence continues at coordinate 305,429 of JAVJIF010001244.1, forward strand.
GACAGCAACCCCATACCTCTCCCATCACCTGCCAATTCCATCCCCCATCCCATCATTCTCTCTCCCTTTTTTCCTTTTCTTTTTCTTTCTCCTTCTCCCCTTCTTTTCTTCTGCTTATTCTCTCCACCCTGGCGACAACGACCAGACTGTCGCCGCCGCTGATGGGCACCTCCGCCGCCTTCCTCTCTCTTCTTCTTCCTTCTCTTCTTCTTTCTCTTCTTCTTCCTTTCTTTCCTCTTTCCTTTTTCTCTTTTCTCTTACTTTCTTTTCCTTTCCTTTTTACCCATTTTCCTTTTTCCCTCTCTATGGTGACCGCCAGCGGACAGAGTCACCGCCGGCGACCACTGGACGCCCAATCCCCCTCTCCCTTCTCTCTCTTTACTAGATCTCTCTCTCCTCCCTCTTTCTTCTCTCTCTCTCTCTCTCTCCCCCTCTCCTCTCCCTCTCTTTTGGGGTGGCCAGTGGCCACCCCTGCCTACGCCAGCCACGGTGGCCGGCGCAGCTTCCTGCGCCTCCCTGGCCGCAACCAGGGAGCGGCAGAGCCACCCCAGGCCCTAGCTTGGGCTGTACGTGGGCGAGGGGGACAGCAGCCCCCTACTATTCCCTCTCTTTCCCCCTCTCTCTTCTCTCTCACATCTCTCTCTCCTGGTTTCTCTATCCAGCCCTCCTCTCTCTCTCATCTCTCTCTTCCCCTGTTTCTCTCTCCCTCTCTCAGTCGTTCCTCTCTCCCTCTCTCTCTACTCTCTCTCCTCTCTCTACTATTTCTCTCTCTACTCTCTCTAGACTTTTTCTCTCTAAATCTCTCTTTCTCTCTCTTCTCACTACTCTTCTTTTTCTCTCTATAAAAATAATATATGTGTGTGTGTATTTTAACATATGGATTAGTGGTGTGTACGTGTTTCTGGTGTTCCGGGATTTTAGGACGTTTTCCGGTGATTTAGAGTACATTCCTATGTTGCTTCATGCTTTGCTATCATCGTTTCATACCTAGTGATTGCTATTCTAGCATTTATTGCATGACATATTGATGTCTTGTTACTACCGTTACTGCCTAATAATTGCTACTGTAGCTTTTAGTACATAATACATCGTTATATGAGTTAATATATGATGTTGTACTCTGTATTCAACTCACCAGACACCGACATGTTAATTATATGACTCCTGATACCTGACACTTGATATCTGACACTGGTACTTGACATGTTGACACTTGACACCTGATACCTGACACTTGATATCTGACACCAGTACTTGACATGTTATCACTTGACACCTGATACCTGACACTTGATATCCGACACTGGTATTTGACATGTTGACACTTGACACCTGATACTTGACACTTGATATCTGATACCGGTACTTGACATGTTATCACTTGACACCAATACCTGACACCTGATATATGACACCTGACAATTAACATGCTATCACTTGATAATTGACATATGCTATCACCTGGTACTAGCATACTTGACCTGAAATTGTGACATCTGACTGAACACTATTATACCTGGCACCTGTATTACATTGCATATTCATGATTATCACTTTTACGGGGACCTGGCATGATTATTATATTGCTACCAGACATCTAGTACTCCTGAACTCCAGTACTCCTGAACTCTTGTATCCACTGTACTCATGTCCCTTGCATTGTTACTCTTGTTAATAGCAGGTCATACCAGCGTCCGGCAAAGCATGTCTAGTGTCAGGATAACGAGAATGTATCCCACGATCGTGCTAGCGTCCAGCGGATCCTGAATAGAACTAAGTGCCACATAGAGCAAAATGCCACACCACACACGTGGTGGGGGGGGCACCTCTTGAATCTGTGGGGGGGCACCTCTAGAATCCATTCCCCACACAGAATAAAGTGTCACATGGAGCAAAGTACCACACCACACATGTGGTGGGGGCCACCTCTTGAATCTGTGGGGCTCCCTCCTGCCTGTGACGCCTGGTGTTAGCGTATAAGCATTCTCAGTGCATATTAGCACACACATCTGTAATAATCAGACAACTTACACTGGGACGGGAGAAACTGATGAGTACCAATATACTTTCCATGTTTATCATAGTCTTATAGTGTCACGTGGCCATATATTTGGATTCGACCTAGAGGCCACCAGGTGTTTCCGTGGGGTGTACTGGCACCCCTACTCCCATGTCTGCCTGCCGGGTGTGCCATAAACCCCTGGGTTTATTCCTATGGGAGCGGCGACACCCTATTCCTGTCCGGGCGTATACTAAGTCCTACGGGCATAGCAAGTCCCGGTACCTAGCGATACGTTCCGACTCAGTACCGGATACTCCTGGACCGTTGTCCCGAGAATGCATGGGACCCATTTTAAACATGGTTCATCAATTCCCATCAGTTTCCAATAACCAACCTCGCTTGACTTGTATGCGGAGGTATATGGTATGGGACATATACCCAAACATACAAATTGGACGAGTCTTAATAATTAATAATAACATGCTACCGACATCTGACTACCTATACACTTAATCTATACTTGTGAGACCGGTGACCCATTACATTATCCTGTTCGCCACTTACATATAACATCTATGCTACTGTGTTGAGTTATCTGACTTGCTTATTTTCAGGTTTTCATTCTGTTTTACTATATATGATTACAAAATTTTCTGATCTCTTGTTTACTGACTTGTACCGGTATTATATGTTTATGTGTATCTATGCTCTCCATATCATTTTCTATGCATGTTTTTCGATTCAGATTTATTGATATACATGTATTCACTTGATTTCGGATTTACTGTCGTTCCTTTAATTTTCTTTATGTTACTTGTCATTGCCTGTACCTGCATGCTTGAACCACATCACTTGATCATGTACACGAGTGACTACCTGAGCACGCCAACTGGTTTTATCATATGTACTCGCGGGTTATTTTCTGACAACCCTGGATCCTCATGTCCAGATCTTGGAGTCTAGACCGTGACGGCCTTACTGTAGTAGATCAGAGTGCGCAGCAGAAGCGTGGATTAGCGATTGCCTGTCCGGACCCTCTTTCTTCCGGCCTCCCCATGATTGGCTCGTGAGATTCTCATCTTGCTACTCGTGAGTACTTTCTCGTATTTCATATTGTACATCCTGTTTTTGCACTTCTTGGTGATCTTACATTCTTGATTTATTGTATCATATTTTGTGATAACTGTGTACTTGTGTTATTATCGCTGGAATGTATATTACCACTGTGCTTCCGTACTCTGATTCTTGCCTGTACCGATGCTTAGCATATATACGTGAGAGTATTTTCAACATACGTATATACGTCACAGTAACGTCTCCGTACCAGTGGGATCGGGGCGTTACATAAGGCTTTCTTGCTACTTTATGCATCAGTCCGCATAGTTTCAGGCAAAAGAGTAGGTTTTAATGAGAGTTTGAAAATTTAAAGAATTGAAGATCTACGCTAGTCATCACTCTCTTTGGGTTGAGTTAAGACGCACCTCACTACACTAAGACGACGAGCGACCCTGTCAGCATCATCAATCGAAGGTGGGTGCCTACTCAAAAGACATCCTGAGGTGGCAGCTTGATCAACATCAAACTCACCTTCCCAAGTATCTCCTTCAGGGTCAGGGATGATTTCTTTTAAATCATCATGATCATTGTCCGGTGGAGTGTCAATAATCAAAGTTCTGATCTTGCTCGGACATTGTGCAGAAATGTGACAAAACCTTTGGCATTTAAAGCATCGAGCCTGATGAATGGACCTAGATAACTCACTGGCGATTCCATTGCCTTTGTCATCATGCCTTGGAGTAAAGCTACTAGACCCAACACGAGACCTAGATTAGGGTGGATTGGGTTAGGATTTAACAATAGTGATCTTGTTGGCGTTATCCCTATAGTATGTGTGTCTAGTGAAAGAAGAAACTTGGGGACGATCTAAATTCCGGACAAGCTGATATGCCTGCTCTAGGGTAGAGATATCTCTCACAAATATCTCTCATCTAAGGTCTTTCCTGAGTCTTGAACGAAATCTAGACAAGTCTACGAAATCAGACTCATTCTCACCACACCTATTCAGAAATTCATCAAATTAGTTGATGTACTCTAACACTAGTCAATTGCCTTGAGCCAAGCATTGTCATTGATCAAGTAAGTGTTGTCTGTATAACAGAGGAAAATATTTCTCTTGAAGTTTCATCTTCATCTCATCCCAAGTTTAAATGGGCTCTTGATTTCTGAGTTTCGTCAGCTTCCCAACATTAGTCCAATATTGCCTAGTCTCACCAACCAATTTCATCTTAGTAAATTGGATTCTTTTCTCATCGAGCATACAATACAAATTAAAATAATAATTCATATCTGAGTCCAATCGAGGAAAACCTGGGAATCCAACTGACCATCAAAAGTGGGTGCCTCTAGTTTAATGTTCTTTAAGTTCATTCCATCATGATCGGTCTCAACATTATTTCTAGACGTGTGATTTTCAAGACGAGATCCATTCTCAGTAGTATTCTCAGCAGTCTCACGTTCCCTATTGCTTTTCAGTTCTTGTTCGACATTGTCCAATCAGACGGATAAATCTTCCAAGAGTTTTGCGAGGTTGGCAATGTTGGGATCCATTTCAGAAATTGGTTCTCTATAGTGGTACTGTATTCCACTATGAGTGGGCATGCAGCAGGCATTTTCAAAATGTAGAAATCTAGAACAAAGATACAAATTAACAACCAAGATGAAGCATAAATGCAACCTAATAAGAATGAAAATTAATTCTATGACCTAACAATAATTGAATGTGGAATGCACATGAACGTTTGAAATCAGCAAGTAGTTCAAGTCACTAATACTCACTAGATTATCCCATAACTTATTTAACACTCAGGCACCAAATATTTAATTAAAGGCGATCAAATAGTAAAAATAATTAGGTAATGTTGGTCGTTCAAACATGCTATCAAGAAAAGTTAATCGGGTGCCCAGAATCAGGAAGTAGTTCTAATTTAATATTCAGACTATAGCAAATAGAGGTTAGCAGATTCATACTCTCACCAGTTTTAGTGGAACAGCAAACAAGTTGTAGCACAAAAGATAAACTATTTGTGTGCAGGCAAATATCTAATACTGCTGGAAAAGAAACAGAATAATGATTTTTAAAATACCTCAAAAAATATCCGCACTAAAAAGATGAAACCACCCATGGTGATCCTGGGCAGTGGTAATAGAGTCTGAAAGACAGCTGCTTCGAGAACAGTTCAAATCGGGCGTGAAACGAGCTCGAAAACACCATTGTTATGCTGCTGCTAAACTGACTCGCTGAGTTGACTCGATCAGAGTTGGATTGAGTCATGGAGTCAACTCAGCTCTGGTCCACTGATTCCACTCGGGTTGGACCAAGTTGGACCAGGTCGGGTGAGCTGAGGCGGATCAGTCTGCGTCGGGTCTTCTTATGAGTTAGCAGATCAGCCTCAATTAAAACGAGTTCACTTAAACCTGTTATGCTCTCTGTAGGATTGTGACGTGAATACGTCATGAAGGTTGATTAATATCAGATTTAGCAGTTTCCTTTTTTCTGGATCTGTTTTGAGTCCGAGTTGGATTCAAGTTTCCTTTATTTTGATTAAAATAGTTTGTTTAGGACTAGGAGAGTTCTGTGGTCCATAAATAACCTTTTAGGGGTAGCCTTCAATGTATTCTAAGAGAATTCCATGAATTTGTAATTCATAAGGGTGTAATTCATCTGGGTGAGAAATTCGTGAGAGAAGCTTAGCCACAAGAATTCGCTGTTCTGGACGGCCATCAAGGGCTTGTAACTTCTCAACGTGAGGTGCAAGTGATTCTTATTATACTCCCCCAAAGTTTTAATAAAGTTTCTCCCTTTTTCCCGTAGACGTACACACGATCTGTTTGATCGGTGGAACCATATTATATTGTGTGTTGGCTTTCTATCTACTTTGGAATATCTTGTTCTTCTCTTCTTCAAGTTGTCTTAGTAGATCCTGTGGTTCGCATCCGCTGCGCCGCCCCAGTCGATCCGATCGTGGGGCGTCCGACCTTGAAATTACAACAATTGGTATCAGAGCATACAGATTGTTTCCCAACAATTGGTATCAGAGCATACAAATTATTTAACAACAATTGGTATCAGAGTAAGGTCAACGTGAAGATGTCTGCGATCAAGTTCGATATTCAGAAATTCGATGGCGTCATCAATTTCAGCAGGTGGCAGATTATGATGAACGACATCCCTGCCCAGAGCGGGTTAAAGAAAGCACTATTCGAGAGGGAGAAAAAGCCTCAAGACATTAAGCAAGAAACTTGGTAAGAGTTGGATGAGAAAGTCTTGACAGCTATTCAACTTTACTTGGTGGGCAAAGTGTAACACCCCGCTCCCGGAATACGTACTTAGTTGCGTATTCAGATTTTTGATCGTATTTTTCGATTTACCTTCTGTACTTATTTTGTATTATGAATTGTTTATATGATTGTTTTGTCTTAAATTTGGATTCGTGGACTCGGAGTCAGCCCTAGTCTGAACCGAAGACCCGATCCTAATGTGTTACTTGATTTGGTCTTTCCGGTAATTAGATTTGACCGATTTCAGTTTCAAATATTATTTTCCTATATTTTTGATTTTATATGATTTTCTGGAATTTTCCTGAATTTAATTAAATATCTTCAAAACCGGTGTCGGCCAGTGCTGCTGACCGATTCCCGGATTTTTAGTTTACAAACGGTTTAGAATTTCTAAAAGTTCCTTTAAACATTATTTCTTAAAATCATATTTTCTACCTAAATACTTTTTCTGGGAATTTTATGAATTTACGAAAATTCCACCGGAGTCGGTAGCTAGCTGATTCCGGGATTTTTAGTTTTAAAACTGTAAAGTATTTCTTAAAACGGATTTCACTATAATTCTTAGTTTAATATTCTTGATTTTTGATGTTTATTGTGGGACGTTCCGAGATACTTGATTTCGGGACGATTCCGGTATTTTCCCGAAAGATTTCCGCATCCGCAACCGAATCTCGGGAATCCGCCACTTTCATTATTTTAATTTTCTCTTCCAAGAGAATAATTTCCTTTTCCATTTTCTTTTCCTTTTCCTATTTTCTTTCTTTCCTTCCACCCTAAGTTTTCCCCAAACTTTTACAACTTCCAATTCCTTCTCTAATCTTCCAATTACTTCCACCACAAATATCTCCACCTCACCCTCCACCTCACCCCTCACCTTGGCCAGCCAAGTGTGGCTAGGAGAGACACCTCACCTCCCCTATTTACAAAAACCCCCCTCTCTTTTAATTATTTGCACCTCCTTCACAAAATCTAAAACCTATAAATACTTTCCTTCCCCTTTCTTTATTCATTTTCACTTCATCCTTCTCTTTCTTCTCTTCACCAAAACCCTAACCTCCAACATCTCCTTCACCTCCACCACCTCCGCCGGCGCCTCCGGCCACCACGACTCCGGCGAGAGACCCCCGATCTCCGGCCACCACTTCTTCTCACCAACACCAACAACAAAACCTCCAACCTCCACTTTCTTCTTCATCATCAACTTCCATCACCACCACCATCACTCCATCATCAACCACTCCTTTTGGTGAGTATTTCTACTCATCAAGACTTGGCTAATTCCTAGTATACTTTTGTTTACAATTCATGTATACTTGTGCCATCAAAATCATATTTTTGGATCATCAAACACAACCATCACAAATCTGTTCTGTGTGCTGTTTCCAGTCGATTAGTCGACTTGACCTAGGGATTAGTCGACTACCTCATCTATTTGAAACGTAACCTTTTCTAGAACACAGTTTTAGTCGACTTAGTTTATTTATTAGTCGACTAGAAATCACTGTTAGTCGACTACCCATTTCATATAGTCGACTAACTTTTCCTGAACCAAAACTTAAATCTCTGTACCACAGTTTTAGTCGACTTAAGCCTAGACTATTAGTCGACTTGGAATCATTGTTAGTCGACTACCCTTTCCATCTAGTCGACTAACTTTTCCTGAATCAAAACCCAACTTTCTGTAACTCAGTCTTAGTCGACTTAGAGTATCTGTTAGTCGACTTGAGATGACTATTAGTCGACTACTCCCTTGACCCTAGTCGACTAACTTTTCCTGAAACAGAATTCCAACTCTCTGGAACCCAGTTTTAGTCGACTATACCAGACTGTTAGTCGACTAACCCCTTTATTAGTCGACTACTCTTTCCACCTAGTCGACTAACTTTGGCTGTCTGTTATAGTTGATTTCTTTCTTGAATATGAACCATATCCTTGAGTCTTATATCATATATTGGTATTGCTTGACTTGTCTATTGACAAACATCATCTTCCCTTCTCTCTTTCTCTCTCCTCTTCACTCTACATATTTATATATCATATATTATGGCGCATCCCGAATTCCGTGGATTTCGGACCTTTCGGCGTTTCTGGTGATTCAGGCGAGTGTTCTCGCTCGCTACCCTCTTGCTCCCTATTTCATTGATTATGCAAATATTCTCGTTCTAGTCTCCATGTATTTTATTTCATGTTCTATATCTTTTACTGTTTTATACTATGCGTGGCCGACCCTTCGTGGTCGTTGTACTTTGGGTTACTTTTATGTTACCTTGCCATACCATTACCTCAGACTAGTCAGTTGCATGCTTTTATTTAACACATGTATATCACCTGACCATCTAGTGTGTTATCACCTGACCACCTGCCATGCTACTATTTGGCAAGACCCTTTAGTTATGCTATGACTTGCCCTGACTATTATCAATCTCTTGCCATGACTTAACCCGACTATTATCAATCCTTTGATATGCTTGGTTGTTTACTAAATATCATCACCCTGTCATGCTATCACTTGACACCCAGCATGATATACTTGACTTGTGATTATCACCTTTACGGGAACCTTACCTTATTATCCTGTATCATGATCAGTGACTTGTTTTCCTGCTTTACATGCAGTGACCTGACTATATAGTACGTATGTACTCCTGATTCCTGATCATGTCCATTTCCTGTTATTCCCGTAAAGTGATAATTAAACTAATGAATCCTAAAAAGGACCAACTTGTATTGGGTCGGGGGAAATATGCGGCTATCAATATGTGTTCGTGTTTACAGTGGTTTTAGGAATGTTGTGCAACTACATGTTCCGGTCTGACCTGTGGGCCTCCAGGGGACCGAGGGGAGAGCTGGCTCCCTCATTACTGGTACCATCATGATAAGGGCATACATAAGTCCCTCCTGTTAGCCTTGCGGCTGGTTTCCGTTACCATGCAACGGAACAATCCTGGACCGTGGTCCCGGGCATGTACGGGACCCACTGTAAACATAGTTCGTTGATACCCCCGCTGGTTTCCAATAACAACCTTGTTTTACTCGGATATGGATCTATGTGCGTTGGGACGCTAGTTCACATAGCTAGATATCAGGGTAAGACGAGTAATAATAAAGTGTCATAATAACCGGCTCTTTAAGTTGTAAGTGGAGGTATGTGGAATGGGACGCATACTAAAGCCTGCAACTTAAACGGCTATGAATCTGTGTTGTGCCTTACTATATTTGCTTGTCCGGAATTTTACTTCGGATTTCCGGTTTTATGAGTATTATCGTATTATCTGCTCATATTCTGCTTTATCCATTGTATTCACTTGCCTCTTGTTCATTATCTTATCATGCCTGAGAACAGTCGGGTTGAATGGGCTTGGGTTATGGTGACATGAGATAAAGGTATATAGATGAGGGTTTCCTTGTTTGGATTATTCCTTCGATGTACTAGTCTCATGGAACCGTAATCTGAAGCCATACAATCAGATTGCTTGTCCTTGGCTTTACATGACATGTACTCACCCTTGCTCGCCACTTGGTTTTGCTTCACCACTCGCCTGGGGAGTATCATTTGACTCCCCTGGATCCTCATGTCCAGGTCATGGAGCTTGGAGCGTGTAGATTCTCCCCCTTGCGGATCAGAGTGGCGCAGCGGTAGCGTGGATCCCCAGCCGATCATCCAGAGCTCCATCCTTCCAGGCCCCCTTGTGAGTCTCTCGAGTTTTTCTTTTAAACTCGTGAGTGCCTTTCATACTGTTCATACTTGTATATTTCCTTGTATTCTCGCATTTGCGCATATTAGTGATGTGATATTCATGTAATATTGGATCACTTCTGGTGATAACTCTGTGAATGTATTCATGTGTTGGAATGTATAACGCACCACTTACTTCCGTACTCTGATTCTTGTCTATACTGATGCTTAGCGTATATACGGGAGGGTAGTTCTGACCTACGTATATACGTTGCAGTGACGTCCCCGTATCCGTGGGATTGGGGCGTTACAGGATGGTATCAGAGCCTAAGCTCTAACTTCCTCAGTACGTCCAGAGGGCAAATTAATGGTAAAGAAATTTGCAACTGGAATACTTGAGTCTTGGTTATACATTCCAACTACAAGTGCAGAGTTATCTGATTCTTGACCATCCTTCCTTTGATTCCTAATCCCTCCTATCCTTTCCCTGTTTTGGTTTTATGAAGCCTTTATGCCAACTTAAGATATGATTAGACTAGAGAGGTAGTGGCTGGTTCTGCATGAAGCTATTATGTGATCTCTTCGGTGAATTCTATGAAGCTTGGTATTCTCCAGATCGATCTTGATCTGGCTATCTTTCACAAGACAGTAGTCGGCATTCTCTACAGATATCCTACATTCTCTACTATATCGTTCAGAGTGATTGATGCCTGATATTCGGGATTCTTAATTATCGGTCTTCTTTATTATTATGCTCAGGACTATCAGGGTTTCCTTTATCTTCAGTATTCTGGCTTATTCTCGGAAGATTATCAAGTATGCAGATTTATACAGCCGGAAGTGCGGAGGATGATTATTATTCAGTCGACTTGAGAGCCCTACCTATAGTGCTTCATATCTTAATTGGTATAAATTCCACCCATGTCCCCTTTGTGTTCAATTTACCCCTTATCGAAATTGCGAGGACGCAATTTTTTGTAAGGTGGATGGAATGTAACACCCCGCTCCCGGAATACGTACTTAGTTGCGTATTCAGATTTTTGATCGTATTTTTCGATTTACCTTCTGTACTTATTTTGTATTATGAATTGTTTATATGATTGTTTTGTCTTAAATTTGGATTCGTGGACTCGGAGTCAGCCCTAGTCTGAACCGAAGACCCGATCCTAATGTGTTACTTGATTTGGTCTTTCCGTAATTAGATTTGACCGATTTCAGTTTCAAATATTATTTTCCTATATTTTTTATTTTATATGATTTTCTGGAATTTTCCTGAATTTAATTAAATATCTTCAAAACCGGTGTCGGCCAGTGCTGCTGACCGATTCCCGGATTTTTAGTTTACAAACGGTTTAGAATTTCTAAAGTTCCTTTAGACATTATTTCTTAAAATCATATTTTCTTCTACCTAAATACTTTTTCTGGGAATTTTATGAATTTACGAAAATTCCACCGGAGTCGGTAGCTAGCTGATTCCGGGATTTTTAGTTTTAAAACTGTAAAGTATTTCTTAAAACGGATTTCACTATAATTCTTAGTTTAATATTCTTGATTTTTGATGTTTATTGTGGGATGTTCCGAGATACTTGATTTCGGGACGATTCCGGTATTTTCCCGAAAGATTTCCGCATCCGCAACCGAATCCCGGGAATCCGCCACTTTCATTATTTTCATTTTCTCTTCCAAGAGAATAATTTCCCTTTTCCATTTTCTTTTCCTTTTCCTATTTTCTTTCTTTCCTTCCACCCTAAGTTTTCCCCAAACTTTTACAACTTCCAATTCCTTCTCTAATCTTCCAATTACTTCCACCACAAATATCTCCACCTCACCCTCCACCTCACCCTCACCTTGGCCAGCCAAGTGTGGCTAGGAGAGACACCTCACCTCCCCTATTTACAAAAACCCCCCTCTCTTTTAATTATTTGCACCTCCTTCACAAAATCTAAAACCTATAAATACTTTCCTTCCCCTTTCTTTATTCATTTTCACTTCATCCTTCTCTTTCTTCTCTTCACCAAAACCCTAACCTCCAACATCTCCTTCACCTCCACCACCTCCGCCGGCGCCTCCGGCCACCACGACTCCGGCGAGAGACCCCCGATCTCCGGCCACCACTTCTTCTCACCAACACCAACAACAAAACCTCCAACCTCCACTTTCTTCTTCATCATCAACTTCTATCACCACCACCATCACTCCATCATCAACCACTCCTTTTGGTGAGTATTTCTACTCATCAAGACTTGGCTAATTCCTAGTATACTTTTGTTTACAATTCATGTATACTTGTGCCATCAAAATCATATTTTTGGATCATCAAACACAACCATCACAAATCTGTTCTGTGTGCTGTTTCCAGTCGATTAGTCGACTTGACCTAGGGATTAGTCGACTACCTCATCTATTTGAAACGTAACCTTTTCTAGAACACAGTTTTAGTCGACTTAGTTTATTTATTAGTCGACTAGAAATCACTGTTAGTCGACTACCCATTTCATATAGTCGACTAACTTTTCCTGAACCAAAACTTAAATCTCTGTACCACAGTTTTAGTCGACTTAAGCCTAGACTATTAGTCGACTTGGAATCATTGTTAGTCGACTACCCTTTCCATCTAGTCGACTAACTTTTCCTGAATCAAAACCCAACTTTCTGTAACTCAGTCTTAGTCGACTTAGAGTATCTGTTAGTCGACTTGAGATGACTATTAGTCGACTACTCCCTTGACCCTAGTCGACTAACTTTTCCTGAAACAGAATTCCAACTCTCTGGAACCCAGTTTTAGTCGACTATACCAGACTGTTAGTCGACTAACCCCTTTATTAGTCGACTACTCTTTCCACCTAGTCGACTAACTTTGGCTGTCTGTTATAGTTGATTTCTTTCTTGAATATGAACCATATCCTTGAGTCTTATATCATATATTGGTATTGCTTGACTTGTCTATTGACAAACATCATCTTCCCTTCTCTCTTTCTCTCTCCTCTTCACTCTACATATTTATATATCATATATTATGGCGCATCCCGAATTCCGTGGATTTCGGACCTTTCGGCGTTTCTGGTGATTCAGGCGAGTGTTCTCGCTCGCTACCCTCTTGCTCCCTATTTCATTGATTATGCAAATATTCTCGTTCTAGTCTCCATGTATTTTATTTCATGTTCTATATCTTTTACTGTTTTATACTATGCGTGGCCGACCCTTCGTGGTCGTTGTACTTTGGGTTACTTTTATGTTACCTTGTCATACCATTACCTCAGACTAGTCAGTTGCATGCTTTTATTTAACACATGTATATCACCTGACCATCTAGTGTATTATCACCTGACCACCTGCCATGCTACTATTTGGCAAGACCCTTTAGTTATGCTATGACTTGCCCTGACTATTATCAATCTCTTGCCATGACTTAACCCGACTATTATCAATCCTTTGATATGCTTGGTTGTTTACTAAATATCATCACCCTGTCATGCTATCACTTGACACCCAGCATGATATACTTGACTTGTGATTATCACCTTTACGGGAACCTTACCTTATTATCCTGTATCATGATCAGTGACTTGTTTTCCTGCTTTACATGCAGTGACCTGACTATATAGTACGTATGTACTCCTGATTCCTGATCATGTCCATTTCCTGTTATTCCCGTAAAGTGATAATTAAACTAATGAATCCTAAAAATGACCAACTTGTATTGGGTCGGGGGAAATATGCGGCTATCAATATGTGTTCGTGTTTACAGTGGTTTTAGGAATGTTGTGCAACTACATGTTCCGGTCTGACCTGTGGGCCTCCAGGGGACCGAGGGGAGAGCTGGCTCCCTCATTACTGGTACCATCATGATAAGGGCATACATAAGTCCCTCCTGTTAGCCTTGCGGCTGGTTTCCGTTACCATGCAACGGAACAATCCTGGACCGTGGTCCCGGGCATGTACGGGACCCACTGTAAACATAGTTCGTTAATACCCCCACTGGTTTCCAATAACAACCTTGTTTTACTCGGATATGGATCTATGTGCGTTGGGACGCTAGTTCACATAGCTAGATATCAGGGTAAGACGAGTAATAATAAAGTGTCATAATAACCGGCTCTTTAAGTTGTAAGTGGAGGTATGTGGAATGGGACGCATACTAAAGCCTGCAACTTAAACGGCTATGAATCTGTGTTGTGCCTTACTATATTTGCTTGTCTGGGATTTTACTTCGGATTTCTGGTTTTATGAGTATTATCGTATTATCTGCTCATATTCTGCTTTATCCATTGTATTCACTTGCCTCTTGTTCATTATCTTATCATGCCTGAGAACAGTCGGGTTGAATGGGCTTGGGTTATGGTGACATGAGATAAAGGTATATAGATGAGGGTTTCCTTGTTTGGATTATTCCTTCGATGTACTAGTCTCATGGAACCGTAATCTGAAGCCATACAATCAGATTGCTTGTCCTTGGCTTTACATGACATGTACTCACCCTTGCTCGCCACTTGGTTTTGCTTCACCACTCGCCTGGGGAGTATCATTTGTCTCCCCTGGATCCTCATGTCCAGGTCATGGAGCTTGGAGCGTGTAGATTCTCCCCCTTGCGGATCAGAGTGGCGCAGCAGTAGCGTGGATCCCCAGCCGATCATCCAGAGCTCCATCCTTCCAGGCCCCCTTGTGAGTCTCTCGAGTTTTTCTTTTAAACTCGTTAGTGCCTTTCATACTGTTCATACTTGTATATTTCCTTGTATTCTCGCATTTGCGCATATTAGTGATGTGATATTCATGTAATATTGGATCACTTCTGGTGATAACTCTGTGAATGTATTCATGTGTTGGAATGTATAACGCACCACTTACTTCCGTACTCTGATTCTTGTCTGTACTGATGCTTAGCGTATATACGGGAGGGTAGTTCTCACCTACGTATATACGTTGCAGTGACGTCCCCGTATCCGTGGGATTGGGGCGTTACACAAAGTGTTGGATGAGTTTCTATGGAGAAAACAACGTCCACAGCGACTTCAGGACCACTATCTGAAGAAGTCGTTGATGAATCGATTGATTCTGAAGCAGCGTTTAGTTCTTCTCCGCATGCATGAAAGTACACCTATCAAGTCTCACATTGCAGAATTTTCCTCTATTATTAATGACTTAGATAAGATAGAGATTAAGATAAAGATGAGGATCAAGCACTTCTATTATTGTTCATATAAGAGCTTTAGGGAAGCTATCATCTATGGAGGCAAGTCAACAATCAAGGTCAATGAGGTCAATGAGCATCTGCTCAATAAGGACAAAATTGACACCTAGTTGACAAGTGAATCTCATCATGATGATTTCGGGCAAGTTCATTATTCAAGGGAGAAGAATAATAATGGAAGTTCCACGGGTAACTCAAAACATAAGCATTTGACATGCAACTATTGTCACAAGAAGGGGCACATTAGATCTGAGTGTTGGCTTCGAAAGAAGAAACAACCAGATGCTAATATCACTGAACTGGTTGAAAGATATGAAGAATAGTGCGACATTCTATCTGTTACAAACAGACCAATTGGTAACAAAGATAGGTAGATCATACATTCTGGATGTTCACAGCATATCAGTTCCAATAGAAAGATGTTCTCTTCATACACTTCGGTTCAAGAGGGAGAAACCTTCATGGGGAATTCTACTACAAGCAAGGTTATTGGCGAAGGAACAGTCTACTTTTGGTCTCTTGATGAATGCATCGCTACTCTTCAAGACGTTCGTCATGTTCCCGAATCAAGGTACAATCTCATCTCTTTGAAGCCCTACATAGAGAAGGATTTTGTTTCAGTTCAAAAGGTGATCTTATGAAAATTTTTAAAGAGGTCCATGTGATGTTTCAAGCCGAAAGTGTCGGCAATGTGTATATGTTGTGGAATTCGGAGGTTACAGTAGGTGAATTGCAGTTATCCTCGCTTCAAAGTGGTGGTTATGGAACAATTGGAGACTACGATGGATTCAAGCTCGAATGTTCAATTGTACCCCGAAGGGAGATTGGACTAGGCGCGCAGCAAGGTAGTCCAGATCGTTACTCTTATGGTGGAGCAAATTCTCATAGATCTTGTGTAGATCAAAGAGATAATTAGGTAATAAAGTTCAAGTTAGGCCTGAACTTATTCGACCTAATCAAGATGTGAACCCCCTGAGGGGGTTATGGAGAAGAGAGAGTGAGATAGAGACGAAGTCAAGTTTGTTCAATTGTGCGTGGATGCGAGCACATAGAACATAGTGGCTATTCTCGGACTTAGACGTATTCAAATCAAAAGGGAGATTGTTAAGATTATGACGTGAATAAGTTGTGAAGATTGATTAATGTCGGATTTGACAGTTTCCTTTTTTCTGGATCTATTTTGAGTCCGAGTTGGATTCAATTTTCATTTATTCTGCTTGAAGGAGTTTGTTTAGGACTAGTAGAGTTCTATGGTCCATAAATAACACTTAGGGGTGGCCTTCAATGTATTCCAAGAGAATCCTATGAATTTGTAATTTCTAAGGGTGTAATTCATTTAGGTGAGAAATTCGTGAGAGAAACTTAGCCACAAGGGTTTGCTGTTCTTGGCGGCCATTAAAGGCTTATAACTTCTCAGCGTGAGGTGTAAGTTATTCTTATTGTACTCCCCCAAAGTTTTAATAAAGTTTCTCTCCCTTCTCCCGTAGACGTACACGCGATCTGTTTGAATGGTAGAACCACGTTATATTGTGTGTTGGCTTTCTATCTACTTTGGAATATCTTCTTCTTCTCTTCTTCAAGTTGCCTTAGTAGATCATATGGTTCGTATCTGTTGCGACGCCCCAGTCGATCCGATCGTGGGGGCGTCCGACTTTGAAACACAACAATTGGTATCAGAGCTACAGATTATTTTCCCAACAATTGGTATCAGAGCATACAGATTGTTTAACAACAATAATTCTACTCGAGCTAAAGTTTCGCGAGCCAGTTCCCGGCGATGGTGGGAAGAGCAGTTCCTGGCGGCAAAGGTGGCGGTGGGGAAAGGAGACGAGGTCAAATACAGCGGCGGTAGAGGCTGGCAACGACGATGATGGCAAAAGAAGACAAATAGGAATGCGGAGTTGTCGATGACCAAGGAACAAAGATGTAGATGAAAAAGGGCTCCTGGGTTCTCACGGCGACGGCGAGGTGGAGGCGACGAGATCTGGAGGTCATTGAGAATCTAAAGGCGGTGGAATAGTGGTGGCAGGGGTCTGACGGTGACGACAAACTTGCTTGCAGTCGACGAGGGTGTCAGAGTAATGCAGAATGGCGATGATGCAGCAACGACGATGATGGAGTGGCGGTGATGTGACAAAATCGGCAGGCTTTCGGTGATGTTTGAGGTGACACGACAACTGATTAAGGGTTCGGGAGTGTCATCGGGAGGGAGGAGGAGGAATATTTGATTTTTTCCCCTTTTATTTTGATTTTTTTTAAACTAAAGAAGAGAGGGGGGGAGAGAGAGAGAGAGAGGAATCTAGGATTTTGTGGAGGAGGAGATAAGGTTTTTTTGCAAGGGAAAAGTTTTGTGAAGAAAGAAAAGAGCAAGATTTTAGCTCTGATACCAAAATTGATGTGAAATCAAAACAAAAAAATTAGATTGAGGGTATGAACTCGAATCACAATCCGGTCCTTGGTTTCACCACCAATTGACTTAATCAAAAAAAGATCAAATTAATACCAGTAGCAAACTTTTTTAATTAGTCATTATTTGCTTTATTCATTGCATTGAGTGTTTTTAAATAGACTCCTACAGAGAGAAGTTTCCCATCGTACTCAATGTGAGTCTAAACTATAGAAACTCAAAACCCATACAAGTCTAAAGTTAGACATAACCAACTAGACTCAATCAAGACTCCAAATACTGACTCAAACAGAGTCCAAATGAATCCAAACAAAAATCAACTATAACTACGACATATGGACTAAACAATCGTCAAAAAAAAAATTAAAGAAATCCACAACTAATCATGACTCAAAATTAGAATAAAAAATAGTCCGTTGTGATACGACGGCGCTGGTACGTGGGGAAAAAGGTTGGTGTGATGTTCCCATCATGCGCACCCAAGTTCCTCCTCTTTCAGCATTCAGGTTTTATAGTTTTACTGTTAATCAAAAATGTATCTCATTTTTCAAACAGATACAAATGGACACCACTAAGTTAAATCCAAGCTTATGTAGAATAAATTCTGACAGTATCAATATCCAATTTTGTATTCAGCAATTCTGGGTAGTTAACTTGAGGACTGACTGAGACAGAGTCCAACCAAAATGAGCTGAGACTTTTTAACTATATATTCCTGCTGTCAAGTGAGCTGAAAGAGACAAAATATGCACTAAAATCACGTACCACCACAAAAACGTGGACATACTTATAAATGCATAACAAATGGGTTTCAGAATAAGAATAAAGTATTTGAAAATTAAAACCACCTAATCAAATTAAAGAAGGATTCAGAAAATACTTTAACTACCAGCATGTTTTTTTTAAACCACCTGCATGTTAAGCATGATATAATTGTAAATCATTGCATTAAGATACAGAATCCAAATATGCTCTTGGTTTAGAAACCAATATTTCAAATCAGTTTCCTATATCAGTATTCTAATTGTTCTGCATGCCTAATAAATGATAGAACTGAAAACATCTTATTATATCCTACAACAAAAGAAATAAAAATTCTGGAGCTATCAGAACATACCTTTCAGAGTGTAATGAAAACTCAGGCTCAAATCAAGTAGGGAACTGAGCAAAGAATGGATATGAGTGCCAAAGAAAAGCTAGACTGAAACCACAAGTATCTGCCCTTAATATGAACAAAACTAGCAGTAAATTGCCAGGAGGATCGAATGATTCTGTCTTAGAAGTCACGCAAATTATCTATGAACAAGATAATACACACACACACACACACACAAAGGATTTACTCAGTGCTTAGATTAATGAAAATGGGAATACCTTGACGTTTGGGTACAGCGCGAGTTGAGAAGGCTGCATCTGGGAATATAGCACGCATTAGAAACAGATTGGTTAGATATCAAAGAAAACATATTTTCAACTTTTAAACTCAAAAACCATTCTTATTCCAACCTCTATGCAATCCTTCTTCCATGTAACTTCACTCACAAAATCAAAGTATTTGGTCCACTCTCCAACCTACCCTTCTACTGCTATTACTTATTAGTACAGAAGCTTAGAAAACATCTAAATTGCGAAAATGTGAATAAAATGGTTTGTACCAAGCAAACAATTATTCATACTTCCATGACCCACTAAAAAAACACAATCCACCCACTATATGGCTAATTGAATCTGTGGGCTTAAGACAATTTATGTTACAGTGATATTATCACTGGCATCTCGAAGAAGCTACAAAGCAAGATCATAGATTCAATATAACTTCATTTTTCAACATTTGAATTATAGATCCACACTGGTTGCTTGCAGATGCATGGGGTGAAAGGATATACGGTCAATCAAGTTACGATTCAGGTTCAAATCATTCATTGTAAGCCATCAAAGGTTGATGCAAAACATCATAGATACACAAGAAAATACGATTACTAGGGGAAAAAAATTGATAAATCCTTACTAATCAATATTTTCCTGGCTGGTTCTTTCTCCTAAATGTTATTGGATACAATGATTATAAACTAGATCAAGAAAAACTTTTTTTCACCCACAAAACAGCAACTTTATCAATAATTAAACAAAAGGCCATTTCAGGCCTGCAAATGATTGAAAGAGATGTTTGGTCTAAATGAATTGTTGGATGCTACTATTTGCGGGTCCGGATAAACCTCACCCCCACCCCAAAACCATGTGCGCGCGGAGGGGGGGGGGGGGTGGGGGGGGTAGTAGAAAATGAAACATAAGAAAAGCACAATAATTAGTTGACTACTCAAAAGAAATATGCATATCGTCAAAGCAAAGGTCTCAAGTGGGAAAATGATGTCGATCTGATGCACAAAAGTAGGCAACTTAACAAAAGCATGTGTCCAGATCATAGCCTGGCCATGCCGTCCTCCGGGTCACCTGCGCGAACATTGGTGAACATATTGGGCTCAACATGAGGGGATGACTGTGGTGGTCCTCCGGCCACGTCCACTGAGTCTTCTGGGGCTAGTCCTTGCTGATCTAGTACTTCGTATGATGTAATTGTTAAATAAAGCAACTGATTCTGAAAAAGAATTTTTTCTTGAACTCCTGACATCATCAATGGCCTCGACTTTTTATATCCAACTAGAAGCAAGAAAATATGGCCCTGTGGTAATAACAATGCAATCCTTGGTGGCATCAGAACAGGAAAGATGATTGTTGTAGATCCAACACAATTGCAATTAATCTCTAACTGAGAAGATGCAATTAATCGCAAAAAATATGCACGTTTATGTTTAGGTAACAGATATACCGAATAAAAAAAATCCAAAAAGCTACAACATCACATCAGCATAGTAAAAGTATTGACAGTTATGGATTTTATTGGACTTGTATACTCTGATGGCAGTGGCTATGTGTGCATTTATGGACAATGGGTCCTTAAGGATTTATGATTGGCTCGTTATTTTCTACCAAAGAACAAGTTATAGCATAAACACCAATGCAATCAATCACATAATGATACCTGAGAGCATCTGTAGGCTATTTACCTTTTCCTGCTAAATGACAACTTGTTAGATTAAAACCGTTGTCCGCTCTTATTGATTACATCCAGTGACTTCTAAGTAAAACTCATTTTTAGTTTTTATTGAGTTACTTTGAGACCAATTTGCTATACCACCTTAGAGGAAGGGAAAGGATTTCTATGGTGTATTTAATTATAACAAGGATCCTACAATCATTCAACAACAGCTCTTTAATTTGAGTATTCAGTAAACCACCCAACGACGTAAGTTGAGCCCTTATCCATCTACTTGGGATGGTCTGTATGAATTATGCTATGAAGTCATTAATATACAATCTGTGTTAGGCTTGGTGTCTGAATAATCCATTCTTATTCCGACCTCCACGCAATCCTTCTTCCATGTAGAAATTGAAATAAACAATTTGTTCGTATTGGAGGGCAGAATGCAGTTGCGTTGTTTACTAATGATGTTTATCCTTTGGTCTTCTATCTCTAATACATAGATACATGATGTTGTAGCACCGAATAATCCATACAACTTAACTTGTGTGGTTAGGCTTACATTTTTTTTTTTAACTAATTCACGCAGCCGACATAATGAGATGTTTTCCCCCTTAAATATGTATGAGTCTGATTATGCATGTAATATACCCTGATTCCACCACACATTGTATGGTTGTGTCTTCAATCATATGAAGTTACTGGAAATGGTATAAATTAAAAAAGGTTTTGTTATATGCCCCAAAGATAGTTGTGGACTTGTGTCTTCAATCTTATAGAGTTCCCACCTTCCCGGAACTGGTATAAATTATGAAAGGTCTGTAAATGCCCTAAACATAATTTCGAGTGTCAACTTTGCTCTGTAAAATTGCTCCTTGTGCTTCACAATGCCATATTTGCAAATCTCAACATGCCATATATCAGAAATATGTGAATCCTCAAGGACACTTGGCCGTGTTTCTGGGATCACACACATCAAAGATTTGGTGTTTTCCTTTGTTGCGACCTCCTACTACTACCATCCTATTTCCAGAAGATGACATCTTAGCTTCGTTGCCAGATTCACCAGCATACTACCATAGTTGCACTAACTTGTTTTGACGGTGATCTATGTACTAGCTGTTAGTATTTTGAGAGTATTTCAAAATTAAGCCAAGTTCTTTTAGTCCCACATTGGATAGGAAAAGAACTCTTTAGTGTTTATATATGGAGTCCCTTTCATGATGGGTTTGTGTGGGCTAGAAACCAGGGGGTGCTCGCGCGCGCACAAGCCCATTGAGGCCCAGTGAAGAAAATTGGGTTACCGGATCTAGAAAACCTTAATGAGCATGTTCGCACGCGCGGGGGGTTGCAAGTCCGGGTTTCAGAGCCTCGCGGGTGTGCCCGAATAGGCTAAGTTTTGCCAATTTTATTTTTGAATTTAAAATTAAAATAAAATCTTTCCAAATCCTGTCATAATATTTGGGTCAGAGATACCTATTGAGATTCGTATCTTTCCATGTCATGTCATATCTGAGTTAACCGTTGAGAGCTCTTTGCCCAATTTCTGCAGTGACACTTTCCCTGCCCAAATCCTGTCACAAGATTGGTTCTCTATCCAAGGATTGTTTCTCTGCCTAAGGATTTTCTAATGATGAAAAACTGTCTTTATAAAGAACCTATTCTCTGCTCTCAAAAATACAGAGCTCAATCATCTTCCTCTTCCTCTACTAAATTTCTTAAACCCTTCAATTCTTCCATGCATCTCTGGAGGAAACAAAACCGAGCTGTTCGAGGGCCTGTGCATTACGAGTGCACGCTTGCAGGGCCAGCGATCGTTGAATCTTGGAGGGTAGGCCGCCATCAACCTGCTGCACCGAGATACTCTCTCAGAGGGGCGGAATCTACTCTTAAGGACAGTGCTCCGCACACCTCGATCAAAATAGAGCAGTTCCTTCCTTCTTGAAAGTTTAATTTAAATAGCTTAGCAGTATTTCGTATATCATTTTCTAATAATCTTAAGAGTAGATATGGACACTGCTATGGTTGCTGCTACTAATGTTAAGTCTCTGCCTGACATATCTAGGACTGAACCATTTAATGGAACCCACTATAAAAGATAGCAAGAAAAGGTTATGTCTACACTTGATGTAACTGGTTATGTCTTTGCTATAACTGATCCTAAACTAGAGAAAAAAAGGAATTGCAAAACTGAAAAAGGCCAACAAAATCTGTAGACACATCATTCTCATCACACTTAGTAATGCACTGTTTGATGTTTACTGTCCTTATAAACTGCTGCTAAAATTTGAGAAAGTCTTAATAAGAAATACATTCTTGAAGATGCTGCAACTCAAAATTTTGCTATTGAAAATTTTCTAAAATATGTCATGTCTGATGAAAAAGATATTTCTTCTCAATTCATGAATACCATGTTCTAATTGATGATCTTAAAAATGAAAATATCACCCTACCCGAAGCCTTTGTTGCTGGAGCCCTAATTGAAAAACTACCCGACTCATGGAAAGATGACAAGAAAGAACTGAAGTATAAAAGAAAACAAATGAACCTTAAAGATGTAATAATTCATATTAGAATTGAAGAAAAAAATAGAGAGAGAATTGGCTAAGTTTTGCCAATTTTATTTTTAGATTTAAAATTAAAATAAAATCTTTCCAAATCCTGTCACAATATTTGGGTCAGAGATAGCTGTTGAGATTCGTATCTTTTCATGTCCTGTCATATCTAAGTTAGCCGTTGAGAGCTCTCTGCCCAAGTTCTGCAGTGACACTTTCCCTGCCCAAATCCTGTCACAAAATTGGTTCTCTGTCCAAGAATTGTTTCTCTGCCCAAGGATTTTCTAATGATGAAAAACTATCTTTATAAAGGACCTATTCCCTGCTCTCAAACATACAGAGCTCAACCATCTTCCTCTTCCTCTGATAAATTCCTTAAACCCTTCAGTTCTTCCCTGCATCTCTGGAGGAAACAAAACCGAGCTGTTCGAGGGACTGTGCATTGCGAGTGCACGCTTGCAGGGCCAGCGATCGTTGAATCCTGGAGGGTAGGCCGCCATCA
Source organism: Agave tequilana (assembly GCA_038442645.1). Classification (NCBI taxonomy): domain Eukaryota; kingdom Viridiplantae; phylum Streptophyta; class Magnoliopsida; order Asparagales; family Asparagaceae; genus Agave; species Agave tequilana. The sequence continues at coordinate 329,137 of JAVJIF010001244.1, forward strand.
ACTTGCTGCACCGAGATACTCTCTCAGAGGGTTACGATCTACTCTTAAGGACAGTGCTACGCACGCCTCGATCAAAATAGAGAAGTTCCTTCCTTCTTGAAAGTTTAATTTAAATAGCTTAGCAGTATTTCGTATATCATTTTCCAACAATCTTAAGAGTAGATATGGACACTGCTATGGTTGCTGCTACTAATGTTAAGTCTCTGCCTTACATATCTAGAATTGAACCATTTAATGGAACCCACTATAAAAGATGACAAGAAAAGGTTGTCTACACTTGATGTAACTGGTTATGCCTTTGTTATAACTGATCCTAAACCAGAGAAAGAAAAGGAATTGCAAAACTGAGAAAAGGCCAACAAAATCTGTAGACACATTATTCTCAGCACACTTAGTAATACACTGTTTGATGTTTACTGTCCTTATAAAACTGCTGCTGAAATTTGAGAAAGTCTTAATAAGAAATACATTCTTGAAGATGCTGGAACTCAAAAATTTGCTATTGGAAATTTTCTGAATTTTGTCATGTCTGATGAAAAAGATATTTCTTCTCAAATTCATGAATACCATGTTCTAATTGATGATCTTAAAAATGAAAATATCACCCTACCCGAAGCCTTTATTGCTGAAGCCCTAATTGAAAAACTACCCGACTCATGGAAAGATTACAAAAAAGAACTGAAGTATAAAAAAAACAAATGAACCTTAAAGATGTAATAATTCATATTAGAATTGAAGAAAAAAATAGAGAAAGAAAACTGAAAGGGCCAAGGAGTTTACTTCCAAGGCAAATCTAATTGAAAGCAAGCCTTCTAAACCAAAGAAACATTTTCATAAGCCAAACTTCAAACCAAATCAGAACCCTAAGATGAAAAGAAACCCTAACTCTACTTTCAAGAAGAAAGGAAACTGTTTTGTGTGTGGCAAACCCGGACACTACTCAGCACAGTGTAGGTTCCGGAAGACTGATGAGGCTCCATTCAAACCACAAGCTAGCCTGGTTGAGAGTGACATTATTGCTGCAGTAATCTCTGAAGTTAACATGGTTGCAGATAATAAGAATTGGGTGATTGATTCCGAGGCAACCCGACATATATGTGCCGACAGAGGAGCTTTCTCTTCTTACTCCTCTGTTGATGATGGTGAACAAGTGTTCATGGGCGATTCGAGGCCCTCACCCGTTGTGGGTAAGGGAAAGATGCTTTTCAAGCTTACTTCAGGGAAGATCCTTTCTCTTACAGATGTGCTTCATGTTCCTGAGATTCGTTGGAACCTCATTTCTGTTTCCCTTCTTGGAAAAGCTGAAATTAAGGTCTGCTTTGAATATGATAAAATTGTAATGATTAGGATGGACAATTTATTGGTAAAGGGTACTGTAGTCAGTATTTATTTATGCTGAATGTACTTGAAATCATGAATGAAAATGCATCTACTTCTTCTATTTACATGATTGACTCTTGTGATCTTTGGCATGGTAGGTTAGGACATGTTGGTTTTTCTTACATTAAGAAAATGAAAGATATAGGTCTCTTGCATAATATAACTATATCTGATCATGACAAATGTGAAATATGTGTTGAATTTAAATCCACTAAGAAATCATGCAAAAGTGTACAAAGAGAATCTGAATTGCTTGAGCTTATTCATAGTGATCTTGGTGACTTTAAAAATAACTTAACTAGAGGTGGTAAAAGATTCTATATCACCTTCATTGATGATTGTTCTAGATATACAGTAGTTTATCTATTAAGATCTAAAGATGAAGCCTTTGAAATGTTTCTGAAATATAAAGCAGAAGTTGAAAATCAACTAAATAAGAAAATAAAGAAATTGAGATCGGATAGAGGTGGTGAATATGAACTTAAACAATTTAATGAATTTTGTGAACAACATGGCATAATTCATGAGACTACCCCTCCATATTCACCTGAATCTAATGTGTTGCTGAAAAAAATAGAACACTCAAAAATATGATGAATGCTATGCTTATAAGTTCTGGTGCACCTCTGAATCTGTGGGGGAGGCTATACTCTCTGCTTGTCATATTCAAAATAGAATACCCTATAAGAAAACCGGCATAACTCCATATGAAATCTGAAAAGGTCATGCACCAAACTTAAACCATTTAAAAGTGTGGGGGTGCCTAGCTAAGATTCTTCTACCTGAACCCAAAAGAAGAAACTAGGACCCAAAACTTTTGACTGCATGTTTATAGGCTATGCACATCATAGTGCTTCATATAGGTTTCTTGTGACTAGAAGTAATAATAATGTTATGGAGATTAACACTATTGTTGAAACTAAAAATGCAGAATTCTTTGAGCATGTTTTTCCATTGAAAACTCATGTTGATAAACCATCTCATGCTTCATCATCTAGTCATGCACAAGAATCTGATGATAATGAAGAGATTGAACTAAGAAGAAGTAAAAGAGTTAGAAAATAAACTGACTTTGATAAAAATTTCTTTACATTTCTAGTTGGTGATGACCCTCTCACTTATAAAGAGGCTATCTCCTCTCCAGATGCTCTATTCTGGAGAGAGACTATTAATAATGAATTAGAATTCATATTATCAAATCACACTTGGGAACTTATTGATTTACCACCATGTGCAAAACCTATTAGCTGCAAATGGATATTTAAAGAAAGCTGAAACCTGATGGGTCTTTAGATAAATTTAAAGCTAGATTGGTTGCTAAAGGATACACTCAAAAGAAAGACTTTGATTATTTTGATACATTTGCTCCTGTGACTAGAATTGCATCTATTAGAGTGTTATTTGCTTTAGCATCTATTCATAAGCTTGTGATACATCAAATGGATGTTAAAACAGCATTCTTAAATGGAGAACAGGAAGAAAAAATATATGGATCAACCTGAAGGTTGTGTGACAACAGGAAATGAACACAAAGTCTGCAAATTAGTAAAATTTTTATATGGTTTAAAACAAGCACCCAAACAATGGCATGATAAATTTGATAGTGTTCTTATTTCCTATGGTTATCAGATTAATGAGGTTGATAAATATATCTATACTAAATTTAAGGATAATGTTGGTGTTATCATATGTTTATATGTTGATGATATGCTTATATTTAGTACAAACTTAGAAATTGTAAATGACACTAAATTATTTTTATCTTCTAATTTTAATATGAAAGACATGAGTGAAGTTGATGTGATCTTAGAAATTAAAATAACTAGCGATTCTGATCATATCATGCTTTCACAAGAACACTATATAGAAAGAATGTTAAAGAGATTTGATCATTTTGACTGCACTCCTGTTTCCACACCTTATGATGGTAGCATTCACTTAAGAAAGAATAAAGAACAAAGTGTGTCACAATCTGCGTATGCACAAATCATTGGTAGTTTAATGCACTTGATGAATTACACACGACCTGACATTGCTTATGCTGTGGGACGACTTAGTCGTTACACTCACTGTCCTAATAAAAACCATTGGACAGCATTATATCGAGTGCTAAAATATCTAAAAGGAACTATTAATTATAGTTTGACATATTGTGACTTTCCTTCTGTTTTAGAGGGATACTCAGATACTAACTGGATCTCTGATTCTGATGAGTTAAAGTCTATAATTGGATATGTGATCACACTTGGTGGGGGTGTGGTGTCTTGAAAATCATCCAAGCAAACCGTCACAACTCGCTCCACTATGGAGTCTGAGTTTGTTGCCTTAGAGAAGCAGGTACTGAAGCTGAGTGGCTCAGGAATCTTTTGATTGATATACCAATTTGGAAGAGACCAGCTCCGTCTGTGTCTATTCATTGTGATAACCAAGCTACTATTGCTAGAGGTAAGAATAAAATATACAATAGAAAGAGTAGGCATATTCGCCTAAGACATAAAATTGTAAAGCAGCTCCTAGATGATGGGATCATATCTCTTGACTATGTGAGGTCAGAGCTTAATATAAGTGATCCATTTACCAAACCACTAGGGAGAAAACTAGTGGAGAATACATCGAGGGGAATAGGACTCATGTCTATGACAAAGAGTCAAAAATGATAGTAACCCAACCTATGTGATTGATGAACTCATAAAGTAGGTTCATATGGGTAATAACAAATCATTTGTTGACTTGGAAATGCACTATCATTATTTTATTATTGAGAAGTCCCTTCCTATGATGTAGATAGTATAAATTGCAATGTGCGAAAGATGAGCATTAGTTCTTAATGGATTATCATAGCCCTTATTAGGTGGTGTGTTTAATTGTAATGCACACTTGATGGATCCACCTATATGAGTGTGGAAGTGGGGCCGCTTCCTATGAGAATGTAGACATATTCTCTAGAGCACTCATGAATATCCAGGTAGGGCGCATGGCCGATTCGTGTCAACCCGTTTTGAACAGCTCGGCTCTAAGAATGATATGTGGGTAGTAGGTCAATGATCCATAATTAGGAAGATTGGTTCATAAAAACTTTATGTTTCACCAACTTCCTGTGGGACACGCCTACATATCCTAGGTAGTGGTTCATAGACCAAAAGTCACAACTATTGATGCATTGAGTTCTTATGTTTCCTCCTCTTCTCTCTCGTTCCTATTATCCTTCCTTTTAATTTTGAAATAGTGGGAGATTGTTAGTATTTTGAGAGTATTTCAAAATTAAGCCAAGTTCTTTTAGTCCCACATTGGATAGGAAAAGAACTCTTTAGTGTTTATATATGGAGTCCCTTTCATGATGGGTTGTGTGGGATAGAAACCAGGGGTGCTCGTGCGCACACAAGCCCATTGAGGCCCAGTAAAGAAAATTGGGTTACTGGATCTAGAAAACCTTAATGCGCATGTGCGCCCACATCACACGCACAGGGGGGTGCAAATTAGGGTTTCAGAGCCTCGCGGGTGTGCCCGAATAGGCTAAGTTTTGTCAATTTTATTTTTGAATTTAAAATTAAAATAAAATCTTTCCAATGCTGTCATAATATTTGGTCAGAACTAGCTGTTGAGATTCGTATCTTTCATGTCCTGTCATATCTGAGTTAGCCGTTGAGAGCTCTTTGCCCAAGTTCTGCAGTGACACTTTCCCTGCCCAAATCATATCACAAGATTGGTTCTCTGCCTAAGGATTGTTTCTCTGCCCAAGGATTTTCTAATGATGAAAAACTCTTTATAAACGACCTATTCCCTACTCTCAAAAATACAGAGCTCAACCATCTTCCTCTTCCTCTGATAAATTTCTTAAACCCTTCAGTTCTTCCCTGCATCTCTGGAGGAAACAAAATCGAGCTGTTCGAGTGCCTGTGCATTGTGAGTGCACGCTTGCAGGGCCAGCGATCGTTGAATCCTGGAGGGTAGGCCGCCATCAACCTGCTGCACCGAGATACTCTCTCAGAGGGGCGCGATCTACTCTTAAGGACAGTGCTCCGCACGCCTCGATCAAAATAGAGAAGTTCCTTCCTTTTTGAAAGTTTAATTTAAATAGCTTAGCAGTATTTCGTATATCATTTTCCAACAATAGCATTCCTCATTTATCATCAAACATTGTAACTGGTTCAGATCAACTCCTGCAAGTTGCATGTGATTACTAGATGGTCGATTCAATGCAAACCCTTCATGATGCAGTTGCTGGAAATACAAAATAGCAATGTACTGCCTGAAGCACATACATCGTGACTGAAGTCCGTTGGTCGTAAAGAAAACTGTATACTATATTAGGAACAGCTACTAGCAACTAAAAAAAATAGATTCTTTACAAAATTCGCATGGATTAAAGACAGATTTTTTTTTCACAATTTATAAGAACAAAAAATCTAACCATTCTGAGGAGGAAAAAAAATCTAATTAATAATTAATATTCAAATATCTAAACAAGCGAACTAAATGAATCAAATTTTGCTTGATAAACAACCAATTCAGACAAAAAATAATAATAGTAAACTTAGGTATAACGACGACGAAATCGAGCTCGATGAGATCTGACCTCGATGTCGTTAGGGTTTGTGCCGCCGTTGACGACGCGAGATCAGCGGTAGGGCGGCGCTCTGTTATCGTGTTCGGATTACTCTGCCAAGCGAATTCGGAGGTCCAATAGCTTTTTGCAGCGGAGATGAAAAGGAAGATGATTTGATTTGATTTTTTATGTTTTTGGCACCCTTTATTTTCATTTTGGCGGTTTGAATTTGGGAAGAAGCGTCAGTTCGGTTTTTAAACGGGCGGAAACCCGCAGACCCGCTTGGATAACATTTGTACTAGGAAGAGTGAATAACTAGTGCCCTATTACAATATTAACATTTCGAATTGTGAGTAAATCTTGGATATTGGTGGGGATCATATTACTCAATGGCATTTATCAAAGTTTGTTAAATTCGGTATCTGTTTTCTTACTGCGGTAAATGCCCTCTCGCCCAACCTGCTCGTGCAACAAAGAAACACTCAATAATAGTTCTCTATATTTTGTTTTCTGAACACTTGTAAATCAATTGGGAGGAGGGGGAGTTAGTTTCTCATTCACCATAAATCACATTATACCTGTTTTTAAAAAAATTATGATCTTGAGTGTAAAGTTACACATGACCTCCAAAAAAATCATTGTAGGTTTGTGTTGCATCCACCGCAACGAGCGCCGTCAGAGACCACCAATTCCCGCCAAACCTCGCCATCGACAATTGTAGGAAGTTAGCAAGTGAAGTGGATACAAGAAGATTGAGGAGAATCAAGTGAGTTTGATTGGATAATGGGTGAATGAAAGAGCCCCTCCTCTCATTACAGCTCCAAGTTGAAGAATTTAGTGAATTACACTCCCCCCCTCTCTCTCTCTCTCTCTCATACTCTCAGCTGATGAGGGAGGAGAAGAGAGGAAATTCTCGTGGGTTCTAGGTGAGATTCGCAACGGATATTGTCGTTATCCAACCCGGATCCACTTCGTTAACCGCTTGGAAAGAACAAGGTCAAGCGGGTTTTCTTTCTCAAGTTGATCCACACTCGATCTCAACCCGCTAAGACTATTTAAGCATCCAACGGCTCTTCATTTGAACCAACGGGTCCTGACTCTCCTCTCTCAACTCTTCTGACCCACCTCCGAATCCACAATCCAACGGTTCCCTTTCAAATCCAACGGTTCACGATCATCTTCTCCTTTAAACTGTCTCCCTCCCTTTGCCCCCAGCAAACCCAACAGCGTATTCGAGTATTAGAAAACACCATAGCAGTTGGAGAGCGCCACTGCAGGAGGTGCCAAAGCCTGGACTGTTGAAAAAAAATATATGAAATACTGCTAATCTAATTAAATTAGACTTTCAAGAGAGAAGAAACTTCTCTATTTTGATCGAAGCGTGCGGAGCACTATCCTTAAGAGTAGATCGCGCCCCTCTGAGAGATTATCTCAGTGCAGCAAGTTGATGGCGGCATACCCTCCAGGATTCAACGATCGCTGGCCCTGCAAGCGTGCACTCACAATGCACAGGCCCTCGAACAGCTCGGTTTTGTTTCCTCCAGAGATGCAGGGAAGAACTGAAGAGTTTAAGAATTTTCAGAGATGAAGAAGATGGTTGAGTTCTATTCTTGAGCAGGAATAAATTCTTTATAAAGAGAGTTTTACATCATTAGAAAATCCTTTGGTAGAGAAACAATCCTTGGACAGATGAAGAAATCTTTCCTTGTGCAGAGAAACAAAATTGCCTTGGAAAGTGTCACTGCAGAACTTGAGCAGAGAGCTGACATGACAGGACATGGAAAGATACAAATCTCAACAGCTATCTATGACCTAAATATTATGACAGGATTGAAAAGATTTTATTTTAATTTAAATCTAAAAATAAAATTGGTAAAACTTAGCCTATTCGAGCACACCCGCGAGGCTCTGAAACCCGGATTTGTACCCCCCCTACGCGTGCGATGAGGGCGCACATGCGCCCTACAGTTTTCTGCATCCGGTAACCCAATTTCCTTCATTGGACCTCAATGGGCTTGTGTGCGCGCGAGCACCCCCTAGTTTCTAGCGCACACAACCCATCATGAAAGAGACTTCATATATAAACACTAAAGAATTCTTTTCCTGTCCAATATGGGACTAAAAAGAATTTTACTTAATTTTGAAATACCCTCAAAATACTAACAATCCCCCACTATTTTAAAATTAAAAGGAAGGATAATAGGAACGAGAGAGAAGAGAAGGAAATATGAGAACTCAATGCATCAATAATGGTGACTTTTGGTCTATGAACCACTACCTAGGATATATAAGTGTGTCCCATAGGAAGTTGGTGAAACATAAAGTTTCTATGAACCAGTCTTCCTAATTATGGATCATTGACCTACTACCCACATATCATTCATAGAACCGAGCTGTTCAAAACGGGTTGACGCGAATCGGCCATACGCCCTGCCTGGATATTCATGAGCGCTCTAGAGAATATGTCTACATTCTCATAGGAAGCGGCCCCACTTTCACACTCATATAGGTGGATCCATCAAGTATGCATTGCAATTAAACACACCACCCAATAAGGGCTATATAATTTATTAAGAGCTAAATGCTCATCCTTTGCACATTGCAATTTGCACTATCTACATCATAGGAAGGGACTTCTCAATAATAAAATAATGATAGTGCATCTCCAAGTCAATAAATGATTTGTTATTACCCGTATGAACTTACTTCATAAGTTCATCAATCACATAGGTTGGGTTACTATCATTTTTGACTCTTTGTTATAGACATGAGTCCCATTCCCCTCGATATATTCTCCACTAGTTTTCTCCCTAGTGGTTTGATAAATGGATCACTTATATTAAGCTCTGACCTCACATAGTCAAGAGATATGATCCCATCATCTAGCAGCTGCTTCACAATTATATGTCTTAGGCGTATATGTCTACTCTTTCCATTGTATATTTTATTCTTAGCTCTACCAATAGGAACTTGGTTATCATAATGAATAGACACAAACGGAGCTGGTCTCTTTAAATTGGTATATCAATCAAAAGATTCTGGAGCCATACAGCCTCAGTACCTGCCTTCTCTAAGGCAACAAACTCAGACTCCATAGTAGAGCGAGCTGTGACGGTTTTGCTTGGATGATTTCAAAGACACTGCACCCCCACCAACTGTAATCACATATCCACTTGTAGACTTTAACTCATCAGAATCAGAGATCCAGTTAGCATCTGAGTATCCCTCTAAAATAGATGGAAAGCCACAATATGTCAAACTATAATTAATAGTTCCTTTTAGATACTTTAGCACTCGATATAATGTTGTCCAATGGTCCTTATTAGGACAGTGAATGTAACGACTAAGTCGTCTCACGACATAAACAATATCATGTCGTGTATAATTCATCAAGTGTATTAAACTACCAATGATTTGTGCATACTCAGATTGTGACACTTTCTTCTTTATTCTTTCTTAAGTGAATGCTGTCATCATAAGGTGTGGAAGAAGATAGTTGAGTTCGGTTTTGTTTCCTCCAGTGCATTAAACTACCAAGACTCGCAATGCACAGACTCTTGAACAGCTCAGTTTTGTTCCCTTCAGAGATGCAGGGAAGAACTAAAGAGTTTAAGAATTTTCAGAGAGGAAGAAAATGGTTGAGTTCTGTTCTTGAGAGTAGGGAATAGATCCTTTATAAAGAGAGTTTTACATCATTAAAAAATCCATGGGGAGAGAAAACAATCCTTAAATAGAGGAAGAAATCTTTCCTTATGTAGAGAAATAAAATTGTCTTGAAAAGTGTCACTGCAGAACTTGGGCAGAGAGCTGACATGACATGACATGGAAAGATACGAATCTCAATAGCTATCTCTGACCCAAATATTATGACAGGACTTGAAAAGATTTTATTTTAATTTTAAATCTAAAAATAAAATTGACAAAACTTAGCCTATTCGGGCACACCCCCGAGGCACTGAACCCGAATTTGCACCCCCTGCGCGTGCGATGCGGGCGAATATGCGCATTAAGGTTTTTTTTAGATCTGGTAACCCAATTTCCTTCACTAGGCCTCAATTGGTTTGTGTGCGCGCGATCACCCCCTAGTTTCTAGCTCACACAACCCATCATGAAAGAGACTCCATATATAAACACTAAAGATTCTTTTCCTATCCAATGTGGGACTAAAAGAACTTTACTTAATTTTGAAATACCCTCAAAATACTAACATGGACTGCATCAAATCCCCCCAACTTTGACCTTGTCCTCAAGGTCGAGGCACATAGCACTCCAGTGAGACTCAGACACTTGCACAGGCCATCTGTCAAGCTTAGAGAAGCCCTCGAAGGTAATGTGACTGGTAGGAGTGAGTTCCATTCTTCATAGCAACACATTCCCTCTTTGAGGTACAAACTGTTCATCAGATAGTAAATTGTTGATCAACTCACCACAAGAGCTCGCTCCCATCATTTTAGATATCCCTACAACGTTGCTATATTTCTCCCACCAACAAAATCATTCCAACACTGGAGACTTATGCTCATTTACTTAGATAGCATAGAAATCCAAAGCAGTCAGGAAACTAAGGAACCCACTTGGAGCCAGGATAGTTGCTTGATAGCTTGGCCTTTCTAAGGACTGCAGTCAACTTCGATGGCGTTACTGTCGTGTGATTGTACATGTATAGTGCATTATCTGTTATTACATTCCTCCATTTATCTTGTAATAAACTCTGCAATTACTTTGTCTTGTGTCTAAATTTTTCAAGATGATTATTGATGGAGAAGAGAAGATAATATCAAATAAATGCCAGTTAAATAGAATTTATATAGATCTATTTGTTTAGCTTGAAAAATCGACGATGATAAACGAAGATAGAGGCAAATCCAAAAGTCCAAAAGTAACTTTATCAATATACAAAAGGATATCTAAAGGACTGGGACGTATATTCAGAAGATTTAGATAGATAAGATACAAAGTAACCGAAGATCAAGGGATAAATAAATTTTCTCCAATCTTTTCTCTACCTTATCAGAACATCTTTTAGTTGGCAAGCGATTTTATTCATATCATCAACCTTATCAGAAGATCTCTTCTGTTAGGATAGTGTTTTGGTCTCATCAAGCGTGCTCTCCCCTCCTCATTTCTCTTATAAGCACGTGCAAATTCAGAGGCAAAAGGCACCACACTGCAAAGAGAGATCCTAAGCTAGTCTTTGCTCTAGTTAGTTTAGATTTTTTTCTTTTTAAATGTAATTTTATATTTTTTTTATAGCTTAGATTAGAGAGAGTTTCATGAAGAAAGAGAGAATTTTACTTAGAGTGACCTGAGTGTAATCTTCTTCAAAGAGAGTTATATTGAGAGTGACGACAGTTAATGTAATTTTTCATTTTTTTTCATTATTACTCAACTTAGTCGATCGTTGCTTCTATGTTATTCTTTTTGTTTGCTTTGCTTTACTTTACTACAAGTATGTTAATCAACACTACGACTTAAGGTATGTTATTTTTTTGTTTATTAGATTTAAAAACAACGTTTTTTTTCCTTTTTTATTCTTTTCATTCTTTCTCTTTTAACTTAATAACTCTTTTAATTTAAAATGATTTCAAATCATCTTCTATCTTCCACTTTCTTTCTAACTTAATTTTTTTTTTTTCTTTTCTTTTTAAAAATAAAGAAGAATATTTAACCACTTTTAGAAACTTAAAAGAACTTATTAAAAGCTTTCATCGCAGTCCTTCCTTGTGGATCACGACCCACATACTATTTGCTATAGCGGTAGAATTGAGAACATAGTAATTTTCTAAACTATATATTTTTCTGCAGGTTACACCTTAATTAAAATTTTGCGTCGTTGCCGGGGAAGAACGGTAAGTGTTCTTTTTAAATTTACTTAACAGTTTAAATTTTCTTCTCTGTTTTAGTGTGCAGGAGTTGATTTTTGAAAAATAGTTAATGCAGTGCACTACATACTGCCATGTGCCTCTGCTCAAGTAAGCATAGCATAGGTAAATGCTCCTCAGCCACCGAAATACTATTTAGTTTGACTACTAAAAGAGTTTTATTGCAGGTGCTTCCACACTGCAAGGTTCTGCAACTGTTAGTTTCACGTTTTACTTAACTCTACATATCGTTTTAAATTCAACAGTAACTTGTTGCTTGTTAATGTTAAAAACAGTTTAGACTTTGCATTTAGAGCACTTATCTAATTACGTTTATATTTTTATTACTGTTGAAGGGTGATGGAGCAAAGGTATGTGCACATTGCATGTAGCTTAGGAAATACATTTGGGTGATACATATTCCTTTAGTGTATTTATTTTGCTATATATTTGTACATTTGCACTAAAAAGAATTAAGAGCGTATTCTTAAGTAAGATAAGGTGGGAAGTCATTACCCTTCCTTAACTCAAAAATCATCTCAACAGTCACTAACCTAGACTATCTTAAAATTGAGTAGACGTTCCATAGGGACATCTCTGACTCAATAGGAGATTGATCTAAGGGGGAAGTTGTTAGAATTTGAATCAAGCCAAATCGATGTCAAAAGGTTGGGGATTGAGAGACGAAACCTCAGAGAACAGTGGTTGGCATAATTAGGTTCATTGCTTAGGCACGGATACCTCTCACTGATTTTGCCCTTACTTGACCGATTAACTTGTAGTCAGATTGCTACAATATACCTCTCGTGGACAGCCTAACCAGTTAGGAGTCGTCTAGGTCTAAGGTCTACCATAACTTAGGTTAGATTTTTTTTTATGTGCTTGTTTGCTTTTTGTATTTGACAATTCTTGTGTGATATGAATTATAATTATAATTTTTTCAATGAATATAGTGATTCATACTTCACCCTGACCACGTTTGACTCGGATATCACTAATCCGACATTTATAACTTTAACCAACTAAGTATACTGTAATGATTTTGTCTGAATCAACACGTGCCACAGTCCCAATACTCTGAACAGGACTGGAACAACCATCATCTCCCTCTTCACCGAGCCAGTAGGGATACAACTCTCCGAGTCATATGGTCAACCATCTTACCAATAACCAGCTTTATATATTCCTTATCAAGATCAACGTACATATGAAAAACTAAATTAGAAAAGAGTCTAGAAGCCTTCCTTGAGTCCGAATGATAAATTATGAAAGACTCACAAGCCCATCAAAATTTTCAAATCTAAAATCCTTACTCTATTTTTCAAGTCCTACAACAACATGAAGAATCTACTGAATTAGAAAAGAGTATGAAATCATGATTCAGTCCCAAAATGATTATATTCAATCCCAAAAGAGTATCTATGATCTATTGACAGGTCAGAAGCAAAAATAAGTCATTTGGTCGAAACAATTAATGATAGAAATGAGAAAACTCTATCTAACACATTATTGACCATTCCTGATTTTCCTAGTCATATAGATAGGAATCAAGAATCATAATATCTTGGAGACTTTAACCAAGATTCAATTCCACCATAATATCTTGAACTCGATCAATCCCAAACCTTAGACAAATTGGCAAGTTTTCACTTCAAGATAAATTAACTTGATTATGAATGTGACCCTGATCCCCAAATTTGTGATTCAATTTTAATTTTTGAATCTATATTGACTCCGGTATCCGTTCCCGATTTGGACTCAATTCCCGAGCGAACATTGATTCATGTACTCATAAAGCTTAAAATTGAACCACCTATTTTGGATAGTCACATTCCATTGATGAAAAAAGAATGTGAATTTCAATTCTTCGATTTGAACTCAACTCTTAAACCAAAACTAACTCTTGAATCTAAACTTGATTTGAGTCATATACCTGGGTAAGTGTTGGTTCCCGTTCCTTCCATTTCAAAGCCTAAATTATCTATTCCACAAAATCACATTCCTTTGTTGGACCAAGGTACAGACTATAACGACTCCGTGATGATGTTCCAAGATTGGTCATATAACCGAGATAAATTTAATGTTAAGATACTGCATGATCCTATTCGTGTTGGGGATTGTAAATATGTAAATAGAAAAAAGGTCATAAAAGATATTCCGTGAACCACCACATTATTTAGATTCGACAGTTTCTCAACGCTTGGCCCAATTCAACCATCCCCCGTAACCACCACCTTGGGGTAACATTTTTCCTTTCTCTTCTTTTTCATGCACATATGCATTCATTCATACATTGAGGACAATGCATGAGATAGGTATGGGGGAGGGTTCTAACATAACATAGGTTTAGTTTTAATATATTATATATATATATATATCAATATTTTCTTTTAAAAAACTTTTTGAAAAGAGAAACTATATTTTGACTTATTTTTTTGAGAAATTAAGCTAATTTTAAGAAATAAGAGAATCATTATTAGAATGTCTTATACTTGGCAAAAATAAGATTATTTATTTGATTTTTAGGGTTAGGAAGAAAATTGGAAAAGAAATTTAGTCTCGATTTTTACCTTGATAAAACATGCATATTTTATACACTAACACGCTTTGGGTTCAAAAACAAAGATTCTTATGCCTTATAAAAAAGAAAAGAAAAGGAAAAAATATATACATATATATATATATATATTAAAAATTCTCTAATTAAGCTGGGTATTTGTGCCTCATAAAGCATAAGTATTTACGCCTAAAAGTGGTCCATATTACAAATGAAAAATTCTTAATTTTGTGGTCTGGTTTGCTCAAGTCCTTAAAGTCCTTGGGATATTTTCTCACCCGGAGCCCTAAAACCATTCGGTCTTGGAGTCACTGACCTAAGGTTCGTTACCTGAGAAAATTAGAATGCCTAATAGAACTAAGAGATATTACCACCTAAAATATGTAAAAAAAATAAGGCATAAGAGTTAGAATTGAAAAATCCAGAGTCAATATTCACAGTCACAAAGATGATATGACTTACGATAAAATAATAGATTAGATGAGTAATATATTTTTGACTCCTTATCTTGATTGATAACATGTTTTTGAATAGAGACTAAGTTTAGAAATGAAAATTTTAATTTTCCTAAAACTTGTAGATCACTTGAAATTTTGCAACGAATACTTTATATATTATCCCTATTTCAAAATGCATTTTCAAAAATACTAACACTTTATTTTTCTTTCTTTTATGAATTTTGTGGGTGTAATTCACTGAAACACTCGGGAGACTACAACTCCTCGAGGGGTAACCTAGAGATTTAAAGGCTTATTGCACATACTCAGTGCAATCACATGACCTGCGAAAGTGGATTCTCTTAGTTTAGTTTTCTTGTTTGCTCAAGAATGAGTAAAAGATAGGTGTAGGAGTGTGATTGTATATGTATATTGCATTATCTATTATTACATTCATACATTTATCTTGTAATAAACTCTACAATTAATTTGTCTTAATGTCTAAATTGTGCAGGGTGATTATTAATGAAGGAAGGGAAGATAATACTAAATAAATAACAGCTAAGTTTGATTTATATGAATCTATTTGGTAGCTTGGAGAATCAATAAGGATAAACGAATATAGAGGCAAATCCAGAAGTTCAAAGTCAACCTTATCAACATACAAAGGGATATCTAAAGTATTAGAACATATACTCAGAAGATTTAGAGAGATAAGATACAATCCAACCGAAATCAAGGGATAAACAAATATTTATCTCCAATCTTATCAAAACATCTTTTCTGTTGGCAAGCGATTTTGTCCACATCTTCAACTTTATCTCTAACATTGTCAAAAGATCTTTTCTATTGGGTCAGCATTTGGTCTTATCCTCAAGCGCGCTCTCCCCTCCCCATTTTTCCTATAAATACTTGCAAATTCAAAGGCAAAGAGCACCACATTGTTGAAAGAGATCCTAGGCTAGTTTTTGCTGTAGTTTGATTTAGGTTTTCTTTTTCTTTTTTAAATGTAATTTTATACTTCTTTATAGCTTAGGTTAGAGATAGCTTCATAGAGAAAGAGAGAAATAATTGTATTTAGAGTAATACTGAATGTAATCTTCTTCAAAGAGAGTTGTATTGAGAGTGGCAGTCAATGTAACTTTCTCATTTCTTCATTATTACTCAACTTAGTCGATCGCTACTTCTATGTTATTCTTTTTACTTGCTTTGCTTTATTTTACTTCAAGGTATGTTAATCAACACTGCAACTCAAGATATGTTATTCTTTTTAAATCTTTCCATTCTTATTTATTAGTTTTAAAAACCAACGCTTTTTTCTTCTTTATTCTTTTCATTCTTTCTCTTTCAACTTAATAACTCTTTTAACTTAAAACGATTTCAAAACCATCTTCTATCTTCTATTTTCTTTCTAATTTAACCTAGTTTTTTTCTTTTCTTTTCAAAAACAAAGAAGAATCTTTAACCAAGTTTAGTAACTTAAAAGAACTTATTAAAAATTTTCATCTCGGACCCTCCTTGTGGATCACGACCTGCATAGCCACTTGCTATTGTAATAGAATTAAGAACCTAACATTTTTCTAAACTATGTGTTTTTCTGTGCAAGTTACACCTAAATCATCTTGCATTTATATTGCTGGGGCATATAGAGAGCAACATCATCCACAGTTTTTTTACTCTGCAGGAGAGGACCAATTGGGGTTCAGTGGGTGATGGACATTCTTATCCTTCCTCTCCTCGAGTAGACTCTCTGAAATAATTTGGATCGAGGGGAGCTCCTTAGCTTCACCTCCAGGATCAAAGGCCCATACCCCTCCTCAGCAAATAAAGAATCAGATGCTGGTGCGGGGAAGGAATGGACCGCCACTGCAGCCAAAGATGTGAAGGACGTGAGCACTGAGATAACATCTGCAGCCTAAATCAAAAGAATCATAGGAGTCGTGTGTCATGACATACATTCTCAAGTTCTGGCCACACTTTGCTACTACAAATCCACCAGGGTCATAGGTGAATAACTTATCATCAATTGCCTAGGCAGCCCAATAGGATTAGTGACGAGAAATGAATCTTTCACAATCTGCACTTGTTGGTCAGTCTCTGCCATCAACTCATCATAGTTTGATCTTTTATCCTTGTCATATATGTCCTTAATGGGTAGAGTAAAGCAGTAAGAAATGAGATAGTTATACCTATTCCTCTAATGTTTCGACTGCTACTTGTGTTATATCTTCACTATAGGAATGAGTTAGCTGCTATAGGGCCTCAAGAGCCCCAGATTTCTTCAAAATGCCAGCCCCACTACTGTCCTCTTCCCACCAATATAAACATTCCAGAACTAGTCGTTGGAACTTCACTGCTTCACAATCACTTGGGGCTCAAGCATGGGAGGGTCTGTACAGTCTGAACTAGTCTCTACAATTTCTAAAGTAGCTGCATGCACCTTATACTTCTTCCTTCCGCTTCTAGTAGTCTTACCAAGGGTATGTTTCCTTCAGACCTGCAAATTGGTTCAACCTTTCCTACGTTAATGACATTTCTTCCATTACAAGAACAAAACAGATCAACTGTTAGTCTTTTCAACTAAATGTTTATAGATCTCGAGCTTGATGTGGAATCATCAGCAGGCACAAGCACAACATTCTTCAGAATATTACCAAAACTTAATCCTGACTCAATCTCGTCAGAAGGCTTAGAAAAGTACCAAGCTCTCAAGCTCTTCTTCACCACCAGGATAAAAAAAGGCAGTAACAACATCTCCTTTATCAGTGTTACACTCTGGACTCGAACTGAATTAGCCACCTCCCTCAATTGAGCAACAACCTTGGTTTTGTCAGAGAAATCTCCCAGGGTCTCGTCTCTCACTAAGGCATTCAAGTCACTCTCACTTACAATTTTAAAACAATCATTAAATTGAGGAATATACCTGGGTTTAGGAAGGGGTGGCACTGCAATGATTTTGTCCTACTTGGCGCGAAGAAGAGGAGCAACAGTGGCAATTGCAGTTGGTGTTGAAGTTGCTTCATATAGAGAGGCCTCGTCTTCATTCACTGTCAATTAGTGCCATATCCTTAGGGTCAGTGTCTCCTACTGAAGTCTCCTCCTCATCATCCCAATTGGCTGCTGCATCACCCAGCTTTTTCTCTTCAGCATTTCATCAAACACCCTCTTTAATCACCTCGTCCTCCACATTCTCATCACATTACTCCTTCTCCTCAACTAGGTCATCACTCGTCACAATGGTCCCCATTATCCACCAATTCTCCATTTCATGCCTTCATTAAGCTTCTACATACCAACTCTAGAGCTCTGGTGTTCTTCTTGATCTCATTGGGCCATAATACAAGCTTTACATCTTCAGATAGGGATTTATGTTGCTGAGACTTCACCCTAAGCAATTACTCGATCCGATTACACTCATTAATGACAACATCTCATACGCTAGACGACCTTGATCTTGCAGCCATTCTCTGGTCGGTGATGCACTTAAGGAGGTCCCTTGTAGCATATAATATGGCTTCTTCATCATCATTGTAGTCTAGCCTCCTGTGCATTTTGTCAAACACTTGGTGTCCACGGAGACTAAAACTTGAAGATTTCTTGGAGAAGTTGGAGTTGCTCACTAGTAGAGGCAGACATAGAAGTATCAGACCTCGATTCTGGTGGAGACCTCCACCATTTCCCTCCGATGACCCAGGAAGTGGGATCCAGCTTCATGAATCTCATCGCCACCACTACTGGAAGTTCTTGCAACGCGAAATAGTTGAACAGATCTATAAATGTCTTGTACTTGTCGCCTAGCCTCAGATAGGAGTGCTGCTTCCCATGGCTTCATCTTTGCTTGTGAACCAGACCTCGTATAAGAGGAGTTAGCTGGATAATGAGCAACCAAGGGACCCGCCATCCATCGAGCTCATCGAAATAATGCTCGACCATCCAAGCGGCCTGAAAACCACCGCCATCTCTAGAATCCCACGGATCATACCGCCATTTGCTCCGCTGGCCAAATCAAAGAGCATATCTCGTTGAGCGAAATCGGTCAGCCCAGAGACCGTCGCTGTGTGCTGATATAGCTTTTGTCGGGTTCTCATACCATTGTTACATCCACCGCCGCGGAGACCACAAATTCCTGCCAAACGTTGCCATCGACACATGCAAGAAGCTAGGAAGTGGAGCGGACATGAGATAACGGAGGAGAATCAACTGGACTTAGGGGAATCAGAGAGTCCTCCCATTACATCTCCAATTTGGAGAATTTGGGTTCAAAAGTTTAGGGCTGAATTATACACTCTCTCTCTCATACTTGTACTCTCAGCTGACTGGGGAGGAGAAGAGAGGAAATTATCGTGGGTTTTGGGTGAGATTCACAGCGGATATGTTGGCCCAAAGGCCCATCATTCTAGTTTTGATGATGATCAACTCATGTAGTTATAGTATTAATGATCTTGTGTTTATTAGTAACAGATTTATGATCAAGATCTTAGTAGGTGTATAGCTTCAACAAAGGATTTAAAGTCAAGTTTTGGAGCTAACATCGTTTGATCCAACGAGCTAGTGATCAAGTTTGGATCAAGTTTGGACCAAGTCAAGAAGATGAGAAGACTTCAAGTGAAGACTTCATAAGACTTGTGTTTAGGTTTGTTTTTATAAGATTTTGTTTTTAGATAAAATGTAAAGGATAGAATAGTTGGTGGATTGCTCAAGTATATCTTATACACACACACTCTTGTTTTAAGTTATGTTTTTCATAAAAGAATTTTATTTTGAAAAACTACAAAAGACTTTTTCATTTTGGAAAAATACTGGTTTGGTTTTTGGTATTCCAAGTATTATGTTTTAACCAAAACCATGTTTAGAACTTAATGTCAAAAACATAGATATTTCACCATGTTTGTGTAGTGGATCATATCCTTACACACTATGCTTTAAAAGAGTTTAAATATCTTGTTTTTGTATTTGGTGAAGTTTTGAAAAAACTAAGTTGGAAAAATACAGTTTTCATTTTGAGCCAAAATTTCCAAGTTACAAAAATAGTTCAAATTGTTTATAACATGTCTTGATTTTTTTCAAACATGTTTGTTTATCAAAGTATAGTATTGAAACTATTTTTGTAGATTTTTCGTGAATTTATGAGATTTTATTTAAGTTAAAAAGACAACATTTTAATCCCTAAAACATTTCTGTCCTGGCTTCAGCCGGTCGACCGACCGGTCGACCGAAGCTTGAAGTCGGTCGACCGGGAGGTCGACCGACGTGCACAGACGTGCACGCCAGTTTGCACTGGAGGGCCGGTCGACCGACCCGGTCGACCGTCTAGAGAGCTCTGCTCTCTGGAAATGCCCCGGTCGACCGGGCCGGTCGACAGGCAGAGAGACATGCTCTCTGTTCCAGAGGCTCGGTCGACCGGCCGGTCGACCGCTGCCCCAACGGTCGGAAAAATGACCGTTGGCGGTCGACCGGGCGGTCGACCGGCAGGCCACCTGGCTCCCAACGGCTAGTTTTTCTAGCTCTATAAATTGGGGCATTTGGGGACTGTTTTCTACAAGATTTCAAGAAGAGTTTTGGGCTAATTTTTCCCACTTATTTCAGTGGTTATATCCACAAGTTTTAGAGCTTCATTTCCAAATCAAAAAGAGAGTTTTTATCAAGAGTGTTTAAAAGTGATTTTCTTGAGTTTTCCTCCACCATCTCTTTCCTTATTTTCTCACACAACACTTGAGCTATCCATTGATATATCTACCCATAGGGATTTGTTGTGAGAGAATTTTAGGTGATCAAGAGTTGTGATCACCAAAGTTCTACTTTGTACTTTGAGGAGGCGGACAAGTGTGTTCGCGGTGTTTCGAGTTCGTGTGTCAACTCATTGTTTGAGGTACGGCCTCGGCGAGCTAGTGGGCTTGCGGTATGTACGGACTAGGGAGTCCGAGAGCTTGTAGGTATTGCGGCACCGAGGAGTGATCCGGTGGGATCGATTCTAGTGGAAATCCTTCGTAGTGTCGAAGGCGGGGATGTAGAGCAAGTGTGCTCGAACCTCGAAACAATCCCTTGTGTTTGCGATTGCTCACTCTCTCTGTCTCCTTATTTATATCTTGCATGCTTCTATTGTGTTTATCTTTACATGCCTGATATTCTTATTGTGCTTAATTGTTATATGCTTGGGGATTGTTTGCTAACACTTGTATTCAACCAAAAGAGTCAACGCGGCACCTCAACTCTTATATAGAGGAATCTTGAGGAGTTAGTCCAGAGCCATTCACGGGGAATTAGGCTTACACTCTTGTGTTATACGTGGTGTTTAGTTTAAGATTTTGTGTTTGCATCATAATAGTTTTTAATTCCGCATTTAGTGACCATTAGATTAGCCATCACCTATTCACCCCCCTCTAGGTGATTTACAATTGGTATCAGAGCCAAGTGCTCTTGTTTAGGGTCTTACAACCTAGAGTTAAAGATCCTCATTTTAGACTAATCACACAATTTGTACACTCACCATGGACTTCATGTCACCACCCACCTTTGACATTCTTAACATCCAAATTTGGAAGGTTAAGATGTCCTTGTACCTCAAGGCCCTAGGCATTCATGTTTATTTTGCCACAACTAAAGATTCTTATTGTTTAAATGGCAAAAATATTGAGGCTAATGCAAAAGCCCTACATGCTTTAAGATCTACCCTAAATGATGTTTATTTATCTAGGGTTACTAATATTGACTCGGCTTTTGTAGTATGGAATACCATCATCTTCCTTGACGAAAAAGATCAATACTATGCGGGGAGCGACTCAGATGTTGGAAGCGACACCTCTAACGTGTGCTACATGGTCCAAGGGGATAACCCTCTTGAGGTAACTACCGAATCCGAGGTAGATGAAGAAAATAATATGTCATATGATGAGCTTGCATGTTTTTGTCAACAACTCTTAAAAAAATATGACATGCTTAGAAAAGATAATAAAAATTTGAAAAAGAAATTTGATGCCATGTTAAATGAAAAAGAATCTTTGCAAGAAAAATTTGAAAATATTTCAAAAGAAAATGAAAGTTTGAAAAATGAAAATATTTTCTTGTTGTCTAAATTAAATGATCTTTGTGAAGGAAACACTAATTTGAAAAATAAAATTATTTTGGTGGAAAAATAAAAAGAAATTGCTTTTAATGAAAACACTTCTTTGAAAAGAAAAATTGTTGAAAAAGAAAAAGAAGATGTTTCTAAAAAGAATAAGAAAAATGATTCTCATTCTCATCATGCTTTACATGCCACTACTAATGAGATGGAATGTAACGCCCCGATCCCAAGAATACGGAGACGTTATGGCGACGTACATACGCGAGGTGAAAACACACTCACGAGTACGTTAAGCCTCAGTACAGGATATAACTTCCATATACACATGAGTTCCAGTATGAAATAAGTACAAAAATACCCGCAGAAGAGGTTAGCGATCATAACAGATATGAAAAATAGGGACAAATAAGATAACAGAAATAAATCACTAAGATACTTATGAATAGTCCCGATGAGGAATCTCCCACGTGACTCCAAGACACTCTCTGAAGCTACGGTAACTCGGATCTCCAACCTGGGCATGCAAACCCAGGGTCGTCAGAAAGCGACCTAGTGAGTGGTAAAATGAAGGAGGCAGTAATAGATACAATAGTAATACAAGCACGATAATAATATCTAATACAAGATGTGATGATAGTGATACCATATAATACGCATATACAAAGCGACAGAAATATATAAACATGTTATCTTTTTATACCATCACTACCTAGCCGGTTATCATCGGGTCATGTCTATAGTCGTGTCCAGGTTATATCAGAAATAATGTTGTCTAGTGGTGACGTAATGAACATACTAGTGGTGACGTGATAGAAGTGAACATGCAGATGTGCGTATGCAAGATACCCATAATACGATATTGTGCATAGACAGAAATGAATACAGGAAACATAATATATGCAATGCAACATGAACATGAGTAGGATGCCACCACAGAAAGTATAACATGTACCAGGTATAGTAACAAAATATACATGTAACAGGATAGCAGATAAAATCAGGGACAATAACTAGATAGCATACATGTATCAGGTAAGTTATGTCTTTTATACAATAGTAGAAATCAGTACCACCCGGTATTTTAATTACTCTCTTCCAGTGTCCCATACCACTGGCAGTTCCTACTGGAGCCCGCATTCCAGTCGAACCCATCCGGACATGGCCTACGGGTACCACTATCCAACGAGAGAGTAACCAAATAACAAGTGTTCCCGACGTCACTATTGTGTATACTATTTTATTATGTTAATTGGAAACCCATGGTCGAGGAGTTCTTATCGGGTAGGTGTATCCCGTGCATACCCGGGATCACGGCCTTAAACAAACCCCTGGCTGCTGAGACCAGGGCCCTCCGCTAAGAGGGGAGCATGAATCAAGTAACAAGAGCTCATGGAGCAATTGGTAGGCAGCACTACCGTCCCCTATAGTGGGAAAACAATATGGATCCAGTACATCACCCGATAAGATCTAATCAACCGTCGAGTCTCCCCCATACCCCAGTTAGATTTATGATCTGATATATCAATGTTGGAAGTATCATACATAGGAGGGGTCATGAAATCCACGAGTGTGTGTAAACAAATAAGTGTGCAAATGCAAATTTAGATTAGCTATCCAAGATCTCAGTCGTAGGTGGTTAAACATAATATCAGAAGCGTAGGCTCTGATACCAATTGAAAATACACCTAGAGGCGGGGTGAATAGGTGTATGGCTAATCTAATGACAAATGATGCGGAATTAAAAACTAAATACAACACACTTAGTGTAACCAAAGAGTGTAGCCGAATTCCCGATGACGGGCTCTGGACTATCTCCTTTAAATTCCTCTAAATGAGAGTTGGGGTGCTATATGAAGCTCTCTTGGTTCAACACAAGTATGGGCACACACAAACAATATCAAGCATATATATGATATGAACAATATGATGCAATGCAAGATATAAAGAGAGAGTTAAGAGATAGTTGATCAAACGCAAACACAAATATCTGTTTCGAGGTTCGAGCCACTGCTCTACGTCCCCGCCTTCATACAGAAGGATTTCCACTAATGCGTCCACACATGACTTTCCACGTATGGAACCTCCACTGAGGATTTGGGTAAATACAATTAGGAGTACACAACTCCTCTCTCCAATAAACACAACCTTTACACAAGAGGAAAGGCACAACAACAATCACCTCTACACTTAGAGGGATGGACACTTAGCCAAACAACAATCACCCCACATTAGAGGGATATGGCACAAAGCCAAACAACAACAATCACCTCTACACTTTAGAGGGATAAGGTACTAAGCCAAAAAATAATCTCAATCACCTCTATACTTAGAGGATACCAACACAATCTCCATAATCACCTCTACACAAGAGGGATAACAACAAATATAAGGAAAGTTACAACTATTGGTGGTCTCAACAAACCACAAATCAATTTTCTCACCAAAATAAGATCCTAATAGATAGGATAGATATGATAGCTCAAGTGAGAGAAATAAAGTGTTTGGGAAACAAATTACAAAGAAAAATACTTGAAAAAATCACAAGATAGGTACTGAAATGAAGATCAAAAATCAATTCCCAAAGACTCTATTTTTCTTTGATTTTTCCAACACTTTAAAACAAATAAAGATAAAATCTTTTAGCCCAAAAACACTTTTAAAAACTTGATATTAAACACTTGTAAAGGTGAAAAAAATTGCTTTCTAAAAATTTGTTAAAATCAACTCATGAGAAGGTATATATATAGCCTCTCAAAAATCTGCCCGTTGGCAGTCTGAAAAGGTCAGAAATGATATTCCGGTCGACCGCCCGGTCGACCGGCGCAACGGTCATATTTATGACCGTTGTGCCTCCGGTCGACCGCCTAGTCGACCGGCCACAGCCAACGGTCGACCGCCCGGGATCGGCCCCCACCCGAGAGTGGGGTGCTTTCAGTCGGTCAACCGCGCGCCGACCAGCCGAGTTAGCTGGCCATGTGCACGTCCTCGTGCACATCGGTCGACTGATCCGGTCGACCGACCACTCCGGTCGACCGCCCGGTCGACCGCTAGTGCAGTCTGGCTGGGATTTTGGGTTTTGAAAACTTGTCTTTTTAATTTTAATTAAATCCCATAAAATCACATAAATTCCACAAAAATAAGTTCTTATAAGATCTTTGAATACCAAATACGTGTGACTAAAAATCAACACATATTATAAACTATTTGAACTATTTTTTTTGATATTGAAATTTGGCTTAAACACAAAATCTGTATTTTCTAAAACTTGAATTTTTGAAATGAAAAATCGTTTTCTCCAAAACTCATGCAAATACAAAAACATGATATTGAAACAAATTTGAAGCATACTGTATATGGATAGAATCCAATATACATATAAGATATATATCTATGTTTTAATATGAAATCCAAAACCGGTTAAACCGAAACCAAAACCAAAACCAATAAACTTTAAACTTGTGTGTGTATGTGAACTTGCGCATATCAATACTATTTACCTTTACGCAAGATCTAAACAATCTTAAACTAAACAAACTGAGATCTTCTTGTAGAACTCCTTCTCCAAGTCGACTCGATCCAAACACGAGCCAACGAGCTAACTGAGTAATAGATGCGATCTTGACGCGCGAGCCATTGAATCAACACGTGATAGCTCCAAAATACCTTTGTTGAAGTTAAACACCTACTAATATCTTAGTCAATCACTGAAACTATTTAAACACAAGATTATTAGTAAACTATAATTACATGAGTTAATCATCATCAAAACTAGAGTGATGGGCATCTGTGCCAACAATGACTCATGCCCAAACCCACGACCCAACCGTTCCCTTTTCAAATCCAACAGCCCATCCAACGGTTCACGATCATCTTCTCCCTTAAACTGTCTCCCTCCCTTCGCGTCCACGAACTCAACAACGTATTCGACTATTAGAAAACACTGCAGCCGGAGAGTGCCACGGTAGCAGGTGCCGAAGCCTGGCCTTCGTCAGTTTGACAAATTTTGATGTTTCTAGATCGACACCTTAAATCATTAACCAAAGACTTTGATCATATTGGGTCCAGTATTTGTTAATGATTTCTTTTCTAATTATTTCACGAGTTTTAACACAAACCACAACTTGTTCCAGTGGAAACTACCAGGAGACGTATTATCAATGCAATATTAATTTATTTGAAGTGTTAATTGGCAAAGATTAAGGTTTTAGAATTTAATGTGAAAAAAGGAACAAAACATTTATCCGTTCCCGGGCCTTTTACCCGCTCCGCTTTTATCTCAAACCCAACCCGTCCTGCAAGCGGATTCACAGCTCAAGTTTCCAACCCGAAACCTATTAGAACTCCGATAACCCACCCGCATCGCCATCTTCCCCCAAATAAAAATTAAAAACCACGAATCCACGAACAAAACCCCCCCACTCTCTCTCTGCAGCCAGAGAGCTCACAATCTCTCCATCAAATTTATCTGCTTAAAAACTTCATCAGATCTCCTCTCTCTCTCTCTCTCTCTCTCTCTCGATCGTCTACAATGGGTTACGAGAACGATCCGTAAGCTCCTCTCTCTCTAATGCCCCCAATTTCCGCCCCAATCTCATCTCAGAACTAAATTAGGGTTTTCAATTTTGATTTCCTCTGCAGGTTCATGGACGAGGACGGAGAGCCGTTGATGGACCCCGACGCCCAATCCGACCGCGAGGCCTCGCTTGATCCACAATTCCCCGTCGACGACGACGAGGAGGACGACGGCTGGCGGAGATCTCGATCGCCGACCCCGGTTATGAATGAGGGCAAGGGTGGAAAACCTAGAAAGAGGTTGGTCAAGAAGTCGGGGAACGACGCGACACCGTCACCGGCTCGGAGCGATAGCCCGGGTAATGGGTTGGACGACTGGGAGGAAGAGGAGGAGGAGCCGGCCTTGTCGTCGAAGAAGAGGAAGGGGTATGATTTGTTGAAGGCGGGGATGGGGAAAGGGGAGAACTTGAAGAAGGATAAGAAGGAGAAGAGCAAGAAGAAGAAGGATAGAGCCTCGTCGTCCAGGGGGGAGAGGGAAATTGAAAGAGGGGGCAAGGGGTGGACACCATCGGGGCCGAGGGGGAAGGATCAGGGGGCTGATCCGGAGATGAAGGAGCTGTGGGATACCATTGCCGGTGACTCGGAGGTATAAATGTCCCAGCAACCTGCAATTTTTGTGCTTAGCGGTGTAACTTTATTTGATTGATTTAGTAGGGCTTCGAATATTTGGTCTTAGGTTAGTGCTATTCTCAATCATTCTTACTGTTTACATTGTTTCCCCTTCATCAGTAGAGTAGATTTCCTTACCCACTAACTAGCCTTTTATGTAGATTTCCTTACTCGCCAACTAGTCTTTTACGTTTATATACACAAACTCCTAACATGCTCATAGTTTTCACTTTTTCCCATATGATGGGTTTGGAACAAACTCGGAGGTTTGACATCTATCGTGTTCCTAGTTGTGCTGCATTGCCTACACCATTTTATGTGAATGCGGCTTAGCAGTCGAGATCATTAAGTGGATCAAATGATAGCAGAGAAGGGTGGGTGTTTTTGTTAGTGCTAGGTGCTTTGGCATGCTAGAGGTTACTAACCTCTGGCTAGGTCACCTAAAATGATACTTATATTCCTCATTCATAACTTGTCCCTGTAATGATGGTCTTTTGGGAATAATCATGACATGCCACTCTACATAACAAAATGCAATTCTGGGGTAAAATGCATTTCTTTTACTCTTCAGTGAAAAAAAGAAGACGATTACTGCACACAAACCTGCAAATCAAGACTGGATTTTCTTTCTTACTGAATAGTAATGCCCTCATTTTTTTGACATAGATATATCTTAGGCTGTTATCCAGTACTTGCAGCTAAATCCATGGGTTGCAAAATTTACATCTAATAGCTTACAAATGTAGTGTTCTGTTAATTACAGTGTGAATTTGTATTGTCCTTTATTATTGAAATTCCATCAGCCAGAAATTTTTTCTGTGATGTTTTGCAACTATATAGCCAGGTCCTTATATGTTAGCAAATACGCTGTAACATTTGGAATAACAAGAATTGATAATTATAATTCTGTGTCACTGGAATAGGATGACCAAGAGGGTGCGAGGACTCTGGATGATGATGCATTCATTGATGATACTGGTGTTGACCCTGCAGATCGATATGGCAGTGATAATGAAGGTTCTGCTGGAAATGCTCCGCAGGTTGGTATTCTTTTATGCATTTTCTGATGTCACACTTGGCATATTTGTTGGAGTTATAAATTGTAACTGTGGTTGACATCAAAACTGCCTTTCACATATTATAGACTTCTATGTTGCAAATGTACACATATACTAGAGGTCATGCCAAAAGGTTGTACTTTATAGCTTGTGCTCTACTTGAGGTCATCTATTGCTTTATAACTACTCCTATGTGAATTTTAATTGCCGTTTTTTATTCTACTTTGTTACAGGCAGAAGAAGGTGAGGAGGATGATGAAATTAACAAACTCTTCAAGGGTGGGAAGAAGAAGAAGAAGAAAAATGAAAAAAACACCTGCCGAACTTGCTTTGCTTGTCGAACAGTGTATAGCTGAGCTTGAGGTCACTGCTGAAGCAGATGCTGAGTTAAATAGGCAGTCCAAGCCTGCCATTAATAAACTTAAGAAGCTCCCAATGCTTATAGATGTCTTATCGAAGTAAGTTAATCCCATGGTAGAGAAGCTTTTTGTTATTCCATGTGTTTACTTTATCATTTACACATATAGGTTTGGACTTCTGTGGTAGCTCCTCAGTGGCAATATCCGTTATGACCTTTCATGCAGGAAAACATTACAGAATGAGTTTTTAGATCGTGGAGCACTGACGCTACTAAAGAATTGGCTTGAACCCCTTCCTGATGGAAGTATGCCTAATACAAATGTTCGAACAGCCATATTAAACATATTGACCGATGTATGTTGAATTGCTTTTCCCTTTTTGTTTCCAAGAATATAATTTTGTTTACTTAAGGCTTTAAGCATGAACATTAATTGCAAATTTTACTGGAGCTGCTTGGGGGGGGGGGGGGGAGTCTTCCCAACTTTCCATTTTCCGTATTCCATTAGTTAATGATTTTTTCCTTCCTCTATTGATAAAAAACCATTTTTGTTATGCAGTTTCCAATTGATTTATATGACGATAAGAGCAGGGACCTGTTGAAGCGGAGTGGTCTAGGAAAGGTCTATATACTGTCTGGACTATCATCATCTTCTTTCTCTGATCACAATGTGACAATTACCGGTATCTGAAAGTTTTCATGTACAGGTGATAATGTTTTTGTCAAAATCTGATGAGGAGACCACAGCCAACAGAAAACTTGCCAAGGAATTGGTTGATAAATGGGTAAATTTTGAACATGTTTAGATATGCAAAAGTGCAATCTATTAATCTTATGATGGGAATCTTTCATTTTCATTTTGTTTCATATTATTTGTTTTTAGTTTTCACATTCACGGTTTCATCTCTAAAACCTAGCTTGTATGCAAGATTTTACTTGAATGATTCAAGCCTTTCAAGGCATGTTTTCATTATATTGTTATTGTGTATGAACACTTGCAGAGTCGTCCCATATTTAACAAGAGCACTAGATTTGAGGACATGAGAGGTTATGATGATGACAAAATGCCATACAGAAGACTACCCGCTAAGAAGTAAGTATACTTTTCCTGGTTCATTTCCTACTGAACTTCAAGATAATATAACTTCTGGCACTCGGTATTTCATCTGTTAATTCTTTTTTTTGCTGCTTGTTGATGCTGTTCAAGGCCTGTGAACAAATCTACGGGGTTGGAATCGAGAGAGGATGATCTTGATGAGTTTTCACAGTAAGTGGATGTTGTTTGACTCCCATTTCTTATAATTCACCCACACACATCGCATGCTTGTCTTCAACTTTTGCTGCATTAATGGGATCTGTGGCTTTATTTCTTTTTTTCCTGCGTTGCTGAAAAAATAATTCCTGATTTGTACAGGGGCCCAAAATCTGGCCAAGGAGCCTCCAGGCAACATGCTTCCAGGCCAGAAGCAACACCCTTGGATTTTGTTGTCCGTCCGCAATCCAAGATAGATCCAGAGGAAATCAGAGCTCGAGCGAAGCAACAAGTGCAAGATCAGCGCCGACTGAAGGTTAGTTCCTCATTTTTTTTTATGCATGCTGATTTTATTATTCTTCATCTTCCAGGTACATGTATTATTTTTAATTGGGAGCACACAGAATTATGTTGCTTATTTTGAATAGGAAGTTGCAATATTTTCTTTACTCCCCCCCTTCTTTGGTCTTTCTTCATTTTCTATTTTCTTCCCTTTTTTCTTTTTCTTCTTTTTCTTCTTCTTCACACACCCCCACCCCCGCGCTCTCTGTTGTTTTGACAAAGACTGGAGACCTCCAATAACCATAACCCAAACACCCACCTTACCACGAAGCATGGCCTCAATGGCAATCTTTTCTTCATTTGGGTTGTGTATGGTGTAGAGGCCACGAAACATGATCACGGATATGGTACGTGGGTACAACACTACTTGGACACAATGATACGGCTAATTTTCAAAAAGTTGGACACACATATAGCATGGATACGACAAAAATTATGTGCACACACATATCCACATACAATATTTGATGGACTTATACATATACAAGATACAAACACATATATGATATGGGTACATGATAGTGTGAGTCGACAATAACAAAATTATACTTGTATATATGTTAATGTTCATTATCTACGGTATAAATTCACGAGGCTATAACGGTTAAAAGAGAACATTATCTCAGATATTTTACATCAAATTTTGAGTTATATAAACCAAATTAGGTTACATCAACAACCATATTCTTTACTAAGAATCATTTTTCAATAAACTAGACAAATCATATCAACAATATGCATGTACAAATAATAGAACTATACGCATATCATTCAAATGTTAGATTATTTTTTATTTCCAAATGTTAGATTATTTTTTATTTCCAAGTCTTAGACTCATTACGATATGTTGAAAATTTGGGACACATAAAAATAAGTTTGTGACTGATGCAAACATCCATTCAAGCGCAAGAGCCAAAGTAGATAAGCTTTGAGAAAAAAATGTGTAATTTTATGTATTTTCTTCTTTCTTTATTTTGTTTTTTTAGTTTCTTTATTTTAGAGTTGTATTTTTATTTTAATTAGGAGTTTGAGTTTGATTAGGAGTTTAAGTTGTATTCAATTTTGTAAAAGCCTATAAATAGGCCTTTGTATTAGCTATTGAATCAACAAAGAATTTTGACAAAAATTTTATTGTGTGAAATTGGTTCACTCAAATTGTTTAGGAGTAATCCTTTTTTCTTAAAACCCTAAACCTAAATTTCTCTCTTCCCTTTTTTCTCTCTCTCCCGCAGCCAAACTCCCTCACTTTTCTCCACCTGCCCAGCACTACCGGCAACCCCATTTGCCGCCCTCCTTCCATTCTCTCTCTTTCCTTCACCAAACCCTATAGCAAAACACACACCCTCTTCTTTCTCACGACGACAACGGCCCATCTCAGATCACCATCATTTCTCGTCGCCCTGACGCCTGTGTCCAGCATGACGCCTCGCAGCAACGATGGACCAACCTGCAACAACGTTGCCAGCAGACCATTTGGTCGTTTCTTCCTTGCCAGACAGCACAACCCGCCCTGTCGCCAGCTGTGCCATCCTCCCTCCGCGGTGACCTCCCCATCTATCTCCGCCCTGCCCCCACGTCCTCATCGGTCTCTTTCCCCTATTGCCATCGCATCTCTCTCATCTCGACGGTACCACATTTTCTCTTCCTTGCCAATGACAACTTGAGCCTAACTTGGCCACCTTCATCCAGATCCAACAAGTTCTGGGTTTGAATCCTCCACCCACCACACCGAACCCACCCAGTTTGCTCAAAAGACCTGCATCCACAAAGTTGAGTTAGGGTTTAAGTTGTAAACCTGCGAAGATGATTCGTCCCGCGCATTACAATAACGGGTTCAATACAGAACATACCCATTAGTGCACTTTCTTTGATTTCGGGTTGTAACTTGCACACCTGGACTTTGATTCCAGACGATCTTAGTGTTATGATCGTGACAACGAGAGCTTTACATTGATATCCATTACATGTCACTGAGATCTCCTGTGATTCACAGTAGTTAATTTTTCTTAACCCGATCTTTTATTTGTGAGTTTGATATTCATCTCTATTGTTTTATTGATTTAATCTGCTGCCACAAATAGTGAGATTCTGATAGCCTTGTAGTTGCTAGTTCTTTACATTGATTTTACAAGCTTGTGCCATCATAACTAGTAGTGCATCATCATTTTTTTTGATCTAAAACGGTACAGTTGCATCAACACTTCTGTTAAACCCATCTTGCATTATTAGTTTTAACTATTTTCCTATCTAAGATCATATATTTAGTGAAACTTAGCGAGGCTTTGTTCTATCACTGATTTCCGATTCACACACTTCACCATTTCACATTTATTTGGTATCAGAGCACAGTTAGGGTAGGATTTGCATCATCTAGACACTTGTTAGAAATTTTACCGTTTTCTTGCATTAAAAAAATCATCTAGTTTAGAGTTATCTCTTCATCTTCATTTAGGTTTGTGTAGTGTATGTCCACCCGTAGCGGTAACCCATATCTTCTAAGAGACTCTAGTAAAGTTTTCCCCACATGTATGGAGTCCCAACCTACACTAACATTTGCTGACATAATGGCTTAGCTCACTGCCCTAACTCAGACTATAAGCGAGGTGCACGAAGACCAACAGGCTGAACACGAGAAATTGGCCAAGTTAAGTACTGCACGAGAACCATTCAAAATTGAGGAACCCCCTAGTGCCACCCAATGACAACCGTAACACCTAATCTTGATGACTAATACTTGAAAAGCATCAAGTTGGATGTCCTCACCTTTGATGGACGTCATGATTCACAACTTTTCTTAGACTGGCTATAACAACTCGATATGTACTTCACATGGTATTTCCTTACTGAGCGTAGGAAAGCCAAGTTTGCTGTCATGAAATTGACTGGCCAAGCCAGCCCATACTGGACCAATGTGGAATCGATGAGAGCATCCTAACGTCAGGAACCTATAGAGACTTGGTCTGTCATGAAGGACAAACTTAGAGACAAATACGTGCAGCATCCTACTTCGATCGTCTTCTTGATGATTGACACCGATTCATCCAAGGCACTAAGTCCACTAAGGACTGTGGCCCAATTTGATGAATTCCTCATTCGTTGCAGTACCTTCGACACATAAAGTAGCACCCAAACTCTTTTTCGATTTAGAGCTGGGCTTAGATAAAAGACCTACGAACAGAATTGTTGGCTTAAGGAATTACCGAACTTGAGAAGGCTTATGTGTAATCCAAGATCTAGATTCTGTTAGAACCAACTATACCTTCAAGAGTCATGATTATAGAGCCTCAGTTTCTAGACCTCCATCTCCCCAACCCAATAGTTTTAGTACCCAAACTCCTTCATATAGGAATGACATCAAAGGTAAGAGCCTTGAGCGAGACAATAAAAACAAGAGCCCCGAGTACCACAAAGTTAAGTTTCACAACCAAGTGCTACAAATTTTAAGGTCATAGACACTTAGCAGCCAGTTGTCTTAGTCTCATCAGAATCACTGTAGTAGATGAAACACCGATCAAAGCTACTGAGTCAGAGTCTGAAGAGTACATTTATGACCCAGGAGATGTTGAAATTGACGAAGAGTTCACAAAAGATGATGTTGGTCTTAATTGTATTAATCAAACACCATCAACTCACTTATCTACTGTTAGATGTATCTCCTCACAACCGGTCGAAAAGGACGATTGGAGAAAAAATGCTACCTTTCACACGTTCAGTAAAATTGTAGATAAGAATTGTAAGGTAATTGCAGACAGTGAAAGCTATATTAATGCAATATCATTTAAGTTGCTCGTAAATCTTAAATTAAAGGCTGTAGTCCTCCACCCCCACCTATTCAAAGTGTCATGGATTGACTCCACGACACTTAGAGATCAAACAAAGATGTATTGTCCCAGTCAATTTCAATCATTGTAAAGATAAGATCAGATGTGATGTGATCACTATGAATGTGGGTCAAGTCATATTAGGTAGACCATGGTTGTTCAATAAAAATATCACCATTTACGGTCGATCCAATATGTGTCAATTTGAGCATGAGTGTAAGCAGATTAAGGTACTATCCTTGAGATTCAAGACTGAACAACTCAAGTAGGCATTCACTTTAGCTTTACTGTCAACTCCACCTTTTTCATCTCTCATTGCTACTGTTCTCTCACCATCTCTCACTAGTCATGCATACTCTGTCCGCAAATCACTTCCTCTCTTACGACCGACATCATCCCACTATAGAGCATTCGAGTCTGCGCCTGCATTTGCATCACAAAAACACGTCCACAAACTACACAAAGAGATCAGTGATGTAAGTAAACAGAGCAATGTGAAGCCTATCTTAGAAACTAACAGTAGAAAAATATTTAAATCTTTTAATGTATGCGATAATGTGATGGTTTGGATTTATCTGAAACTGTTTCCTTCTAGAACTGTTAAGATGTTGCATGAACGCAGTGCTGAACCCTTTAGGAGCTTGAATACGCCGAATTATAATACCTATGTTGTAGATTTCCCTAGAGATTATGACATTAGTTGTACTTTCAATGTTAATGATCTAATAGATTATAAGAATTTTGATTGTAGCCCATTGATTGATAAGTTTTTCCCTAAGCCATTTTCTGAGAGCCCCTCACTTAATTCACTTCTAAATACTCACCCTCTTACAACAGAGAGAGTTGGTAAAATTTTATAAGATAAGACTATCATTACCAAATCTGGTGGAACTCACAAGCATTTTATCCACTGGAAAAGAAAAATACCACATGTTGATTCACAATTAGATCGAGGTGATTTGCATCGGTTTGGTCCAATACAACATGGGAGCTCTATTCTATCTAACTCGACAGGGTCGAGTCTTCTCCCACTTGGGGAGAATGACGCAGACATCCATCTAAGGAGCAAGAGCCAGAGTAGACAAAAGCTTTGAAAAGAACTTGTGTAATTTTATGTATTGTTCTTCTTTCTTGATTTTTGGTTTTTTTTGGTTTCTTTATTTAGGAGTTGTATTTTTATTTTAATTAGGAGTTTGAATTTTGTAAGGTAAATTTCCAGAAGGAATTTATCTACACTTCAAATTGATATGAGAGGGAGTAGAAAAAGCAATCACAAAGACTCAGGTTTTACGTGGAAAGTCAATTTGGGAAAATCACCGAGAGAAAGAGGAGAATTCACTATTTTTCAGAAGATTGCGATGGATTCTACAGAGGTAAACTGTTCTTTTAGTTAGATATCTTCAGTAAAAGTGTATCTATCTTAAAAAACTCTCCTCTCGTCCTTGTCTCCTCTCGATATCTTATATACTTGGGGGTTTCTGTTGAAGGTGCGAGTCATGCGGTATTTAATAATGGCACGATCTACACGTTGCAATCTTTCGCAACGGCCTGGATTGTGCTCTTAATTGCGAGAGTGATATCTGCTGCTTTCTGTAACTGCTCGCGTTGAAATAGAGATCTTGAATTATGTTTGAAATATGGAATGATCTGGTGGTGTAACAGACTCCACAAATATCGGCGGGATTTTATGGAGTCAGTTGCAGAAGTTGTCTCACTGAAGTCGAGAGATCTGACTTCGGGAGGATGACGTCCTCATGAAAATTATTTTTTTCGGGATAAGAAAATGGTCTTGGGAATGTTCTGGACGTTGTTCTTGCTCGGAGGTTTTTCTTGCGAGTGTCTTTGAAAAATTCTGATGGCAAGGGACACGTGTCTTGATCCTTGTGTGGGTCACATTTTGACCACTACAAGTTTGATTAGGAGTTTGAGTTTGATTAGAAATTTGAGTTGTTTTTAATTTTGTAAAAGCGTATAAGAAGAATTTTAATAAAAAATTTATTGTGAAATTGGTTCACTCAAATTGTTTAGGAGTAGTACTATTTTCCTTTTTTCTTAAAACCCTAAACCTAAATTTCTATCTCTTCCCTCTTTTCTCTCTCCCCCGGAACCAAACTCCCTTACTCCCCTCCGCCTGTCCAACGTCGCCGGTAACCCCACTCGCCTGCCCTCCTTTCGTTCTTTCTTTTTCTTCACCAAACCCGACAACAAAACACTCACCCTTTTCTCTCACGACTATAGCAACACAACTCAGATTGCTGCCATTATCGTCACCCCGATGACTCCGTCGACGACTGCGTCCAGCACGACGACTCGAGGCAACGACCGACTAACCTCGGTTGACGTCGCCACCAGGCCAATCGGCCATTTCTTCCTTGCCAGGCAGCACAACCTGCCCTGTCGCCAGCTCTTCCATGCTCTCTCCGCTGTGACCTCGCCATCTATCTCCGCCTCGCCTCCACCCCCTGATTGGTCTCTTCCCCCCCCCCCCCCCCGACGACCATATCTCCCTTATCTCGACGTCACCGCCTCTTCTCTCCCTCGCCAATGACAACCCGAGCCTAACTCGGCCACCTTCAAACGGATCCAACAAGTTCTGGGTTTGAATCCTCCACCCACCACAATGAACCCAACCCGGTTTGCTTAAAAGACCCACATCCACAAGCTGAGTTTGGGTTTAAGTTGTAAACCCACGAAGATGCTCCGACCTGCGTGCTGCAGTAACGTGTTCAGTACAGAATAGACCCGTTAGTGCACCGTCTTCGATTTCGGGCCGTAACTTGCACATCCGGACTTCGATTCGAGCGATCTTCGTGCCGTTACGATAGTGACGACGGGAGCTTTGCATTGGCATCCACTACATGTCACTGAGATCCCCTGTGATTCTCAGTAGGTAATTTTTCTTAGCCCGATCTTTATTTGTGAGTCTGATATTCATCTCTATTATTTATTGATTTAATCTGCTGTCACAAATAGTGAGATCATGAGATTCTTATAGCCCCTATAGTTGCTAGTCTTTTACATTGATTTTACAAACTTGTACCATCATAACTAGTACTGCATCATCTTATTTTTAATTGTAAATCGGTACAATGGCATCAACACTTTTGTCAAACACATCATCTTGCATTATTAGTTTTAACTTTTTTTTTAACTCAAGATCGTATAGTTGGTGAAACGTAGCGAAGTTTTGTTTTATCACTGATTTCACATCAGTGATACATATTCATCAAGTACAGAGTGTCCATGTATTTGATATACATGTCTCTCCTTCATCAAAGTACCCATGTTACATAGCCTAGAGGCTAGTGTCACTTCCTATTCAGTTTAACATAGTTAATATTCTCATTCTTGAAATTTAATGATGCGATGTTATTTGCGGTTACATTTAGAGGCTAGGAGTGATATTTTGATTATAGGCTGAAGTACTGCTGCTACTTGTACAACTAGAATTGTTATTCCATATGCACTTCTGTCAAGCCATATACAGACACATTGCTCTATATAAATGACAAAATAATGGAAATGAACGGTAATTAGTGTTGTATTCAATTAAAATATGTAGTGTCGAGGAAAAGTGAGAAAATGAACTGAAATGAGATGCAGTGCAACATGATTCAAATGTTGTCATTTCATTGATAGATGAAATATAATTAAATAGATAACCAATCCTCTTAGGAAATGGAGTACGTGTAGTTAACAAACATGAATTATTCACAGAGAGTAAAGCAATTATGTTGCTATAACTAAGTATCAGGAGCTAGACTTGTGAGCCATTGGTGAGCATTGTTTGAGGAATGGGAATAGGTATTTGAAATTGTTTACAAGGACCTCTCATGGCTGATTTGTGTATCCAACATCAAGCCTTGTCTTAAATGTTCGGTACAAAATTTAACAGAAGGTACTTACACATGTTTTTGTTGTGTTGGGAAATCATGAGATACAATAGTCTTTTCTTTTAGGTGATTATGGAACTGCTGAGCCATCCACTGAGCTGGAACAACTGTACTAATTTTTGGTGAAACTGGAGAGACTGCGCCTGCACATTATCGGTTTTCACAATGTGTATAAACTGTTATTGTAGGTGGAATGATCATGAGGATTTTTGAATGGATCATAGGGCATTGTGTTGAACTAACTACTAAGTGCTGTTGGCACTAGACATGTCTTGAGAAATCATTGGGTTACATTCTACAAAATTTTTATTGCTCGACACAAATTGGATTGTAGTAACCACTTTTTCTTTCATGGAGGTGGTGGTGGTTGTTTTTTTTTGGTTGGGGGGAGGGGGCATGATACAAATCGTGGTTTAGAGGGGTGTTTACTCATCCAAGTGCGTTGGTGGGTATTTAGATATTTTATTATGGTTCATTCTCACGATTTATAAATAAAACAAAATGGTTAATAGCCTATTACTTTGTACATTAAGAGCCATACTTATAGAAAATAGGTCTATTCTCACAACTATAATCTGCTTCTGTTTGGCCTTGTTTAGGCTAAACTTTTGATCTTAATTTTTTTTTTTGAAAATAGAATGATGCGAATCACTCTTATCCAATAGTAAGAATGTAAATTCTTTCCCCTTTAGCCTTCTTAAAGCTTGAGGTTGTGGCTGCATGGGGTTTGCGCACATTTCTGGTAGTGACACATAGCGCTTGCAGTTGCATGCACAAAGGGTGGTTGGTTTGGGCCATGGCGACATGGTTGACACTTGGCATGATCCTACATATAGGGGTGGGTGTTAGCCCAAACCCAAAGTCTCTTTTGTACCGGGAGTTGTGCAATTTTTGTGCTTCTTGGACTTGGCAGTTTATTTGGTATTTGCAAGACTGCATTTCTCTATTTTTCTTCTCTTATCAATTGTGCAGTGGGGCGGTGTGAACGAAGTGGAGATATTTGTTCCCTTTTCCAGAACATGCCTTTTCTTGCTTTGCCTATTTGTCCTCCATGTAAAAAAACTTTGGTGGAAACAAGAATTCAATTACCACACTTTTGTTAAGAAAAAGCTTTTCTGCCCTCCTCTGGGCCCTAGGATATCAACGCTGTGGTTTAACTGCAATTTTCAGTTGTCTTGTTGAGTTAGGTCAGGCTAGGTAACTGGGTTGTTCTAGTGTTATGCTTATAGTAACATCTGCACTTACTTTTCGTGGAAGAATTGCTACTTGAAAATGTCGGTGTCATGTGTGTGAACCTAGAGCTGAGATTTAAGTCAGTAAATTATATTCCCGAAAACTCTGTTATCATGCTATATTACATGGGAAAAAAATGGATTCCGATACTGATTTGCTAATAATTTGTTTGTCTTAAGAGTCTAAATAAGCGGGTCCTGAATTGTTTATTTTATTCGGATGCATGTGAAGTTTCTCAATAAATTAGAACAAGATTAATTGCTGGCAAATTGCTCTCATAATTTCCTTGACATATTGAGCCATAGCCCATGTGAATCGTTAATGACAATACCTGATATTGAGCTTAAATGCCAGTTTGTCCTCTGATGGATTTAGTTTCACATAATATTCCAACAGATCAGTTAAATTAAATGGTTAATACTCTGGTTTTACCATCTAGAAGTGCAATAAATCCTTTAAAGCACAAGACTTCAGTTCAAATACTCCAATTAATTCAATGATATGTTTATCCTCCTGTTTTGATTCAAAGGCAACCTGAGTTACATCAGCAAGTTATATAATATATATTTTTTACTGTGGAAGAAGCTAACTTGCTTAAGCGCGCACCAAGTGTACTAAACCATTATTGAACAATTTGACGGCATTACAGTTTTATTTGATTGCGAAGAGTAAATCTTGTTGTTCCTGCAGATGAACAAGAAATTGCAGCAGTTGAAGGCACCAAAAAAGAAGCAGCTTCAGGCATCTAAACTTAGTGTGGAGGGGCGCGGCATGGTGAAGTACCTGTAATCAGCATCCTTGTTTCAGTGCGTCGCCTTACTGTTTGAATTGCTCTACTTGTCAACTTGGTGGCGCTACTTGTTTTGGCAAATGGCACAAAAACTTCCTTTATCTAGCTTCAGCTGGAAACAGAGATGCGCGAGAGGTAAATGAGCGCAGAAACTGTTATATTGAAAAGCTTGAATTTCCTGTGCATGGGAGTGAAGAAAACACATCACTGATGGACTTGAGAGCTGAGACTAAATGTAATAAATCAAGCAGCTATTTTATTGAATCAGTCATTAAAAAATGATCTTGCTCTGTGCCTAGTGTCCCCTTGATTCTTTTAACAGTTGTTGATCAATCTGGCAAATTGATTTGAGTGTTCATGGACAAATTGTTATCTATTGAATCTCTAACACAGGTAATGAAAAATGTCATCACTGAGTTTCTTCAACTGTATACAGTCTTTTTTGTTGCATGCTAGACAGACATCATCTCCTCTATTTGGAAAAGAAATGATCCCACTCATGCTCTCTTCCTCTAACAAGCAGGCTAGACCTCCAGCTGTTGTGCTCATCTTTAGCCCCTGCCGTGAGATCTCTCAGCTCCTCCACCCTCTTGATCACCCCCTCGACCGCAACATCGAACGCGTCCTTCATTCCTTCCATCTTCGCTCTCGGATCTCGGTACACCAGTCTCGGAATTTGGCCCACCACCTCCTCCCTCATCCTCCTCACCTCTTCCTCGCCGAACCCCATCAACACCTCTTCGACGCTGACCTTCCCGTCCCTCACTTCATCCTCCGGTATGAACACCGAATACGCCGTGTAACTCCTCGGCAGGTGCCACGGGTACTGAACATACGCCGATCCCGGATGAAAAAAACAGGAATGCACCCGGCCAGCATGGCATCGAACGCCGACCGTCTCGTGTACGAGTCCCCCTGGGGCTGCAGGCAGAACACTGAGCTCTGAAACATCTTCATCACACTGTTGGGAGAGTGGCACTTGCTAGCCCCCATGTGACACTCCAGCAACTTGCACCGGCCCGACGACCGGCACTGGTTGATGAGCTGCCCGCGGATCGATTCGGTCATGTTCGGCCTCGGTGCTCCGGCGAAGGAGAAAAGCCATGGCCTCTCCAGCCTCCTTATCCTCTCCTGCCAAGAAACAATCTCAGCATTGGTTGAAGGGTGGAAATATGTAGGATATGGCACACCAAAGTCATTCCCATGCCAAGGGCTGGACTCAACCACCAACACACTCATATTCTTGGCCTCAGGCATGAACAAGAAATTGTTCCCCCAGACTCCACCCTCACTCAGCCTCCTGAAGTCCCAAGTGATCCTTCCTGCAACCAAGAAGTGATCCCTGCCCCCCATTCTCGCCCACTCCGGCCTCGACGTCAGCCAGTGGATGAGGTCGGCCGCGGCCGAGTCGCGGACCGAAGTATTGTACCCCCACAAGTATCGACCAATGTCAAGTCCAGCATAGAACGGCACATATATGGTTGATGCTAAGGCCGAGTCTGAAGTTATGCAGTCGTACTGTTTCATTCTGTTGTGAAAGATGAGCTCAAGTGCAAACTGGTTGGTAGCGTACCATCCCGTTTTCGCGAAAACCCCGTCGGAGTCCTCGATCAGCGGGCCAAGGCCGGCGTTGGCGACATAGCGGCACATATCGGTCCACTTGCTGAGGTTGTGGCATGCAGTGATCAGGTCCGAATTGAACTTGCTAGGTAGACTGTGGACGTAGACGTACCGGCCGGCGCACCAGTCTGTTGGAGACGCAATCGGTGGCGGCGGGGCGATGACGGCCGGTTTCGACACGTTGAAGAAGAGAAGGTAGAGCCATAGAGCAAAACAGATGGCGAGGAGACAATTCAACCGGATCAATCTGCCATTGCTGCTGCTGCTGCTGCGCTTGCCATTGAATTTCTCCATG
The DNA here is from genome assembly GCA_038442645.1 of Agave tequilana. Classification (NCBI taxonomy): domain Eukaryota; kingdom Viridiplantae; phylum Streptophyta; class Magnoliopsida; order Asparagales; family Asparagaceae; genus Agave; species Agave tequilana. The sequence goes on from JAVJIF010001244.1 coordinate 370,824, forward strand.
GTTTTGGCTCAAGAGAGATTGCTTGCTTGCTTGCTAGTAATTGTTTTTGATGTTGAGAGCAAAGACTTTGTATCAAAGGAAAACTAAATTATGGTAACGTGAAGAATGGAAAGATTGCAGCACACTTGGTCACAAAGTTAGGGTAAGGGGTTAATTAAGTTAATTTACAACTTCTTCTGTCTTAATTGCGCTGCCCAATGGAGGAGGCGAACGCGGACAAATGAATCCTGACCGTTGGTAGGTGGGTTTAGACCAAATTTTAGTACATTTACTTGGCTCGGTGGCCGATGACGTTAACGGATTTCTTTGGTCAACGGTTTTGTTAAGTTGGGTGAATTGAGGCACGAGGTGCCCAAGTGGGTGGGTTTACAAGATCTGGACCCGATCCGATTCCGTACTCATATTTTGACAAATATAGGTACTAGATTCTATGTGTTTAATAAAGTATAGAATCTATAGATACAAATACGAGTAATATTAAACCCATTAGATATATCTAGTGTGTCAAGTGGGCTGGCTTTTGGTCGGGTCTGGTTTATTGATGAGTATAGTCTATAAGTTACTTGAACAATGGTGTTCGAATAAAAGGTAGATTCAACAGCCAAATGCCAAGGAGTATTCAAATGCCCTTTGAACAAAAACAAACCACTAAACTTAGTTACAGCAATCCATTCATCACTCTCAAATACAGGGGCCGTTTGTTTTGCGTAAAAGTCCGCAATTCGTAAATGACTTACAACTCGATTACAGCTTTGGCGTTTGTCTGAACCGTAATTCGTAAAAGACTCACACAACCCAATAACCACTCACTTGTAACTCAATTACCACTCACTTACAGCGCAATACAGTTAATTTTGTGGTCATGCAAATTTGTATTATTTTTTTTATGTTAATATTAAATTTTTTTAATATTTAACATTTTAATTTTTATTTATAATATTAAAACTTTTTAAATCACCGAATAGTTAATTTTGTGGTCAATTTTTTCACTTACGACTTACACATTACGACAACCAAACACCGTAAAATACAATACACTTTTCCACTTACAACTTTATATTACCAACCAAACACCATAAAACTTACATGCATATAACTCATTTACAATGGTAAAAGACTTTACCAATTACAACTTACAAATTACGGTCAGTTACGACAACCAAAGAGGCCAGTTTCTTCTCTTGGAGTAGTAAGTGACTTGAGTGTCAGAGAGGGATCGCTGGAGCGATCCGCTTTCTTAACTGACCGTGCTTCGTCTCTTACCTCTAATCATCAGGACCTCGCAGAGTTGAGAATGTATCACTCACCTGTGGCTCAATCCAAAAACAGCTTCAGTTCTATGTTTTGGACCCAAAACTGACCCGTCGCTTTTTCTGATTGGATTCGGGTGGTTCCACCACGATTTGCATGCATAGTTTTCAAGAGAAATATTTACCTACTTACATGTCTACTCAAGAGATAATCGATAGGGGGTTCACACAAACTCGTCAACAGTGACATGCACGTGAGGTCCATTATGTTTGTCTCTTGAGTACGGTGCGAGTGGATTCAAGGTGAGTAAAATATGTTTCATTTTTCAAAACATTTTTATTGTACGAATAATTATTTTTCTGAATAAACTCCCTTGGTTCCATTGTTCTTCGCTTTTTTTTTTTTCTTTTAAGAATACTTACCTGCAACATTACCTAGTTGAGTTCCCTGAGAGTCGAACACAGAAACCTCCTGTGCACATAAAAGAAGGGTGACGCTACTCGGCGAAAGGCGCGAGGCTAGTAGGTTTTCATACGGCCTTGCAAGCGGTGAGCCCAATAACATGGCCTAGATCTATACAAGCCATCGACCGATACGGATGGGCTTCCAGTGGTGATTGACCTATCCTTAAACTTTGTTTTTTTTTTTTCTGTACATGGGCTGTGAATAGCCCAGCCACCCGGACACCCCCGTGGCAAAATGGACCATATTTCATGATCCAAACTGGAGCCCACGTCAACCATACATGCTGGCCCACAAATTGAGCCCTAGATGGTCCTTACTAAAGCAGAGCACCCAAGTTTCTTCAGCTGAATTGTATTGGGATTTTTTTGGTCAAGCCCATTTAGGCCACAAGAGACAACAATCCATTTATTAAATTAATTAAATTATATGATGGATAAACTAAACAAACCAAATCTGAGCGTCTTCATTCCAATAACAAGGTCAACACGCTTCCAAGATCCTTCCAAGATTTTGACTCAATTTAATAATTTTGTGTAATGTAGAACTCTATAATTATTAAATTTGTGTATTAATTAAAAATATCTTATAAGGTACGATAATTTCTTTCTTTAAAAATAAGATTGTGGGTTTAAAAATTTTCGTCTATCAAAAACCTATTATGCACTGGTTATATTGATAGTTTAGACTTTTACAATCTTTTTCTTTTTCTTATGATGTATTAAATAAAAATAAGAAATTTATTTTGAAACTATATAAAGTATTTCTTTGAGAATGCTACAAAGATATTTATCAAAACCAATCATTTTCTAGCAAATTTAGGAGCCACTTCAGTTATTTATATATAAAGGTCTTGGCGCTATCTTGCCGGCCTAAATACAATTAGGTCTTAGATTCCAAAAGGACCACAAGACAAAGTTATCACAATTGACATTGCTAAGCAAATAATTAATGACAAATTATATGGCGTATGCTTCATTGATTTACTCGTCATTCAGACAATTACCTTGTTGTTAATTTGAACAATCAGCTCAAATTTTGTTAATATGATACATGTTTTGGGATACCCAGGCTCAAAATCAACTTAAGCTTTTAATTTCAAAACAGTATTATGAATTATGATTTAAATTATCATAAACACAGAAGTTATTAATTAGGTAAACCAGCTAGTTGAAATAATAAGAACATTGAAGTGTTTACGGATAGTTAATGAGAAAATAAAAGTGGAGAAATAGAAGATAATGTAAATAGTGAATTCTAAACCCAAACTTCTTGTTTCATCTGGACGACTTAATCTAAATCATATGGTTTCATAAGTATCATCGTAGCACAGTTGTAAATAATTATTTTTGCAGTATGTAATATATTTTTGGTTTAAATTCTATTTACACGAGGTTACCGGCTATTTTTTTAAAAAAAGAAAAAAAAAACAGAAAAAGAAAATCTATATTTGTCATTCTAGCAAAACTAAAAAGGTTGGGAAAAAGAAAAGGAGGAAAATAAAAGGAGGGGAAAAAAAGTAGAAAGCACCAAGAGTTCAAAATCACCACCAAATCCCCAAGCACTTGTCCAAAAATCTAACAAACAAAACATTACTATTTATAGTATTCCCCTTCCTCCCCCGACCATTTTAAACCCCCCGCCCCCTAACATTTCCTAATTTTGCAAAACCATCCCCCGACTAAATGGGGAGGAGGGGAGCACTGCCCTCCGACGACGTCGAGATCACGGTGCACCACCCTCGTGTTGACCCCCCGCCGCCGGATGGGGCCCACCATGGCCACCGCCGGCCATCGAACCACTCCAGCCAGGGCCAGGGCCGCGGCGGCCAGAAGGGCAATGACTTCCGCCCATTTCGGCGGTGGATCCCCGTGATGGTGCCGGCGTTCGTGGTGGCCAACATCGCCATGTTCGCGGGCACCATGTACGTCAACAACTGCCCCAAATCCGACACCACCAGCTTCCCGTGCGTCGCACGGGGTTTCCTTGGCCGGTTCGCGTTCCAGCCACTCAAGGAGAACCCCCTCCTGGGGCCTTCGTCTGCCACGTGAGTTTTCTTTCTTTTTCTTTTTTTGTGATTTTTTTCGATTTTTTTTTTTTTTGATGAATTGTGGGTAGATATGAGTGGGTCTTCCTGTTTCTTCTATTAAAAATGGTTCTTTTAGGTATTTGTTGATTGAAAAAAATGTGATATTTTGTTTGGGGGTGTTCAATTTATAAAATCTATGTCTATAATTTAAGTCAATTTTGCATCTTTGATGGAATTAATGCCCTAAACTTGGTTAATTTGATGATTCATAGCATAGCATCCAAGTTTAGTGCTTATAACACGTAAATTCATGAAATATAGTTGTTGAATTTGACGGCATTCATGAGTTACAGTTATCTTTCCTGTCTATGCTGGTTGAGAGAGTATCGAGCTAACAGGGAGATTTGGCCACCGTAATCTCATTGACAATGTCATCAATCAGCTATCATTTTGGTTATGATGTTGAGCATTTGGTTGTGATGGAGAGAAGGTGCATTGCGTCTAGGATTTTTTGGTTAGAGCTTTTACGATTGATTAAGAATCCTCTTCTCCTGATTGGCATGTAAAACTATTTTGAGGCATAAGAAAAATAGTTTGGACGAATGAGTTTGAAGTACTTGTTAGTTCCTCTTCTCCTAGCAATGATTGGCACGTAAAACTAATTTAACACAGAATCAAAGTAGCTTGGAAGAGTGAGTGAATGAAGTAAATATTATCTTTGCCTTACTTCATGTCATCTTTTGCCTTGTTAGTTCCGTGGATCTTTGGTATTGTTTATCAAATCTAGACAACCTCTGAGAAGGGATTTCCAACTATATATTTGTTGTGTTGGGAGAGGCCATTCACTAAATACTCATGCTCTAACAAGACAGCTAATGCTTTCAATTTCTTAATTTTATCCTTAATCTCTTTGCTGGTTCAGCTCTCCAAACCTTGTTCAGCTCCATATTAACTACACCGGCACTTTAGGCATCTCATGAGGAATTTTGTGCAGTGTCCTACTTACCTCGATATGATGAGGACATCACTCCGTTTGCTAGTTTATTATTGTATTTTAGTTTATTTTGAATTTATTTTTTTATTTGAGAATTTAGTACCACATCGGTTATGTTCTGAGACTGGACTTTTATACAACCTATAAATAGGCCCCAAGACTTCTCTTATTGGTATTTATGAATGAATAAAAATTTTCAGTTAAATTTCTTAGAATCTTATGATCTTGAGGTTGGTGTAAGGTGTGAAGCCCAATCTGATGTAAGGGGTGTGAAACCCGATCGTGTCTAAGGGATGTGAAGCCCAAAATTTATCCTATTTCTTCTCTCTTTTTTCTCGAAACCTTAGTTTCCCTTTCTGTTGAATTGAAGGCGATTGCGATCTCCATATTACATTAATTTTGATATCAGAGCCCTAAGTTTTTAATCCCCTTCAATTTTTCATATCCCCGTCATCCTCTCCCCCTTCTTCAAAAAAAAAAAAAAAAAAAAAAATCAAAACCCTAGTTGATGTAAAACGGGATGGATCGCAATCACCTTCAAATTAAAAAATTGAAAATTAGGATTTTGAAAGAGAAATGAAAAGATGAATTGGTGTTTAAGAAATAAAGAATAGGAAAATTGGACAAATTTTGGCTTCACACCCTTACACGACGGGCTTCACACCCCAATCTCAAGGGCACAAGAAATTTAAACTGAAAATTTTTATTTATCATTATCTATCAAATAAAAAAGTTAATGGGCCTATTTATAGGTTTTACAAAAGTGCAGTTCTCAGATATAACCGATGTGATACTAAAACACAATAAAAGAAAACACGAAACTAAAAAATAAAAAACTGCTGTGATGTCCTTATCATTTCCTCCAGGGTGAGAGAAACTCGACCTTGTCGAGTGAAGGCTCTTCTCACGAAGCATTTCAATCGGATCATGGTGGTGGTCGAGAAATCAATACTAGTATGTTACATCGAGACCAAGGTCGTAGAGATGGAACTGGCTTCTGTGACAAATATGTTATCGTCGATGGAGCTCGAACAAGATACATGTAATATAACAAGTCAACTCAGCTTCACTGAAATTTAACCCACATATCAATGTACCAATCTCTTGTGAAACTGTCTCCTGGAGAAATATCTGTAAGGGGTCATACACACCAGGTGATCTCAAAAATAATGAGGCCCTCATAACTGTCAAAGATAGTACTACCTCCGTGGTAGGCTCTACTGAAGATCTATAAGGGTCTCAATAGGGAGCTCTTCAACTTCTATAGATTGTGAAAAAAATCTGTTCTTTAAGTGACACCAACCCAGCAACAACTTCTAGCTCTGGTTTTGGATCTATAACAAATTTTGGCTCTCGCTTTGGTGCCTCAACAACTTCTGTCTCGATAAGGACTGGACGTTCTGGATCTGTAACAATCTTTGCAACCATGCTTTCTAGAATTTTTCTCATGTCAGTTAGGATCTCTATATATTCAGAGGCTGGATCGCTGAATTGTGGTCTGTCGAGCTCGGGCTCATGCTCAACATTAGGCTCTTCACAATTTGTCGCAGATGCATAAATAAGATGTGGAGCATACCGAGTATGAAGAAAATCCTGTAAGATAAACTAACATCACAGAGTCTATGATTGTTTGTTCACTACTAATAAACTTCTCCAACCATCTTTATTTGGGCATAGTGACACTTCTGCTCAGATTTCTAGGAGAAATAACTGAAGAAATCTTCAAGATGATTTTTTTAATTTTTATACTCATAATGGTCACTAAAACCTCAAAAATATGTGAGCCACATATATATCCCGTTCAACTTTCTTGTCTTCAACATTATTATTTATGTAGAGAAACAAAACCCTCGAAGTAGATTGTACTGAATAACATAAGAGAAGGTACAAGGTATATATAGAATACAAGGTGAGTATATGGTTATATAGGTAACAACCCAATAACAATACTAATAACTAACTAATCTTAACATTCTCCCTCAAGCTGGAGCATAGAGATCTAGCATGCCCATCTTATTACATATGGTAGAAAATACCAGAGGTGATGTAGCTTTGGTGAGGAGATCAATCAACTATTTTGAAGACGGTGTGAACTGGAATGTAACCACCTTCTTTGTCAAGCATTTCTGACAAAATGACAGTCAATCTCAATATATTTGGTTCTTTCATGGAATACAGTATTCTGGGCAATGTAGATGACAGACTGATTATCACAACACAGGCATGGGCCCAGGCTGTCTGAAATCAAGCTCTCTCAGTAGATTTTTTAAGTATACCATCCCACATGATGTATGAGCCATAACTCTATACTCAGCTTCTGCACTCGAGCGAGACACAACATCTTACTTTTTACTCCTCCAAGTCACCAGATTTTCTCCAACAAAGGTGTAATACGAAGTGGTAGCCTTCCTATCTCTTCGGTCACCGGCATAACCTGAATCCGAATATCCAGAAATGTATACATGCCTATGTTTCTTGTACACCAAACCTTTTCCTAGACAACTTTTAATGTAAACCAAGATCCTCATCGTAGCTAACCAGTGAATCTCTCTAGGTTGATGCATGAATCTGCTTAGTACTCCCATAATAAAGGTAATATCTGGCCTATTAACTAGATATATCAACTTTCCAATCAATTTCTATATCTTCCTAGATCATCAAGTGTATGTGTGTCATCAAACCATAAATTCACATTAGCTTCCATTGGTGATAGCAGATTTGCATCCCAAATCTCCTGCTTCCTCAAGAAGATCCAGAGCATATTTTCGCTGGGAAAGAAGTACATTGTATTTTTGATATGCAACTTCAATTTCCAGAAAGTATTTTGGACGTTCCATGTCCTTGGTTACATAATGACGCTTGGAATACATCTTTGTTCTACTATCCCACCTGAGTCACTCCTAGTCAGTAAAATATCATCAACATAGACAGGCAGAACTACAATGTCAGATCTTGTACGCCGAATGAAGATAGAGTGATAGAATGACATTGGCGAAAGCCAATACCAACAATGATTAGACTAAACTTCTCAAACCACGCTTTTGGACTCTGCTCAAGTCCATATATAGCCTTCTTTAGTCGACAGACTTTAGTCTCCCCTTGAGCAACATAACATAAAGGTTGCACCATATATACTTCCTCCGGAAGATCCCCATATAAAAAGGTATTCTTAACATCCAGCTGGAACAGTGGTCATGACAGGTTGATAGCAATAGAGAACAAAATTCTGATAGAGTTCATCCTGACAACTGGCGAGAACGTCTCAAAATAGTCGATGCCATATGTCTGAGTATACTCCTTGGCCACGAGTCTGGCCTTATATCTATCAACATAGACATCTGGGCGGTACCTTAAAGTAAATACCCATCGACAACCAACAATCACTACATCTGTTGTTGCTGAAACCAACTCTCAAGTTCTTCTAAAAGTAAGAACATCCATAACCTGTTTCCAGGAAGGTATCAATAGAGCTTCTGTATAAGACTTGGGTATAGACTCAGAAGACAAAGAGAGCAAACTAGCGAAAGTAGGATTTAGGTTATCATAAGAGATGAAATTAAAAATAGTGTGATCAGTGTAAGACCGTTTACCTTTTTGAAGGCAATAGGAACATCAAGGTTAGAGGAAGAAGCTGATGGTGGAGTGGTAGGACCGTCTACCGGAGAAGGAATAGCCAGAATAGGTTCGAAGACAGGAACTTTTGGGCGATTAGTGGACACATATGAAATTCCATGATGGCTTTGATGCAGGCGGATCTTTAGTTTCTGCTGGCGGTACTGGTAAAGAAACAGTAGAGGCAGGTGTAGGTAATGACATAAACAATGAAGGAGGAATAGTCTCAGATGCGGTGGGGGAAGCCTGCGTAAAGAAATATGAAACAGACTCAAAGAATGTAACATCAGCAGACATTAAATACTTTCTGGTGGAGGAATTATAGCACATGTATCCTTTTTGAGTTCTAAAATACCCAACGAATACACACTTTACAGATTAGGAGATAACTTATCTAGTCCAGGAGACAAGTCTTGAACAAAATAAATGCATCCAAAAACACGGGGAGTCTTGGAGAAGACGTTTTTGTTAGCATAGAGACAAGAAAATGGAGATCTATTATTGAGAACAGAAAAAACATTCTATTAATTAGATAGCAAGCACTTAACACAATATCAGATCATAAATATTTTGAAACCCCATATGTTCATTAAGGTTCTAGCAACATCCATAATATGCCTATGTTTTCTTCAGCAACTCTATTTTGTTGGGATGTATGGGAACAAGAGGTCTGATGAATAATACCATTTTTGGAACAAAAACAGATACATCGTTCTCTACATACTTAAGGGTATTGTTAGTACGAAGCACATGAATTGAAATAGAAAACTGATTTTTTATTTCATTAAAGAAAGACTCAATTACACTGGACACCTCTGACTTCTTTTTTAGGAGATACAATCACGTCATGAAAGAGAAATCATCAACAAAGAGTAAAAAATATCTAAAATTCTTAATAGAGGGCATACGACTAGGACCCAAAATATCAGAATAGACCAATTCAAGGGAGAATTACTATAACTATTGATCCGACTCAGAAAGGTAGCATGATGATGCTTACCTAACTCACAAGACTCACAACCTAAAGAAGAGATAAAGGACTCAACAGGAATAATTGGCCGGATCTTTTGTAACGAAGGATGACCCAAGCGCCAGTGCTACAGTAAAACCGGATCAGGCTGACCTACAACCAAGCCCGTAAGGGTCACTCGATTATCTAAATAGTATATGTCTCCTCGCTCATGTCCCGAACCAATCCCCTTCCTAGTCAACAGGTACTGAAACACACAATGAGAAGGAAAATATTATTTTGCAATTATTTTGTTAAGCTGACTGATAGACAAGTGACTAACATGAAAACATGGAACATAAAGGACATCAGTAAAGGTCAAGGATGGATTAGCCTGAATGACCCCATTGTCTAGTACAGGTGAATGAGTACCATCAGCAATTTTAACAGAAGGGTGGGCAGTGGACATATTTAGAAAACAAACTTTTGTATAATACCTGTCATGTGGGATGAGGCTCCAGAGTCTAATATTCAAGACTTTTGAGGAGAGACATTATATGTGTGCATACCTGAAGCAGATGGATGAGTTGCTGAAAGATTAGTATGAGAGAACTCTAGTTGTCGAAGTCGATCATACTCCTTCTGTGCCAGTATAACTGTGAAAGATTCAGGAATAATGTAGGAAGTGGATGAATAGTCCTGAGGAGTGCTACGCGGAGCAGAAGAGTCAGACTTAGATAGTTGTGCCCACTCAGGTCGGTTGAATTTCTCCCAGCACTTCTCGGAGATGTGATTACTGCGTCTATAGTGCTTGCATTGCCGAAGGCCTTTCTTAGAGGTACCCTGTCTGCCTCCATACGATCCACGTCCACCTCCAATAAATCCACATCCCCGTCCTTTAAAATCGCGGCCACGACCACAGCCACGTCCAGAAACCATGACAAACTGCTCAATGGAAGGTGTAGAGAAAACTCAGCCCCAGTAGATACTCGCATAACTCTCGAGAAAGTGACAGTCAATGTGGGACTACTATCTCCTCCCAGAATCTGACCCGCACTTGGGATCGTAAAGTGGGGCTCAAGTCAGATAAAATTTTTAACACTGCGAGATCCTGATGATACCCTCTCAGAGTTGCCGCATCAGTAACAGACGGCTGATGCATCTCTAACTCATCAATCTGATCTTTGATTTCACTATAAAACTCAGGCACATATCTGTTTTCCTATTTGAGCTCAAACAAACGCTCATAAATCTCAAACACTCTCGAGAGATTCTTCTCATTTTCATACATAACCTTCAGTGTATCCCACATGTCTTTAGCAGTAGGCAGGAACATGACACTATCACTAATCTTCTCATATATACTGTTAAAAAGCTATGTCATCATGAAATAATAATTCCAGTAAGCCAAATCACATACGTGGGATCTGTATCAGCAAGTGAAAGTTGTAAGAGGTGAGCCAATTTGTTCTGAGTGCCAATGAATATGCGAAACGCCTGTGCCTATAAAAGATAGTTGGAGTCATTCAACTTCACAGTAGGCTCCAACATTGTCTTGAGGATAGAAGTTTCAACCATCAGAGAGGAGGTCATAGCGGAAGATGAACTCATAATCTCAGACATAATATTCAGTCAGAGAAATCACCAAAAAAAAGAATAGCCAGTAGTAGTAAACAACCAGTAATGAAGAAAAGCAGGTAACTTAGGTACCAGATAGTAGCATATAGAGGCTCAAAAACAATATCAGATGTAAAAAAAAATCTGATTTTTAAACAATAGACAGCAGATCTCACCAGAAAAGGTTTGTAGAGCATACAAATAGCCAAATCAGATGTAAAATCTGATTTTAAGTAGTTAACAGATCATATCTCACCAAATAAGTATTGTTAAAAGATCCAGATTAGCTCTAAAAAATTAATTTTTGAGTAGTTAGAGTACTTCTTTTGGACTCTTGGAAGGATCAGCAGGTGCGGCACTTGATGGAGAGAACTTGAGGAGGTAGTGGTTTTTTTAATTGGGAAACAAAATCAGAACTAAAAACAGAATCAAAACCAGAATCAGAACCAGAGAATCAGAACCAGAATCAGAACCAGAATCAGAATAAAAAACAGAATCAGAATCAGAACTAGAATTAAAAAAGAAGAATTAAAATCAGAGCCAAAATTAAAAACAGAATCAGAATCAGAACGAGATGAATAGATCAGTCCAGAAAAAAATTCAGAGAAAAAACAGATTTTGAATCAGAAAAAAAGATACAAAATCAGAACTAGATGGAGGTGGCGGCACCTTGGATCTGATGGAGAGATCTTTAAAGAAAGAGTGGCGGCACTTGGAGATTGTAGGCTGCGGCATTTGGAGTTGATAGAGAGATAGCGACACTGAGAGGAAGCTTTGAGGAGAAGGATTATAGATTTTTAGGGTTAGGGTTTCATCTGGCTCTGATACCATGTAGAGAAACAAAACTCTCGAAGTAGATTGCATTAAATAACATAAGAGAAGGTATAAAATATATATAGAAGACAAGGTGAGCGTATATTTATATAGGTAACAACCCAATAACCCAATACTAATAACTAACTAATCTTAACAATTTATATATTTTTCATAAAAGTAAAATTTCATGAATAAATTTTCAGTGTATAAAGATCAAAAGTTACCCGAGAATTATTGCCCTTTGTTGTCCCAATGTTGTAAATTTTTTCTCCTGCCTCTGGGACTCAGTTACAGACTCAACGCTTCGAACAGAGCTCGAAACAGACTTCAAAGGGCGAGAAACGACCTCTGGACTGCTATGTGCTGATTTGCTGAGCTGAATCTGATAGACGATCGAAGCTCAAAGCTGGCTATGAAGGCTGCAAACGCGTAGTACTGATCTCCACGGATCTGCTGCTTTGAAAATGACTTGCTTCTGGCTTGAAACGAGCTCAGAATGGTTTCATGAAGAACTAATCTCTGAACTAAATTGTGAGTCGGGCGAGTCAACTCATTGTTAACTCACTGAGTTGACTGTTCCGAGTCAGCTTGGACTGAGCCGACAACTCCGGGTCTAGCGGCTTGGGAACGGTTGGGGTCGGCTCGATGAGCCACTAACGTCAGTAGAGGAGCTGCTGACGTCAGCGATTGAGCCGGTCTGGAACGTCTCGGCATCGCGGCTCAGAACAGGTTAGGTCTCTGGCTTTGCGGGCGAATTGAGTCCCGATTTGGTCGGACCTGATTTGTTTTAAAACCCCAATTTGGTTGATCTCTACCCAATCACGAGTGGTGAAAGCGGCAGGAGTGTGGCGGTGGGCTGCAATCGAAGACAGCGACAATGCCGGTTCTCCAGCGAAGACAGCACGACGAGAAAGTTGTCGACGATCTGACATGATTTGAGGTAGGAGGAAATCAGAGAAGGTGATGGTGGAGCTTGCGGAGGAGGTTGCGGAGATCTGAGGAGAAAACCTTGTGGTGGAGCTCTTGAGACTAGGGGAATCGGTCGCAGCGGTCGCGGGCACTAGTCGCCGACGAGAACGGGTGGGGTGGAGATGAAGCGTTGGAACTTTTGGCGATGGCGGTGATGGGTTCTGATGGAGGGTGATGATGAAGGGGAGACGGGAAAGGAAGAGATGGTGGAGATGAAGGGAAAAATGACAGAGATGGTGTTGGTGGCGGCGGTCGGTCGCGTTGTGGATGAAGACGGAGATGGAGAGGACGAAGACGAAGGAGAAGATGAACAATGTAATTGGAACATTGATTTTTTTTTTATTTTTAGTTGAATTTGATCAGTATTTTTTTTTTGGAACAGATCTGAATTTTGTTCTAGATTAAGGATTTCAGATCTAGAACTAGGGTTTGAGAGAGGGGCTAGGATTTGAAAAAAGAGAAATTTTTTGAAGAGGATTGAGATCAAAGTTCTGATATCAAATTGATATAAAACAGAATGAATCACAATCACCTTCAAATTAAAGAATTGAAATTTAGGGTTTAGAAAGAGAAATGAAAAAGAAAGATTAGAGTTTAAGAAAAGCAATAGAAAATAAGGATAAATTTGGGCTTCACACCCCTTACACTATGGGCTTTGCACCCCTCACACAAGAGCTTCACACCACAATCTTAAAAACTCAAGAGCTTAAGAAATTTAAACTGAAAAATTTTAATTCAACATTGTCTACTAATAAGCTATGAGGCACGGACGCGGCCAGACCAAGGCCGTGTCTGTACCGGGCACGTGTCGGGCACGAAAACGTGCCCAACATGGCCCCGATACGTGTGACACGGTTCGCCCGTGTCCGACACAGACCGGCCCGTGTCCGGTTAGCAGACCGGGTTTAACCTGGTTCGGACACGCGCCGGACACGTAATGGGTCGGGTCGGGTAAAAAAAACCCGCTTCATTTATTATTTAACCCCTCCATCTCTCTTTTATCTTCTGTTTCTCTCTCGCTCTCTATCTCAGATATCTTTCTCGCGGCGGTTGCGGAGACGACGACAACGGGGATGACGACGACGCATAGGTAAGCTTTGATTTTGATTTTGATTTTAGTTTTTTAGGATTTTTCTTCAATTTGATTTTTTTTACAGACCAGATCTCCGATCTCAGTCTGATCTTCACCGTTCTATGATCTCCGATCTCCGATCTTCTCCGATCCTCAGGTAAATTCCACCCCTCATCTCTCTCGTATTTCTCTCTGTCTGTCTCCCCTCTGTCTCGTCCTCTCTCCTCTGTCTCTCTCTCTCCCCCCTCTCAGTCACTCTCTCTGTATCTTTCTCAGTTCCTCTCTCAGTTTCTGTCACTCTCTGTCTCTCACTCTCTCAGTCTCTTCCTCTCTGTCTCTTTCTCTGTATCTCTCTATCAGTCTCTTTCTGTCTCTTCTCTTACTCTCTCGGTCTCTTCCTGTCTCCCTCTCAGTCTCTCTCTGTATCTCCCTCTCAGTCTTTCTCTCACACTCTCTCTGTCTCTTTTAGTCTCTCACTCTGTGTATCTCTCTCTCGGTCTGAGATAGAGGAGAGACTGAGAGAGAGTGGGAGAGAGTGAGAGGCAGAAAGAAACTGAGAGAGATTGAGAGAGACTAAGAGAGATACAAAGAGAGTGAGAGGCAGAGAGAGTGAGAAACTGAGAGAGATGAGAGGCAGAGAGAAACTGAGAGACAATGAGAGACAGCGAGAGAGACAGAGAGATACAGAGAGAGTGGGAGGCAGAGAGTGAGAGGCAGAGAGAGAGTGAGAGGCAGAGAGACTGGGAGAGAGTGAGAGGTAGAGAGAGTGAGAGGCAATATGAATTGTTATGTGTTGTTGTTGAGTTTAATTTATGCAATTAAGTTTAATTTACTGTGATATTGTTGTGTATCAAAATTAGATAGAGCAATATGAATTGCATGATTGATGTAGGATTATGTTGAAATTTGAGTTTAATTGAATTAGGATTTTGATTTTGTTGTGTGTTGTTGTGTTTAGAAATTAGAGAAATATGACTTCGATAAAAGGTTCTTCAAGTGTTCTGGTGGATGATCATGCATCTCTTTGAAAGTTTGTAACTAAATTGGAAAAAATTGGGAAGGGAGAAGAAAATTGAAAGTAGAAATGTAGTTATTGCCTTGAAACATTCAATGGATCTTATTTTAGAGTCAGGGCCCATCTCATGTGGATAAGCGGACAAGAAAAAAAGATGTATACAACGATTAAACCCCACAATATAAGGGATATGACAAAGGAGATGGAGCAAGTAAAAATGAGATTGAAGGCTTCTATGTCTAGGAACGTAATATTACCAATATCTTCAACATCAAGTGTGACCGGTGGAAGTGCAAGTGTTCAAGTGCACCGAAGAAGGGAAGGGGTCAACACCGTTGATCAAGCACTCAATAAAGAGGTAAGGGATGAATTAGATTGCATTATTGCGATGATATTTTATACGGGTGGATTGTCTTTGACCAGGAATTCATGGTATGCCAAGGCATTTAAATTTGCCGCAAACAATCCAATCGCTGGTTACAAACTTTTCGGCTACAACTCTTTGAGGATTACTCTCTTGCAACATGAAATCTCACGTAGAGGGGTTGATGGAGCCCATCAGGGCCACATGGAAGTAAAAATGGGTCTCTGTTTGTAGTGATGGGTGGACGGATATGCAAAGAAGACCTCATTAATTTCATGGCAGTCACCGAAAGTGGCCCGATATTCTTGAACTCCGTAAATGCTGAGGGAGAAGTGAAAAACCGACATTATATTGCGAAGAAGCTTGAAGGTTGCATTAAAAAGTTGATCCTCAAAATGTCATCCAAATCATAACTGATAACGCTTCTGCATGTAAGGTGACGCTGGTGCTATTGTGGAGAGCAAGTTTCCTCACATCTTTTGGACTCCTTGTGTAGTGCACACTCTGAATCTTGCACTTAAGAATATTTTTGCGGTTAAAAATACGGAGGCAAATGCTCTAGTTTATGCTCAATGTAGTTGGATCACGGAGGTCTCGAATGATGCCTTGATTATGAAGAATTTTATCATGAACCATTCCATGAGGCTTGCCATGTTCAATGACTATTCCAAAATGAAGCTTCTTGCAGTGGCAGATACTAAATTTGCTTCTTGGATTATCATGTTGAAGAGGTTTAAAGTCATCAAAAGAAACCTCCAAAATTTGGTCCTTAGTGATCGATGGAACATGTATAGGGATGATGTGAGAAAAACACAATTTGTTAAAGAGAAAGTCCTAGATGATTTGTGATGGGACAAGATAAACTACATCATTGCCTTCACCAAGCCAATTTATGAAATGATAAGAGTCCCTGATACCGACAAGCCATCTCTTCATTTGGTGTATGACATGCGGACACAACAATCGAGAAGCTTAAAAGTGTTATTTATCGACAAGAAGAGAAAAGGAAAATGAGCAATCACTTTTTTATGATGTTGTGCATCAAATCTTGGAGGATCGATGGAACAAGAGTAACACGCCACTTCAATGTTTGGCACTCTTTGAATCCAAGGTAATATTTAAGTTAATGAATTATTTCATTATCTCAAATGTGATTATTCTTTAATGCGGTTATTATTTATGTTAATAGGTATTATCATGATGTTCGGCTTAATGAGAGTATAAGTCGACAAGCGTTTCATCAAGATGAAGAGATCTCATCCGAAAGAAGCAAGTGTTTGAAGAGATATTATCCCAATCTCGAAGAAAGACGGACGGTGAGCATGAAATATGCTAGATTTTCAGGCACTTTGGGTGCTTTTATCGATCCAAATTCTCTTCGTGATAGAGAATTTGTGGATCCGAAGTGTTGGTGGGTTCTTTATGGTTCATCAACTCCTAATTTACAAGTGTTGGTGTTAAAGCTTCTAGGCCAACCATGTCTCTTCTCTTGTTGTGAAAGGAATTGGAGTACATACGCCTTTATTCAATCCTTAAAAGAAACAAATTAATCCCGGCACGGGCGGAAGATCTAGTGTATGTGTATAACAATCTCCGTTTGCTTTCTCAAAATTCAGAAGAATATAATGAAGAGGAAACAAAGATGTGGGATATTGCGGCGATGACTTTGACTCATTTCAGGGTGTCGGTGTTCTAAATTTCACTACTCTTTCTCTTGATGAACCCACGATGGAGGTTGTGTTGTTTGCGAATGATGGAGAAGGAGATAATGAGGAAGTCATTGGACTAGCTTCGACTTTTGTAATTTTGTTTTGAACTTGTGATGTTAAGTGGTTGTGATATTATTATAAACTTTTGATATTTTATATTTTGTGCACGTGTTGATTGGTATTTAGTTAGTTGTTGTTCATTTAGATTTTATAATTTATTTTATAAATTATATATAATAATTATAAAATTTCCTTGTCGGTCCCCGTATCCTGTTTTTTTTGGTTTTTGTCATGTCCCGTGTCCGTATCCTGTCCGACACCCGTGTCCGTGTTCGTGTCCGTACTTCATAGCTAATAAGAGAAGTCTGGGGGCCTATTTATAAGCTTTATAAAAGTACAGTTCTTGGATATAACCGATGTGGTACTAAAACACAATAAAAACACTAAACTCAAAATAAACTGAGATCAAAGCAAATAGAAACTGGTGTGATGTCCTTATCACTAGCTCTCTCCCTTCCCAAAATCCTAGCTCGTATCTCCAAATCATAGCTTAAAAAAGATCAAAACCCTAGATCTGGTCTTCAAAAAAATTCAAAACCTTAGATTTAAATTTTACCCTTCTTTTTCTTCCCAAGTTTAGATTCTTAGTTTTGAAAAAAAAAAGAATAAAAAAAAGGAAAAAAATCAGAAAAAGAGAATCAGAAAAAAATAGACCGTCCATCAAAATCCCCCAAAATCAAAACCCTACTATTCATCCTTCTTCTTCACCCTCTCAAAAATCTTAACTCTAACCCTAGCTGCGTTGTCACATCCTCTTTTTCTTCGTCGTTGCGCCATCCCGCTGTCTCCTCTCTTCGCCTTCGCCGTCGACAGTTGACAACCCCCTCCTCCTTCCCCTTCACTCTCATCATCGAACCACTCCCGATCTCATCTTCTCCTTTTCCCTTCCGCAGCCTTGCCTCAGCCTTTAACCACCATCAGTTTCTTATCCTCCTTTTTCCTCCTCATCTTCTATTCTACTTCCCCGATCGCAGTCAAGTCACCACCTCTGACAGCACCCGACGACCTCGATAGCACCTGCTGCCTCATCGAGATCTCCTCGCCGTTCTCGTCTTCGTCGGAGCTCCTTGCCGAAAATCTGTAACTGCCGCCTCACGCGTCGGCACAGGTTTTCAGGTCATCACCGCCTTCATCACCATCGTCACCTCGTCTTTGTCGCCATCATCATCGTCTTCTTCAACTTTCTCATCGACAGCTTCTTTGACAACAACCTTCGTTGCTGCTGCCCAAGAGCTCGCGTCTGTAGCAGATCCGAGATCTGATTAGGTGTGACTTTGGCTACTACAGAACCCAGTCTGACCTGACCTGGTCTGCTACAGGCTCGCCCCGCTAGCGATCCAACCCACCATCATTTCAGATCTGACCCGGTCCAAATCAAGTCAACCCGACCTGCTTGCAGCTCAAAATCTGACTCAATTGAGCTGACCCGAGCCGACGGCTCAGACACGGGCCGACACGAGTTGATTCGAGCCGATGACTCAGATCTGAGCCGACCCGAGCCGTGGCTCAGACTCGGGCCGCTCGAGTTGACTCATTCTCGACTCAGTGTTGACTCGTATTGATCAGACCTGACTCGGTGTTGACTCAACACGATTGGTTCAGAAGCCGTTTTAAGCTCATTTCAAACCCAATTCGAGCCGTTTTCGAGCTAGTCTTCGCCCATCGCTCCCATCTACTGTTCCATAGCTTCCCTGTAAGATTTTCAGCCATTAGTTGTGGAGAATCATCCAAAGACTCTTACAAGACTTGTGCTTCAGGTGATATCGTAATTCGATCTAATTTTAATTGTTTATTTCTTATAAATTGTAAATTCTAGCGGCTATGCATTTATTTGTAGTTTATCATGCATAATTGTTGATGTTTATTGATCTCATTTGTTGGCTGCTTAACATCATCATTTAGGATTTCATTTTCTTGCATATAGAGATTGAGCCTTTTAGGATTGTAATTTTTATCATTTAATACATATATTTAGTTTTGTCTGAGTCTAAGGACTTTGCATAATCATCCGCTTCTTTGTATTCTTTTGCATTGCATTCTGTTCTAGGAGTTTTAACACGAGATTTTGGTGGTTTCCCCTAGAGTCACGAAACACGGACCACAAGTCACGAAACACGAAATCACATCACACTATAGAGTAACTATTATGATTGACGTGTTATTAGGACAGATGAACTTTGACGAAAAGGCAGTGTAGCGCCTATCGATTTTTATCGTATATATGACTCTTGCAAATTTTGTGATTGTATAACACAAATGGATTACTTTTTGATTTGTATGAATTTTCTGATGCGCGTAGAGTCGATTTGCTAAGTGAAAGCTAAAATCTGCATCTATAAATTATTAGACACTGTAGAAAGACAACCAGAGAAAGAAAATACTCCAGACTTACAGAGATGTGGTATGAAATGAAGAAAAAGCTTAAGAAAAATTTGTTCTCACTAGATCCTGAGTTTTTAAAGAGTTGTTTTATTTACGTCAGAGAGACTTGTCTGTTACCGAGTATAAATTTGAGGAGCTTTTATTTGAATGTGGCTTTAAGATAGATATCTTCCAACTATATATATGTTTTATAACAGAATGAGACTTGATTTCAAAAGAGAGCAGATCTTACATGACATGAAGTCTCTCAAAGAGACATTTTTTTTGCTTTAGAGCTGGAATTGTCCACTTTTAAAATCAGAGAGCGATGTTCTACATGTGAGGGATATGGACACTATGCTTACGAGTTCCCCTCGACCAAGTGTTCTAAGTGGAGAATTTGAACATTATGATTACCAGTGCCTCTCAAAGAGTCGTATACTGATAATATACAAATTGATGACATTGATAATTCGAGAATTGTTGAGGATGTCCACATTTCTTCTGAGGTTACTAGTGATGTTGATGAGTTAGTAATATCTAATATACCCAAACTTAATAAGACTCGTGTTCATGAGGAGAATGTTAGTGACATTCGGGATGCATTAGTCGAGCCTAGTACATTCATACCTGATGATACTGATGTTTCAGAGGATGATATTAGTGCATCTGAGCACATATTAATGGGGTCTAATATGCCCGTACATGTTGCTGGTATTCACTTGCATACCTATGATAGAGGACGTAATTGAGGATGTGACAGTTGATACTAGCGTCATTACATTTAGTAAGCCATCTAAGTTCTCTTGTGCAGATTGTGGTATGTAGTTGCTCCTAACTTTTCCTCTTCTAGAGAGTCGGTTGAATTTTTTTTACTATGGTTCATCATGTTACTTCTAGTGTTCCTTCTTTTAGTGAATGTTTGGAGTTATTTTTTGACTTTCATCATATTTTTGTTGGTCTTAGGATGTTATACCGTTAGCAATGTATGATGTACATCCTTTTAGGAAATTCATATTATCTCTTTGTCCTATCTTTAGGAGTTTTACCTAGTGAACTTGTTGTATTGCATTTGCCTGAAATACATGATGAGATTCATAGACAAATAACTATTTGCAATAAAAACTACAAATTTGATGCCTATCCACATAGTATTTTGCAGGAATTTGTAGTTAAAAAAATGTGGTAATGGTTATGATCCACTCTAAGAGGTTCCCTTTCGGAATTGTGAGCTAGTTGCACGCTTGATGTACATGTCCTATTAGAGTCCTGAGGAGGATTACTTCTATTACTGATGAGCTGAATTTTCCATGAGACTATGATATCAGTTTGATTTTAGTGGAGCTGATTTGCTGCTTGTATCTTCTTAGATCTACTGTCGATTGCAACTGATCCGTCATGAAGGTAAGTCTTACTTTCACCACTTTGGTTCAGACTTGATGCACAGCTGTTGGTTCCCTGACCACCACCATGGCTCAATTGAGATACTTTGTGTGAGAAGCCCACGCTCGACAGGGTTGAGTCTCCCCCCTAGAAAAATGTGAGGACATCATTCCGTTTGCTAGTTTATTATTATGTTTTAGTTTATTTTAAATTTAGTTGTTTTCTTTTATTTGAGGATTCAATACCACATCGGTTATGTTTTGAGATTGGACTTCTGTAAAGTCTATAAATAGGCCCTAAGACTTCTCTTATTGGTATTGATGAATGAATGAAAATTTTCAGTTAAATTTCTTGAGATCTTGTGATCTTGAGGTTGGTGTAAGCAGGTGAAGCTCGATCGTGTGAAAGGGGTGTGAAGCCCAAAATCTATCTAGTTTCTTATCTCTTTTTTCACAGAACTCTAGTTTCCCTTTCTATTGAATTGAAGGTGATTGCAACCCCCCTATATCACATCACGATAATTACTGCATGGATGCTATTAAGAAACATCAATTAATGCTATCAATTCTGAGAAAGGAACTTTTATCCTTTTTATACTTGCAGCATCTTGTCCTCATCAAGAATACTTGAGCTACCTGCTCCAGTTGTCCAATCCAACTAACAAAAGAGTTGGCATCAAGTTGGACTGTTCTAGAGAGAAAAGTAGCGATTACTTTGTGGAACTTTCTTGACTTTGAACCATTCTTCATGGGCAATCCTGTTTTTATGAGGAAAAGATCATGGATGGTGATGGGAATTTGATGATGATTCCGCGCTTCCATAGAACTTCAAACCAACCTCGTTGTCATCAGATAAGTGGTTCCACATTGTTATTCAGAGCAACCGGACCATTCCTATGAGACAATACTATCCATTCCACCTCAAATATTTTTCTTTGCTTCCACATATCCTGTATTTTGTATAGTGGGGCTAATTTGACTGTTTTATGCATATGCATTGCCAATAAACAAGAAACTCCAATTTTCCAACTGAATATGTGCTTGGATATTCATGTCCTATTGGAGAGTTAGTTTTGCCCTATTCATGTCTCTTTCACCTTTTGGGAGCCTGGATGTATGCTTCGTTTATTGTTTCATAGTATCTGATAAGATTCATGCTGCAGATGAACGCAACCTCACCCATTTCTGTACCAGGCAATTACCACTGCTGATTATAGTGTTAGTGGCCCATCATGCATTGACTGTTAAGTTTATATTTCAGTTCTTTGAAGAAATATGATCGGCTAATCAATCTTTAGATCACTTTTTCCCCAAAATTTTTGAAAGTAGCACCCACCATTTTTCTCTTTTCATTTGACCTGAGAAGCACAAGATGTTGGTCGATAAATGATGTTTTTACTCATTCATGGTTTCCTTGGAATCTTTTTTGATTTTTCAGGCTATTGAAGATGGGGGTCTACAAGTGAATTATGCAACCAGAAAACATGAAGGATGGCGGCTTTTCTCATGCATTTGGTTACATGCAGGGCTTGTCCATTTATTTGCCAACATGTTGAGCCTCATCTTTATTGGAATTCGGCTTGAACAAGAATTTGGCTTCTGTATGTAGCAACTCAACTATAATTATAATTTTTTCCCCCTTCACCACCCCCCCCCCCCCCCCCCCCCCCCCAAAAAAAAAAAAAAAAACCCACCCACACCCCCACACACCCCCCAACCAAAAAATAAAAAAATCAACGTACTTGTTAGGATCAAAGAGTGTGTCTCCGCACTGATGTTTGTATAGCCTTCCTCGTAACAAAATATTTAATCCACATAACATTGCATTGACTTCTGTGTCAAAATTAGTAGCTGTCCCATAAGACTTTGTGCATGCTTTCAGAATCAAATTTACAACCGCTCAGAACAGATCTCCACCGGCCATACCTGTACTTCCCTTGGAAGCTCCATTAATGTTAGTCTAAGCTGGCCCTCTGAAGACTCACCCAAGTAGTAAGAATAACCTTTGCTTTTTTTGATTTAAGATTGAACAGCCGAGATTTTGAAGTATAAGGTTCTACTTCAGAGAGATATTCTCGTATTTGGGATAAGCACCAGCTCTAATAAGGGACTTGATAGTATAAAGGACAAGATATATAATCCCATGAATGGAGCATTTTCTATCATTAGATTTTGCATTGCAAATTTATTTTCAGATGCACCAGCAAGTAACTAGAGGAATCCAAGTCATAATGGTTCTCAATTAGACACGGGGTCTTTGATTGCTCCAAAAAGAAAACAATTGTTGTAAGGATGATAATTGAGAAGCTTTAAAACCAAGGTCAAACAGCTGAAATAAAAACTTCAGAACCTCATGACCTTCCTAGGAAGAGATGTATCAAATTCTTTGCATCTAGAGCAATGAAGGCATTTGCTTACCAAAGGATTCCCAGTTTCTGAACCAAACCATCAAGGGGTAAAGCACTACAAACACGAATAGTAATCTTTAGAGAAATTTGCTTTGCCCATAGAAATTTATGCCAAGAAACTTCAAAACGATCTCCTGATAATTTTTCAGGCTGATTGAAGAGAGACTACCAGAATTTGATGGTGTTCTACTTAGCTTCTTAGGTTCGACTAAAATAATATAGTGCTCATTGAGCATGTCTTGACATATACTAGGTTCGAGAAAGCTGTAAATATAGTGTTGATGCCGTTCAGACCATTCACCATTATGATTTAGCAAATCCATGATAAGAGATCTGTCATGAGGAGTTCTGATACAATGATTAACAAGAATGTCCTTTGTGCCAGGGTACATCCCAAAACTTAATTTTTCAATGTCAAACTGGCTATGACATTACTTTGTACCATACAAAAAAAGAGAAAATCCTTTCCCACAAAAGTGAAGATAAGTAAATATTGGATGGAATTATGTTAAAAACATGATTAATGCACAACAAATTTGTGCAATGTCTGATTGTCTTGTTGAGTGCTTAAACTTCTAATTTTGTTGTTTAGATTTATATAGTATGTGAATTCTTTGTTTTCTTTGCACATAATTCTCAGCGTGACACAGTTTCTTGAGTTTAGTTTTCTCCTCGCGTATCTGAACTTGCTTTTCCTTTTATAGTGAGAATTGGTCCGCTGTACATCATCTCTGGGATTGGTGGGAGCTTGCTGTCTGCTTTGTTCATTGAATCCACTATTGAAGTTGGGGCTTCTGGTGCTCTTTTTGGACTGCTTGGTGCCATGCTCTCAGAACTTATTACGAACTGGACAATTTATGCAAAAAAGGTATTTGTGGAACTCTGGAATCCATTGGATGTAGGGATGACAACTGGACTTTTGTTTTCCTCTCTTGCATGATCAATTTTTCTAATTCTTTTCTTTGGATGTCAGTTTGCAGCATTGCTCTCTCTCTTGATCATCATTGCAATTAACTTAGCTGTTGGACTCCTCCCACATGTCGACAACTTTGCTCATATTGGAGGATTTATTACAGGGTTCCTGCTTGGATTTGTCCTTCTAATCCGCCCTCAGTTTGGATATGTTAGCCAAAAGAATGCTCCTCTTGGATCTTATACTGGTTCAGCTAAAAAGCACAAGTACAAGATATATCAGTATGTATTGTGGGTCATTTCTGCCACCTTGATCGTTGTTTGGTATGTCCAAATTCTACTCTTTCTTCCATTTTATTTTCCCTGCTCTCCAAATCTTATTGCTATTGATACTCAATTGACACTCTGATACCAATTGTTGTGCACAACGGAAAATCTTGACGATATGGATCTATACTTACAGAAGAAAAACTATTGTAGAGCAAACTTGTAAAACCTAGACAAAAAGATAATAACAATAACACGAGAATTTAACATGATTCGGCCTAAACTTGGCCGACGTTCACGGGGAGAAAACTTGAGAGAGTATTATTAATAAACTTAGTACAATAGAGATCTAACATTCCCCTTGATTTCACAAAAGTATTCACCGTCTCATTGAGAATCTATACCTAAATTACAAGAGTATATCTTTTTTCCATGCACCGTCACCTTCCTCTCTCTTTCTTGGCTTCCTCTGATCTTCTTCAAGATCTCCTTGGTGTTCTCCACAGACAACCTACTGGGTTACAATTTTTATTTTTAGAATTTTACAATACAATTCCTATTCTAACTCTAAGATGATCTTGACCGTCAGATGCTTGAAGAATCTTAATCAATCCTATTAGGAGTTGATCTCCCTAATTTAGAAGAATTCTAAACCCTTTAAACTTTAGAAACAAACCTCCAATGAATAAAATTTGAATCTTATTCGAACTCCACCAGAAAAAAAACTCGCACGCGCCTGGAAAGAAAACTGTTCACGCTTTAGAAACGGCTTGATCAGTTGACTTATCATGCAGAGTAGTCGAGTAGTCTCTTCCACTAGTCGACTTATAAAACCTATAAGTCGAGTCCTCTATAATACTCCCTTCTCTGTATCCTGTCTAGTCGACTGTATAGTAGACTAATCTGAGCATTAGTCGACTATACAGTCTGCTCCTTTTTGGTTTGCTCCTTCTACTTCAAGCTATCGTCTTCTCCAATTGGATTAGATCTTCTTGAACCATCATTTTCTCTTGAAAACACGGCAAAAATCTTAGCAATGTTCACCTTGACTTGCTTTTCAAGTTTTTAGCAAAACACTTTGAGATTTTAGATTACTACATTGATTCTTTTCTTGATTGTAACTGTACCGTGAAGCCTTTTACTCTTGCCCCCTCTTCCCGTGGCCTTTGGCTGATTTACCGTCATGGCTTGGGCTATCTCGGGTCTTCTTTGAATGCACCATTTCTCCTTCCTGTAACACTTTGACCCGGTTCATGTCCCGTCGCAGTCTTCCTTGAAGCTTCACTTCACAATGAGCTCCCTTCCAAGCAAGGTTCTAAATATCAGATATCGGGATCGTATCGGATGTGGGTTTTTCATATCGGATATCGGATATCGGGAGAGATATCGGGGATACATGCGCATATCGGGCGTTCATATTAGACACTATATATAATGAAATACTGATAACTAAAGGTTAGTTTAGAGTCATAAATATCATCTACCTAATAAAAATGATGTAATATACATGCAAAGTCAGTAAAAAAATAATGTATATTTGCACGCAGTCGTGCAATAAATAAGTTATTTCATATTGGGTGATATATCGGATGATTTATCGGCCGATATCGGGCAATTTATCGTCTTATATTTCAAATATCGGCCGTTTATTGCTGCAAATAATACGGTGAACGATTTTTCCATATCGTATCGGCAGCAGGTAAAAAAGGAGATATTGGACGATATCTTGGCCGACTCGGCCGATATTTAAAATAGGGCTTCCAAGTTTATCCCTGAAACTCCACCTTGAATCGAGTTTTCTTCTTTCAGCTTGTATAATTCTTTACACTTTTTCCTTTCAGGATTACCTTGTCTTCTTAGCTAACTGTGACGACGTCTTGTTGCACTTGGATTTGACATCCTTCTTCGTTGAGTATCCCTATGGATATTAAATTGTACTGTTTTTCGGACATACCGGAACGCCTCCAGAGCACGCACCATCTCATCACTTTCTGTAACCTTGACTATTCCAATGACTATGACTTCGCAAGCTGAGTCATCCACCATCTTGACAGTCCCTTCCCTTTTTGCAACTAAAGAGTTGAACAGCTCCTTTTGGGAACATATATGAGCCATACTATCAGAATCAAATATCCGGCCTTTACCTTAAAAAGTGTTGTCTCCAATATAGGAAGCTATTAATACTTTGGTGTTTGATACATCGCTCATTGCTACGTCTGCTTTCACAGCTCACCTCTTTATTTCAACCATTCTTGTCGATACTTGTAGTCATTTTTTCAATGATCTTCCCTGTGACAAAAGTGATACGCCTTTAATGAGCCCGTACTTTTCTTTCCTTCTCTTCTTTTCATTCCCGTAACCATCAAACCCGATCCTTCTTTCTTTTATTAATTTGGCTTTTCCCGGCGGATCGGAGAGCTTTCATAAAATTCTGACGATGCCCCCGCACAGGCGGCGACCCTGTTCCACCGTGCCCAGTTGCTACGGGCACGGGCGTGAGCGGGCAAAGCCCTATTCCGTCAGGCACCGCTCCTATTCCATGGGGCACCCCGCCGCCCCTGGCCTCCAGAGAGGCCGAGCCACCCTCCGGAGGCCACCGGCGGCCTCATTAGATAAGAAAGTTGACGTGACCTCCTTTAAGATGAGAGTTTCCTCATCGTAGAGCACGATGGTGATGATGTGATCATGTGACTGTGAAAGCAAACTGAGAAGTATCAACACCTTCTCCTCCTCGTCGATCTTGACATCAACAGTTAGAAGTCTCGTTGATTATCTTGTTGAAGTTTAGATGCTCCGACACTGCTATCCCATCTTTCATGTATAGCCTATATAATTGTTTCTTGAGACAGTTTATTGGAGATGCTTTTGTCATATACAATGTTTTTAACCTTAACTACAATCCCATAGCCTTTTTTTCATCAATCGCATTGTACATAATCTCGTCGGAGAGACGTAGTTGGATCGTGCTTGCCACTTTCAAATTCATCTCCTCTCAATCCTCATCCGACATACCTACAGGTTTTGCTGACTTTCCCTGCAAGTTCTTGTGAAAATTCTATTGCACCAACAATGCCTTCACCCACGTTTGTCATAAACCAAAGTTTCTTTTACCATTTAACTTCTCGACCTCGAACTTTGTCGCAGAATTTTCTTTTTTCAACATATTGCCTTTCACCAAATTTTAGCTTGATATCACTTGTTGATACACAATTGGCGCTCTGATACCAATTGTTGTACACAACGGAAAAAATCTTGACGCTATGATCAGTACTTGCAAAAAAAAAAACTATTGTAGACTAAACTAGCAATATCTAAATAAAAGAGTAATAATAATAACACGAGAATTTAACATGGTTCAACCCATACTTGACCTACGTTCACGGAGAGAGAACTTGAGAGTATTATTAATAACTTGGTACGATAGAGATCTCATAATTCCCTTGATCCCACAAGAGTTCATATTTTTCTTGAATCTACACATAAATTCTAAGAGTATACCTTCTCTCTATGTATCGTTGCCTTCCTCTCTCTTTCTTGGCTTTCTTGATCTTCAAGATCTTCTTGGTGTTTTACACACATAACCTATTGGGTTACAACTTTTATATAAAAGATTTTACAATACAACTCCTATTCTAACTCTGAGATGATCTTGACCGTCGGATGCTTGAAAAATCTTGATCGATCCTATTAAGAGTTGATCTCCTTGATCTAGAAGAGTTCTAAACCCTTTAAATTTTAGAAACAAATCTTCATTGAATAAAATTGAATCCTATTTGAACTCCATCAGAGAAGAAAACTCGCATTTGCTGCTCACGCTTCAAAAGTGACTTGATTACTCGACTTATCATGCCGACTAGTCGACTAATCCCTTCCATTAATTGACTTATAAAACGTAAGTTCGACTCCTGTATAATACTCGCTTTTCTGTATGCTGTCTAGTCGACTAGTCTGAGCATTAGTCGACTATACAGTCGACTAATCTACTTCACCTTGATTTGCTTCTTCTGCTTTAAGTTATCGACTTCTCCAATCGGATTGGATTTCTTGAACCATCATCTCCTCCTGAAAATAATGCAAAATCCTAACAATTGCGTCATAAGTTCGTTGACCACGAAATTGTTATGGACTTGGCTATTCTGTGTGTGATAACTTTTCCTAAACATTTTTATTATCTAACTCGTGCATATGCTGATGGAAACCTATCTTCTTGTTTATTCATGAGAATATTTATATTAATGCAGCAATATCGGGAAGAGCAAAGATCATATTCTAAAAGTTGGATGTGAAGTATATACTGGAGAGGGTTAACATCTGTAGAAATGATCTTACATAAATTGCAAGGATGTGGAGGCCATAAGGCATAAAGGCCACTGAAATGGAGAATGGTCCTAGAATAATCTTTGTAGACATGCTAGGGCTAAAACTAAGGTTAGCCAGAGAGAGTTCTTACTCCCGTCGTTAGAGATGAGAAGGACAAATAGAATAAGCAATAGCTTTTCACGAGAGAGTACATGTTGTCATCTATTCTCCAGTTAAAATGTAAACCTATTTTTTCTTTTTCTTTTTTCTACGATTAATATTTGAGTTCTGTTTTACTAGCCACTCTCATTAATGAGGTCTCAGAAACATGAAAATTAGTCATATTAATGATTATGATTATCATAATTCTTTAGGTAAAGCATTTCAAAGACTTTAATGTGGGATTGAACCTGACGTGTAACTTCGTGTCACAAATTTTTTTTTAATTTAATTTTTCTTAACCTGGTAAAGGTCATGTTATATAACAAAAGTTTGCTTACCTTTTTTTTTCTCTTTTCTCTATGTGAGTGTATGTTTGTAAATTGCCCCTCCTTAAGGAAAAGTCCTGGTTCTATCCATGGTGACTTTTCCATTATTATGATTGCCTCCTGTTTTTCTCCTCTTCCTTTTTGATTTGTTAAACTCTTTGATTAATTAGTTATTTAATTAGGAGTCATATTATAAGTGTCTAAATAGGAGTCAATTTGTTATATGCTATTAGGAGTCCTACTTGCATGATGAATTGTAATTATATTTGCATATAAATAAGAGTATAAAGAGATGACTTCTTAACTCCTAAATCTTTTCCTCTCAAATTCTGTTATGGTATTAGAGGAAATCAAATTTTTTCCGGTGATTGTCGTTGACAAATTGTTCACGCATTTGCGCTTGACTATGCTCTGTAGCACATGCGTAGAGCCACATTCATCTTCCTGCTGCTGTTTCCAATCGCTGCTGCAATTACTGCTGCAAACAATCATTTTTGTAACTGTGCAACTACTGCTGCTATAGCTATTTCTGCAACTACCCAACTGCTGCAATAACAACATTTGCAAATTTTTTTTTAGCATCTATTATGCCTCCATTGCTCTTACCACACACACCATTCAACTTGCGGCTCTTTACTACTCTTTTTGAGCCCCCAGCCACCTCTGTTGTGCCTTTTACAAGCGATCAACTGCTTCTATTCAGTCTTCTACAAGTATGATCTAATCTAACCTATAGTTATCTATCTCATTTTTGCTTCCACCGCGTCTTTCACTTTTACTGAGGTTGAGGATATCTGAAAACCTCACGTTCTACTTAGTTTAAGAATATCTTAAAACTTTATATTTTACAGAGTTTGAGAATATCACAAGTCTCCTATTCTACTAAGTTTGAGAATTTCTCAAAGCCTTTTATTCTATTGAGTTTGAGGATCTCTCAAACCTCTTATTTCACTGAGTTTAGGAATATCTAAAATCTTAATCATATTCAAGAAGACAAATATTTGTATTTAGTCTCCGCATTGGCTTACTTTGATTTACAACTTTAGCATTGACATCAGTTCAGTATTGTTATAGCATTATTCATTTCTTAGTGTGTTTTTTTTTTTTTTTTTTTTTTTTTTTTTGCTTAGAAAAATTTTGCTTAGTTTGATTTTTTCTAGTCTTTGTAACACGTTTGACATGATAGATATTTATGCTCAAGTTTGAGGGAGAATATTGACCTGTTTGATTAAAATTTATATTGTAGTTACCTAGTTTGGAGTCATATTGTAGTTACCTAATTAGGAGTTATATTGATATATGTTATTAGGAGTCCTAATTGTATTATGAGTTGTAATTCTATTTGTCTATAAATGAGAGTATGGAGAGAGGACTCATCAACTCTATCAGATATTTTTCCTCTCAAATTCTGATATGATTTAATTGTTTTGGGTAGATCTATAATTTGACGGCGATGATAAAATTTAATAATAAGTTGAAACTTCTGTAGGCTCATTGTTGGCCTGATATTTTTCTTCCGAGGAGTTAATGGAAACAAACACTGCCCGTGGTGCCATTACCTGAGTTGTGTCCCAACTGCAAAATGGAGCTGCAAGCCACGCGAAACATCTTGCGACGTAAGATGCTTTAAGCTCTTTTACCATTCTTGTTGAGGATTTGCATTATTTCCAAATCGATCTTTCAGTCAATTTCAGAAATTTCACGGCCTAAGATCACCACCATGTGTGAATCTGTGATACATATACTTTCCAGATAGCCTCCTTTTTTTTTCTTTTCTGGTAGTGCATCATGCAAGTGTGCGTGTGAGTGTATGTGCAAACGCGTGTTTTGTTGATATGCTCTGGATTTTTATTTCTGACATACTGTTTACTTAAATGTCTTTTGCAGACATCTCAATATGGGAACCAGTTGAATTTGACATGCTCAGACACTCAAAGAACTCAAACCTATTCATTGATCAATCCAACTGATAGCCAAATATTACGGCTCTGCATCCAGCTTTGCACTTGAAGGAACAGAAACCTTGTTCGAATTATTCGTTTCACTGTATATATTCTGTATATGTATAGAAAATGTTGCATATAAAAGTTTTATGTAGCGATGAATTTCTTATATGAGTTTCTTGTGCATTTTGTGTTCAGTGCTACAACACCTTGAGCTTTTCCTGTCTTGGTTGTGTGCAAGTGGTTTCGTTCTATTGCCAAGTTCTCCAAGACACAGATATTTTTCATGTATTGTTTAATGCATACAGCATACATATTGTTTCTGTCCAGGAATTTCAGATCAATGATTATATAGTTTTGACACATTTCAGACATTGGTTATAAGATTTTCATTTAAGCCTACTGTTGTTGGGGGCCAAAATGTTGTCTCTCTTCTTTTATATATAATATATATATATATATATATATATATATATATATATATATATATATTATATATATATATATAAAGGTTGAAATGTTGTTGTTGATGCTCGAATGTTGTTGTGATGTTGAACCAATTGACTAAAGAGCTTTCTGTTAACAATGGGGATTGTGGACAAATTTAGGGGTTTATTGCCGAGTCATCTACTATTATAATGCAAACTCATGATGGTTATCACAAACTTAAGTACCATTCATATAAAAGCAATTGACTTATTTAATAGTTTGATTCTGTATTCTAAAGAAATTGATGCCCTACACATCTCCTGAGATATCTTTTTTTTTCTCAAAGCAACGCGATATCTTACATTTAAAATAGAAAAACGCAAAAACAAGAAGATGAATAGACACAAAGTATGTCATTATAGATCGTGCATATAAAATATATATAAGATGTTTTTACATGTGCCTATCAATCTAGCATGTGTGATGCTCTTGTGGTAACTATTGAGTACTTTAACTAATCACCCAACAACCTGGATCAGCTTCCACACACACACAACACACACACACACACTCTGGCACATGCCAAGAATTTTGGCACAATTCAAGAAATGATAAGGCTATAAGCATTGATGTGCGCTCTCTTTTCACTAGGGTCCACTAACTACCAACACCCCCACCCACCCACCCACCCACCCACCCACCCACCCACATGCTCACACACAAAAAATCTCTATTGTTAGTGAAGATAGGAGCCTTTTTCATGTAGGGTATGTTTAGCTGAAATGAACTCCAAAAGGTTGGCAACCTAAAATGGGCATGTGCTTAATTACAAGTAGGTAGAGGATTAGATGGAGAGAGGTTGCTTGTGTCTGCCTCATTTGATCATTTCTCACTGTCCTTGCTCTCTCTATATATACCTACCCATCTCCATTTTTAAAGAAAAAGGGCATGGTCTCAATTTATTAGGGATGGGTCTTATTTTATGCCCACTTCTCTTGGTTTCTCTCTTTTGATTGTAGATCTTTGGTCAGTTATGGTAACATTGAGTACCAATATGTGCAGAAAGGGATTATTGAAGGGCACACACTTATGAATTTCATCTGCCAACTAATAGGAGAGGTTAAGTAATAACTAATAAATGCTCATGTTGAAGTTTTAGTAGTACTGCATGTATAAGGGGTCCTACTCAGTAGGATGATTCATGCTGTTCTTGTTAAATGTTCATTAATCACATATCTCTAAGATAGAACATATTCGCTTTTACCATATGGTAAATTGTACATAACTCTCGTGTTCAATCAGAATTTGGCAGTAAACCTTTCCGTTCTATTGAAATCGATAAAAAAACTTTTGCATTCTATTAAGTTCATAAAAAAAATCACCCCTATCAAATCTAATGTAGTGCATGGAGATTGTCAGTTAACTCTTAGATAATATAGGTTTGTTTTTTCGTCAAATCTTTAGAATACAGATATTTGTTGTTAGTCTTAAAATAGCACAATATTTTCTGTTAATTTCAATAGAACATGACAATTTGTTGCCTTGATAATACAATCATAGCGTTTTATATGTTTTACTCTTTATTATATGACATGTACTTATGTATAAAATTGTTATATTAGATACACAACTCTTGCACCACATGCCCACATTATGGGAATGGTTCTGTTCTTGTCTTTGGTTTTTTCAGCAATCTCAATACACTATTGTATTAAGTGCATGCTGGTGCTCTCACACTAAAAATATTGGAGGGATGTCACCAAAATCTTAAACAAAAAGGATGTACCAATAAATCTCCACACTCTATCCAATTCATGTACATGATTTTTTTTTTAAAAAAAAAAAAAGAAAGAAAAGAAAAATCATGTTTTGTGCTACTAAATCCTGCCATGAATGATCATTTGATAAAACTTGTAATATTTATAACAGAGAAGCATGCAGATAATTTTCATGGTAACTCCAAATCATCCTACAAGAGCAAGACAATTGAATTGAACTGAATCCATCATAGAATCAGGGCTTGCTGGAGACAGACATATCACAAGATCACAAGCTATTTCTATTAACATGTTAGTTCTCTAAGAATAAGATTAATTAAGGAGAGCTGGTATCATGGTAGCTGATGTTTTTATAGGTAGAATTGGAGCCACAAGAGGAGGCACTGCATCTTGGTGTGGGTGTCTCCCCGCATCTATATCCTCATCCGAGAATGTTCTTGGTTGGTGAGTGCCCTCACTGCAATGAGGGCTCATGATAACATTTTTGTTTCCTATCAAGTTTCTTTCTAATTGATGAACATCAGTCATGTGAACATGACACTATAGTATATACTCTAAATGCCAACTTTGATTGGAGATTAGACTTTTTTTATAAGGTTTAATTGTTGATGAATTGAGTACCGTCTTGCCTTATTTGGCAACAAGAGTTAGCAAGGTGTAAACTGACAGTCCTTGCAAACACTCAAAAAATGTGCGAACAAAGGGAGCAATGGCCGTTTTTTGAAAGTTTTGCTTCTAAATGTTGTTATTGACAATTTAAAATAATTATTTATTCTATTTTTTTTAATATAAGCCAGATGATACTCATCAACTTAAGTTGTAACGACCCGGATTATTAAACCCAGATTTAATAATATAAATCTTGGGTTATTAAGAGTATATAGAATATGAGGAAAATTTTTGATATTGATTAAACTGAATGTGTAATGAATTTCAATAATTTTGATAATTTTAAGTGGTATGTGTGAATATACAAACATCATGGTTATTGTGCACATAGTAGTTCAATGTATAGATATACTAGTATTATATGTGAAATATGTGTATTTACTAAGAAAAACTAATCATGAATTTTTTTATATTTTTTTTACTAGTGGAGGGAGTAGGTGGTGCATGGGAGGGGAGATCAACGGTCTAAATCTTCTTGATTTGGAAAATTTACACTTGGATGAAATGGGTCATGGTAAACTTGTAATATTAGATGGGATTGGATCTTAAAAGAGTCCAAGAAGAGTTCATCTTCTTCATCCTCTTTCTAGAGGAGATTCTTCCATGGCAAAATCCTAGAAACCCAAAAATCTAACCTCCTCTCTATTCCTCACTCTCTCTATTTCTCTCCCCTTCTTTTCCTCTCTTCTCCTCCTCTTTCTCTCGCCCCTTGGATCTGGATCCACGCGCGCAGGAGGCGGCCGGCCAGACGCGACCGGTCGGAGTTTGGAGGTAGAGGTGAGCGGGTTTTCTTTTCTTCTTTTTCTCATTTCTCAAATCTTTATCTCTTGTGATTCATAGATCTTGATCTCTTAGCTTTGAGTAGACTTTCCTTTGATCTATTCATACTAATTTTTATTTGAAATTTCATGACTTATTAAAGTATGTGGTGGTTTATTTTGATCATGAGATTAATGAGTTAATCTAATTGCATATAATTGATGGGAAGAAATGTTGCATTGTGGGGTATATCATGTAGTGAGGGAGCATATTAATTTTCAGATTTAGTTTTAAATCTCAAAATTTGAATTTTCAATCTAATGTCTTGCTTTGATGGTGATGATTCTTTAATTTGAGTGTTAGGTGAGATAAATTCTTGATCTATATTGTTTCTTCTTAAATTGAATCTAATTCATGAAAGAATTATGAGTAAGATCAAATTTATAAACTCCTCATAAACCATTAGTGTAGATTGAGATTCTTGAAGGCTCTTACAGTTATGATGGTTGAGCCTCTTGCCATTTTTTCATAAAACCATGAAACCTAATCAAAATCTGATTTTGTGATGTTAATTAGATGAAAAAAAATTTTATGATGTGATTTAAACTATAAAGTTGAAGGTGATTTAAGGAGAGGATGATGGTAGACTAAGTTATGTTAGAATTATTAATGTTCATATAAAATTTGCCTATGATTAAGAATTTTAAATACTTAAGTTCATAGCTTACTTATGATTTAATTTAGGTGAAGAGGTAAAAGGAAAAGTTGAGGAATTCTTAGTTCGAAACACTTTTGAATAGTAGTAAAACTGTTAAAATCTGTCAAGATCTGAAATCAGAAACTTGAGGTTTCTTTCGTACGGATATTTGAGCGAAATGGGTCATGTAATATACCGTTGGAAATATAATCGAGTTTATTTTCCACCGGCTCATACGGTATCCTAATCAAATGTCTGTACTGGGAATTATCACTGAATATGACAAGCTAGTCGACGATACCGAATTGTAGAATTTTGAATATTTAGAAGATTTTTGTTTATTTAGGGTTGTTCATTAGAATTAAACATGTCACATAATATATCGTTAGAAAGATCAGTAAGTCTAATTTTCAGTGAAATTTTTCGTGCCTTATTCTTATGTCAAAAATAGAGTTATGATAAAAATATCATCGATTGTTAGGGAGGTCAGATCCAACGAATTTCTATTCATGAGAGATCTATGTGAAATTTATAGGAATTAATATACAAGCATGTTGAGCTGAGCCTAAAATTAAACACATTTCTTCCAGTAACGCATGTTATGAATGCGGGTTTATCATATTTGTTTATTAGAATATTAACTATTTATAATAATGTCTCATTAACGGTGTTTTGCATACACACACACACACTCAGCGTGTTGACAATTATCCTCAAATTTAAATTAATTTTTTGCCTTACTGACAAATAGAAAATGGACTTCAAAAGAAATGTTTTGCTCTAACACATAACCCCTTCTATGGCCTAGTAAACTGGATTATGAATAAAATATTTATTTGCAAATAGTCAGTGAAAGAATTATAAGACGCCGAAAGTTACTTGTGCATACTATAGTTCTATCAATTTTAACTAACTGATAGCTGGACAAGTTAACAATCAACACTAAATTATACTGACAATAGAATAATAGATGAGTGAACATGAAATTTATGATGAAATGTGAATATTATTTAACTTATAAAATATGCATGGACATTAATTGAAAAGAAAGATTTTCGTGGTGTGATATAAAGTTGAAAAATCAGAATGGTAGGATCAGTAGTATCAAGATCGGTATTGGCAGAAATCCAAACAGTTTTTGAGTTTAATTCAATCCATGAATAAGTGAGGATAATTTTTTTATATATAATAAATCTTGGTTGCGACCACATTAGTTACATCATATCGAAGAAATTTAAGGAATAACTGATTGTTAGATTTTTATTAAATTGTATGTTAAATCAAGGAGTTACATTTCAATTAACAAGTATATAAGAAATTTTCTCTTCTCCTTACAGTCTCAACTTACCTATACGTCTAGTCAGGCTCTCTGAGCAAGTAATACTTTTGCATATCGATAGATATGTCATGTCTATTGAAGAATGCCATTATAGTAAGGATCTTCACCAATAGTCAACGGCATCAAGGGATAGAACATGAGTAAATGTAAAGCTGAAATCCAAACTCCAAAATATTCCCTTAACAGATAGTGTATGTCCTATAAAGTTACTAAACTTAATACATACCTGAAATTATGATTTTCATTTATATGCATTGCATCTTATCAATTCTTATTAAGTCTCTTTCTTTTATGGGGTGTGATGTCTTGCAATACGCCATGGGTTAGACAGTAATCGTGACGTTTCAAATTATTCTACTTTCTATGGACAAATTCAAAATCTATTTAGAGTATCACATAGAAAATACCCATATCATATATACACATATATATAGCTCTATAAGGTAAAAGGAAAGTTTCACCACCTTGATCGTTAAGAGAGTGTTTATGGCGGTGAATTTGTATTTACACTAAACATGTGTAGTCATGGGTGTATTAGACACTGAATCAATATTGAATTCATAGTCACCGTGAAAGGTATAGTAAGACAGGCTTAAATTGAACACATCTTTTCTAATAAGTATTGCATTTAATATGAATCTATTCTGAGTCTTTTAACCATTCTCTCTCTCTTTTGAACTCCAATTTAGAGAGTGGTTACCGATAAATTAACTAAATTATATAAGTTTTCAAATTGGTTTTATAATGAATTTTAGAGATATAATGTTGGAAAAATTAATAAATTGAGAGAATAGAAATCCACGAAAAGTTGCTTCCTTTTACATAACAAGTGATATATAAAAATAGCGTTGCATATATATGAATGACATTACATGTCTAGTATAATAATTCATGTAAATATACAGTATTGTAAGCGTTCCCTTAAGAATTGTCTTAATAATATATGAATTTGGATGATTAATAGATTATTACTGTTAGTGATTGGTATAATTGTTGATGTATGATTGCATGTAGCATGTTGCATAATCAGAGATAGTTTGATAATTGATTCTATGTGTATTCACTGTGTGCATATCTTGTATGTACATGTTGAGTATGTTTGTTAATTGTATTGTTGATCATATTCCGGATAAAATTAATGGTACATGTATGGTACATATTTGAGAATTGGAGTAAAAGACCGGATAAGCTAAACTTGTTGTTATAACTAAACTAAAAAAAAAATATGAACAGGATGGTGCGTAATATTTTGACTTGTATATAGTATTGCACGTATATGTTGGCGTTTATATATATATTAAGAAGGAAGGGGCCGGCGGGAGCCGGTGGAAGGGGAAAGATGGTGTTGTTATATATATATATATTTCGAAGGAAGGGGCCAGCGGAGCTGGTAGGTGTGAAGACGGGGAATGCATTACGTGTTATCATTTGAAGGAAGGGGCCGGTGGGAGCCGGTGGGTGCGAAGACGGGGTATGAGATGGGTCGTGTGTCATAAAGTAAAGATGTACTTATTCAAAATGAATAGTGTTGTATGCTTGTCCTTGATGTAGGACCGTGGAACTTCGTTTTATTATAAGAGATAATGAAATATTATATGATGTATGAAAGTGTACAGGTTAATCCATGCAGTATTTGAAGTGTAATGTGATATTGTAATATGAGAAGTATGATATAATTATACGTTATACAAGTATATCTTGTGATATATGTGTTATCTTAATGCATAAACTATGTTTATGACTTAACTACAGTGATTGGCGTATTATAGTTGAATACAAGACACGTGAGTAACACATGCTATGTATACATAAAACGAGTTCAAACAACTAAATAAGAATTTGTTTTATATAACTCATAAATCTTATCACACGGAAAGATGAAAATCTAAGAGAGGAATTGAGAATTTATGATCATAAGAGTCTGAATGTCCCCAAAGATTTTAGGGACTATGGTCTTGATTATTAAACCATGAGATGCCATTGTTTCTTTTTGTCTTCTTACTCTTTCAGATTTACCCTTATTACTTGAATATTTATACTTCTCACTGATATGTTATCATTCTCTAATTTATTCCTACTCTACTCACTGAGTTGTCGAGCTCACTCCCCCTCAGACTGCTATATTGCAGGTTTCTTGAGGTAGGGGGTCCGGTTTATGCTGCGGAGTTCGTTCTGAATTAATCTAATTTTTTATCTAATCATGTTGTACTTCTGAAACAACTGTGCTCGTAGATGATACATGTTGGTTGTGGGATAGATGGTTAATCTTGTATATATGTAGAGTGAAATCACCTAGAGGGGGGTGAATAGGTGATATGGCTAATCTAAAACTAAATGCGGAAGCTAAAAACTATTTTGTAACACACTTAATACAACCAACAAGTGTAGCCGAATTCTCCGTGAAGGGCTCTGGACTAACTCCTCTTGATTTCCCTGTATAAGGGTTGAGGTGCTATATGGAGCTCTTGTGGTTAAGTACAAGTGAGGCACACAAACACAACCAAGCATATATTATGAAATAGACAATATGAATAATGCAAGGCACACACAAGCAAATAAGATATGAATGAATGATGCTATGCACAAACACAAATAAAGAGAGAGAGAGAGAGAGTTAAGAGACAATGGATCAAACGCAAACACAAAGATATGTTCCGAGGTTCGAGCCCCTAGCTCTACGTCCCCGCCTTCATCGAGAAGGATTTCCAATCCACTAAGGAGTACCGAACTCCTCTCTCAATCTTACAATGCCGCCGAGGCAATACAATTACAATCCACCTCTACCGAAGAGGGATAAGGCCCGTAGCCAACAACCAAACTCAATCACCTCTACCGAAGAGGGATACAAACCAATACCACTCCGATCAACCTTTACCAAAGAGGGATACAACAAAACAAGGAGGGTTTACAACTTGGAGGCTTAATCAACCTCAAACACTTCTCTTTTTCCACAAACAAAGATCCTAATAGATTAGGATAGAAGATATAGCTCAAGTGGATATCAAGGTGTTTTTGAAAATCAAATAATAAAGAAAAACTACTTGGGAAATCTCTTGTAGATGATAGAAATAAAAATCTAAAACAATATCCTAAAAATCTAGTTTTCTTTGATTTTCCAAAACCCTTGAAAACCAATAAAGATGAAATCTTTTAAAGCACTAAAACACTTTTTAAAACTTGTAAAAACACTTCAGAAAAGTAAGAATTTCCGCTCTTTAAAATCTTTTTCAAAATCCCCAAAGAGATGGGGTATTTATAGGCCAAACAGAAAACTAGCCGTTAGGCTAATCTGTCAGCCTGACAGGCTGGTGGTCGACCGGCCGGTCGACCGCCAACGGTCAAATATGACCGTTGGGCAACCCGGTGGACCGCCCGTGGACCGCCCAGATATAGAGAGCAAAGCTTTCTGGTCCGGTCGACCGCCCGGTCGACCGGCCCACTGTGTCTGCCAGACGTGCACAAGGCTGTGTACGTCGGTCGACGACCGCCCGATCGACCGACCTGGCCTGTCAGCCACAGTCTGGGTCAGAAACTGGATAAAAATAATTTTTAAAATTCTTGTAAAATATATAAAAATCCCCAAAAATAGTTTTAACATTTTGCATTGATATATAAATATGTGATAAAAATTTCAACTCAAATATCAACAATTTGAACTATTTTTGTGTCTTATCATTTTTACCAAAAACCAAAAACTGTATTTTTCCAAACTTGAATTTTTCTCAATAGGAAACTCATGAATAGACATATCAAAATAAGTTTTTTTAAGATATGAAGTATGTATGTATATTGAACACATCTAATATACATAAAAACCAAGTAAACTTGTTTTGATCAATCTATTCATGAAAACCAAATCCAAAAATAAAACTTGTGTGTGTTGTGAACTTGAGCATATCAACTATCTAATCTTTACAATGGATCTGAAACTCAAACTAAACTATGGATACCTAAGTCTTCTTGACGATCTTCTATCTTCAAGTCGACCTGATCCAAAACGTGATCCACGAGCGAGACTCCGACGAGTGCAAGGTATGATCTTGATGCTCGGGCTCTGGAATCACCATGTGAAGGCTTCAAAACTCATCTTGTTGAAGCAATCACCAACTAATATCTTGCTAAATGATCTGAAACTAAAATCACAAGATTATTAGTAAACATAACTACATGAGTTAATCATCATTAAAACTAGAGTGGAAGGCAAGGCCTCTGGGCCAACAATCTCCCCCTTTTTGATGATGACAAAACTCATGGAGTTATATATGCATGGATTAAAATTAAGCTTCAAAGAAGCTCCCCCTTAACTCATGCATAAACAAATAAACATAAATATGCAATGAATATGAAACATGAAACATGCATAGATATGCATAAACAATAAAACATGTTCTTATACCAAATGAAATTTTCAAAAACAAAACATGCTCTAGATACCAATTAAACTTAATATATGCAACACATAAATATGCATATAAAACTCAACATCTTTCTCAACATCTTTCTCCCCCTTTTTGTCAATCATCAATAAGGGGTAAAGCAAAAG
This sequence comes from Agave tequilana, assembly GCA_038442645.1. Taxonomy (NCBI): domain Eukaryota; kingdom Viridiplantae; phylum Streptophyta; class Magnoliopsida; order Asparagales; family Asparagaceae; genus Agave; species Agave tequilana. The sequence continues at coordinate 412,017 of JAVJIF010001244.1, forward strand.
CAAAAGCAAAAGTAAAAGCAAAACAATAAATTTTTCTCCCCCTTTTTTTTGTTCGAAACAAAGAATCAACAAAGGGGTTAAAAACAATAAAAACAATGTTCTCCCTTTTTGTCTAAAACAAAAATAAAATCAAATAGGGGTTACAATCAATTGAGATATCAATTTAAATATATGTCAAAGATAGCATCTTGATACTAATTGAAAGTGAACATAGATAAATCAACAAATGGTATATGCGATATACATTCATGAAGAGGAAGATGTGAAGCTTCCCTACATAGATACATTACATGAAGGAGGGATGATGTAACGCCCCGATCCCAAGGATACAGAGACGTTATGGCGACATACATACACGAGGTGAAAACACGCTCACGCGTACGTTAAGCCTCAGTACAGTACATTACCTCCATATAGTCATGAGGTCCAGCATGAAATAAGTACAAGAATACCTGCAGAAAGAGGTCAGCGATCATAACAGATATGAAAAATAGGGACAAATAAGATACCAGAAATAAATTACTAAGATACCTATGAATAGGCCAGAGGAGGAATCTCCCATGTGTCTCCAAGGCACTCTCGGTACGCGGATCTCCAATCTGGGCACGCAAACCCAGGGTCGTCAGAAAGCGACCTAGTGAGTGGTAAAATGAAGGAGGCAGTAATATATACTATAGTACTATAAGCATGATACTACTATAGATACATGATGGTGTCTACCATATAATAAGCATATCATAAGCGATAGAAATATATAAACATGTAAGCAGTGAAATATACAGACATGTCGTCTTTAATACCATAACCACCTAACCGGTTATCATCAGGTCATGTCTCTAATTGTATCCAGTTTATATAATGTATAATTTTATCTAGTGGTGACAAGTGTACATGCTAGTGGTGATAGGATAGCAGTGCACATGCAGATGGGCATATGCTAACTAACCAGTATACGGTGTGGTGCATAGACAGTAATGATGTATGCAAGGTATACAGAAAATAGAATATATGCACATATGCATAAATAGTATGCCACTACAGAAAGAGTAACATGTATCGGTTAGAGTAACAAGTATACATGTATGATATCGGATAAATGGTCAGGTACGATAATACGTACAACTATACAGTAGGAAACATGTATCAGGCAAGGAACAGTAATAAGAAGTAAACATGTATCATGCAAGCCATGTTATTTATACAATAATAGCAATCAGTACCACCTGATATTTTAATCAATCTCTTCCAGTGTCCCATACCACTGGCAGTTCATACTGGAGCCCGCACTCCAGTCGAACCCATCCGGACATGGCCTACGGGTACCATTATCCAAACGAGAGAGTGACCAAATAACAAGTGTTCCCGACGTCACTATTGTGTATCCTGTTTTATTATGTTAATTGGAAACCCATGGTCGAGGAGTTCTTATCGGGTGGATGTATCCAGTGCATACCGGGATCACGGCCTTAAACAAGCCCCTGGCTGCTAAGACCAGGGCCCTCCGCTAAGAGGGGAACATGAAACAAGTAACGAGAGCTCATGGAGCAAGTGGTAGGTAACACTACCGTCCCCTGCAGTGGGAGAACAATATGGATCCAGTACATCACCCGATAAGATCTAATCAACCGTCAAGTCTCCCCCATACCCAAGTTAGCTTTATGATCTGATATGTCATGTATACAATGGAACAAGAATAAATACAGTACATGATACGGGTAACATGATAACTGGACCAGAGTTCTGTTGACAGCATGGAACAATATAACGAGAAACGGGAACAATATAACATGAACAATATAACGGGAAATGGGAACAATAGATGTGGAAGTCCACATATAGCATATCAACAGCTCTCATGTCCAGTATCAGGAATATCCATATCAATAACAGGAAACAATCATATAACATGAATACGGTAACATGGCACAATAATCGGTGTAATATGCACAGTGAGTCATATAACAAGAAGATAGAAACAATACAAGCATGTATACTCGTGTGGTAAGCATATGTAACAATACTGTCTGTAACGAGTATCCGTGAAGTGGTGCATGTATATATATATCGGTGGGACATGACTATGACATAAGAGTGTGACGGGTCAAAGTATCGGTGCAACATGGACATGTCATAACAATGGTCAGTGTCTAATATCATGTATGGTGAACTACAGTATCCGTGTACTGATGATAATAATAATATGACAAGCGGTACTTATCCTTGTACTAGTGGAACATACTTGTGTAGCCATAATCCGTGTAACATGCATAAACGGTATCTAGCATGTATGTCTAGTGACCGTGTAGTGTTATAGCCTACCGTAGATCAATATATATGTGATGATAGTTATCTAAACGTGATAAACTACATGAAATAATAGTGTCTTCGCATATGGTGAACTAGTGGTTGAGTGTCAGTGGTCCATGAACATGACCTAATAGGCATCCAGTGTCACACGAGTAAATATGGTGAACTAGTGGCTGAGTGTCAGTAGTCCATGAACATGACCTAATAGGCATCCAGTGTCACACACTCTACGTCTATTAGGTATCAGGTATGTTTTAAGTACAGTGGTGACGACAGTGTTTTAATGTTGTCTACAGCTTACTTTACCGGTATTATGTTTTATTTATATAAATCAACAAGTTCAATTAATATGCTAAAAAGATAATTTATAAAATAAAAACACTCACAAACTAGCCATAAGATGGTAGCTCTCTTCCCCACGATCGCAACGGATCCAGAATCGCCCGAATCGGAGTCCGGATGCTCCAGATATCGCCCGAATACTAAATCATAACAAATAGGGTTAAATATGTAAATAAAAATAATAAATGCAAATACTGAATTGTACAAGGAGATTTTCTGTAAATTTACCTGTAATGGGTTTGGATGCGGGTCTGAAGTTAACGGGTCGGGTTTAGGTCCAATACCCAAACCACAAGTTAAGTTAAATGCGTAACGAGTTTTATAGGATTAATGGGTCTAACCCAATAGGGTTATGGGTTTCTAACCCCTTAGCGGGTTAATGGTTTGGGTACTAACCCAAACCCATCAAGGGAAGAGAGGAGCAGCAGCAGCAAGCTGCTGCTGCTCCCTTGCGCGGGCCAGCCGGCCAGCACAGCTGGCCGGCGGCGCTGGCCGCCCTGCGGCGGCGGCTCCGGCCGCCGGCAGCGGTCCAGCTCCGGCCAAGCCGGAGAGAGAGAGAGAGAGTGTGAGGGAGAGGAAAAGGTGAGAGAGAATGAAAAGGAGAATCAGCAGCAGTGAAGAAAAGAAGAAAAGAAGAAAGAAAAAGAAGAAGAAAAGAAGAAGAAGAAAAGAAAGAAGAAGAGGGGTGCGGCCCCCCTGGCCGGCGGCGCCTGGCCGGCGGCCATCTTTGCCGCGGGCATGGGTCCGAGCTCCGCAGGAAGAGAGAGAGAAGAAATAGAGAGAGGAGAGAGAAATTAGAGAGAGAGAGATGGTAGTGAGAGAGAGATTAAAGAGATAGAGAGGTTTAGAGAGAGATTTTTGAAAGAGAGAGAGGGATTGTATTTAGGGAGGAGAGAGGGGTGCGAAGTCGGTTGGGTTTAGGCGGTGATGATGGAAGCTTTGAGAAGAAGGGAGAAGAAAAGAAAGAAAAAGAAAGATTTTAAAAAATTTAATATTTTATTATTATATTGGCTCAATATTCGACCAGCTCCGAACGGTACCCAAAAATTACAGAAAATAGAGAATATTATCTTGAGACGGAATATGAAGACGGTTTGAAGAAATTCAATCCGGTTTGCAAATTAAAAATCCCGAAAGCTGTCGCCGATATTGGGCGACACCGGTTTTGCCGGATTTTCGATAAATTCAGAAAATTCTCAAAAATACCCTAATGTAGAGAATATGATTCTAAGGCACACGGTGAAAGCCGATTCTCAAAATTTAACTCCGTTTGTGAATTGAAAATCGGAAAGCAGATTATCTGTATCGGTCGACACTGACTACGGAGATTTTCCAACATAATCAAGAAAATTTTCAGAAAATTCTGAAAAATCTAAAATATTAGAAAATAATTTTTAAACTGAAATCGGCTTAATCGGACTACCACGGAGGTCAAATCAATTTTATACGTCGTATCGCGTACCGATACGGTAATACATACACCGGGGATCAGGGGGTTACAGATGACAAGCCCTAATTCACATAACGTACACTATGTAATGCATAAGAGGAGATGTGAAGCTCCCCCTACACACGTGTACCACATAAAGAAGAGTTGTCAAGCTCCTCGATACAAGATACACTCATCATGAATCTATATGTAGAAGAGATGTTAACCTCTCCTTGCATATAGGTAATACAAATCAAATTTTTTTTCATATTTTCTTATTAAGACATTTCGAATTTTCTTAATAAAATAAATTTGATACCAATTTTTGAGAAAAACATATAAAAACCTTGATACCAATTGAAATTAAACATAACAAATTTTGAATTTCTAAACAAAAATTTTGATACCAATTTAAAGTATTATTCTTTTTAAACATATGATACCAAATTGAAATTATTATTTTCTGTTCACAAAGCAAGGGAGTGGAATACAAAACTAAAGGTAAACCAAATACCAATTGAAAAATAAAATACGAGTTTTCTCCCCCTTTATGAAATATCAATTAAAACAATGTCTAAGCTTGTATTAGAATACCATTGAAAGCTAATCAATTGAAACATGATGATCATTAAAACTTAAGCTTAGCATAAACAAAAAAATATATATGTATGAAAAATAGATACCAATCGAAATTGATACTCTTCGAAATGTAATCATACATATATAAAAATATATATGAGTATACAAAAATGTCAATATTGATACCAATTGAAAGAATCCAATGATACCAATTGAAACAACAATAATATCAAGTGTATACCTCATATAACCTATCCTCCCAATCATGTTCAAGTTTAAAATGATTTTCACTATAAAGGATACATGAGCATGATCTCTCATCCAACCGCCCTTAGAAGGTAGGGGTTTTCAAAAATAGGTTTGAAAATTATAGTATGTTTGAAAAACTCTACCATGACGAACAATCCGAACTAGTTAAATGGAAAAACTTGTTAACTAGTACGAAATCCTTCAAGTAAGGAATAAAACAAAATATTTTCATGAAACTATGTAAATCACATGATCACTAAAACACTCAAAATCAATAAAGCTCATATCATACTCATGAAAACACAATCATGAGAAACATTTAAATAAGGTGAGTGAACAAGTGTTATGTGAAACATATCAACATGAAAATAGACATTTAAGCTCAAAATTCCTTTCAACATGAAAACATGAAAATCATCAAAACTATTTAATCTTCAAGGCATATGTATGTCTTATACAAACTAAAGTATACATACATATCCAAACACAACAAGTCCACAATAATATATGCATGAAGGCACGTAGCTCAAAGGATGTATATGTATAATCAATAGTTTGGATAAAATGGACATATACATGAAGTTAAACTAAAACACATGAAAAACATGGATAAAATATGAATACAAGTTAAATGCATGAATCATCAAAACTAGACTATACTAGCACATCTAATGGGTACAAATAATCGTTCAAGCTCAAACATATATAAATTTATTTGTGGCCCACTATATATACAAGTATAAATCCTAGTCGTAATGAAAACTAACATTTAAACATATATTCAACATTAAAGCATAAAAACAAGACAAAAATTAACATGAAAAACATAAACATGAATATTATGTAAATCCACATGTTATTAAACCTATGATAAACATGATAGCTAAACAAATGGTGAGAACACAAAATAATAGTCCATATTAAACATGGGTGTCTCAAAGGCTATACATGCATGTCAAGAGTCTAATAATCATGGCATTTTCATAATGATCATATAAACAACAAACATGCTACAAATAATGAACATGAAAAGCATGTAAATATAAACGGGAGTTAGAGATCGATACCAAAACCGATGAGGGTACCGCTCTAGTTCTCCAAACCAAGGTGGTCCTCCCACCAAACATCCCTTGAAAGTGATGCATCCAAATGATTTCCATGAAGCTCGGAACGCATCCACTCCAAGGTACCGCTACTCTCACGTCATGCGAGAGCCCACACCTACATCAAATACAATAGGGGTGGTCTTTGGTTTTCACAACTTTTTGGGTCCATGGGGGTTAGTACCTTTCCTAACCCAAACAAAATTATTTACTAAATTACAATCATATAAAAGATCAAAGCAAAATTTAGCAAGGTGGCCCTTACGTCCACAATGTGTACATGTGTACACATGAGCATACATGGTGTGATGGTGGTAACCGTGCGAAGCATGTGTATGCCGTGGATGGTGTGCATGCATAATAGGAGCTTGTTTCTTCCGAAACAAGGATTCCATCCGTGTATGGTTCACCACACATTGGCTCAAAGTGGAGCCCAAACAATCCATATTCTTCTTCAACAAATTTATATCATTTTTAATTATAGAAGAAGTGGAGCATGCAAGGGGTGATCTAGGTGAAGCTACCCTAACATGGCAAACATGTGCATCCATATTATTTTGCAAAACAATATTTTTCTTTAAACAAACATCTAATTCTTTTGAAATGGAAATTATTTTGTTTTTCAAAGAATCATTTTCTTAAAACAAAGTCAACTTTTGAAGACAATTTTTCATTTTTCTTCAAAACAACATTGCAATCATTTTTAGATTTTAAAAGTTCATTTTCTTTTAAAACAAGGTCTAGTTGAGATTTCAATGAATCCCTCTCATTAGAAACCTCTTCCTTCTCTTGCAAAACATTGTTAAGTCTAGAAATCAAATTTTTATTTTCATTGTCAAGGCCTAGACTTTTCTTTTTCAAAATATTATATTTTTCAATCAATTTTTCACAAACAAAAGATAACTCTTCATTTAAAGCATTGGCATTCATATTATCATGATCATCAAATGAAGAGCTAACACCAAAACTATCTAGTTGAGATTCCGATTGTACCTCAAGGGAGTCATTCCCTTGGATCATGTAGCATTGAGACTCGGATTCTCCACTAGATTCTTCCTCTTGTTGAATTAACAATTGAAGCTTGGAGGTGGAGGTGGTTGTCAACTTATTCCACACTGCAAAAGCGGAATCAAGATTAGAAACAAGCATAAGATATTCTTTTGAAAGCGTGCTTCTAATAGCCTCAAGGGCTAGTGCATTGGCCTCTATATGCTTGCTATCACTAAGGTAGGATTTCTTGGTAATGGCAAGGTGAACCTTATATCCTAGGGCTTATAGGTAAATGGACATCTTAGTCTTCCAAACAATGATGTTGGAAGCATCAAATATAGGTGGGGTCATGAAGTCCATGGGTGTGAAAACTAAATGTGTGCAAACAAATATATGCAAATGCAAATGGTAGATTAGCAAACAAGGATCTCACTCCTAGGATGTTAAGCCTAAGTATCAGGAGCGTAGGCTCTGATACCAATTGAAATCACCTAGAGGGGGGGTGAATAGGTGATATGGCTAATCTAAAAACTAAATGCGAAGGCTAAAAACTATTTTGCAACACACTTAATACAACCAACAAGTGTAGCCGAATTCCCCGTGAAGGGCTCTGGACTAACTCTTCTTGATTCCCCTAGATAAGGGTTGAGGTGCTATATGAAGCTCCTGTGGTTAAGTACAAGTGAGGCACACAAACACAACCAAGCATATAATATGAATAGGTAATATGAATAATGCAAGGCACACACAAGCAAATAAGATATGAATGAATGGTGCTATGCACAAACACAAATAAAGAGAGAGAAAGAGAGTTAAGAGACAATGGATCAAACGCAAACACAAAGATATGTTCCGAGGTTCGAGCCCCTAGCTCTACGTCCCCGCCTTCACCGAGAAGGATTTCCAATCCACTAAGGAGTACCAAACTCCTCTCTCAATCTTACAATACCGCCGAGGCAATACAATCACAATCCACCTCTACCGAAGAGGGATAAGGCCCGTAGCCAACAACCAAACTCAATCACCTCTACCGAAGAGGGATACAAACCAATACCACTCCGATCAACCTCTACCAAAGAGGGATACAACAAAACAAGGAGGGTTTACAACTTGGAGGCTTAATCAACCTCAAACACTTCTCTTTTTCCACAAACAAAGATCCTAATAGATTAGGATAGAAGATATAGCTCAAGTGGATATCAAGGTGTTTTTTGAAATCAAATAACAAAGAAAAACTAATTGGGAAATCTCTTGTAGATGATAGAAATGAAAATCCAAAACAATATCCCAAAAACCTAGTGTTCTTTGATTCTTCAAAACCCTTGAAAAACAATAAAGATGAAATCTTTGAAAGCACTAAAACACTTTTTAAAACTTGTAAAAACACTTCAGAAAGGTAGAAATTTTTGCTCTTTAAAATCTTTTTCAAAATCCCCAAAGAGATGGGGTATTTATAGGCCAAACAGAAAACTAGCCATTAGGCTGATCTGTCAGCCTGACAGGCTTGCGGTCGACCGGCCGGTCGACCGCCAACGGTCATAAATATGACCGTTGGGCAACCCGGTCGACCGCCCGATCAACCGCCCAGATACAGAGAGCAAAGCTCTCTGGTCCGATCGACCGCCCGGTCGACCGGCCCACTGTGTCTGTCAGACGTGCACAAGGCTGTGCACGTCGGTCGACCGCCCGGTCGACCGACCTGGCCTGTCAGCCACAGTCTGGGTCAGAAACTGGATAAAAATAATTTTTAAAATTCTTGTAAAATATATAAAAATCCCCAAAAATAGTTTTAACATTTTGCATTGATATATAAACATGTGATAAAATTTCAACTCAAATATCAAACAATTTGAACTATTTTTGTGTCTTATCATTTTTACCAAAAACCAAAACTGTATTTTTTCAAACTTGGATTTTTCTCAATAGGAAACTCATGAATAGACATATCAAAATAAGTTTGTTTAAGATATGAAGTATGTATGTATATTGAACACATCTAATATACATAAAAACCAAGTAAACTTGTTTTGATCAATCTATTCATGAAAATCAAATCCAAAACATAAAACTTGTGTGTGTTGTGAACTTGAGCATATCAACTATCTAATCTTTACAAATGGATCTGAAACTCAAACTAAACTATGGATACCTAAGTCTTCTTGACGATCTTCTATCTTCAAGTCGACCCGATCCAAAACGTGATCCACGAGTGAGACTCCGACGAGTGCAAGGTATGATCTTGATGCTCAGGCTCTGGAATCACCATGTAAAGGCTTCAAAACTCATCTTGTTGAAGCAATCACCAACTAATATCTTACTAAATGATCTGAAACTAAAATCACAAGGTTATTAGTAAACATAACTACATGAGTTAATCATCATCAAAACTAGAGTAGAAGGCAAGGCCTCTGGGCCAACATAGAGAACTGTTGTAATAGCTTCATTTCAAGTTGGCATTTGAGATAATTTTATTGGTTTATGATATCAAGAAGTGTATTATCAATATGATGATCATGACAAGTTGGAATTTATCATTTCTGAATTTCTATGGACGCCGAGAGGGGTACTCTAGATCTTATGTTATTATGGTTCTCCATAAGTAGGCGATGTCAAACCGAAACATCTATATGATTGCTCGGATAATTTTTGAGTTCAATTATTAATGGATTGAGAATAAGTAGGCTGATGTTAGCCGAAAGTATCGTATAGGATATCATATCCAACAAGTAATTACAAAGAAGGTGTTGTCGAAATTTTTAAAAATTTGAAAATGATTATGATGATCGGTTGGTTTAAATGAATGTTATGTTTATTGAGGACTTTATTGAACTGGGGCCGTTACGTAAGTTTTTAGACAAAATGATTTCTTGACATTAAATACTTTTAATATCTGTATCTCAAGAGGATTGTTAAGTAATTTCATCCTATAAACATGAAGGATGAAAACCTGAAATCTATCTACATCAGTAGATGCCATGAAGTGATCAGAGGGCCTTTGCATAATTGCATTTGCAAAACAAATTAGTTAATCAGAGAAATTTTATAGGGCCCTAGATTTGGGGCCCCATAATAGATCTAACTGCCAAATTATCCATCAATAAAGGCATCTCTTTGTGGCCCGGTCGGGCCCATTATGCACGTGCCCTTGTCCTACAGTCCCAGACAAGGCTCGGGCCTCACCATGTGTCGCTCAAGCTGTATCCCATTGCATGCAACATCACCATCACCATCACCATCATCATCACCAGAGAACCATCTCATAGAATCAAAGCAATCTTGGCATGGAAGCTGGCATGCCTTGTGACTGACTGAGTGAGTGATCTTCATGCTCATGACATGAGATGACCATCGTCAATGTGTTTGAGTCAAAGAACACCGACATTAAAGCTTGCAAGGTATGTCAAAACTGCGCCATCCTTTTTGAGCGGACCCAATCGGAAAACAATAAAAAAAATTCAATTTGCAAAATGGATTTTTTTTTGCCTATCGTCCATTAGAGATTTTTTTTTGATGAAATATACGAATCAGAGTTTGAAGAAAGAGAAGGAGCCCTTGACCCACAACAGACAGAGGACGATTTATTCAATCAAAATGACATTGAGTACGTTTCCCCTCTCTTCTCCAGAAACAAGTGAGGTATTTTTTTACAAAATTGTGCTCAATTTCATATGTGCAATTACGTCAAGATCTCTTTGTTAGTTAATTGGGAGAAGAATTAAAATGAATCGATTTTTTTGACAAACATATCTAGAGAGAATTGTATTTAGCTAGACAAGAGTAACTCTTCTCAAAATCTCAAAAAGTGCTCAGATCGAATCGAATAAGAGACATGATTTTTTTCTGTATCTCGTTACAGTGATGACAAACAAATATGGTTTGAGATAGTGGTTTATAGTCGACTACATGACATAATTCAGTGACAGATGATTATGATCGAGGCGGTGGTTCAGTTGATCACCCTCTAGCTTGAACTGAATGATCTTAGAACGAGTTCGGGTGTGTGCCCTAACTTCTTGTTAAAGAAAAGAATTGTTGTTTTGATAAAAAGCACAGGAAATACTCCTTCTCGTCTTTTCTTTTTCTTTCTATAGATAAGAATTCAGCTACTTGAAAAGATTATCACCTTAGATTTGTATTCCCCCACTTTGTTGGGACACTCGGGAATGTGCCGTGAAGAAAAAGTGTAGTTACTGGTCGTTTTCTCGGGCTTATCTTTAAAAGACTAGTACTCTAGAAATACTATACTCAAAAGTTAGTAACACCAACCAAGAGCTGACGTTCTTGATAACGGAGTTATCATTACTTGCTAACACTCGGCTATTTTAAGACGACGAGAGCGTTAGACACCTAACACCGGCTAACTCTTGTTGCGGAAAAGATGGGGTGGATATAACGAGAGGAGAGAAGCACGTAGGGGGTCGTGTGGTTTGGTTTTGTTTGGGCGAAACATTCGAACCGAACCCGACCCGTTTTTCCGTCCCCTCACGTGGCCGGGCCGAGAATTCGGGTTCACCTTTCACGGGGAACGGGTTCCGTTTTCTTTGACTCTCACTGGGAATGTTTGTAAAATACCCCCTCCATAATTTCTATATTTTGATGAGCAACTGGCGGCACATTCATTTTTTTGTCCCCGGCTCCGTTTGTCCTTTTGTCTCCACTCCCACTTTACCACCACGACAGTTTACAAATTGCACCCGAAATAAATTACAACTTCAAGACAGGGGGCTGGTGGTAATTTTGCAAAATTCACCAACAGACCAACATTATTCAGTTGCGGGCATAGTTCGACGGCCAACGGCAAACAGGTGGAACAGTCGCTGTGGTAAATAGCGACACATTTATAGTAACATTGGGAATCCCATGCATCATTCTTTGCTTTTACTATTTTCCCTTTATTTTTCTTGAAAAAAAAAAAAACAATTTACTGCAGTCAAAAATCTCACTGTGCAAAACAGATGAAAAAATGCTTGTAGCGTTTTGTAAGAAATTAATTAGATAAAAAGGAAAAAAAACCTATAGTTATTGAATATAAACATTATGCATGCGAACAAGTGTTAAATGGATAAGTTTGCATTCTCCGCTCAACCATTGGATTACAACTAAAAATATCACTGTTGAGTCAAACACAATTTTTGGTTGCTCAATGTGTAATTTTCTCCATCGCACCGGAATAAATAACTCTTTAGTTCAATCTGCGACTTCTCAACTACATCAAAACAAATAGCACTTCAATAAAATTTTCTCTAAAAATCGCGTTCTACAATGATCTCTAGCTACTCGAAGAAATGCTCTCCGTAAATATCATTTTGTCACAGTGACTTTTTCACTTCACGCCACCGGAAACAGAATATTTCTCTTAAGAGCCATTTATGAACGTTGTGACGAGACAAAAAAATGTCACATTCCTCACAAACCGTTCACTCCTGCTCTTTTACATTTTACCTCCTGCAACTCCCTGTTCTTTTCCTTTTCACCCCAAAGATAAGCATCAATCACAGTCTACGAATTTTCCCCCAACCCCCACCTCAATATAAGTAGCTCTCGCTTCCTCCTCCCCTCATTCTCACTCTCTTTCAAAATGTCTTCTCTCTCTCTAATCGTCACTCTCGCTCTCCTTACATTCTCTCTCTTCTCTTTTTCCTACGCCCGCATCCCCGGCGTCTACACCGGCGGCGCATGGCAGTCCGCCCACGCTACCTTCTACGGCGGTAGTGACGCCTCCGGCACAATGGGTACTCAAGATCTCACCCCAGTACAAAACTTTTCTAATTTACAAATTTGCAAAGTGCCCCCTAGTTCTGACCCGTTCTGCAATTTCTCGTTTCAGGAGGGGCCTGCGGGTACGGCAACCTCTACAGCCAGGGCTACGGCGTGGAGACGGCGGCGTTAAGCACGGCGTTATTTAATGACGGGCTCAGCTGCGGTGCCTGCTTCGAGATCAAGTGCGCCAACGACCCCCGGTGGTGCCACGCTGGCAGCCCGTCTATTTTCATAACGGCGACCAACTTCTGCCCCCCCAACTTCGCCCTGCCGTCAGATAACGGCGGGTGGTGCAACCCCCCGCGCCCCCACTTCGACCTCGCCATGCCTATGTTCCTCAAGATCGCGGAGTACCGCGCCGGCATCGTCCCCGTCTCTTACCGCAGGTGACCAGATCAAACTCGTAATTAAGTTTTGCCAGTGGGGCGGTGACTATACCCCCTAAATGGGGTCATTTTTTATTATATTAATAATTAAATTAGAAATTATGGCGGGATCTGCTCTGTAAAAAACCGTTTGCCGCGTTGCCATGTCCAAATAACTGAATTACCCTTCCCATTAATTCTCAATATAATGGCATTTTGTTAAATCTCAAGGGCAAACCACGTGAACCAAGGGACAGTGTCACGTGTTCCCACGCGCATGTGTACCGTGGTAGGCCCACACACCCACGCAAATTGACAGTTTACCCTTCGCCGGCTGATACAGCGTAACTTTTGGGTGTACCGCAGGGTCCCTTGCAGGAGGCGAAGGGGGATCAGGTTCACAATCAACGGCTTCAAATACTTCAACTTAGTGCTGATCAGCAACGTGGCAGGCGCTGGGGACATCACGAAGGTCTACGTGAAGGGCTCGAATACTGGGTGGATGCCGATGTCTCGCAACTGGGGGCAAAACTGGCAATCCAACGCCGTGCTCGTCGGCCAGGCGCTGTCCTTCAGGGTGACCGGCGGCGACCACCGCACCTCCACCTCGTGGAACATCGCCCCCGCCAGCTGGCAGTTCGGCCAGACCTTCACCGGGAAAAACTTCCGGGTGTAGATCTGGGTGCGTCCAAATTGGGTCCTGTCTTTTATTGGGGACTTGGGTAGGTATGTAGTAGGGGTATGATGGTAATTTGAATATGGGGGTTTTTGGTAATTGTGACGAGGGGAGGTTTTGGAGTGCAGTGGCTGAAGTGGCTGCAGAGCTAAAAAGAAGAAGCGTGTAGCCCGCAGTTGCTTTTTGTTATTTATAATATTAAAATATATATAGTATTATAATATAATATATGTAAAATCGGAGTTACTAAATTATTAGTGGGAAAAATTCTGATTGGTTGCTAGTTTTTTTTTGGTGCCTTGGCATTTGTGCTTGTTTCTTTTGTGTTGGTTGGTTTTTTTTTATAGAAGAACTGGGTGCTGGGAATGTGCAATGCACGTGACTAGACTGTGGAAAAAGGACATGGAGAGCCCAATGAATGATGGTGTGAGGAGTGACATTGGTGTTGGTGGTAGGTCCGAGCATTGTTTGATTTGGTTCAGTTTTTTTTTATTTTTTTATTTTTTCAAATCGAATCAAATCAATTCAGACTGAATAGATCCAAAAGGTCTGTTTGGTTAAGGGTGGAAGTGAGGGAGTAAAGAAGTGAGAAAATGATAATAGTATCTTTTAAAATTTAAGAATTAGTTAGTAAGTTTTATGGTGTTTAGATGTTATTGGGAAATGTGGTTTGAAAAATGTTATATTTTTTTCGGTGTTTGAATGATAATGTGAAAGTGAAAGTGAAAAAGTTAACCACAAAGTTTACCGCAAAATAATATTAAAATAAAAATTAATTAAGAAAATAAAAAACAGACTTTAATTAGAATGCAATTGAGATTTATATGTTAAAAAAATTAACTGTATTGTGTTACAACTTATTACAAATGAGATTTACATGATCATAAAATTAACTATAGAATTCTAGAAGTAAGAAAATAGTTATGTAAAAAGAAAAAAGAAAAAAGAGTTTTCTTATTTTTCTTTTTCGGTGATTGGATAGATAGAGAAGTGAGTAATTATACTTCCTCATTTCCTTACTTCTGCACACTTCCTTGCGGCTTGTTTGGTTAAGGGTGGAAGTGAGGAAGTGAGGAATTGAGGAAGTAGTAATAATTCCCTTTGGAATTTGGGAATTAGTTAGTAAGTTTTTCGGTGTTTGGATGTTGTTGGGAAGTGTGGTTTGAAAAATATTTTGTCTTTTCCGGTGTTTGGATGGTAATGTAAATGTGAAAGTGGAAAAGTTGACCACAAAGTTGACCGTAAAATAATATTAAAATAAAAATTAATTAAGAAAAATAAAAAATAGACTGTAATTAGAATGCAAGTAAGATTTACATGGTTAAAAAATTAACTGTTTTGTGTTACAATTTATTACAAATGAGATTTACATGACCACAAAATTAACTGTAGCACTCTGGAAGTGAGGAAATGGTTGTGTAAAAGAGAAAAGATAAAAGGAAAAGAGGTTTTCTTATTTTCCTTTTCCGGTGTTTGGATAGATAGGGAAGTGAGCAATTATACTTCCCTATTTCCTTACTTCCGCCCACTTCCTTGCAACCAAACAGCCCCGCAATCAAACACGCCCCAAATCAAACTGATTAAAAGACAAATCAAAGCAAATCTAATAAATTTTTTTTATTCGGTTCGGTTTGCTCCGGTTCACCGTTTCGGAGGCTCAAAATTTTAGTTATTTATTGTAACACCCTGAAATTCTAAATCTTGATTTAATCTTGTTAAAGGGGATAAACTGATTATCTGAGATAATAACAAAATTAAGTAAGTGTAACAATGGATGTTTAGAAATCCCGTAAAAGAAAATTCTGAAAGTGGGAATTATGGGTATTCGACATATATATACATATGTTCCTATCTATGTTTGTTATGTATATGTAAAACCTATGAATATGATCATTCTTCTATGAATACTTGCACATATATTTGATACTTTTAAATATATTGTTCATACATATATGTGTAATAAAGTGGCAAGTGAATACATTGTGTAAATACAAGAAAATGAAGCAAATACCAAAATAAATAAATAAATTGAAATAAAAATACAATCATGAGAATTACTTTATTATTTTAGAGATAGTGGAGAAAGTAGGTGTGCATGGCATGGGTAGATGGAGGGTTAAGATTAGCCTTGAAATATGTGTGTATAGGTGGCAAGATGAGGGAAGAGAGAGGTTGTGGATATATGTGATATATGTTTATGTGAGGGGGATTTGTGTAAATGGGTAGACAATTAATCCCTCATTCATCTTCTTCCATCCCTCATTTTTCAACCTAAGAAACTCATGAGAAGAATCCCAAATACAACCTCTCAAATCTCTTTCCAACATTCAATCATTTTTTTTAATCTCACTCTCTCCCTCTTCTCCCCCTCCCTCTCTTCTTTGGAACCGGGAGCACCCGGCCACACCCGGGCGGCCGGCGGCGGTGGCCGGTGGTGGCGGCCGGCGGTGGAGCGGCGGCCGGGCCGGTGGTGGAGCGGCGGCAAGTGGGAGCAACGACTATAGCGAGGAGAAATAAGAAGGTGAGAGAGATTTCATCTAGATCTAGATCTATTTCATTTTCTGAATTTCTAGAGAAAACCTCATAATATGTATTGATTAATTTCTGTCATTTAAAGTAGCATCAATCTACTTTCCCCTATATTTTCTTGCAAAAATTTCTGGGCAAATCTTCATCTAGAGTAAAGTGGAGAACCTTTCTAATATGTACAGAAATCTGTTAAACAGAATTACTCTATAAATTCGGGCTCAGTTCATTAGTATGTTAGGGTTATATTATATCATATTATATACCGTTGGAAAGACAATCAAGTCTACTTTCCAACGGTTCATACCATGTCCTAATCAGATATCTGTACCTCAAGTTACGACTGAAAAATTGCATGTTGGTCAAAATTGTCCTGCTGCAGAACTCACTCACAGCTGAAGAGTTTCGGTATATCAGAAACAGTTTAGTTAGATAAAACTGATCATGTAGTATATCGTTGGAAAGATAATCGAATCTACTTTCCAACGGCTTTTGTGGTGTCCCAATTGAGGGTCTGTGCTGAAAGTTATCGTCAAAATAAGACCGGCTAGTCAAATTTCTTGAGTTGCAGAATTTTCCTTTACGATTGAAGAGTTTGGGAATTTTCTTTTACTAGTTAACTCAATTATAAATGTCATCTAATAGACTATTAGAAAGGTGATAGCATCTCTAAGCACGTGAAATTTAAACCTGTGTTGGTTGGACGTTAGGAATCCTTTGAGAAACAAAGGAAAACATAAATCATGTCAAAGATTAGTTTCCTCCTTATGAATTACCATTTAAGGGGAGACCCATGAGAATTTTAGAATAAGTAGAGAGGAATGTTGCGCCAAGCTCGGAACTGAATACGCCCCTAATAATGAATGTTGATGTTTCATAAATTTTATATGTTTGTTTTCATTTAAGAGGTAACCCCAGGATCTGTCCTCGTAAATAATTGGAAAGAAGTTAAAAAGCCTAAAAGATTTGCTACTTGTGCCTAGTGGCAGCAAGGTGTATTGGGTTTTGGACGACGATACTTACTCTAGAATTTGGTAGGTTATGACTTGATACATTCTTGAAGTAATAATTTTTGTTAAATTTCTAGCGTAACCAGTGAAACGACATAGAATCATCCTATCAGATTTTATATAAATTTTAGAGTCGTGGTGCTAGATCAAGTGGTGCTCTGAATCCCATAGCACCAGATTAGAATTCTCTGAGCTCAGCATAAAACAATATTCTCATGAAAGAGCTCTTATCCTTGTGTTATATTATTTCAAGTTCAGGTAGGTACATTGTTGGGCATATCTGCGTCATTAAATAATTACTGTTGCATTCGCTCAGACACTTGGAAAATCTGACATGTTTAGAAGTATTGATACATTTGGTTATGTCGAGCACATCCTGATGAGGTGAATTATAGATCCAACCATTTGGTAGGACTAACACAAATCCTAATGGCAAAGGGAAAAGGTAAGCAACTGGAAGAATTACTCGACCCATCTCTCCTTCCACATATGAGTTAGAAGCGAGGTTCAAGAGGTTCAGGATAACTAAGGATTATGGCAGATGGCAAGTGCTATAATTTTAATAATAAGAAATAAATTTAATAACACATATTGTTACTCTTTATCAACACTATCCAGTGTTGCAGGTTTTCAACTCACAGTCCCGAGCTAATAGGACTGTGGTTTCCGACTCTATGATTGCGGGATAAGATTAGGCGGGAAATTTTATTGACAATATTCACAAGTTGGGAGTACCGTGATAGAAGGGTATAAAGGAGGAGATTATAACCATTTTTCATACCACTTGTCTATAAGAAATAGCATGATACTCACGTCACACCAGGCATTGATGGTTTAGACTTTGAGCTGCATGGAGACAAATTCTAAATACGACTAGAGCAATGTATTATTTATATAGGGTGTCTCAGTATCTTTATTTCAATGGCCCAGTGCACGTAGACCATCGAAGATCTTGATTCATAAACTCATCATATATAGGTAATAAGGCTGCAGGAGTTCTTCCAAGCGTTTATTTAAACAACACTTTGTTGATTACCCTGGCTATGAACAATAGCTAATTACTTTCTCAATAGGAAGAAAGATCTAATATTGATGGTTAACTATAAACTGATGCAACAGAAGACCACGAAGAAATATAGAGTGGATACCACATGGCTGTAAGCTAAGAAAATTGTATCTTTTCATATTGCCTCATAAAGATGTGAAATTAGGCTTGAGCAAATTAAATCATTGATGTTGGTGTCCATAGAGGATACTTCGCTTTAAATTGTGAGATTGAAAATCAATAGTTACGTAAGTGGCAGTTATAAAAATCATCAGAGCGGAAACTGTTAATTACGAAGTCGGGAATCCAGGTTGGTAATGAATTGTCTAATCATATTGGTAGTCATTAATTGACTAACTGACCGAATAATTATGGTATTCGGAGTTTCGACGGAACCATACTGAACATTGGGCGTTAAGAAACTAGTGGTGTTAGACGTATGAATGAAAGCTCGGGTGCGTTGATGGGAATAGAAATCCAACATTATTACGGATACATGGGTGTAAATTATTATAAGAGTTTCTCATAATAGATAACTTGTTGATATTGCTTATTCTTCATATGGTTATTGATACACTGTGCAACCACATCTAAGTGATGATTGTTTACAACCTTGATGTATGTTGAATATATATGAAATTGATGGGGATGTCACATAAGCATAACTAACAAGTTGTATACCTATATGACAATTATCTTTGCCCTCAAGCAACAATTTTAGTAGTTGTTTTGTTGATGAATTGATCTCCATGACGTGTATGCATTGTAAAATTTACGATCATGATTGTATGCTACATAATTGAATGTTGATGTGCTAGTAGCACGACTCAAAAGGCTAATACTTAACAAGTAAATGAGAGCTGACTCGTTAAATTGAGATGATTAGATCACTACAGTATTGACTGGTAACTCATATTTATGTATATACACATATGGTGTGTCATATATGGATATCAATTGACATTAGTGTCAAGCTAAAAGGTAAACTGCAATAAAGGAGTTGGTGTTCGTATTGTGACGAAATCATTATTTGTACTTTCGAATGTGTGTGTATATGTTTGTTACATCTTTTGCATTGGAGGAAGGGGCCGGGCGGGAGCCGGTAGGAGGGGGGAAGACGGTGGGATTGTAATATATATATATATATATATATATTGGAGGAAGGGGCCGTGCGAGAACCGGTAGGAGGGGGAAGACGGTGTTATTGTTGTATATACATACAAATACATATATATAGGAGGAAGGGGCCGTGCGGGAGCCGATAGGAGGGAGAAGACGGGGAATTCTCACACTTCACTGTGGTTGTATATGCATGTGTATCATGTGTGTTGTGCACATCTCTAAGTATGATATGTGAATATTGTGAAGTGTAGTATGATTATGTGTGATCGCGTTATCCATATGGATAAATTATACTTAGATGATATGGGGTGATATTGTGATATTGTATTACCGAAACATATACTTACCCCCCATGAAACTTCGATTTTGATTGGTTGTATCTAATGTATGAGATATGAGTTATGTGATGATATGTGTCGATAGTACTTAAAACAGAACCATGCATAAGTTATAATGACTGAGAAAGTATCTCACTGATTTCTTAGACCAAGTAATCTGCAGTAGAAAATTAAGAAAGTTAAAGAGAATCGATTCTAGAGAAGTCAGACCGTCACATAGAGTATATGGATCGTTGTGTTAATCATTCATTATAAGATATTGCTCTCTCCTCATTTCATTTGTTCATCTATACTTGCAAATTGTTGAAGAAAGAAACACGTCCCTTTATTGTATTTTCCTTCCTTGATTCACTTTGATTCTCTCTCACTGAGCTGTCGAGCTCACTCCCTCCCAGTTTTATGTTTCAGGTCGCTGTATGGCAGAAGACCAGCTTCAGATTTAGGCGTTTGTTGAGAAGTTTAATTTTTATTGATTGCATTGGACTGTAACTTAGTTCCTGTTGAAAATCTTACTTGATGTATACTGATACCTTATGTACGTTTTAAGAGATGGATATTTATGAAATAAGTTAGATTGTGATTATGGTGATGTGTTAGAGTTACAGTTAAATCTGTTTATATTGTGGATGACGAGAGGAGTACTCTCGGGCACATGTTTCCTTTTGTTTTATAAGTAGGCGATGTCAAGCCGAAATTATTATTTGGAGAATTAACAGGTTGTAGTGAGCTGAGGTATTATTATGATTGCTTGGGTGATTGTTAACTTTGACTTACATGTTAGATTTGAGAATTTGTGGACTATTGTTGGTCAAAATTACTGCAAATTGAAATGTATATTTGGGCATGTAACATTTACAAAGGAAGTGCTGCCGAAAATTTTAAGAGCTTGGAGATGATTACGATAATCTATCAGTTTAATAGAATATTCTGTTATTTGGAATTTATGAAATCTGGGACCGTTACAGTTGGTATCAGAGCACAGGATATAGAATGTGGATAAACTTAGAATGAATAGTAGAAAGAGGATTGGATAGATAGGGCTGATTGTTATGATTGATATGCATGATTACGCTTGTATGTATGTGAAAATATTGTTTGATATGATTGATTTAAGGGGGTAGGAGTTCTTGCGTAGAAGACTAATCTTGAAGTGCGGGATATTTGGTCACTGCCTTATGTTCGGATTATGGTACTCACATGCCATAATTCGGATGTGTTCGACTGAGGGTGTGGGCCCTCAGTACGAGCTGCTAGTGGTATGGGACACTGGAGTAAGGAAATGATCAAAATATCAAGCGAGTTAAGATTAAGTCAGATCGTAAGAATATAGTGTAGGAAGTTGTTCAAGAGATAATAAGTTCTCGAGGAAAAGGATCGAGAGGGATATTATATGGAAGTGCGATTTTGAAGTATATAGGAGGAATGTAAAGGTTTTACACTTATCTGTTTAAGGTATGCTAAGTTTCGAGGACGAAACTATTGTAAGGGGGGTAGAACTGTAACACCCTGAAATTCTAAATCTTGATTTAATCTTGTTAAAGGGGATAAACTGATTATCTGAGATAATAACAAAATTAAGTGAGTGAAACAATGGATGTTTAGAAATCCCGTAAAAGAAAATTCTGAAAGTGGGAAATATGGGATTTCGACATATATATACATATGTTCCTATCTATGTTTGTTATGTATATGTAAAACCTTATGAATATGATCATTCTTCTATGAATACTTGCACATATATTTGATACTTTTAAATATATTGTTCATACATATATGTGTAATAAAGTGGCAAGTGAATACATTGTGTAAATACAAGAAAATGAAGCAAATACCAAAATAAATAAATAAATTGAAATAAAAATACAATCATGAGAATTACTTTATTATTTTAGAGATAGTGGAGAAAGTAGGTGTGCATAGCATGGGTAGATGGAGGGTTAAGATTAGCCTTGAAATATGTGTGTATAGGTGGCAAGATGAGGGAAGAGAGAGGTTGTGGATATATGTGATATATGTTTATGTGAGGGGGATTTGTGTAAATGGGTAGACAATTAATCCCTCATTCATCTTCTTCCATCCCTCATTTTTCAACCTAAGAAACCCATGAGAAGAATCCCAAATACAACCTCTCAAATCTCTTTCCAACATTCAATCATTTTTTTTTAATCTCACTCTCTCCCTCTTCTCCCCCTCCCTCTCTTCTTTGGAACCGGGAGCACCCGGCCACACCCGGGCGGCCGGCGGTGGTGGCCGGTGGTGGCGGCCGGCGGTGGAGCGGCGGCCGGGCCGGTGGTGGAGCGGCGGCAAGTGGGAGCAACGACTATAGCGAGGAGAAACAAGAAGGTGAGGGAGATTTCATCTAGATCTAGATCTATTTCATTTTCTGAATTTCTAGAGAAAACCTCATAATATGTATTGATTAATTTCTGTCATTTAAAGTAGCATCAATCTACTTTCCCCTATATTTTCTTGCAAAA
The DNA here is from genome assembly GCA_038442645.1 of Agave tequilana. Classification (NCBI taxonomy): domain Eukaryota; kingdom Viridiplantae; phylum Streptophyta; class Magnoliopsida; order Asparagales; family Asparagaceae; genus Agave; species Agave tequilana. The sequence continues at coordinate 434,335 of JAVJIF010001244.1, forward strand.
ATTTCTAGGCAAATCATCATCTAGAGTAAAGTGGAGAACCTTTCTAATATGTGCAGAAATCTGTTAAACAGAATTACTCTGTAAATTCGGGCTCAGTTCATTAGTATGTTAGGGTTATATTATATCATATTATATACCGTTGGAAAGACAATCAAGTCTACTTTCCAACGGTTCATACCATGTCCTAATCAGATATCTGTACTTCAAGTTACGACTGAAAAATTACATGTTGGTCAAAACTGTCCTGCTGCAGAACTCACTCATAGCTGAAGAGTTTCGGTATATCAGAAACAGTTTAGTTCGATAAAACTGATCATGTAGTATATCGTTGGAAAGATAATCGAATCTACTTTCCAACGGCTTTTGTGGTGTCCCAATTGAGGGTCTGTGCTGAAAGTTATCGTCAAAATAAGACCGGCTAGTCAAATTTCTTGAGTTGCAGAATTTTCCTTTACGATTGAAGAGTTTGGGAATTTTCTTTTACTAGTTAACTCAATTATAAATGTCATCTAATAGACTATTAGAAAGGTGATAGCATCTCTCGGCACGTGAAATTTAAACCTGTGTTGGTTGGACGTTAGGAATCCTTTGAGAAACAAAGGAAAACATAAATCATGTCAAAGATTAGTTTCCTCCTTATGAATTACCATTTAAGGGGAGACCCATGAGAATTTTAGAATGAGTAGAGAGGAATGTTGCGCCAAGCTCGGATCTGAATACGCCCCTAATAATGAATGTTGATGTTTCATAAATTTTATATGTTTGTTTTCATTTAAGAGGTAACCCCAGGATCTATCCTCGTAAATAATTGGAAAGAAGTTAAAAAGCCTAAAAGATTTGCTACTTGTGCCTAGTGGCAGTAAGGTGTATTGGGTTTTGGACGACGATACTTACTCTAGCATTTGGTAGGTTATGACTTGATACATTCTTGAAGTAATAATTTTTGTTAAATTTCTAGCGTAACCAGTGAAACGACATAGAATCATCCTATCAGATTTTATATAAATTTCAGAGTCGTGGTGCTAGATCAAGTGGTGCTCTGGATCCCATAGCACCAGATTAGAATTCTCTGAGCTCAGCATAAAATAATATTCTCATGAAAGAGCTCTTATCCTTGTGTTATATTATTTCAAGTTCAGGTAGGTACATTGTTGGGCATATCTGCGTCATTAAATAATTACTGTTGCATTCGCTCAGACACTTGGAAAATCTGACATGTTTAGAAGTATTGATACATTTGGTTATGTCGAGCACATCCTGATGAGGTGAATTATAGATCCAACCATTTGGTAGGACTAACACAAATCCTAATGGCAAAGGGAAAAGGTAAGCAACTGGAAGAATTACTCGACCCATCTCTCCTTCCACATATGAGTTAGAAGCGAGGTTCAAGAGGTTCAGGATAACTAAGGATTATGGCAGATGGCAAGTGCTATAATTTTAATAATAAGAAATAAATTTTAATAACACATATTGTTACTCTTTATCAACACTATCCAGTGTTGCAGGTTTTCAACTCACAGTCCCGAGCTAATAGGACTGTGGTTTCCGACTCTATGATTGCGGGATAGGATTAGGCGGGAAATTTTATTGACAATATTCACAAGTTGGGAGTACCGTGATAGAATGGTATAAAGGAGGAGATTATAACCATTTTTCATACCACTTGTCTATAAGAAATAGCATGATACTCACGTCACACCAGGCATTGATGGTTTAGACTTTGAGCTGCACGGAGACAAATTCTGAATACGACTAGAGCAATGTATTATTTATATAGGGTGTCTCAGTATCTTTATTTCAATGGCCCAGTGCACGTAGACCATCGAAGATCTTGATTCATAAACTCATCATATATAGGTAATAAGGCTGCAAGAGTCCTTCCAAGCGTTTATTTAAACAACACTTCGTTGATTACCCTGGCTATGAACAATAGCTAATTACTTTCTCAATAGGAAGAAAGATCTAATATTGATGGTTAACTATAAACTGATGAAACAGAAGACCACGAAGAAATATAGAGTGGATACCACATGGCTGTAAGCTAAGAAAATTGTATCTTTTCATATTGCCTCATAAAGATGTGAAATTAGGCTTGAGCAAATTAAATCATTGATGTTGGTGTCCATAGAGGATACTTCGCTTTAAATTGTGAGATTGAAAATCAATAGTTACGTAAGTGGCAGTTATAAAAATCATCAGAGCGGAAACTGTTAATTACGAAGTCGGGAATCCAGGTTGGTAATGAATTGTCTAATCATATTGGTAGTCATTAATTGACTAACTTGAAAAGTCACCTAGAGGGGGGGTGAATAGGTGACAATGCTAATCTAGTGTACTTAATGCGAAATTTAAAAACTTAATGCAAATTACACTCAAGTGCTATCAACAAGTGATGCACACAACCAAGCCAAGCAAATATGAATGAGCAATGTAAGTAAATGCAAGGCACAAAGTAAAGAGAGAGAGATAGAGAGCCAATAGATCAAACGCAAACACAAGGATATGTTATCGAGGTTCGAGCACCCAGCTCTACATCCCCGCCATCCCCAGATGGATTCTAGCTTCACTATCACACAGACAGTTACAATCACCGGAGTACACAACTCCCAAAAGCCACACAAAGGTAAGGTTTACAACTGAGTGGTTTCCAACAACTACCACAAAACAATCTCTTGCTACTTGGTGGTTTAAAGCAACAACCACAAACAATCTCCTTTTCTCCCACAAAAATCCTATAGACAAGATAGTAGATTTTAGCTCAAGTGTGGAGAAAACCAAGGGATTTGAAACCAGCAACTCAAAGAAAATCTTTGGGAAATAAAAGAAATCAAGATATAGAGATTCAATTCAAAAGCTTTTCCCAAAATCCCTTTTCTTTGGTTTTTCAAACCCTAATCAAAAACACAAAAGATTGTTCACTTTGAATCCAAAAACCTATTTGATTGCAGCAAAAACACCAGAGAGATAGAAAATTTTAGCCCAAAAATTCTTAGAGAATAACTCTCTCAAATGGGGTATTTATAGGCAATAACAGAAAATAGCCGTTTAACAGAACATTTGCCAGTTTTACCCTGCCGGTCGACCGGCCCGGTCGACCGCCCAACGTTCGAATTTTCGAACGTTACAGCTGCCGGTCGACCGGTCCGGTCGACCGAAAATTCCTGAGAGCAAACAGCTCTCCGTCGGTCGACCGCTTCGGTCGACCGGCCCATTGGGCTGCAGACGTGCACAGGTCTGTGCACGTCGGTCGACCGAACCGGTCGACCGGCCCTTGGTGCGGTCGACCGCTTCGGTCGACCGACCAGGCCTGTCAGCCTATAAATGGGTCAGAAAAATAGAGGTAAAAATATTCCAATAAATCCCACAAAATCTCTAAAATTCCACAAAAATAGTTTTATCATTTTATATTGAAATACAAACTTGTGTTAAAAATCCTAACACAAATTTCAAACATATTTGACTATTTTTGTGTCATAGAAATTTTGCCAAAAACCAAAAACCGTATTTTCTAAAACCTTGTATTTTTGAATAGAAAATACACATTGTCTAAAACTCATCCATGATACAAAAATATGATATTTAAACACTTTGAAGCATATTGTATATGAATAGAAATTCAATATACAAGAAACATATATATATCATGATTTTTGTCATTAAGTCCAAAATAATGTTTTGATAAAAATACCAAAACATAAAACACATGAAATAGAATATCAAACTAAGTTTGTTTAAACAATTGAAGCATGCATGTATATAGAATAAATCTAATATACATAAACCATGTAAACTTGTTTTGATAAAAAATCTATTCATGAAAACCAAGATCGGTTAAACCAAAAACCGAAAAACAATATTCAAAACGTGAAACATGTGTGTTGTGAACTTGAGCTTATCATACTATACTAATCTTTACAATTAAGATCTAAACCCAAACTAAAAACTATGGATACCTAAGTCTTCTTGTAGAGCGCAATCTCCAAGTTGAGTCGATCCAAAAACTTGATTCGCCAAGCTCGACTCCAATGAGTGCTAGATGTCATCTTAGATGCTTAAGCTATTGAATCAACATGTGAATGCTTCCAAATCATCTTGTTGAAGCAAATCACCTACTAATATCTTGATTAATGATCTGAGACTAAAACACAAGATTATTAGTACACATAACTACATGAGTTAGTCATCATCAAAACTAGAGTGGAAAGCCTTTGGGCCAACAATCTCCCCCTTTTTGATGATGACAAAACTCATGGAGTTATATATGCATGGATTAAAGTAAAGCTTCAAAGAAGCTCCCCCTTAACTCATGCATAGGGATAAATAATAAACATATTCAATGAACATTAAATCATGAGAATGCATAGTCATGCATTAAACAATAAAACTCATGCTTTATTTAAATAAACATGTAAGATACATGTAAGATATGCAATGAATGTTCTCAAACACATAATAAAACATACTTTTGATATCAATAAAACAATACTAAAACAAAACAAAAACATATGCATAAATCAACCATGCATATAAACTACAAATTCCTCTCCCCCTTTTTGTCACTCATCAACAAAGGGGTAAAACAAACATAATGAAAGCAAATAATTCTCCCCCTAAAATCAACGAAGGGATAAAACATAAAATTGCTAAATCTCTTGATACCAAAAACAAATCAAACATAGCTAAAGCTTTAGATATACCAAACAAGCTCTTGATAATAAACTAAACTCTTGATATCCAATTGATACCACTTGAAATTATCAATAATTTGAGGAATGCCAATACCAAAATTATACAAGGCATAGAAACAAGAATATTAACTGCCAATAAAACAAATTGATACCAATTTAAGTAAACAAATAGCCTACCAATTGTAAACAAACAAACTAGATACCAATTTTGGAATTAAACAATACTAATTTTGAATTTCCTTAAAAACAAATCTTGATACCAAATGAAACAATTATTCTTTGCCAAATGAAATCTTTATTTTCTATCATAAAGCAAGGGAGTGGAATACCAAACAAAATATCAAATGAGAGATAAGATGCCAATTAAAAAATAAAATACTAGTTTTCTCCTCCTTTATGAAATACCAAATGAAAATATGCATATGCTTGAAATAAGATACCAATTGAAAATTAACTCAATTGAAAATTTGCTTTAACATTGTTTCAATTTGAAAAGTTCAAGCTAAGCATAAACAAAATTTGTGATATCTTGAAGCACAAATAAATCATCTATATATGTATGTCAAAGATAGATATCAATTGAAATTTGATACTATATGAAGTGCAAGCATACATATATAAATACAAACATATATGAGTATACAAAAAGATGTCATATTGATACCAATTGAAAGAGTTCAATGATACCAATTGAAACAACAATAAGATCAAGTGTATATCTCATATCAACTACCACCCAATCATGTGCAAGTTTAAAATGATTTTCATTATAAAGCATACATGAACATGATCTCCCATCCAACCGCCCATTGATGGTAGGGATTTTCAAAAAATGATTTGAACAATATAGTATGTTTGAAAGTCTCTACCAATTTGAAGAATACCAACTAGTTTATGAAAAATTGAGAACTAGTAGAAATCCTTCAAGATAAAACAAAAAGGATTTTTCATGAAACATGAAAATCACAAGATCACTAAACACTCAAAGTCCATAAAGCTCATATCATACTCATGAAAAACACAATCATGAGAAACATAATAAAGTGAGTGAACACGTGTAATGTGAAATACATATCATCATGAAAATGAACAATTAAGCTTAATATAGAAATTATCAAATCTTGATAAAATAGTGAATCATGTAATTTATTGAAATCATCATATCAATTGAAATCACAATCAAACATGAAAATCATCATAATGATTTAAACTTCAAGGCATATGTATGTCATGTACAAACTAAAGTATACATACATATCCCAAACATGAAGAGTCCACAAAAGTATATGCATGAAGGCACGTGGCTCAAGGATGTATATGTATAAACAATAATTTGGACAAGATAGACATATACATGAAGTCAACCACAAGATCATAGAAACACATTAAAAATGAGAAATACAAGTCAAATGCATGAATCATCAAAACTAGACTATACTAGTACATCAAATGACTACAAATGAGTGTTCAAGCACAAATATATAAAGGTCTATTTGTAGTTCACTAGTTGTACAAGTATAAATCCTAGTCTTAATGAAAACTAACATTCAAGCAAGTAATCAAATCATGAGGCATAAAACGGGTCAACAATCAACATGATCATGATAATCAAACACATGAATTATTAAAACAAAAAGCCCATATTCAACCATATGATTAGCATGACAAAGACATGTGCATTAGAACTATGATCAACATGATAGATAAACATAAAGAGAACACAAAATAAGGGTCCATACTAAACATGGGTGATCTCATAAGCTAAACATGCATGTCAAGGGTCTAACAAACATGGCATATATCATACTAAAACATGAGTCATCAAAACAAATCATCATATAATCATAAACATCTAAATGGTCATAATGCAAATGTATGTGCATTAGATCTAGGGTATACATGTTAGTTCTAAAACAATGGTGAGAACACTAAATATAGATCCATATGAACATGGGTGCTCAAGTAACTAAACATGTATAACACTAATCTAACCAACATAGCATTAGCATAATGAACAATGAAACAAAACATGCTATGAATAGATGAACATGTAAAAGCATGCAAAAAAAATGGGAGTTAGAGAATGATACCAAAACCGATGAAGGTGCATCTCTAGTTCTCCAAACCACGGTGGTCCTCCCACCAAATCTCATTGAGAGTGAAGCATCCAAATGGTTCTCTTTTAAGCTTAGAATGCATCCACCTCAAGGCACTAATGCCCTCAAGTGATGCGAGAGCTCCCACCTACATCAAAAGTCAAAGAGGTGGTTTTGGTACCCATTTCTTTGTGGGTCCACGGGGGTTAGTATCTTTTCTAACCCAAACAAAATTAGTTGCTAAATTTTCATTATAAATACGATCATAACAAAATCTAGCAAGGTGGCCTTTTCGACCACAATGTGTACATGTGTACACGTGAGCATACATATGATGATGGTGATCATGAGAAGCATGTGTATGCCTAGATGGGTGTGCATGCAAGGTTGGAACTTGTTTCTTGCGAATCAAGGTTTCCAAACGTGTGTGATTCATGGCACAATGGCTCAAAGTGGAGCCCAAACTATCAACACTTTTCTTCAAATCAATTATGTCATTTTCAATGCTAGAAGATAAAGTGGAGCATGCAATAGGTGTGCAAGAAGTAGAAGCTACATTAGCATGACAAACATGAATATCAATCTCATTTTGTAAAGATTTATTTTTAATCAAAACCAAATCCAAATCTTTTGTAATTGAATCAATTTTATTTTTCAAAGTAAGATTTTCTTTGAAAACAAGATCCAATCTAGAAGACAAAACCTCATTGTGTTCTACAACATCATCAAAATCATTTTTGTTTTTCAAGTCTTCAATCTCTTTAAGTGCAAGTTCAAGTTGAGATTGTAGTGAGTCACGTTCACTAGTGATCTCTTCTTTCTCTTGCAAAACCGATTCAAAAGTTGAACATAAATCTTTTAATTCTTCTTTTAAGTCAAAATGTTTCTTTTTCAAAATCTCATGTTTTTCCATAAAATTTTCAAGTTTAGAAGTAAGGTCAACATTCAAATTTTGAACTTCAAAACAACCATGGCAATATGAACTAGAGCTATCATCTATTTGAGAGTCCGATTGTACCTCATGGGAGTCTTTCCCATATGCCATAAAACAAGGCTCTTCGGATACATCTCTCATAGATCTCCTCATATTGTTAATGATCCTTGGAAGCTCCGGAGATATCAAGACGCTCCAAACTGCAAAAGCCGAATCAAAACTATCAAAAACAAGTAAAAGATTATTATCAAAAGATGCTCTAAGTGTTTTAAGTGCAAGTGCATTGGCCTTCTTATGCTTGCTACTATTAGGGAGGGTTTCTATAGTGATGGCTTGATAAACTAAATGACCTAGAGTTTTTAAATGCCTAGTCATGTCCACCTTCCAAGCATCAAGTCTAAAATGGTCAAACATAGGAGGGCTAGCCATGAGTGCAAACTAATATGAGTGCAAATGACAATGCAAATGAAGATTAGCAAACCAAGATCTTAACTCCTAGGTGGTTAAACCTAAATATCAGGAGCGCTAGCTCTGATACCAATTGAAAAGTCACCTAGAGGGAGGGGTGAATAGGTGACAATGCTAATCTAGTGTACTTAATGCGGAATTTAAAAACTTAATGCAAATTACACTCAAGTGCTATCAACAAGTGATGCACACAACCAAGCCAAGCAAATATGAATGAGCAATGTAAGTAAATGCAAGGCACAAAGTAAAGAGAGAGAGATAGAGAGCCAATAGATCAAACGCAAACACAAGGATATGTTATCGAGGTTCGAGCACCCAGCTCTACATCCCCGCCATCCCCAGATGTATTCTAGCTTCACTATCACACAGACAGTTACAATCACAGGAGTACACAACTCCCAAAAGCCACACAAAGGTAAGGTTTACAACTGAGTGGTTTCCAACAACTACCACAAAACAATCTCTTGCTACTTGGTGGTTTAAAGCAACAACCACAAACAATCTCCTTTTCTCCCACAAAAATCCTATAGACAAGATAGTAGATTTTAGCTCAAGTGTGGAGAAAACCAAGGGATTTGAAACCAGCAACTCAAAGAAAATCTTTGGGAAATAAAAGAAATCAAGATATAGAGATTCAATTCAAAAGCTTTTCCCAAAATCCCTTTTCTTTGGTTTTTCAAACCCTAATCAAAAACACAAAAGATTGTTCACTTTGAATCCAAAAACCTATTTTGATTGCAGCAAAAACACCAGAGAGATAGAAAATTTTAGCCCAAAAATTCTTAGAGAATAACTCTCTCAAATGGGGTATTTATAGGCAATAACAGAAAATAGCCGTTTAACAGAACATTTGCCAGTTTTACCCTGCCGGTCGACCGGCCCGGTCGACCGCCCAACGTTCGAATTTTCGAACGTTACAGCTGCCGGTCGACCGGTCCGGTCGACCGAAAATTCCTGAGAGCAAACAGCTCTCCGTCGGTCGACCGCTTCGGTCGACCGGCCCATTGGGCTGCAGACGTGCACAGGTCTGTGCACGTCGGTCGACCGAACCGGTCGACCGGCCCTTGGTGCGGTCGACCGCTTCGGTCGACCGACCAGGCCTGTCAGCCTATAAATGGGTCAGAAAAATAGAGGTAAAAATATTCCAATAAATCCCACAAAATCTCTAAAATTCCACAAAAATAGTTTTATCATTTTATATTGAAATACAAACTTGTGTTAAAAATCCTAACACAAATTTCAAACATATTTGACTATTTTTGTGTCATAGAAATTTTGCCAAAAACCAAAAACCGTATTTTCTAAAACCTTGTATTTTTGAATAGAAAATACACATTGTCTAAAACTCATCCATGATACAAAAATATGATATTTAAACACTTTGAAGCATATTGTATATGAATAGAAATTCAATATACAAGAAACATATATATATCATGATTTTTGTCATTAAGTCCAAAATAATGTTTTGATAAAAATACCAAAACATAAAACACATGAAATAGAATATCAAACTAAGTTTGTTTAAACAATTGAAGCATGCATGTATATAGAATAAATCTAATATACATAAACATGTAAACTTGTTTTGATAAAAAATCTATTCATGAAAACCAAGATCGGTTAAACCAAAAACCGAAAAACAATATTCAAAACGTGAAACATGTGTGTTGTGAACTTGAGCTTATCATACTATACTAATCTTTACAATTAAGATCTAAACCCAAACTAAAAACTATGGATACCTAAGTCTTCTTGTAGAGCGCAATCTCCAAGTTGACTCGATCCAAAAACTTGATTCGCCAAGCTCGACTCCAATGAGTGCTAGATGTCATCTTAGATGCTTAAGCTATTGAATCAACATGTGAATGCTTCCAAATCATCTTGTTGAAGCAAATCACCTACTAATATCTTGATTAATGATCTGAGACTAAAACACAAGATTATTAGTACACATAACTACATGAGTTAGTCATCATCAAAACTAGAGTGGAAAGCCTTTGGGCAACATAACTGACCGAATAATTATGGTATTCGGAGTTTCGACGGAACCATACTGAACATTGGGCGTTAAGAAACTAGTGGTGTTAGACGTATGAATGAAAGCTCGGGTGCGTTGATGGAATAGAAATCCAACATTATTACGGATACATGGGTGTAAATTATTATAAGAGTTTCTCATAATAGATAACATGTTGATATTGCTTATTCTTCATATGGTTATTGATACACTGTGCAACCACATCTAAGTGATGATTGTTTACAACCTTGATGTATGTTGAATATATATGAAATTGACGGGGATGTCACATAAGCATAACTAACAAGTTGTATACCTATATGACAATTATCTATGCCCTCAAGCAACAATTTTAGTATTTGTTTTGTTGATGAATTGATCTCCATGACGTGTATGCATTGTAAAATTTACGATCATGATTGTATGCTACATAATTGAATGTTGATGTGCTAGTAGCACGACTCAAAAGGCTAATACTTAACAAGTAAATGAGAGCTGACTCGTTAAATTGAGATGATTAGATCACTACAGTATTGACTGGTAACTCATATTTATGTATATACACATATGGTGTGTCATATATGGATGTCAATTGACATTAGTGTCAAGCTAAAAGGTAAACTGCAATAAAGGGGTTGGTGTTCGTATTGTGACGAAATCATTATTTGTACTTTCGAATGTGCGTGTATATGTTTGTTACATCTTTTGCATTGGAGGAAGGGGCTGGGTGGGAGCCGGTAGGAGGGGGGAAGACGGTGGGATTGTAATATATATATATTGGAGGAAGGGGCCGTGCGAGAACCGGTAGGAGGGGGAAGACGGTGTTATTGTTGTATATACATACAAATACATATATATAGGAGGAAGGGGCCGTGCGGGAGCCGGTAGGAGGGAGAAGACGGGGAATTCTCACACTTCACTGTGGTTATATATGCATGTGTATCATGTGTGTTGTGCACATCTCTAAGTATGATATGTGAATATTGTGAAGTGTAGTATGATTATGTGTGATCGCGTTACCATATGGATAAATTATACTTAGATGATATGGGGTGATATTGTGATATTGTATTACCGAAACATATACTTACCCCCCATGAAACTTCGATTTTGATTGGTTGTATCTAATGTATGAGATATGAGTTATGTGATGATATGTGTCGATAGTACTTAAAACAGAACCATGCATAAGTTATAATGACTGAGAAAGTATCTTACTGATTTCTTAGACCTAGTAATCTGCAGCAGAAAATTAAGAAAGTTAAAGAGAATCGATTCTAGAGAAGTCAGACCGTCACATAGAGTATATGGATCGTTGTGTTAATCATTCATTATAAGATATTGCTCTCTCCTCATTTCATTTGTTCATCTATACTTGCAAATTGTTGAAGAAAGAAACACGTCCCTTTATTGTATTTTCCTTCCTTGATTCACTTTGATTCTCTCTCACTGAGTTGTCGAGCTCACTCCCTCTCAGTTTTATGTTTCAGGTCGCTGTATGGCAGAAGACCAGCTTCAGATTTAGGCGTTTGTTGAGAAGTTTAATTTTTATTGATTGCATTGGACTATAACTTAGTTCCTGTTGAAAATCTTACTTGATGTATACTGATACCTTATGTACGTTTTGAGATATGGATATTTATGAAATAAGTTAGATTGTGATTATGGTTATGTGTTAGAGTTACAGTTAAATCTGTTTATATTGTGGATGACGAGAGGAGTACTCTCGGGCACATGTTTCCTTTTGTTTCATAAGTAGGCGATGTCAAGCCGAAATTATTATTTGGAGAATTAACAGGCTGTAGTGAGCTGAGGTATTATTATTATTGCTTGGGTGATTGTTAACTTTGACTTACATGTTAGATTTGAGAATTTGTGGACTATTGTTGGTCAAAATTACTGCAAATTGAAATGTATATTTGGGCATGTAACATTTACAAAAGAAGTGCTGCCGAAAATTTTAAGAGCTTGGAGATGCTTACGATAATCTATCAGTTTAATAGAATATTCTGTTACTTGGAATTTATGAAATCTGGGACCGTTACATTTATGCTATTTAATTTTTTATTTTTAGATGTAAATCTATTTTACAAGCTAAATTGTTAAAACTTGTTTATAATTTTGAGAATTTTTCTATTTGTTTTTCATGTTATAATTTTTTTCATATAGAAAACCTGGAGCTAACAGGAGTCCTTTTGCTTGCACGGAAGCTGATACTTGGTGTTTACGCTCCCTCTCACTTTACTCACTGAGGTCCACAAGCTCTCTCTGTTAGCTCTTTGAGAGTGGGATTGAGGGGCACTGTGAGAATCTCAGCAACTTCACCAGTTTGAACTTTGAAAACAGTGATAGCTCTTTGGAACCTTCTCAAGCCCGGTTCGGGAGGGAGACAATTGTTGTCCTATAGTAAATTTGACATTGGCAAGCAGTAAATTTCAAAAAATGCACAAGAAAATACACATGAAACGATAGAACAAGAAGTATCGTACTCGATAAGGGGTCTAACATATTCATACTTCACATTAATTAGAAATACCTGTGCTTTGCAGTTGAAGAACCTTGCATTGTTGTACAGAAAACAGTTGCATGGGCTTGGAACTCACATGGTAAAAGATAATAGATATAATCGCACCAGTGGGAAATAAGGGGGAGAGAGGTTTGGGAAAAGACGAGCTGAGAGTAGGGGTGAGCAGAGTTCGGTTAAAACCGAAAAAACCGCCCAAAATCGAAAACCGAAACCGATCCGAACCGAACCGCGTAAATTCGGTCGGGTTTCGGTATCGGTTCCAAAACTCGAACCGAACCGAATTAACCGAATCAAATTAACCCAGCACAGTTTTGCGCCAATACAAGCAATATTCATGATTTTACAATGATGTTGATGTATGTCATGTCATGCATGTTTATGTTTATGTCATGAGTACACAGCTATAACTTTTCAATATCATTAAAATGCTTGAATTAGTGAAACATTTTAAGCAATAAATTCATGAGATATTCACATTTTTGTGTAATATTAAGGTTATTATTTACATATCGCTTATATTTTTTTGAAATATTCTGTTATATGCAATGAAGTATTATGCATCTCTTTTAAATATCTAATGTCGATATATTCTAAAGCTTTTCTTAAATCATTTTTGAACTTTTATGTTCGTCTAAGTTTTGGAAGTTAGTTTATTTTTTAAACCAGTGTTCGCATGAGAAAAATATTGATCACGGGAAAAAGATTCATAATCAAGTTAGATTTGACGAGAAGGTGCGAAAGTTGAGATGGGAAGTTCGACGACGAGGTGATCTCCCGAATTAACCGAACCGATCCGAGTCGGTTTAGTTCGTGACCTTGTTCGGTTCGGTTTTGTCAAAATTGGCAAAACCCGAACCGAACCGACCGATGCTCACCCCTAGCTGAGAGTGGTAGGTCCAGCTCAGACTGGAGACTGTGGCAACACGTTGCCGAGATTTGTCTTGTCGGAAAAATTTAATTCACTAAATATTGATTCGATTCCGGTTGAATTTACTTAAACCAGAAACTGGAACCGAGAACCGATTTCCTTTGAAATTCGAACCGAACTGAACTGATATTCATAGAAACCAAACCGAACCAACCGGATAGACTCGATTCGGTCGGTTTAATACGAATTATGCTCACCTCTAGTTTGTAGGGGTGTCAAACAGGACAGGCCTGGCATGGCCCTGGCCAGGGCACAATGGGCCAAAAGGGAGGGGCGGGTCGGGCTGGGCCGCTCCGCTGGCCCAATAATGCGGGCTTGGCACTGGTTACTTTCAAGGAACCCAGGTCTGCCCGTGACACAGAATCGTGTCCCGGCCGACTCGGCCCGTTCATTTATTTAAAAAATTAAAAAAAAAAAGAAACCCTAAAAACTCTAAAATAATTTTAAAAAATTTTAAGTGAAAATTTTGACCAAAAAAATTGTAAGTTGTGAAATAAAAATTTATTTATTTTATTAATGATCCAACAACATAAATGAATATAAATACAATAAAAGTATAAATTAAAATTTTTAATAAATAAAAATTACAAGTCTTCAAATATTTTATCATTCATAAATAAAAAAAAATACAAGCCTTCAAATATTTTATCATTCATAAATAAAAAAATTAAAAAGTCTTCATTTATCTTTTGGAGAGTCTTTGATGAGACCGTCAATTATTTTATTTTGATTTTTCCCACATCAAGTCAATCCTTCTCACATATGGTCATTTCGATTGCATCCTACGCCAGACGGCTCCTCGTATCAGTCAGCACTCGACCACCTGTATTTAAAGCAGACTCTGATGCTATTATAGATGTCGCAGGGGTTAGTAAATCACGTGTCATAATAGAAAGCACATGATAAGTCGATACCTGTGATTTTCACCATGCCAAAATATCAAAATTATCAAATCTTGTGTCTCGATCGATTATAGGAGTTACGACACGTTAGATATAATAATTGAGCTCATTTAAAGTGTCAAAGGTCCTAGATCTTTTAGATACTGATAAAAGACTTGAAAATAATAAACTTATATTCCTAAATGAAGAAGTTTGAGATGAAAAAGATAGGATTCATGATAGCAGCAAAATAAAAAATATAAGAAAAATCTTTAAAGTATTTTTTAAATTTTTTTCATGAGAGTAATAATATCTCGAAAAAAATCATTATTCTGCATTGAGAAAATATCTTTATTATTTCAGTTAATTCATAAAATAAATCAAACAAATAATAGAGCCAAAATCCACGCACATATGAATCCATATAGTGTGTATGTATTAATGCCATCACATATACCAAACCAAATACTTAAATTAAATAATGTGAGAGGGACGTGAGGTGGCAATATTTAGGGGTTATGGGGAAGAGGAGTGGGGAGGTGTCATCCTAGTGATTTAATGGTGAAACACATAGAAAGGGTATTATGAGATAAAAATCTCATTTTTATTCCTCTTCCCATTTCTCTCTTTTTCTTTCTCTCTCTCGCAAGCCTCCTCCCCCTCTCTTTTCTTGCAGGCAGCAATAGGCCCACCGATGGTGATGGGGTGGCCGGAGCGGCGTTGGGCAGTAGGCTTAGGTGAAGCCAACAACAACTCTCTCTCTCTCTCTCTCTCTCTCTCTCTCTCTCTCTCCCCCCTTCTTCTCCTTCTCCCTCATTTCCTCTTTGTCCTTATGGTCGGTGGCGAGGCAGGGGTCAGCGAGAGTGCGAGAGGCCAACGGTAGGCGTCGGTGACGGGCGTCGGCTTCCCTCTTCTTCTCTCTCTCTTACTCTCTCTTTCACTCTTTATCTCTCTCTCTCTGTTTCTCTCTCTCGTAGCTCTGACCGGCGGCGGCCGGAGTGGCGGTGGCAGTGGCCGCGCGGCGGCGACCGTTGCTTTCGCAGCTGCTGATGGATTGAAGAAAACCATGATGGAGAATGGTAAAATTTCATTTAACCCCCTGAAAGTTTAATTTATTTACATTTTAGACCTGAAAAAAATTACCAATAACCTCCTGGACAATTTCTAATATTACGAATCTAACCTTAATTATCGGTTTTGGTTTCTGGTTGATATAATGGTCATTCGAAGTCGGATTCGGACGATTCTTGAGCCATTGAGATCGTGAAAGCAAGTGCTACATGTACGCGATATTGATAAATGGAATCAGACAGAGATGAGTGGGGCTTCTAATAAATTGGATTTAATTATAAAATAATCACAAATGTGATTTCCTGATAAATGTATGGATATGGCTAATCTGTGACTTATGAAAATAAGTTATAAATATGAACTTTAATTATTGGCAAAGTTATTATGTATGAATAATTATTGATGCTATTTATTGATTGATATGATTGATGATAAGTGTGTGCATGCATCATGTATTGACATGTTGTGATATGGTGAAGTTATGGCGGAGCATATGGTGGAGTGTGTGGTAAAGTACTAATTATATTTATTCGTGGCTGACAGGAGATATGCCCAAATAGTACACATCCATCCATTCGTGACAGACAGGGGGTATGCCCGAATATTATTTGTTGTTTAGTGATATCCGAATAGGTGTGTGTATATTTTACATTTGTTGAACGTGTGTAACACCCCGTTCCCGGAATACGTACTTAGTTGCGTATTCATATTTTTCTATCGTATTTTTCGATTTACTTCCTATATTTGTTTTGCTTTATGAATTATTTATATGATCGTTTTGCCTTGGATCTGGATTCGTGAACTCGGAGTCAGCCCTAGTCTGAACCGAGGACCCGATCCTAGGGTATTACTCGATTTGGTCTTTCTGGTATTTAGATTTGACCGATTTCAATTTTAAACATCATTTTCCAATATTTAGATTTTCTATGATTTTCTGGAATTTTTCTGAATTAAGTTGTAAATCTTCAAAACCGGTGTCGGCCAGTATCACTGGTTGATTCCAGGAATTTTAGTTTACAATTGGATTCAAATTTTGGATTCCGCTTTCATATTTCTTCTTAAAATTATATTTTCTTCTTTCAGGCATTTTCTGGGATTTTTTAGATTTTATCAAAATCCGGCCGACCCGGTGTAGACCGGTGTCAACGATTGACTTCAAGATTTTTATTTTGAAAATGAGATTGAATTTCTGAAAACCGATTTCACCAAAAATCTTTTTATAATATTTATTATTTTTGAGAATTTTTGGAAGCTTTCCAAGCTACTTTATTTTCTGGACTTTTCCGGAGTTTTCGGTGTTTTCCCAGATACCGAAATTCTATCCAGATATTTTATTTCCCCTTTTCTCTATTTTCTCTCTCCTCGCTAGACGCGAGTTTCACCAACCTGGATTCATCATTAAATGCAGAGATCCTCTCCATACTGCATTTAATGCACTGCTAATCAATTCCAATCAAGTCATTATGACTCTTGTCCTTTCTGCTAAACGCAGCTTTTGCATTTTCTTCTGGACGCGGCTTTAATTTCCGCGTTTGGCTCCTTATTTGCCTAGACGCAGCTTTGGTATCATGGGGACGCAACATCCTTTGAATGAAACGCAAGTTTCACTTTATATGATGAGAATGACATTATTATAATATTTTTCCCTCCTTATAAATACACCCCCTCTTTACATTCTTCTCTCTCTCTTCAGATTTCTTTCCTTCTTCATTTCCAGCAAGCTTGCAGGCCACGAAAATGGCAGCCATGGGCTTGCCTTGGCCGGCCAATTCTCCACCATTTTTCCCTCCATTTTCACCACCAACACCACCACCTCTTTCTCCTCCATCTCCTCCTCCATTCCAACAACAACAACAACCATAACTCCACCACCACACCACCTTCTTCTTCCTCTCTTTCCATCAAATAACCCATTTCCACCACCACCTTCTCCTCCATCTCCACCACCACCTACACCGCCTTGGCCACCACGAAACACACAATCTTCTTCTCCTCGTCATTCTCTTTCCAACGGACCTACTCGTCGCTCTCCGAAACACCATTTCCAAAACTCCAATTTTTCCATTCTAACTACACTTGCACCCCTCCACATATCGCTTGGACTACCGGTTTCCGGCCAACTCCGGCCAACTCCGGCCGTCGCCGGTGACCGCCGGCCATGGCCGACCATCCCCTTCCCCTTCTTTCTTTTCTTTCCTTCCTTCTTTCTTTTCTTCCCTTCATTCATTCTTTCTTTCCTTCTCTTTCTTTCCTTTTCCTTTTCCTTCCTTTCCTTGCGTCCCTCTCTCTTCCCCTATCCATGCGTCTCTCATTTTTCCATTTCCCTGACTCCCTCTTTCTCTCTGTTAATTGCTGACGCGGATCTCACCCCCGCGTCTAAGCAATTCCTTAACGCGAATCTTCGCGTTCTTGATACTTGTATAACGTGGCCTTCGAGTTCCTGTATTGACGCGACGCGGAGCTCATACCCGCGTCTGTGTCATTCTCGTGTCAACACGAAGCGGAGCTGATGCCCGCGTCCGTGTTCTTCTCGTGTTAACGTGATGCGGAACCTACGTCCGCGTCCGCGTTCTCCTCGTGTCCTGACTTGAACGCGGGTCTCGAACCTCGCGTTTGTGGCATCTACGCGACGCGACTCCCGCGTCTGCGACTCCCGCGTCCCACTCTCAAACCCGCGTCCTCCTGTGCACACTCTCTCTCCTTGTGCACTCTCTCACTCTCTCTCTCTCCATGGACTTCTCTCTCCTCTCTCTCATTTCTTTCTCTCTCTTGATTTTCTCCTCTCTCTATCACTTTCTTTCTAACGCGTTGACGCGTTAATTTCCTAGATTCCAGAGATCGGGGATTTCACCGTGTTTTTCAAGGATTTAGGCGAGTGTTCTCGCTTTCCTCTTGACTTTCCCATTTCATCTGGTCGACTTGTATTATTCACAATTTATGCTGTTTGGAACTAACACTTTCTTTGATCGTGCTCAGCTATTACTTTATCACTTGCCAAGTACTTGCTTGTTATATTAACACTTGACATGCTTTTGCTTGATGCCTACCATCTACATGCTAATACCTGACACCTGTCTATATCACTTGTCAACTGTTGTGTCATCACCTGACACCCGACTTGCTACTTGACACTTGCTTCTTGCTATGACATGACTTACCACCTGCCTCCTGACATATTAATACTTGACCTGTGATTATCACATTTACGGGAATGCTATACTTGTTATCCTGCATTACATGCAGTGACTTGAATCTTGTACTTGTTATCCTGTATTATATATACAATGACCTGAATCTGCAGTACTCATGTACTCCTGAAATCCTGATCATGTCTTGCACCTGCTATTCCTGTAAACTGATAATTACCTAATAAATCTTAAAAGGAACAACTTGCATCGGGTCGGGGGAAACTTGCGGCTATCAATACATGTTCGTGTTTACAGTGGTACTAGGCATGTTGTGCAACTAAAACTTCCGGTCTGACCTGTGGGCCTCCAAGCGACCGAGGGGAGTGCTGGCTCCCTCCTTCCTGGTACCATCTTGATAAGGGCATTCTATAAGACCCTCCTGATCGCCTTGCGGCAGGTTCCGTCCACCGAGCAACGGAACAATCCTGGGCCGTGGTCCCGGGTATGTACGGGACCCACTGTAAACATTGTTCGTTGATACCCCCGTTGGTTTCCAATAATCAACCTCGACTTACTTATATATGGATGTATGTGTGTTGAGTTGTACACCAGGACACATACCTAGATATATGGGTCGGACGAGTAATAACAAGAAAATGCCAAGATGATAACTTGTTATGTTGCTCTACAACTTGGTTATACCACTTGTTTCGCCACAATTGCATTCGCCAGGTTTTACTTCGGATTTTCGGTTTATGATTATTATACTATACTTGCTTACTTCCTGCTTCACCACTCGTGTTCTATTCCATTAGTCTCCTGCTCTTATCTGATTATATTATGAGTCTTCCCTGCTTGATATCATATGTTGTACATCTACTTGCTCCTGCATGCTTGTGCCTACGATACGGTTTTTCATGTTTATGATCCAGATTTATCGGTACACTTGTGTTTACCTATGCTCGCCACCTGGCTTTCGTTCACCACTCGCCGGGGAGTTCTGACTCCTCTGGATCCTCATGTCCAGGTCTTGGAGCTTGGAGCGTGCGGATTCTCCCAGTTGCTGATCAGAGTGGCGCAGCGGTAACGTGGATCCCCAGCAGACCGTCTGAAGCTCCATCCTTCCAGGCCCCCTGCTCGGCTCTAGAGTTTTCTTGTTATGACTCTGAGCCTCCTTTTGTACTGTTCATACTTGTACATCACCTTGTATTCTCGCACTTGCGCCATATTGGTGATGTAATATTCCTGTAATATTTGTCACCTCTGGTGATAACTTTGTAATTGTACTCATGTGTTGGAATGTATAATGCACCACTTTCTTCCGTACTCTGATTCTTACCTGTACTGATGCTTAGCGTATATACGTGAGGGTATTTCTGACCTACGTATATACGTCGCAGTAACGACTCCGTACCCGCCGGATCGGGGCGTTACAACGTGCTTCTGAATTTTGTAAAGTCCGAGATATTGCTGACCAATTGACTAAGGGTCTTTCTAGGAGTGTGGTCCTAGAATCGAGGGAGATAGGGTTAAGCCCATAGTAGAGTTCACCGACAGCGGGAGCCCAACCTACTTGATTGGAAATTGATTCCATAAAAGAGCTTCAATGTGGTAAAATAAGCTGGACTGGTGATACTCGTGTGGAGCATCGACTCATATATGCTTATATCATATATGTAGCATTGTAGCTACTACCCCTTCTCTATGGTGACAATGCTCTTATGATATAGCTAGGTAAGGATGAGTTTAACTCTTAATAAGTCAATGCATGTAGTGTGGAGGGTATACTATCCAGTTGTAATACCCCTGGAGGACTTACCTACGCGAGAGGAACTGTGATGGCCGCGGTTAGAAGGGCAAGGCTGACCCTAGAAACTCTCATGAGCCGGTTATTGTGAGCATGGCCTTTAACGCTCAACCGCTCGCTCAATATATGAAGACTTACTGTGTGTGTATTTGTTGACACATTAAAAAAGACAAACTCCCATACAGCTTTTCAACTGGTTAGTACGATGTCCAACTTGTCAACGTCTACAAAAGACAAGCCGCGGACAAGCTGACGACCAACTCAACACATTCTGAGGGACAAAGAAAAAGCTCAGACCCTGCTGATCCAGTGAAGCAGACAGCAGGTCAAATACTGCTATTTGAGGTAGAGTTAGCTCAATACTTAGCCTCGTGCGAGCCCAATGTGCTAGCCTCACTCCAGAGGCTAAATATCTAGCTTCGCCTTGAAACCCTTCGAAGCTCAGTAACGAGCCAAGTGCTAGCTTCGCCTGAAGCTCAACATAGCCGCACAGGGCTACTTTCCTAGCTTCGCCGAAGCCGTGACAGCTCTAATTAAGAGCTTTCAGCCGCGCGCGAGGCTACACCCAGCCTCGCACGAGACTTTCGACGCCTCTACGAGAGAGCAGGCCAGGTCAAACCTTTGACTTAATATTTAGTGGGCTAACCCCACTACGTTAATGGGGTTAATGCCACTTTAAGTGGGCGGTTACACTAGCCTACTTCACCCCACATCCAGTGGAACGGCCGGGTCAATAGGCCATTTTTAGGCTCGCGCGAGCCTGTCTAGCCTTGCATGCGGCTCACATTTAGGCTAGCGCGAGCGTTATAGCCTCGTGCGAAGCTCAAAATAGCCCTCGACGCGAGGCTAGCTGATTGATATCAGTCATGGCTGAATTTTAAGGGCGGTTACACCCCTCCAGAGCATATAAATAGCTCATTTGAGAGTGAGCTCGGGGAGAGTGGATCAAGAAAGGCAATCAAAAGGAGAGCAGAACAAGAGAGGCAGGAAGGCACCGCGAGAGCTAAGGCTAACTTTTTCTTGTTTCTCAGAAGCTCCGGAGAATAACTTCTCTAAGTTCAAGGTGTTGATACTTTAAAACCTTCCTTTTTCAAAGAATCTCCGGAACCAGGCGAGAAGGAATTCTCAAGCAGTAGCATTCAAAGATCGATCGCTCGCATTGTCAACATGACAAAGTGATCGTGCACTGATCAGACTCCCACCGCACACTTTCCAGAAATCTCAGAGGAGATCTACTTGTAATTTTTCTTTTAATTACTTGCAATCTTCTCCTCAAATTTTTGTAAGTTTTTCTTTTATTGAATTTTCAATGGAAAACAGTATTCTATCAATATCTGGTAAAAAAGGCTAGTTCCAGGCATAGTCCACTATGTCTCTCAGATGGCGTTGAAATCACTAAAGAAGGTTTCAGGCGTAGTCCACCTGCCCCAAATTCACAGTATGATGTTGCCCGATTTCATTCCTGTTTTATGATTTAATGATTTGTTTGTTATTATTGTCGATCGTTTTGTCTTCCCTGAAACTCAAGTTTTTTTAGGGGGACTGTTGGACATGTTTTGAGTTTGAATATCTGCCACACTTCCTCTTCTGAGGTTGCATAAGATTCGAAGACTTCATCAGGGATATCTTCGTGAAGTTTTGAATGTTCCGGAACTGGATGAGCAGCCAAGAACTCTGCAAGGGTCTGGCCTTTAACCGCCTTCTGAGGGGTGAAGATCATGTCGTATTGAGACAATAAAAGTGCCACTTAGCCAATCTTGAATTCAGTGATCCTGGCTTTGTCATAAGGAGACGCAATGGGTTTATCCTGGAGATGACATGTATGGTTTGGCTGACCAAATAATGTCGTGTCTTCTGAACAGCGAAGACTAGAGCTAAACACTCTTTCTCGATAGGATTATAGCGAGATTCCGCTCCTATGAGAGTTCTGCTCAGATAATAAATGGCCTGCTCGTGGCCATTATCATCCTTTTGAGCGAGGAGGGCGCCGAGGGAGTAGTCCAGAGCTTTACATAAAGCAAAAATGTTTTCCTGATGTAGGGGCCACCAAGACTGGAGGTTTTGTGAGGCACCTCTTGATGTCTTCATATGCCTCCTGACAAGCATGATCCCATACGAAGGGAGTGCCCTTTTTCATGAGTCGGGTGAACGGTTGACAGCGGCCTGAGAGATTTGCAATGAATCTTCTGATATAAGCCAGCCTGCCTTGCAAGGCCCTGAGCTCTTTGAGGTTCCTTGGTGGATGCATGCTCTGGATGGCTTTGACTTTGTCTAGGTCAAGATGAATCCCTTTTGATGTGACAATAAATCCAAGAAACTTGCCACTTGACACTCCCAAGAAGGATTTTGTCGGGTTCATTCAGTTGATGAGCCCGCATTATATCGAATATCGTTCTCAGGTCGCGAAGATGTTCATTCTTGTTGCGGCTTTTGACGGCAATGTCGTCGACATAGCATTCTACCATTTTTCGGAGATAATCGCGGAAGATTGTGCTCATTGCCCGCTGATAGGTTGCTCCGGCGTTCTTCAGTCCGAAGGGCATTACAGTGTAGCAGTATACCCCCAATGGTGTTCGGAACGAAGTATGCTTCTCGTCGTCGGGATACATCTTAATCTGGTTGTACCCTGAAAAGCCGTCCATGAAAGACATCCTTTCGAATCATCATGTGTTGTCGATCACGACGTCAGTGATGGGTAATGGGAATTCGTCTTTGGGACAGGCCGTATTGAGATCACGGTAGTCGATGCAGACCCGTATTTTCCTGTTCTTCTTGAGGACGGGGACGATGTTAGCTACCCAATCTGGATGTTGTTCCTCCCGGATGAAGCCACATGCAATGAGCTTGTGAACTTCGGCTTCAATAGCTTCCATAATGTTCGGGCGAAACCGACGTTGTTGCTGCTTGACTGGCTTGACGTCGGGCTTGATATTTAGCCGGTGCACGGCTACTTGTGGATCAAGTCCGGGCATGTCTTCGTAGCTCCATGCGAAGACGTCTATATACTCTTTTACGAGTATTAACAATTCCTCCTTTTCTGTAAGTGATAGGCTTTCACTTATAAAAATGGGCTTAGGGTAGTCTTGACTACCCAAGTTGACCTGCATCACCTTGTCTTCAGTAGGTGGTTCGTGCGATTCGAATCGCTTTTCCCATTGGAGGTCTAATTGCTGGGCCCATGGTTCCTCATCAGTAGCTTCTGCGGGCTCCAATTGACTGCTTGAAGTCATATTAACGGTGAGGTTTTTGAACATCATTCCCACACTAACGTCTGAGTCCCACTCGGAGGATGAGGCTGAATGTGATGGGATTGGTTCCTCGGACTGGTTGTTAGACTCAGAAGCCAATATTCATATCTGTACTGAACGCTCCTGATTTAAGTCCTATCAGGAACAATGTGGAGGAAGTGTGAGCCTAACACACGATTCTACCAGAAGAGATAAAGGAAACTGGACGCATTGACCTGAAAATGACCTCCGGAAAAATTCTGACTCTTCAAGGAGTCCTGCATGTACCCACACTTCGGAAAAATTTGATCAGTGAGTCTTCACTTCTTAGAGCTCACTATAGAATTGTCAAGGAATCCAATAAGTTTGTAATCTCCAAGTCTAATGTTTTCATTGGAAAAGTTTTGTTTGTGATGGCCTTTTTCGTCTCAATGAAATCAACTCTTTTGATAATGAAATTTCTATTCATGTTGCTTTGAACATAGTCTTGTGATATCTGGTATGAAAGATGGGACATGTCAACTTCAATTCTATCAAGAAAATGATTAACTTGAATCTCATTCCTAAATCTTCTTTTGACACATCTTCTAGATGTGAAATCTGTGTTTAGGGTAAGAACACCCGAAAATCATTTCCTTCTATCAGAAGGACATCTGAACCTTTAAACTTATTCATAGTGATGTGTGTGACTCGAACAGAGTTCTCACCCGAGGCGGAAGAATATACTTTGTAACATTTGTTGATGACTACTCTAAATTCTGTTACACCTATCTTCTCAAATTAAAAAATAAAGTCCTCGATTGGTTTAAGGTGTATAAAGTCGAAGCTGAGAATCAACGTGAAAAGAAGATCAAAATTCTAAGATCTGATCTTGTGGGGAGTATACCTCAAATGATGTGACAGAATTCTACCAAAAGCATGACATTATTCATGAGGTAACTGCTCCCTACACACCTCAATCCACTGGTGTAGCTGAAAGAAAGAACAGAACACTGATGGACATGGTGAACTGTATGTTACTCAGCTCTGGTGCACCCAAGAACCTTTAGGGTGAAGCTCTCTTTTCTGCATGTTTTCTACTCAATAGGGTTTCCCAAAGAGATTCCGACGTTACTCCTTATGAATGTTGGAAAGGGAGAACTCTTAACATTCAATTCTTTAAAGTTTAGGGTTTCCTGGCTAAGGTTACAGTACCGGAACCGAAGAAAAGAAAAATCGACCCCAAGACTGTTGTTGCTATCTTCATCGGATATGCACTAGATAGCAATGTTAACCGATTTCTAGTGGTTAACTCTGAGATCAGTGAAATATCCAACAACACCATCATTGAAGGTAGAGATGTTTACTTTGAAAACATCTATCCTTTCAAGTCTAGAATCTCTAGTGATCCTTCTTGCACTCTTTCTGTCTCTGATACCCCTTCTTCCAGTTCTGCTCCTGTAACTGATTCTGAACCTAGGAGCAAAAGAACTAGAACTTTTACATCCTTCAGTGAGACTTCTTCACCTATCTTATGGAAGGTGATCCTACCTCTTTTAAGGAAGCAATGGACTTTTCTGAATCTCCTTTCTCGAAAGAAGCAATGGACCGTGAGATCAAGTCCATAATGGAGAACAAAACTTGGATTCTCACTGACCTTCCTCCAGGATGCAAACCTGTAGGTTGTAAATGGATCTTCAAGAAGAAACTCTGACCCGATGGCATTGTCAACAAATAAAAAGCCAGATTAGTTGCCAAGGATTTCACCTAACAAAAGGATATTGACTTTTTGACACCTATTCTCCTATTGCCAGGATCTCCTCTACCTTCTAGCACTTGCATCAATTCATAACATGTTCATTCACCAAATGGATGTCAAGACTGCTTTCCTGAATGACGATCTTGAAGAAGAGATCTGTACGGACCAGACCAACTTGAAAGATTCATTGCCAAGGGACAAGAAAACAAAGTGTGCAAACTTGTGAAGTCATTGTATGGACTTAAACAAGCACCCAAACAATGGTATCAAAAGTTTAACAAAGTTATTACACAGAACATGACAAGTGCATATATTCTAAGAACTTTGACAATGCGTATATTATCCTTTGTATATATGTAGATGATATTCTTATCCTTGAAACTTCTCGTGACGCAATCCAAAGAATAAAGAATTATCTTTCTCAAAATTTTGATATGAAGAATCTAGGTCCTGCTGATATATATTGGGAATGAAAATATCCAAAACCTCTAATGGAATTTCTTTGAGTCTACCTTATAGCATTGAAAGAATGCTTCATAAATTTGATTTCTATAACTCTACACCTATTTCTACACCCTATGATTTTTCAATTGTTTTGAAGAAGAATATGGGTGAGCCTGTGTCTCAACTGAAATACTCTCAATTAATAGGTTCACTTCTCTATATTTCCAACAGGACTAGGCCTGACATCTCTTATGCAGTAGGTAAATTGAGTAGATATACTGGTAACCCTAGTAGAGAACACTGAACTGCACTAGAGAGAGTTTTCAGATATCTTAGAGGCACAATTGGCTATTGTCTGACTTACACTGGATATCCTGATGTTATGAAAGGTTATAGTGATGTCAACTGGGTTACTGATTCCAACAGTGTTAAGTCTACTACCGGATATGTATTCATGTTCGGTGGTTATGCTGTGCCTGAAAATCATGCAAACAAACAGTGATTGTCAGGAGTACCATGGAGTTCAAGCTCACTGCTCTAGACACAACTTGCTCTGAAGCTGAATGATTAAAGAATCTTTTATTTGAATTCTCTATCGTGCCTAGACCCATACTTCCAATCTCAGTCATACTGACTCAAGATCCACCATTGAGATTCTTTAGCAAGATAATGCTAATAAGAAGATGAACAAACACAGTCAAATCAGACTTAAGTCTGTTCAACGCCTATTGGGCAAAGTTGTGCTTCTGAATTTTGTAAAGTCCGAGATATTGCTGACCAATTGACTAAGGGTCTTTCTAGGAGTGTGGTCCTAGAATCGAGGGAGATAGGGTTAAGCCCATAGTAGAGTTCACCGACAGCGGGAGCCCAACCTACTTGATTGGAAATTGATTCCATAAAAGAGCTTCAATGTGGTAGAAACAAGCTGGACTGGTGATACTTGTGTGGAGCATCGACTCATATATGCTTATATCATATATGTAGCATTGTAGCTACTACCCCTTCTCTATGGTGACAATGCTCTTATGATATAGCTAGGTAAGGATGAGTTTAACTCTTAATAAGTCAATGCATGTAGTGTGGAGGGTATACTATCCAGTGTAATACCCCTGGAGGACTTACCTACGCGAGAGGAACTGTGATGGCCGCGGTTAGAAGGGCAAGGCTGACCCTAGAAACTCTCATGAGCCGGTTATTGTGAGCATGGCCTTTAACGCTCAACCCGCTCGCTCAATATATGAAGACTTACTGTGTGTGTATTTGTTGACACATTAAAAAAGACAAACTCCCATACAGCTTTTCAACTGGTCAGTACGATGTCCAACTTGTCGACGTCTACAAAAGACAAGCCGCGGACAAGCTGACGACCAACTCAACACATTCTGAGGGACAAAGAAAAAGCTCAGGCCCTGCTGATCCAGTGAAGCAGACAGCAGGTCAAATACTGCTATTTGAGGTAGAGTTAGCTCAATACTTAGCCTCGTGCGAGCCCAATGTGCTAGCCTCACTCCAGAGGCTAAATTATCTAGCTTCGCCTTGAAACCCTTCGAAGCTCAGTAACGAGCCAAGTGCTAGCTTCGCCTGAAGCTCAACATAGCCGCACAGGGCTACTTTCCTAGCTTCGCCGAAGCCGTGACAGCTCTGATTAAGAGCTTTCAGCCGCGCGCGAGGCTACACCCAGCCTCACACGAGACTTTCTACGCCTCTACGAGAGAGCAGGCCAGGTCAAACCTTTGACTTAATATTTAGTGGGCTAACCCCACTACGTTAGTGGGGTTAATGCCACTTTAAGTGGGCGGTTACACTAGCCTACTTCACCCACATCCAGTGGAACGGCCGGGTCAATAGGCCATTTTTAGGCTCGCGCGAGCCTGTCTAGCCCTGCATGCGGCTCACATTTAGCCTAGCGCGAGCGTTATAGCCTCGCGCGAAGCTCAAAATAGCCCTCGACGCGAGGCTAGCTGATTGATATCAATCATGGCTGAATTTAAGGGCGGTTACACCCCTCCAGAGCCTATAAATAGCTCATTTGAGAGTGAGCTCGGGGAGAGTAGATCAAGAGAGGCAATCAAAAGGAGAGCAGAACAAGAGAGGCAGGAAGGCACCGCGAGAGCTAAGGCTAACTTTTTCTTGTTTCTCAGAAGCTCCGGAGAATAACTTCTCTAAGTTCAAGGTGTTGATACTTTAAAACCTTCCTTTTTCAAAGAATCTCCGGAACCAGGCGAGAAAGAATTCTCAAGCAATAGCATTCAAAGATCGATCGCTCGCATCGTCAACATGACAAAGTGATCGTGCACTGATCAGACTCCCACCGCACACTTTCCCAGAAATCTCAGAGGAGATCTACTTGTAATTTTTCTTTTAATTACTTGCAATCTTCTCCTCAAATTTTTGTAAGTTTTTCTTCTATTGAATTTTCAATGGAAAACAATATTCTATCAATATCTGGTAAAAAAGGCTAGTTCCAGGCATAGTCCACTATGTCTCTCAGATGGCGTTGAATTCACTAAAGAAGGTTTCAGGCGTAGTCCACCTGCCCCAAATTCACAGTATGATGTTGCCCGATTTCATTCCTGTTTTATGATTTAATGATTTGTTTGTTATTATTGTCGATTCGTTTTGTCTTCCCTGAAACTCAAGTTTTTTTAGGGGGACTGTTGGACATGTTTTGAGTTTGAAGGAAAAACTTGAGTTTCCCTCTTATTTGGCTTTAGTTATAGTCCCACATTGGAGAGGAGATGAGAGGTTGGGTAGTATATATACCAACTCCTCCCATACCTATTGTTATGAGTGTTAGGCCATGAACCACATCCCCACATGAGCGCACACACGCCAAACCGAACTGGGACAGGTTCAGGTGGCGCGCGCCCACGACCTGCGGACACGAATGCAGTTTGATTCAGAGGCTTGTTAGACCTGCTACATTTTTATGGTTTTTTATTTTTTTATTTAAAATTCTGTTGAGATTTTCGGATAGAGTTGGACCTGTTCAAGAGAATCAGATCTACACGTTGTAACCACTCGCGCATGACCACAGATTCTCTCAGGCTGTTACAAACTGAAAGATCTGCAGATGGTTATAAATACCCCATCTTTGCACGTATTTTTTACATGAAACAGAAATCTATCTGTCCTCTTCCTCCACAAATTTCTTACATATATTCTGTTGGAAAAACTGTTCCTGCGTTCAGATTTTTGTGCTATCTCACCATTTTATTTTCACTTACGGGCAACGAATCTCCGTTTGAGCAGAGGCTTGACTCATCGTTCTAAGTTGGGTGTTGGTGTACTACAGGGGAAGTTTTTACCGCTAGGAGAGAAGGTCATTTCAAGGTCCAGACAAGAGACCGGCCATCTATCTTTTAGGGCCGTGCGTTTGCACGACTATGTCACCCCAGGCCAGCCTTTTATTTTCTTTTAATTCTGTATTTTGGTTTCATGCTTAGGACAAGTATTTCTTAGATTGAAAAGAATTATATTTGTTGCATGTTTTAAATCAAGTTAAAATTTCCACAGTAGTTAAATTTTCCTACATAAGCTTTCTTCAAAATTAAGCATGCAAGAAATGTGAACGAAAATATCCAATGTTTCACCTCAAGAATGTTCCTGCAAGCGCCCAACTCTCCCATGTTGTATCCCCGCACCGAATATGGTCCTCCAAGAGTGAAAGCATCATAGCTTGGGAGATCACCCACACAGCCACCATAATGTCCATGCAGGACAAGAATGGGTGGTGGCTGCCCAACACCTTCTTCTACTTGCTTTAACTGGATGAATCGGGTTAATGTGAGCTGATGACGGTTGAAGAATGGGAAATTGCTGCCGGCTCCAAGACCTTGATCCAACTGGAATTCAGGGGGTACACAACCATCAAGAGAATTGGAGAGATAAAAAAGAAAATAAAAGAAAAGTAATAACTAGATAACAATTATCTACATCAGATGTTTAAATATCATTGTCCTTACAACAATAGCATGAAAAACTCTAAATCGGTATAAATAAATAAAAATTTGATTCTTTTGTGGCATTCATCAGAAGTAAATCTTCCGCAAAATAGTTTTGGTTTGGACCGGATTCTGCAATATTACTCGCAATACTGGTGTTAATCGAGATTGTATTTAGATCATAAATATTTGATTTAGCTCAAACAGAAAAAACATGCTGATTACCCAAGAAAGTTATGCTCATATTCATTTGACAGTAACAAGTGGCGCAATCGATTTGGTCAACTAAACAGTTGAAAACATACAGTTCCAGTGCAGTGTTATGTAACAAAATTAGCAAAATTTACAGCCACAATTTGCAATAATGAAGGAGATGTAAAAATCTACAATTGCAAGGTTATGTTTCATTCTACATAGACAACATTTTACTCAACAGTGAACTAAATCAAACATAGGAAAAGCCCACATACTCCAATAGAGAAGCCAAAATTCGTTGATCCATTTGTGATCTTTGAAATAGGCAGATAAACCAGTAATTAGAAGCAGCACCGGATGATGATCTCAAACAATTCACCAATCAACCAAAATCAGGTATATTTTCAGAAACTACCAGAAACTTTTTCTACTCCTGCAGAAAGCTACCATGAAGAACTTCATTATTCCACATAACTACCATGAAACTTCTAGTTTACACAGAATCCCAAACAACGTTAAAGGTGTTCTTGAAAAGACCGTTTCCCCATCATTTTATTTATAAAAAACGTTAAAAAATAATTATCCAGATTAACTTTTTCATTAATCATTAAACAACATAATAAAGTTATCCTTAAAATATTTTCTACACCCAAATTTTACATAGTGATCTACACAACCTCAACCGGAATAGTCATTCCATATTTGTCATCTAAACCTTTTCCCCATCACAATTGTCTAGTACTATGAAACACGACTCTGAGTTAAGGTTCCATAGGGAGATTGAAAAAATTATGATTTCCTACCAACCTAATGTCACAGACTTGGTGCTAACCATGGAAACTATGGAAAATAGAGGTGCTTGCCGTAGTAGCCTGATTAACTGGCAATGAGGAACTTGTTGCTTACACAATTTAAGCTCATGCAAACAAGGAGCAACCCTCCACAGTTTTCCTAAGAATTAGAAAGAGCTTAAAAGAAGAAGCATGAAAAACTTGCTGTAAGGAGATTATGCTCAACTTTAAAGTACAATATAAATCTAATGAGCAAGATAGAATGCATTGATGAAGTACAGCACTAAACATAAATATAAAGCTCATATGTTTTTATACACTTCTCAACTCATGCATCAAATAGTCTCATCGATTCTATTAGTGATTATGTTGTTTGCTTGGTAGCTTGATATGTGGGTGAGAGGTCAACAGAAAAGAATCGTGCATAAATGCTATTACATGGTCAACCCACAACCAAGGTTCAAGAACTCTCTTTCAGCTTCGGATTTGAACACTTTACCCTTCTTTTATTAAGGTTTCAATCAATTCCGGTAGTTTTGACAAGTTTTGTTTCAAGTTTCACTAACGGGTTTTACTTGCATATAGACATGCATATCATTAATTATTTGCATATATATTGCACAAAAAGCACACAATCTAAACATGTAAGCTCAGTGTTAAATCAAGATAAGTGAATTTTGTATACTTAAACTAAATAACTAAAAATTAATCCAAATTAATATGAAAACCATGTTAAAGTTAACTTTAGATTATAATAAAAATTAAACTAATAGTATGTAATGATTGTTAAGTTGGTTATTAGTATTGGGTTATTGGGTTATTAAGTTGTTACCCATATACCCTCCTTATCCCTTGGCTTCTATATATATATCTCTCTCTCTCTTCTCTTATGAATAAAATCATTATTTTTAGGGTTTCTATTTCCCTACATGGTATCAGAGCAAAAGAAACTCTAACTCTAAATTCCACCCTCTTCTTCTCTTGCTTTCCTCAAATCATCAATCCCTCTCCTCAACTGCCGCCCCCTCCCTCTCCTCTCCCTCTCCTGAAGCCGCCACCCCCCTCTCCTAAAGCCGCCGCCCCCTACCTTTACAAGCCGCTGCCCCCCTCCTTCCAAGCCGTCGGGGCTGTTCATCAAGCTGCCCCCTCACTCTACTACCTACGAGGTCTGCGAAGCCCTCCAGCAAGAAAAAAGGCCTTACAAGACTTCTCTGGTGAGATCTGATCTGTTTACTACTCAAAAAATCAGATTGTTACATCTGATCTAGCTTTTTAGATACTCTACAATACTTCTCTGGGGAGCTCTGATCTGTCTACAACTCAAACATCAGATTTTTTACATCTGAGCTGGCTATTTCGAGCTGAAAAATTGGTTCTTTTGAGGCTAATCTAGCTGTCTATACTATTATCTGGTAACTAAGTTACTTGTTTCTCCTACTGGCTGATTTCTGGTGATTTATCCAACTGAATACTATGTCTGAGACTACAAGTTCCACCTACAATATGTCTCTCTGATGGTTGACTTCATTCCCAAAACAATGTTGGAGACTACGTTGAAGTTGAATGGATCTAACTTTTTATGGGCGCAGGCGTTCTATATATTCATTGGCGCTCGACACAAATTGGCTTACCTTCTTCAAGCTCCACCTGCTTCTATAGATCCTACTTATATGAGCCTTACAGGAGATTATTCTGTGATGATATGGCTTCTCAATAGTCTAGAGAAAAGATCAGTAGTAGTGTCATGTTCTTGACTACTACTAAGGAGATGTGTGACACACTGAAGGTGATGTATGGCAATGAGAAGAATCCCTCGAGAGTGTTTGAAATCTATGAGAAACTGTTTGATCTCAAACAGGGAGACAGAGTTGTGCCTGAGTTCTA
Source organism: Agave tequilana (assembly GCA_038442645.1). Lineage (NCBI taxonomy): Eukaryota > Viridiplantae > Streptophyta > Magnoliopsida > Asparagales > Asparagaceae > Agave > Agave tequilana. The sequence continues at coordinate 467,109 of JAVJIF010001244.1, forward strand.
TGGAGAATTCAAGCGTTTGATTGATGAGCTAGAGATACATCAGCCTTGTGTTACTAATGCGGCGACACTGAGAGGATATTATCAAGATCTAGCTTATCAAAGTTCCTATCTAGCTTGAGTCCTACACTACGATCCCAGATGCAGGGTCAGATACTGGGAGGAGATAGTATTCCCATGTTGATTGCCACCTTCTCGAGAGTTATGTGGGTATCTACTAGAGCTGGAGTTTCCTCCACACCATTTATTGAGCAGTCTGCCATGATTTCTGAGCGTGACAGAGGTCGTGGTCGCGATTTTGGAGGACGAGGATGTGGCTCCGTTAGAGGTGGACGTGGTTCTTATGGCGGCAGACAAAGTACCTCTGAGAAATGATCTCAGCAATGTAGCCATTGTAGACACAGTAATCACGTCTTCGAAAAGTACTGAAAGAAATTTGGTCGACCTGAGTGGGCACAGCTATCTGATTCTGATCCTCCTGCCACGTGTGGTAATCCTCAGATCTCTTCTTCTGCTATTCCTGATTCTTCGGCGGTTGTACTATCGCAGGAGGAGTATGATAGACTCATCCAGCTAGAGTGCTCTCAGAATAATCTTTCAACGACTCATGCATCTGCTTCGGGTATACACGCCTATACTCTCTTTCCTCAAAAGCCCTGGATATTAGACTCAGGAGCCTCATCCCATATGACAGGTATAAAACAAGAGTTTGTTTCATTAAAATTGTCAAGTGTACAACTCCCTGTTAAAATTGCTGATGGTATCCATTCACATGTATTAAGCAATGGGATAGTTTAGACTACTCCATCCTTGACCCTACTGATATCGTATATGTTCCACGATTTCCTGTTAGTCTCTTGTCTATCAGTCAGTTTACTAAACATAATAACTGCAAAATAACCTTTTTTCCTTCTCATTGTGTGTTTGAGGACCTGTTGACTAGGAAGAGGGTTGGTTCGGGGCATGAACGAGGAGGCATATACTATTTAGACGATCGAGTGACCCTTACTGGCTTGGTTGCAGATAAGTCTGATCCCGTGTTACTTTGGCACTGGCGTTTGGGTCATCCTTTGTTGTAAAAGCTTCAGTCTGTTATTCCTGTTGAGTCCTGTTTTTCCTTAGGTTGTGAGTCTTGTGAGTTAGGCAAGCATCATTGTGCTACCTTTCAGGGTCGTGTCAATAATCGTAATAGTTCTGCGTTTGAGTTGGGTTCATTCTGATGTCTGGGGACCTAGTCGTGCGCCCTCTATTAAAGGTTTTAGATATTCTCTACTCTTTGTTAATGACTTCTCTAGCATGATTTGATTATTTCTCCTAAAAGAGAGGTCAGAAGTTCCCAGTGTTATTGAACTTTTCTTTAATGAAATAAAAAATCAGTTTTTCACTTCAATTCGTGTGCTTCGTACTAACAATGCCTTAGAGTATGTTAAAAAAAATGTATCTATTTTTTGTTCCAAAAATGAGATTATTCATCAGATCTCTTGTTCTCATACATCTCAACAAAATGGAATTGCTGAACACAAACATGTCTATGTTCTGAATGTCGCTAGAACCATAAGACTCATATTAGTGTTCCAAAATATTTATGGTCTAATGCCGTGTTAAGTGCTTGTCATCTGATTAATCGGATGCCCTTTTCTGTTCTCGATAAAAAATCTCCATTCTCTATCCCAACAACACACCATTCTCCATGACTCCTTGTGTTTCTGATTGTACTTGTTTCGTTCAAGACTTGTCTCCTAGGTTAGATAAATTATCTCCTAAATCTATAAAATGCGTCTTTGTTGAGTTTTCTAGAACACAAAAAGGATACCAGTGTTATAATCCCTCCACAAGGAAGTATTTAGTGTCAGCTGATGTTATATTCTTTGAGTCTGTTCTATATTTCTCTCCATAGGTTCCTGTCACTATATCTGAGATGGTTCCTCCTTCATTATCTGTGTCGTTACCTACACCTGATTTTATTGTTTCTCCGTCAGTGCTGCCAGTAGAAACTCTGGATCTATCTGCATCAAAGCCAGTTCGGCATCTCAGATATGTCTTCACTTATCGCCCAAAAGTTCCTGCCTCCGAACCAGTTTCGACTTACCCCTCTCCAGTAGATGGTCCTTCTCCTCAACCATCATCTCTCTGATCTTCATATTCTCATTGCTCTTCAAAAAGGTAAACGCTCTTGCACTGATCACCCTATTTCGAATTTCGTTTCTTACAATCATCTTAACCCCACTTTTTGTCAGTTTGCTTTATCTCTATCTTCTGAGTCTATACCCAGGTCTTATACAGAGGCATTATTGGTACCTGCCTGGAAGCAGGCTATGAATGAGGAGATGGATACTCTTGTTTCTCAAGCAACTTGAAAGCTGGTTTCAGCACCCACAGATGCTGTTATTGTTGGTTGTCGCTGGGTCTTTACTTTAAAGTACCGCCCAGATGGATCTGTGGATCGATATAAGGCCAGATTTGTGGCCACAGGTTATACTCAGACATATGTCATCGATTTATTTGAAACATTCTCGCCAAATGCCAGGATGAATTATATCAGGATTCTGTTCTCCGTTATTGTTAACTTGTCATGGCCCTTATTCCAACTGAGTATCAAGAATGCTTTCTTATATGGGGATTTTTCAGGAGGAAGTATAAAAGGAGCAACCTCCAGGCTATGTTGTTCAGGGGGAGAACAAAGTTTGTCGTCTCAAGAAGACCATATATGGACTCAAGCAGAGTCCAAGGGCGTGGTTTGAAAAGTTCAGCATTACCATTTCTGACATTGATTTTCACCAGTGTCACTCAAACAACTCTGTCTTTGTTCGGCGCACAAAGTCTGACATCGTAGTTCTTGCAGTTTATGTTGATGACATTCTGGTGATTGGTAGTGATTCAGTTGGGTTATTAGAGACAAAGAAATATCCTAAGCACCATTTTGTCACAAAGGATATAGGATGAGAATTGAAGTTGCATATCAAAAACACAATGCACTTCTTTCCCAACGGAAGTATGCTTTGGATCTTCTGGAGGAAACAAGACTTTTGGGATGCAAGCCTGCTAACACTCCAATGGAAGCCAATGTGAATTTATGGTTTCATGACAGTCATACACTTGATAATCTAGGAAGATATAGGAGATTGATTGGAAAGTTGATCTATCTCACCTTACTAGGCTAGATATAACATTTGTTGCCGATGTACTGAGCAGATTCATGCATCAGCCCAGAGAGACTATTGGTTAGCCGCAATAAGGATTCTGACTTACATCAAGAGTTGTCCAAAAAAAAGTTTGACGTACAAGAAACATGGGTATGTACGCATTTTTAGATACTCTGATTCAGGTTATGCTGATGACAAAGGAGATAGAAAATCTACCACTGTGTATTATACTTTTGGAGGATGGTGATTTGGAGGAGCAAAAAGCAAGATGTATCTCGCTCGAGTGCAGAAGCTGAGCATAGAGCTATAGCTCATACTGCATGCGAGATGAGGTGGTTAAAGAATCTACTGATGGAGCTTAATTTCAGACAGCTTGGGCCCATGTCTATGCATTATGATAATCAGTCTGCTATCTATATTACCAGAATCCTGCCTGTATTCCATAAAAGAACCAAACATATTGAAATTGACTGTTCTTTTGTCAGAGATTCTTGGACCAAGAAGGTGATTATTTTCCAGTTCACACCTTCTTCAAAGCAATTGACTGATCTCCTTACCAAAGAAGCCTCACCTCAGGTATTTTCTAACTTATTCCTTGGCTTCTATATATACCTCTCTTCTCTTATGAATAAAATCATCCTTTTTAGGGTTATACTTATAGCAAATTGGATATACCAATTAGATAACTGTAAAAGTAAAAAGGAAACGAAATTATTAATTTGAAACATTACATTTTTCCCTTTTTCCCCTTTGTTTTTGAAATTTTTTGTAAGTTTTGATATGTTTCATCCAAAACTTACTGAAATTTACCTAAACTAACCAAGTGCATGCCAGCCGACTTAGTGAAATTGAAACAGACTGATACTCACAAAAACCGTGACAAAACAGTTGAAACCGAGATGAAACTGGCGAACCCTCAAACTATGGTTTCAAATATCATTATATATAGGCAAAACCGTGTCAGATTTTGAGATACCCAATGCAATATTAATCTTGTAATATTGGCTGATATCAGAGCCAAAATTCAATATGGCTGATATGGCCACTATTGATGCCTGATATTGGTGAGATATTGATACTAAAAACCACATGATGATACCAATACCGAGATTTAAACGATGCCTCATACCTTGCGCACAACAAAGAAATTGGCTAATTAGTAAAAAAGACAATCCTCTATGTAATCTGCTACATGAATAAAGAATATACACACCCAAACTATATGTTCCCACCCTAAAACCACGACAAAGTACATTGTGAACTAGGTGCAAAGAATATGTTCCCACCCCTAAAAACTCCATTCTGTGACGATGTACACACCCAAACACACCACAGAGCAGATCAATTGATTACACATTGGAACCTCTTGCCACTCTACCATAAGGTATAAAATAAAAGCAGTTAACAGCTCAATATCACCGGAAGCAACAACCAGGAAAAGGGAACAATACCTGAAACACATTCCTCTCACCAACAATTGCACCGTTTACAAACTTTGTATTGTCACAAGTAATGTTTGCTTGTGCAAACGCCATATGATCGACGCCAGTACCACTGAGGGTTGTTGGAGGTCCATCCATGCTCAAACCGCCACTAGGTAATTGTCGAGCACCATGAGTGCATACTGTACTGGTTTCATCACGTGTTGTGATCTCTTCCATCACAAGTCCATAAGTGAATTTACTCTGACGTGTGAAGCTCTGCAAAATGTACAAGGCACATTAACACAACATAATAGATGTATTCATGGAAGCCTAAGAAAGGAAATAGGGTTCTGCAAGGAAAAAAAATAGTACCAACCTCTGTTATATTTGCTTTGAACCCTACTCTATCAATCCACACAGGTGGAACTTCATCCACTGCAGGCCCATCAGTGAAGACAGGACTCATTTTGCGGCTGTTAAAGCAGCTAGCACGAAATGTAAGATTACGGGGATTGTACACACCATCCAGATAAGGATGGACATATTCAAGCTTGAATGCTAGATCATCCTGAACAAGGAAATAAGAAAAATTCAGTTCAGAAACAAGTAGAACAATGACAATAAATAAGCAAAAACACTTGTCAACTGAAATTCTTTAACCTTGGTGTCAAGTCCCTGTGGAAATGTTTCCCTTATCTTTTAATCATCATTTCTAAGTCTGAATCAAACTTATAAACTTGCCAAACTATTAGCAATAACTAAGCCATCAATTTTTAAAAGGAAACATGATGCTACATTTTATAATAACAGAAACTAAGTTGGATGGGTGTTACAACAACATGAATGCATCTGTTGATCAGCCAAATCAATGCCTAATATGTGGTACACACATGCACGAACAAACAATACTTGCAAGATCTAGGATGCTCCATATGTTAACCCATCCCCACCCACCACCCACCCACAACATTTGCAAAGATCTCAGTTGCCCCAGTCAGTAAACCACATTATCTGAGTATTGAGGGCACAATCAAACACCACACAGACATATATACTGCAATATCTAGGACCAAACACTACGCAATTCCACATGACCTGAGGATTGAGGAGATTACTAGATGTCACGGAGTCAACTATGGATCTGTTCAGCCCTTTGATGTTCCGATGCTCAAATGTAACTGTTCCACCAGGTTGAATTGATGCCTGGAAACAACAACCCTCAAATTTTCTACACTTTTACTGTGAGAAAACAATTATATCTTGCACAAATAGCACTAAGAAACATTAGGGTTTAGTTGAAAATACCACAGTTGGCATTCCATCACGCCCAGGTACAAGACTCCATTCCGTGCTTACTTCAGCTGACTTTTGTTCCAGTTCTTTGAGCTTTACCTCAACAATGATTCCCCCTTCATTCTTTTCATCGGCTTGTGGGTTAACTTCAATGTTGGAAAACAATGCAAGAGAATTTATGTTTCTTAGAGCTTGTTTCCCAGCTTCAATGTTAAAGACATGGCCTTTACCAAGCTGCACCAAATAAAATATCATAAGATATCCATGGAACTTCAAATATAGAAATCTTAAAGCAAATGATAGCGACAAGTATGGAAAGGAAACTTGTTATGCATTCAACCATTCTAGTCGCTGCAATGAAATTAAGGTGGGGAAAAAAATTGTATTTGTTCAAGCACAACAAATAATGGAAACATAAGTCTTTGCACACTCTATCATTAGATTTACAGATACGTTATCAATTCAACTTTATTGTAAGAACACTAATAACTGATATTAATCAGGCGGGTAATTTACTAGTTCTCAAAGACCTGAGGTGTCACATGAACAAAATTATAAAGAGATGGATCGCATAATGAGATACTTAACCTGTGAAAATTGGAACTATAAAAAAGATATTATGAGTTGATATCATGTGATATCACAACAATGTTTAGAAACTCAGTTTCGGTCCTTTAGTTGGAGTCTCAGTTTTGGCAACTTTAAGTACTTAGAGAAAAAAGAAATATTTTCTCCAACTCTTCCTCCAAACTTCCTACTAGCATTGCCTTGGGTGCATGTATTTGCTATGCAATAGGTACCTGTGAATCCCTTCACCCAATTCAGGTGAGACGCCACTCCACCCTTTCATGCAAAATAATATACTTCTTGACAACTCCCTACCATAGTGGATTCACTATCTTCCTCGCAATGGAAAAATAATTATTACAAGTGCAGACACCCTATGAATACTGCACTCATTTCCTGATCTAAAATTGCTTTAGATCTTTGTCTGCTCTCTGTCTAGTTAATTCACCATTTGCAACAGCAGTCCTCTAAGCGGCCAAAAAAACCAAGTTACTTTCTAAGTTTCTACGCACCTCTTGTTTTTATCCAAGTTTCTTCAAAATATTTCTCCCTCGTGCAATGTTTACACTACTAATCACCTAGAAAAAATATATAGTGCCTGTTATCTCCCACCACATTCAGCAGCAATTTTTCCATTTAAAGGAGGTGCCAAAATGGTTTACAAAGACTTGTGTTTTATAACTGACATACTTTATCATGATTACATTCTCAATACAGATCAATTCCTTAAAAAAAATAGAATAACATGACAGAAGCTCCTGTTATGAGGCTCCCAGATTTCACGAAAGTTTTTGAAATTACTTGTGATGCCTCAGGCGTTGGGATAAGTGGTGTTTAAGTCAAGAAAAGCATCCCGTTGCCTATTTTAGCGAAAAGTTAAATGATGCTAAGCAACGGTACTCTACCTACGATAAGGAGTTCTATGCGGTAGTGCAAGCTCTGCGTTATTGGCGCCATACTTGTTACCGCAAGAATTCGTCATTTATTCCGACCATGAAGCCCTTAAGTATCTCAACTCTCAAAAAAAGTTGAATTCGAGGCATGGTAGGTGGGTAGAATTCCTTCAAGATTACACCTATGTCCTCAAGCATAAGGTCGGGGTGGAAAATAGGGTCGCTGATGCTCTTAGCCGTCGTCGCGCTTTACTTTCTGTCATGAGTACGGAAGTGGTTGGTTTCGAGAAGATCAAAGAAACTTATGAGTCCTGTCCTGATTTTGGAAATATATACACTGTATTAAGGGATAGTTTGACACATGAGATTGATGGTTTTCTTCTGCAAGACGGATATTTGTTTCGCTCTCGTCTGTTGTGTATCCCTCGTACCTCATTGAGAGAATTTCTGGTATGGGAATTACACGCAGGGGGGCTTGCTGGACACTTCGGGCGAAATAAAACAATTGAAGCTGTCGAACATCGTTTTTATTGGCCGAGCTTAAAAAGAGATGTTGCAAGACTTGTTAGTCAATGTCGTACATGTCAACTCGCCAAGCAACGAAAACAAAATACTAGTCTCTACACCCCTCTACCAGTCCCTAACTGTCCTTGGCAAGATGTCAGTATGGATTTCGTGTTAGGTTTACCAAAAACAACAAGGAAGCATGATTCCATACTTGTGGTTGTAGACCGCTTTTCCAAGATGGCTCACTTCTTGCCATGTTCCAAACGTCGGATGCATCTCGGGTTGCTACAATCTACTTTGATGAAGTTGTTAGGCTACATGGACTACCCAAAACAATTGTCTCAGACAGGATGTAAATTTACGAGCTACTTCTGGAAAACCTTGTGGCATAAAATGGGAACTAAACTTCAGTTTTCTACGGCCTTCCATCCACAAACTGATGGCCAAACTGAAGTAGTCAATAGAAGTCTTGATAATCTGTTACGATGTTTAGTGGGTGAGAATCTTAGAGCATGGGATCTTGTGTTACCTACTGCTGAGTTTGCATACAACAGTTCTGTCAATAGAACCATAGGCATGAGTCCATTTGAGGTAGTGCATGGTTATCAACCTAGGCAACCTATAGACTTAATTCCTATGGTACCCCATCATACTAGGATGTCTGAGTCAGCTGCATCATTTGCATCACACATTCATGACTTGCATAAGGAGATCAGCAACCAAATTCAGAAAAATAATGCAAACTATAAAGCTTATGCAGATTTGCACAGGAAAGCACATGAGTTTAACGTAGGAGACTACGTGATGGTTCGGATTCGACCAGAACGGTATCCTCCGGGTACCGTGAAGAAATTGCACGCACGTAGTGCGGGACCATTCAAAATTTTGAATAAAATTAATTCAAATGCATATGTAGTAGATCTCCCACCGATTTTGGAATTAGTCCCTCTTTAATATTGAAGATTTGATTGCTTATAAAGGGCCCAATTTTTCCCCTGATAATCCTTTATTGGATGAGCCTTCCCCTGTGCCACATCCTGAGAGACCCTTATTACCTCCTCTTCCCCAAATACATCCAACCCATATGGCAGATCAAATTGATGAAATTATTGATGATCAGATTGTCTCTACTAGAGATGGTGGTTACCACAGATTTTGGTTCATTGGAAAGGACTACCTGATTCTGATACCAAAATGACGGGGAACCGGGTCGACACTGCCATCCTCGCGACTCGTCAGCGACGTCGACTCTGCCCTCTGAACTCGATCACGCTATTCAGTTTCAGATTGGGTCATGTTTCAAACAGATCTCTCGACAGCTCTCTCTTCTTCATCCTAAATCATCGCTGAGATCTTTTCCCCGAACTTCCACCAACGTCGAATTTTCCATCGACGCTCTCAATTAGGCTTCCACCGACTCCGAGATCTCTTATCGAAGCTCCGATCATCATCAATTTCACTCCGACGGTGTCGTCCATGGCCGACGACTCCTTCCCCATCAGTACAAGATCCACTTCATCAGACTGGCCTTCGACGGAGTTTCCATACAATTTACAGTATTGAAGACTTCATCAATAGGCCTTCCCGCATCAATCTTGCGAACCTTGCCTCTTGCATTGTAATGCTCAACAACAGTCCATGACAAAAGCAGATGATTCTGATTTGGGCGGAAACACAGCTCATCAAGGATAGTAACAGGAAGCATTTATTTGAGTGCAAATTGGAATTCTGATTTGGGTGCAAGATGAAGCTGTGTATTGGGATTTTGATACAGATCTGATTTTGAAGTTCTGATTTTGGTCAATTGCGGGTGATTCGAGTTGGTGATTCAAATCCGATACAACTGATCCGCAGGCTACAGTGCTGATCTAGTAGCACCATTGAGTTGCAGAGTTCCGCATCTGTTGTCCAGGTATCCAGATAATCAGGTATAATTTCCTTTGAACTGAAATTTGAGTACTACTTTAAATTCTGTCATAATAATTTCATCGATTATCTGCCATCCACAAACAGTGAGTGAGTGTATCTGCTTTGCTCTTATTTGCAATATCTTTATATTAATTTAGGGACTGCTAAATACATCGTAGATCTAAACAGTTGCATAGAATTAATATTTTATAAAATATTGAAGTCTAATTGCAAGTTCTTTTTACAACATAGTCTTTATTTTACACTCTTGAGCTAGCTAGCAGATTCATTCGCCTTATAGTGCGCTTTACGTTACTGAATCATTGCTGATCCTCCACATTTTCTGCATCATCCTGCACGATTGCATTAGAGTTTGTTAGTGGCATATAGAAATTAATAGGTTGCATTCATATTTAAAAAAAAATATCATCATAAATTCAGCATTTAGATAATAGCAATAAAATAAAAAAAAAAGAAAAGAAAAGAAAGAAAAGTAACTGTGCATGCAAACTCGTAGTGGTAGAGTCTACGACCTAGTTGAACCCAATACTGACATGGATCCCAATGCTTCTTCGTCTGGTATCACCTCACCAACAGATTACATGACTCTTGAAATTTTAAAAACTCTTGAGGAAATTAAGGCCCAAATGAACACTCTAGGTCAGAGAATGGACAGGCTGGAATTGGAACGTCATGATGGCTCTCGTAATGAAGAGCGTCAACTTAACAATCGGGACAATCGTCGAGAGGAGAGAATAAACATGAATCATAATCGATATGATGAGGATGACCGGTACATGAAAAATATCAAAGTAGACGTATCGAACTTTGACGGCCGCTTAGACCCATAATATTACCTTGATTGGGTAATGAGTCTAGAGCGTTATTTCAAGTGGTACGAGATGTCCCAAGAGCGGCGAGTCCGTTTCGCTGCCATGAAACTGGTAGGACAAGCGGGACAATATTGGTCTAATGTTGAAAGACTGATAGCCCTCAGGAGGCAAGAACCGATCCGGATTTGGGATGAGATGAAGGCTAAGTTAAGCCAGAAATATCTCCCTATTACTTTTCAGGATCAACTTTTAGACAAGTGGAGCAGGCTAACACAAGGGACTCGCTCTGCTACAGAATATATTGAGAAATTTGATAAGTTCTTGACCCGGTGCAGCGAGTTCGTTGATGAATCCCCAACAGTCACCCTCTCTAGGTTCAGGTCTGGCCTTCGCGATGATCTCCGTAGGGAGCTCTTTGCAAGGGGTGTTAGTGATTTAGAACACGCCTACCAGATAGTTCGAGACTTAGATGCGTCTCGAGGATCTTACTATCAACGAGGTTCAGAGTACAAGAGCCAAAGCACGAGAGCTACCTCTGGACAGTCCCAGCTCAAACCCAATCCTAACAGTTCGGTCCCAACAGGAGATCTCAAGGGTAAAGGCCCAGTTGAGGGCGTGCCACGAACCAATCCCCGCACCCAATGTTATAAGTGTCAAGGATATGGGCACGTAGAAAAGTTTTGCCCAAGCAAATCCAGGACCCTCTTTCTAGATGATCAATCAGATGAGGTGCAGGACGAACCTCAAAAGGAAGTTGTATTTGTGGGAAATGCGAGCAGTGATTCTGAGAATGATTTAGAACAAGAGGAATTTCTTAGTACTATCAGGCAAGTTGCTGTGGTTCGATGTAACCTCGCTCAACCTAAAGACGTGGTTGACTGGCGAAGAACCTCAATCTTCCATACATGGATAAAGATTGGTGAGAAAAATTGTAAAATCATTGTCGACAGCGGGAGCTGTATAAATGCTGTGTCCTCTAGTTTGATTTCAAAGATAGGGTTGAAGACGGTCCCTCACCCTAGTCCGTACAAAGTTACCTGGATTAACACAGCATCGATGGAGGTGAATGAACGATGTCTTGTACCTGTGCAATTTGCCACCTATAAGGATAAAATTTGGTGCGATGTAATAACAATGGATGCAGGACATGTGATTCTTGGTCGACCTTGGTTATTCGATATGGACGTGACTTTGTGGGGAAAGTCCAACACTTGTACTTTCAACTATGAAGGACAACGGATCAAACTAGTCCCGAGTCAACCCAGGTCCAAACAAGAGAAAAAGCCAGTGGACACGAGCAAAGAGAAGAAGCTCAACTTCATCAGCCCTAAAGAAATTGAACAAGAAGTGAGTAGTGGGGCACAAGTCATAGTTTTGCTTGCTCGGGAAGTAGCGAAAGAATCTCATGAAACGATTCTTCCTGAAGTGGCCCCAGTTATCACAAAGTTTGCTGATGTATTTCCTGACGACCTCCCTGTTGAACTACCACCAATGCGGGACATTCAACATGCCATTGATCTAGTTCCGGGAGCCACTCTACCCAACTTGCCGCACTATCGAATGAACCCAATGGAACATGCTGAATTACAGAGGCAAGTTGAAGAGTTGTTGAGCAGAGGGTTCATACGAGAAAGTTTGAGCCCTTGCGCGGTCCCTGCACTGTTAACGCCGAAGAAAGATGGGACATGGCGTATGTGTGTGGATAGCCGTGCTATCAATAAAATAACGATAAAATATCGTTTTCCAATCCCCAGATTGGATGATATGCTTGACATGATGACAGGTGCTACCATCTTTTCAAAAATAGATTTGAAGAGTGGTTATCATCAAATCCGTATTCGCTCGGGAGATGAATGGAAAACAGCCTTTAAAACGAAGGATGGGCTGTATGAGTGGATGGTCATGCCTTTCGGCTTGTCTAATGCTCCAAGCACTTTTATGAGAGTGATGACACAAGTATTGCAACCCTTTATCGGAAAGTTTGTAGTCGTATATTTTGATGACATCCTCATTTATAGCAAATCAAAGGAGCAACATTTGGACCACCTCACGCAAGTTTGTGTAGCTTTGAGAAAGGAAAGTGTAACCCTCGGTTCCCTATGTACGGGTGTCTATACTAGTATCTGATACCCACTGTACTTATCCTGGTAACCGGATTGAGAATTTTTCAGCTCAAAATTTTATTCTCCAATATTCTGAATTTTTCGAAATTTTCTGAAAATTTATGGAAATTATTTGAGAATAATCTCAATTCGGGGTTGATCGGTGTCAGAGGCTGACTCCGGGATTTTTAATTTACAATCAAGAATGAATTACATGAATCTGTCTTTACAAAAATATTTGAAATGACTTTTTACTTTTGTGAATTTTGAGAATTTATAAGATTTTAATCGATGATTAAATATTGATAAAAAAAAAAAGAATGCAATTGAAAAATAAAACAAAATAAAATAAATAAAAATAAATAAATCCCGCATGTGTTGCATTAATGACATGTTTCGAACCAGCGTCTCCCCACACATCATTAGGATGCTCTTGCCATCATGCAACTTTTACATTTACTCTGAAAAGGGGTAGCTATTTTATTTAAACCTTGCCTTGCTTTACTCTTTATTCTTTCAAACAAAAAAAAAAACAAAACTTCTTTGACTGCTAAGATTCGAACCCATGTCCCCTTCTTTCAGATCCTAATGCCTCGACCACTTTGCCACTTTTATTTAATTTTAGAGGCTACATGTCATTTATTTAAGCCTTTCCTGATTCATCTTCTTCTTCCAAAACTAACAGACGATCTCTCCCGCGATTCGTTCCCTCCTCCGCCCACGTCTCTAACTGTTGCGCCTCTTTCTCGTTCACGTCACCCACTCCTCCCCCTCACCCGCATACTCTCCCTCGTTAACCCGAACGCAAATCCAAATTTTATCTAAATCCTAACACCGAATCCAAATCCTAACTACCCAATCATAATCCTATCTATCCATTTCCTAATTCTAAACTATCTAATTTCTTTTATCTTCCCAAAACACAGCTGCAACTCACTTTTCTTCTCCTCTGTCCTTGGTCGTTCCTCCTCCTCCCCTCCGGCATTGAGATCTGGACCATGGCACCACCTCGGCGAACTCCGACTCCTCAACCGCAGCAGCCGCCACTCCCTGCCTTCTTGCGCGAGGCCCCAACAGCACCAGGCTGAGCTCCCCCAGGCCACACACCTCTCTCCGGCGAGCTCCGTCAGCAGCCGCGAGCACCCCGACGGTCCACGGCCGTCCATGAGCCAGCATAGGCCGTCCCTGCATGGTGAGTTGTCTACTCTCTCTCTCTCTCTCTCTCTCTCTCTATATATATATATATATATATATATATATATATATATATAATTTTGCATGCATGGTATGTTGATATATTAATGTGTTGAATTTGTTATTTGTGTAATGAATGTGTAATCCTAGCTTATGCGTGTGCTGTGTATATGAGTATTACGGATAAATCCTAGCATTTTTTTTATGAGAGTGATGAAGTTTGTTATGGTCAGCATGGCATGTCCTCGTGCATAAATTTTTGATGAAAAGAATTGTCCTCTTGGTGCACATGATCATAATTAGCATCATCCTGCTTATAAGATTGCCCTTGTGATCTTTTATGATTATTCAAGTTAATTTTATATTATTTTTAGGGTATTCCTAAAACCAAAAGCAAGAACTTATAGAATTGTTTACTTCTGAAGACAACAATGCCTCAGTTATCTGTTTGGGGTTTAATGAGTATTATTCACTGTCTGGAAATTAGTTTATCTGATGAATATTTCTTCATCTAGAAGAGGAGAACTTTGATGCATGTCCTTCAGTCTGGGGAGTTGTGTTGGCTCATATAATAATTAACTGGGCAATGGTGTCAGCGCACTTATTAGCAGATTATTAAAAACTGAGGTTTGAAGAATAATTATTTCCGGTTCAGCTATGTTTTCCCTCCAAACCATTTTTCTTGTGTTCTTTGTCGGTGTATTGTGTTAGTAGTAGTTAGTGCTTTGCTTATTTAAGATGGTTTTACTGCTCTTATTCTGCAAACTTGACAAATAGTGGATGATAATGTTTATTCCTCTCCTCCTTCTTGCTGTCCTACTGAGATGGGGATATCATTTAACCTTGGTCCATTAAACTCAATCTTGAAGAATTTGTACAGAAGTGACAACCTAATTTAGAATGTGTCATGTACCTAATGTCATCCTTTTGGACGTTACCAAATTACCCAATAGGAAAAATGTCTAAAGCAAGATGGATATCAGAACAACATATGGATTGTAGAATATGTAGATTTATATGCTTGTTATGGATCCGATACACAGGCGATTCGAAGAACGACCCATGGGATGATCTGTAGATCAGTACCAGTTCGTACAGTGAAGACCACAAGGCGATTCGGTTCCAAAAATCGTGTCATTTCAGGTGAGTGTTCTTTGTTTATTTATTGAGTATTTTAACATTATTTCAAGTGAGTGTCCCTTGTTTTCTTATTGAGTAATTGATATTATTTTATATGAGTGCTTTTAACTGGTTCCTATATACGTCATTATGTTTAAACAATGTTCATGTTTAATTACTGTTTATGCATGTCAATTATTGCTCCTGTTCACATTCACGTATTAAATACATAATCAACAAACCCCGGAAGACCACATTGCTGATTCAGAATAAATATCATGATACCATTTAGATAACTTGACTAACTATATGACATCTAACTGATAACAATACTATGCATATTATTGAAAGTTATTGGAAAATGATTGTTTGACCGTAACCACGGTACAGTTCTATTGTTCATCGTATACACGGTTACTGTTACTGTTACTGTTACTGATATTGTTCACCGTGTATATGATTACTGATTGATTATTACTGTACCGACATTGTTACCGTCCCGTAACACCCCAGTAATTGAATGGCATAAGATATTGATTGTTACTAATGGCACAACCTAGCTGACTGTATACCTGACACCTTTCACGGGACCTTGACATATGACTATGTTACTGTTACTTGACATCTAGTACTCCTGTACCCCCTGTACCCATGTTCCATGCACTGTTGACCATGTTAATAGCACAGTCAAACCGGCGTCCGGCGGTTTGCCGCCTGGTGTCGGGATTGACGAGGATGTATCCCACAATCGTGCTAGCGTCCGGCGGATCTTGAAAGGAACTAAGTGCCACGTGGAACAAAGTGCCACACCATACACATGGTGGGGGCCACCTCTTGAATCCACGGGGGCCACCTCTAGAATCATGTTCCCCTCAGAGCAAAGTGCCACACGGAGCAAAGTGCCACACCATACACATGGTGGGGGCCACCTCTTGAATCTGTGGGGGGCCACCTCTTGAATCTGTAGGGCTATCTATTGTACGTGACGCCTGGTGTTAGCGTGATATTGCATTCTCAGTGCCTATTAGCATCCACACGCACTTGTATGATGATAAACCCTAGGACTCTTGTTATTTGGTTCTCTTTCCCTATTCGAACAATGATACCCGCATATCGGAGTTCGGATGAGTTCTACTGGATGTGCGGGCTCCAGGGTGAACTGTCGGATGTTGTGGGACGCTGGTGGGAAAGTGACAAAGATAACATAGAACACTACTGATTGTTATTGATTGATTTGTATGAGACATTGTACTGTACCCTGAATGGTTACCCTGCCTTATGACATATGATTGTATACGTAATTGTAACCAGGACCAGACCTGTGACCGGACTTGGATATCAGCCTAGCGATATGTGATAGGTTACCTATTGTGACATTGATTGCATATTTACAGTTGTGTCAGTTGTCTTCTACCTGTATTCATATTTTTATCATATGTGTTACTGTTCAGTTATTTATTGTGTTATTTAGTCTTTCTACCTGCAGTTATTTCTTACTATTATATATGCACATGGTTTCTTCTGCACGAGCTGTTTCCCCTTTACACACACACTCATTATGGTCGCGTTCTGACGACCCTGGGTTTGCACGTCCAGCTATTGGACGGTTGTTCTAGTGTGCAGGTGTTCGATGAGACGGTATGCTTTGCGAATAGCTGGAGCTCCTTCCTATTCTATTCTGGTACTCTTATCTTTTTAGCTTTCATATTATTTCCTGATTCTTGTCATATCAGCTCAGTTCTTATTCCAGTCATTATCCTAGCTCTTGATTCATATGATATCATGTGTAGTTGCTTATATGTAGCATTGCAGTATTCATGATTTACTATAGTTCTGATTATAGCTTGTTCAGGTTAATTTAGGCTTAGCGTATATACGTGGGGTATTTTTCTCGTGTATATACGTCGCCGACTCTCGTCGCGACCCCATTCCCGCGTATTTTGGGAAGCGGGGCGTGACAGAAAGTTTATATGCCAATCCTAAGAAATGTACCTTTCTTACCGACAAAGTTATTTTCCTAGGAGTGGTTGTTTCTTCACAAGGTGTCTCCGCAGATCCCGATAAAATCAAAGCTATCGTGGAATGGCCAGAACCATGCAGTATTCGAGAAGTGAGAAGTTTTCATGGGTTAGCCACTTTCTACAGACGTTTTATTCGAAACTTCAGTACGATTATGGCTCCGATTACCGATTGCTTAAAAAAAGAGGACTTCGAATGGACTAGAGCTGCTGCCAAGGCGTTTCGGGAAATCAAAGAGAGAATGACAGAAGCTCCTGTTATGAGGCTCCCAGATTTCACGAAAGTTTTTGAAATTACTTGTGATGCCTCAGGCGTTGGGATAGGTGGTGTTTTAAGTCAAGAAAAGCATCCCGTTGCCTATTTTAGCGAAAAGTTAAATGATGCTAAGCAACGATACTCTACCTACGATAAGGAGTTCTATGCGGTAGTGCAAGCTCTGCGTTATTGGCGCCATTACTTGTTACCGCAAGAATTCGTCATTTATTCCGACCATGAAGCCCTTAAGTATCTCAACTCTCAAAAAAAGTTGAATTCGAGGCATGGTAGGTGGGTAGAATTCCTTCAAGATTACACCTATGTCCTCAAGCATAAGGTCGGGGTGGAAAATAGGGTCGCTGATGCTCTTAGCTGTCGTCGCGCTTTACTTTCTGTCATGAGTACGGAAGTGGTTGGTTTCGAGAAGATCAAAGAAACTTATGAGTCCTGTCCTGATTTTGGAAATATATACACTGTATTAAGGGATAGTTTGACACATGAGATTGATGATTTTCTTCTGCAAGACGGATATTTGTTTCGCTCTCGTCTGTTGTGTATCCCTCGTACCTCATTGAGAGAATTTCTGGTATGGGAATTACACGCAGGGGGACTTGCTGGACACTTCGGGCGAAATAAAACAATTGAAGCTGTCGAACATCGTTTTTATTGGCCGAGCTTAAAAAGAGATGTTGCAAGACTTGTTAGTCAATGTCGTACATGTCAACTCGCCAAGCAACGAAAACAAAATACTGGTCTCTACACCCCTCTACCAGTCCCTAACTGTCCTTGGCAAGATGTCAGTATGGATTTCGTGTTAGGTTTACCAAAAACAACAAGGAAGCATGATTCCATACTTGTGGTTGTAGACCGCTTTTCCAAGATGGCTCACTTCTTGCCATGTTCCAAAACGTCGGATGCATCTCGGGTTGCTACAATCTACTTTGATGAAGTTGTTAGGCTACATGGACTACCCAAAACAATTGTCTCAGACAGGGATGTTAAATTTACGAGCTACTTCTGGAAAACCTTGTGGCATAAAATGGGAACTAAACTTCAGTTTTCTACGGCCTTCCATCCACAAACTGATGGCCAAACTGAAGTAGTCAATAGAAGTCTTGATAATCTGTTACGATGTTTAGTGGGTGAGAATCTTAGAGCATGGGATCTTGTGTTACCTACTGCTGAGTTTGCATACAACAGTTCTGTCAATAGAACCATAGGCATGAGTCCATTTGAGGTAGTGCATGGTTATCAACCTAGGCAACCTATAGACTTAATTCCTATGGTACCCCATCATACTAGGATGTCTGAGTCAGCTGCATCATTTGCATCACACATTCATGACTTGCATAAGGAGATCAGCAACCAAATTCAGAAAAATAATGCAAACTATAAAGCTTATGCAGATTTGCACAGGAAAGCACATGAGTTTAACGTAGGAGACTACGTGATGGTTCGGATTCGACCAGAACGGTATCCTCCGGGTACCGTGAAGAAATTGCA
The DNA here is from genome assembly GCA_038442645.1 of Agave tequilana. Taxonomy (NCBI): domain Eukaryota; kingdom Viridiplantae; phylum Streptophyta; class Magnoliopsida; order Asparagales; family Asparagaceae; genus Agave; species Agave tequilana. The sequence goes on from JAVJIF010001244.1 coordinate 485,866, forward strand.
CGCACGTAGTGCGGGACCATTCAAATTTTGAATAAAATTAATTCAAATGCATATGTAGTAGATCTCCCACCGGATTTTGGAATTAGTCCCTCTTTTAATATTGAAGATTTGATTGCTTATAAAGGGCCCAATTTTTCCCCCGATAATCCTTTATTGGATGAGCCTTCCCCTGTGCCACCTCCTGAGAGACCCTTATTACCTCCTCTTCCCCAAATACATCCAACCCATATGGCAGATCAAATTGATGAAATTATTGATGATCAGATTGTCTCTACTAGAGATGGTGGTTACCACAGATTTTTGGTTCATTGGAAAGGACTACCTGATTCTGATAACACTTGGATTAATCGAGAGGAACTCCAACGGTTGGACCCTGATCGTATGGAGCATTATGAAAGCCGTGGAGGTTCACGTTCGACAGAGTCGAGTTTTTCTCAACCCCGAGGGAATGATGGGGACATCTCTCCAGGATTGCGATTCTACACCAGGAGGCGTCGTCGCACACTTTCAGTTTGGTTCGATTAGGGCTGGGAAAGTCAACTTAGCTATTTTTCCCTTTTTATTGTAATTTTTATTTATTTGGCAGTTTTCTTTTAGTCCCATATCGGTTGTAATGGGATCTTTCTGTTGATGTAGGCCTATTTAAGGCCAAGACTAGTATTGTTATTGGTAGTTTTAGAATGAATGAAAATTGCTTTTAAGCTTTGTAGCCTGTGTGCTTTGGGTGAGACACCCTAGGGAGAGAATCCCACCCGGTTCCCCGTCAAAACATGAATACATACTCTTTGCGATATTCCTACAAGTCATGATCAGCTTTATAATGTTCTCTAACAAGTTATTACCAGGAATAAAAGGAGATAGAATCCTAAAACTCAACCTAAGAGGTCATGGGGCCAGCTAACATACCCTAGGAAGTTGCAAAAGTGGTCAAATAAATGAAACCACATTTCAACATAACATCACAGAATTCGACAACCACCCCCCACAGAAAAAAAAAACCATTTATAACAAAATTTCAAAACAAAAATCATCACAAACCAATAAAGAATTTACCTGTTTGGGCAGCTCCCTCAGAATTACCCCAAGATCAGTACTCCCTTCACATATGTTCCCAAGCTTATCCTGAAATCAACCACCTCACACACAACCTCCCTGGTATTCAAATTACCGAAATTGACCACCTGAGCACAAGCATACCCTTCGTCATGGTACCACTTCTGAACCCGATCCCTGATCCTCTGCAACAACCTCGCGCTGACCTTCCCTTGCTCCCTCATCATCTGCAGCACCTCTCTCTGCACCGAGATTGGCAAAAGGCATGGCCTTGACCTCTCAATCCTCCTCCTGTAGTCCCTCTCCTGACTCCTAAAATACTCCAGCTTCTCTCAATCCGTCATGTCCGGATCCATCTCTACTCTATCTGCTTCGTCTGCGGCATCAATCCAACGTTGATGCATCTGAAAGCATCCGCAGACTGCCAAGTGGCCTCGGTGAACGAAATGGTGAGCCCCAAGGTTCCGTCGGGCTTGGTCTTCGCGTCAAGATCGACCTTCTCGAACATCCCGCATGAGGCTAGGGTTTCAAGCTCGGCCTGGAGCTGCGTCTTGGTGTAGATCCCGCCGGTCCGGAGGGAGACCATCTCGAAAAAGGAGTCGTCAGTGCCGGCGACGGTCGACCTGCGACGGCGGTCGAAGAAGAGGATCTCGGAGATCTTGTACCGCTTGAGCCCGCTGAGCTTGGCAAGCTGGACGACGAGGTTGGCGGGAAGGCCGTGGGAGTCCCATTCGGGCACTCCCGCTCCTCCTCCTTCGCGTTTGCAGCAAGCGGTGAGAAAAAATTTGACCAGAACCCACCGTCACCGCCACCGAATCCACCACCTCCGCCTCCACCGCCGTTCCAGCCACCGCCGTCGCCGCCGCCGCCGCCGCCGGAGAGGAGGAAGAGAATCCGCCGGCAGAGGCAGAGGCAGAGGCGACAGCGGTGTAGGCTAGGGTTAGGGTTAGGTTTTTGGGACGATTGGACATGGGGGAGGGTTTAGGATTTGGGGTTTCGGAGGAAGAGGCGGTGGGTGGTTGTTGGGAGTTAAAGGCGGAGACTTTGGAGGCGGGCTTTAGATGGCGATGAGACGGGGCACTCGGAAAAGGCTGAACGCTCAGGAGCTGCCGCTGAGCGTAGAACGCCATTGCTTGCGGCGGGAGGCGAGGGGGGAAGGTGAGGATGAGTCGAATAAAAATAGATATATTTATTGAAATTCGGGGAGAAATTGCCTTTTGAGATGCGGTCACCGCCGGCGCTCTCTTTACGCCGTTCGCGGGTGGCTAAGACGCGCCAACCGGGTACAACTCGAATTCGACCCACCAGACCCACAAAATCAATGTTTTTTTTTTTTTTTCTCCCTCTCCTCTGAAAAAGAACACATTCTATATGGAGTACTTTCTTACCCGAAGTTTTAATTAAGGAAGCATAACAAAAAATTAAAACTATAACTACTTAATGCTCCAAGACGCTTATGAGATTAAAAGAATAAAAATAAGATTGGTCAACTCGCTAATTAAGCGGTGAAACATCACGCCAAATAACAAGTTATAAAGTAATTTTTAACTGTATAATGATTATTAGAAGAGAGTTATCGAGTTATCAGATAAAAATCTATTTATAAAAGAAATTCTCTCGCTATTGAATGTTTTTCAAAATTTTAAAATAGAATATTTTCACAATATTTATACGCTTTAAGTTCATGTGATTGCTTCTTTGTTGGGAGCAATGGCAAGTAAGAAACAAGTCCCGGTTTTCATTATTATTCTGCTACTTCTCTTTCACTTTCTTTTTTTTTTTCCCTTGTCTTTTAGGAAATAGAATGGTTTTTAAAACCCGGGTTTATTTGTAGACAGGCCTCAAACCCGGCCGCACCGGACCCGTATAAACTATAAAGTCACCTGAGGTGACGGGATTGCGAAGCGGATCGAGGTTTTAGGAGTGAGGGTTTATAGGACCTGGGTCCAACGACAACTCGAGCCCGAATGCTATTTTACGGTCAGCCTCCACCAATTCGTGCTCGAATCATTTCGGGACATTTCGATGGCCCAAAGCTCACCCCTTTTTTATCTCTCGAACCAAAGTCCGCTGCTTTCTTTTTTATTCTCTCTCTCTCGCGCCCCCCTCTCGTTCTCTCGAGCTCAGCAAAAAAAAAAAAAAAAAAAAAAAAAAAAAAAAAAAAAAAAAAGATCGACGACATGCTCCAATTCGCTGTGAAGACAGCAACGATCGCAGCGCGATCGCTGGCCCCGAGGCTCTACTCGACGAGCAGCGCCCGTGCGCCTCAGCACGAGGGAGTTGTTCGCCGAATGATCGAGTACTCGCTCGGCCACGCTCGCTCGCATAAATCAGGTGATATTGCCTTTTCTCTCTCTTTTCTTTTATTGAACAATCTTTAGCTTTAACTTGTGTTCCTTTCTCTTTTTGGTCTTTTGCTTAATTTTTGTATTTTTTAATTTTAGGAGAATCGTATGCTCAAGCAATGATGATCTTGGAGCAAGGGCTGTCAAATCTCGGAGGAGGAGGGGATGCAGCCGCCGAGGACTCGAGGGGAGTGTTCATGCTCGCTATGTCCACCTTGCTTTATGAAAGGTTGTTATTATTCCTTCTCTTTTTATTTATTCGTTCTTTTTTTTTTCATTTTAGTTACTGGGTCTTTTTTAAATTGTAAGAATGGATAGAAAAAAATGCAAATTTTATGCAGAGGGGAGCTTCGAGATGCTGTGGAGAAGCTACAGATGGTTCACCAGTTGGAACGTGCCTCGCCCGCGATCAAAGGTAGTCTCCTCAGCTTCACTCAGATATGCTTTGAAGGTTGATGATGAAATGCCTGACTGATGAATCTGTTTCATTCATTATATCTTAACTAGCAATTATTAGAGACGTTCTCTGAAATAGTTCGCTTTGGGTGCCTTGAATTGGTAAAGAATGGCAGATTAGCTTGAATTTCTCAAGTTGTGGAAGCTTTTACTGTATAACTATATTGCAGGCTTTGACAGGTTTCTGCACTATTCTAGTTGTTTCTGTGCACTATTGTTGGCTAGAGTTACTTTGATAATGATGAAAATAAATTTGTATGAATTACAGAAGACTTACCTTCTTTTATGAGCTACTTTTGAGATAACCCCTATGAATTATTAAACTGAATGTTGTTCTTGTTTGTTATTGTGCTTAGTTGTGCTTTCATTTACCTCTAACCTTGTTTCATTAAATCCCTTTTAATGGACTGCGATGGCTTATCCCACCCTTTTACTCAAACAAAAGGGAAAAAATTATTAAACTGAACGAACAACCCCTTCAGTATTAGGAACCTTTAACTTAGACCTATTTTTGGGTTCTCTGATGCACTCAAGGAGATAAAAAGAAGAACTCTTGTAGTGGGTCTTTGGACACTTATAAACACTTATCGTTCAAAATAATTTATTCCATGCTTGTTTAAAATTCTTTGCAGTTGCAGCATTAGAGGGTTTGGTGGGACTGAACTTGGAGGCGGGGCAGGTATGTAGTTACGACTATTATTGGTTTTTTGTTGCTTCGGGATGAATTCATGTGATGGTTGATTCATCTTTCCATAGGATTCTACTTCATCGATGCTCACAGATGATAGCTTGCAATTGTTGAGTAACAACTTGGAAGGCAGCATGGAATCACGGGCTAGAGCTGTCAAGGGACTCGTTCATCTTTCCCTTGGGGAACTTAAATCAGGTTTCTTACTGAACATATCTTCATAAAATATCCTTCTGGAAGTAGGGTGATTATTGTACTGTAGAGGAGGAATGAGATGGATTTGTTTCTATATATCAGCGGAATCACTATTTGATGGGGTTCAAGACAGTAATTTGGAGGACAATAAGGAGCAAATGGGTAAATTATGCTTCTTCAGCAAATCAAGGACCTACTTCTATTTTAATACCTAATAGATGTCACTCTAAGTCGAGTTTCTCTTTGCGTTTGCAGGAAATGCTTATCTGTCTAATGGGTTATTTTTGCATGCTACTGGAAATTTCTCAGCAGCAAAGGGTCTCTATGACAGGGTTCTCCATGTATTTGAGTCAAAAGATATTGCTGAAATTTCATATTTGGCGTCTGCTAATATGGTCTCTGAAGAAGTTCTGTTGGGAGCCACCTGTGCATTAGGTCAGCTTCTAACGCATTCAGGGTAAAAATTCTTGGTCATTGTTACCTAATTTTCTTGGTGTTCATGGAATTTCCATCAAAATCATATTTCACTGGGAACTTTCGTAGCGTAAAATATCATAACTATTTTGGACAAATGTCCTGATGTACTTGTGAGTAATTAATAATCTAGCATGGCCTTCTGTCTATTGTAATTTCTGTCAAAGCTATACTGATTTTTGTGATTGCTTTGCTTAACATGCTTGTATTTTGATAGTGGTCTTTGACATTCAGGAAGTTTGGTGAGGCAGAGGATTTATTAACAAAGGCACTCACCATGGCCGAGGAACATTTTGGTATTTTTAACTTAGCTTTAATCTTTTTTCTATTGAATCTTGTTTTCCATACTACATTGGTTGATGTTGGCCAATCAAGACAAGTAATGGGCTCACTGAAGCTGCATGACTTGATCTAGGTCCAAAACATCCAAAGGTTGGGGTTGTATTAACTTGCATAGCTACTATGTTCAAACATAAAGCAAAGATGGAAGCTTCGAGTGCCTTATTGATCCAAGAGGTTAGACCATTATGTTTGTGTCAGATTTTTGTTTTCACATTGCCCTGATGAGTCAGATCACTTGTCTTGGTGTATTTAGTCTTATTGTCTTTGTAACTCATGACCTGCCAGCTCGCTCAATCAAATCAGCTTATCTCAATGTGAATATCAACTTATTTATAGAAGATAGACCTTATTATCCAAAATCTCATAGTTTTCTGAAAATTACAAATGACAGGGACTTTATAGAAAGGCCATAGGTTTGCTGAAAGCTCCAGACTTAGATAGTGAAGGTATTTAGTATTCTCTATTGTGTTAGAATATCCGATCTTAGTTTGTTCTTTTATTTGAAAACTTTTTTTTTTCTTTGTTTTTGGTGTATTGCAGTTGCTGGTATGCAGGTGGCCAAAGGAGATATAGTTGCACTTGCAAGAGGTAGGAACCTCTATCGTTTTACTCACACAAATCATTATGGAAACTTGCAGAGACCTCCTCATTGTTCATGTAGAGACTGTGATTGCTAAGGTTTCAAGTTTAAAGAATGGTATATAACAATGAAGTAAAATTTTATGTTACATGAACCTTTCTGAGTTCAACTTCGTTAGGGAACCAGATTTCTTTGGATTTAGCATGTTGTTGTGTCTGGTAAGTGGTAACTTTAGCTAGTGCACCATTGTGTTTAAAAAGGAACATAGGATGTTTTTCTCAACGAGGAATTCACTAGGAGAGGAATGTAGCTTAGTGTACTGTCATCTGGATTAAGCACTGACTGAATTAACATTGTTATGTGGAGTTTGAACCTACCTAGTCTATCGGGAGCTTCCAATGAGATTTACCACTTGTCAATTCTTACTAGGATTTCTAAGTTTATCAGGACCAAAATATTGACCGGTACTTGCCGATATGTCCTAATATAACCGAAACGATACCCAAAATTGCCGATACGATAAGAAGAAATGCCCGTAAACGGCTAGTAGTGCCGATTTTGATACTGATACCGAGATTTCAAACCATGTGTAGGATATTTAACTGAATTAAAACATGCAATAAATATAAATTCTTAAATTTAATGAATTACTTGTCCTAAGCATGCCACTAAAATAAAGAATTAAAAGAAAGCAAAAAGCTGGCCTGGAGTGACGTAGTCGTGCAGACGCACTGCCCTAAAAGAAAGATGGCCGGTCTCTCGTCTGGACCTTGAACGTGGCCTCCTCTCCTAGCGGTAAAAACTCCCCCGGTAGTACACCAGCACCCAACTCAGGACGATGAGTCAGGCCTCTGCTCAGACGGAGGTTTGTTGCCCTTAAGTGGAAAACAGCATCGAGAAAACACCAAAAACCCGATCGCAAGAACACAGTTATTTTTAGCAGAATATCTGTAAGAAATTTGTGTGGGAGAAAGAGGGTAGATCGATTTCTGTTTCTTGTAAAAGATACTTGCAGAGATAGGGTATTTATAACTCTCTTCAGATCTTTCCGTTTGTAGCAGCCCGAGAGAATCTGTGATCATGCGCGAGTGGTTGCAACGTGCAGATCCGATTCTCTTGAACGGGTCCAACTCTACCCGAAAAATCTCAACAGAATTTTTAAATAAAATAAAAAATAAAAAACCAACAAAATGTAGCAGGTCTAACACGCCCCTGAATCGAACTGCATTCGTGTCCGCAGGTCGTGGGCGCGTGCCACCCGCACCCGGCCCGGCCTGGCCCGGTTCGGCGCGTGTGCGCGCGTGTGGGGATGTGGCCCATGGCCCAACACTCATAACAATAGGCATGAGAGGAGTTGGTATATATACTACATAACCTCCCATCTCCTATCCAATGTGGGACTAAACTCAAAGGCAAATAAGAGGGAAACTCAAGTTTTCCCTCCAACTCAAAACACATCCAACAGTCCCCCCCAAAACTTGAGTTTCAGGGAAGATAAAACAAATCAACAATAAATAACAATCAAATCACCAGATCATAAAACACGAGTGAAATCGGGCAACATCATACTGTGAATTCGGGACAGGTGGACTACGCCTGGAACCTTCCTTAGTGAATTCATCGCCATCTGAGAGACTGAGACATAGTGGACTACGCCTGGAACTAGCCTCTTTTACCAGATATTGATAGAATACACACACAGTAAGTCTCCATCTATTGAGCGAGCGGGTTGAGCGTTAAAGGCCATGCTCACAATAACCGACTCATGAGAGTTTCTAGGGTCAGCCCTGCCCCCCAACCGCGGCCATCACGGTTCCTCTCACGTAGGTAAGTCCTCTAAGGGTACTACAGCTGGATAGTATACCCTCCACACTACATGCGTTGGACTTATTAAGAGTCAAACTCATCCTTACCTAGCTGTACCATAAGAGCATCGTCACCATAGAGAAGGGTAGTAGTTATAATACTACATACATGATATAAACATATCTGGGTCGATGCTCCACACGAGTATCACCTGTCCAGCTTGTTCCTACCACATTGAACCTCTTTCATGGAATCAACTCCCAATCAAGTAGGTTGGGTTCCCGCTGTCGGTGAACTCTACTATGGGCTTAACCCCATCTCCCTCGATGATTCTAGGACCACACTCTTAGAAAGACCCTTAGTCAATGGGTCAGCAATATTCTTCTCGGACTTTACAAAGTCCAGAAGCACAACTTTTCCCAATAGGCGCTGAATAGACTTAAGTCTGATTTGAATATGTCTGTTCATCTTCTTATTGTTATTATCTTGCTTTAGAATCTCAATGGTGGATCTTGAATCAGTATGAATTGAGATTGGAAGTATGGGTTTAGGCACGATAGAGAATTCAGATAAAAAATTCTTTAACCATTCAGCTTCAGAGCAAGTTGTGTCCAGAGCAATGAGCTCGGACTCCATGGTGCTCCTGGCAATCACTGTTTGTTTGCAGGATTTTTAGGACACAGTAGCATCACCGAACATGAATACATATCCGGTAGTAGACTTAACACTGTTAGAATCAGTGACCCAGTTGGCATCACTATAACCTTCCATAACATCAGGATATCCAGTGTAAGTCAGACAATAGCCAATTGTGCCTCTAAGATATCTGAAAACTGTCTCTAGTGCAGTCCAGTGTTCTCTACTGGGGTTACTAGTATATCTACTCAATCTACCTACTGCATAAGAGATGTCAGGCCTAGTCCTGTTGGAAATGTAGAGAAGTGAACCTATTAATTGAGAGTATTTCAGTTGAGACACAGGCTCACCCATATTCTTCTTCAAAACAATTGAAGAATCATAGGGTGTAGAAATAGGTTTAGAGTTATAGAAATCAAATTTATGAAGCATTCTTTCAATGCTATGAGCTAGACTCAAAGAAATTCCATTAGAGGTTTTGGATATTTTCATTCCCAATATCATATCAGCAGGACCTAGATCCTTCATATCAAAGTTTTGGGAAAGATAAGCCTTTACTCTTTGGATTGCATCATGAGAAGTTCCAAGGATAAGAATATCATCTACATATAGACAAAGAATAATATACTCATTGCCAAAGTTCTTAGAATATATGCATTTGTCATGTTCATGGACAGTGAATCCAAATTGTGCAATAACTTTGTTAAACTTTTGATGCCATTGTTTAGGTGCTTGTTTAAGTCCATACAATGACTTCACAAGTTTGCACACTTTGTTTTCTTGTCCCTTGGCAATGAATCCTTCTGGTTGGTCCATATAGATTTCTTCTTCAAGATCGCCATTCAGGAAAGCAGTCTTGACATCCATTTGGTGAATGAACATGTTATGAATTGATGCAAGTATTAGAAGGATTCTGATAGAGGAGATCCTGGCAACAGGAGAATATGTGTCAAAGAAGTCAATACCCTTTTGTTGGGTGAAACCCTTGGCAACTAATCTGGCTTTGTATTTGTCGACAGTGCCATCGGGTCGGAGTTTCTTCTTGAAGATCCATTTACAACCTACATGTTTGCATCCTGGAGGATGATCAGTGAGAATTCAAGTGTTATTCTCCATTATGGACTTGATCTCACTGTCAATGGCTTTTTCCCAGAAAGGAGATTCGGAAGAGTCCATTGCCTCCTTGAAGGAGCTAGGATCACCTTCCACAAGATAGGTAAAGAAATCTTCACCGAAAGATGTAAGAGTTCTTGTTCTTTTGCTCCTTCTAGGTTCAGAATCAGTTACAGGAGGAGAACTAGAAGAAGGGATATCAGAGGTAGAAGAAGTGCAAGAAGGAAGATATTTCACTGATTTCAGAGTTAACCACTAGAAATCAGTTAATATTGCTATCTAGTGCATACCGATGAAGATAGCATCAACAGTCTTGAAGCCGATTTTCCTTTTCTTCGGTTCCGGTGTTGAAACCTTAGCCAGGCAACCCCAAACCTTGAAGAATTGAATGTTAGGAGTTCTCCCTTTCCAATGTTCATATGGAGTAACATCGGAGTCTCTTTGGGGAACCCTATTGAGTATAAAACAGGCAGAAAGGAGAGCTTCACTCCAAAGGTTTTCAGGTGCACCTGAGCTGAGTAACATGTAATTTACCATGTCCATCAGTGTTCTGTTCTTTCTTTCAGCTACACCGTTAGATTGAGGTGTGTAGGGAGCAGTTACCTCATGAATAATGCCGTGTTCTTGGCAGAATTCTGTCATATCATTTGAGGTATACTCCCCCCCACGATCAGATCTTAGAATTTTGATCTTCTTTTCGCGTTGGTTCTCAGCTTCGGCTTTATACACCTTAAATCAATCGAGGACTTCATCCTTAAATTTGAGAAGATAGGTGTGACAGAATTTGGAGTAGTCATCAATGAATGTCACAAAGTATCTTCTACCGCCTCGGGTGAGAACTCTGTTCGAGTCACACACATCACTATGAATAAGTTCGAGGGGTTCAGATGTCCTTGTGATAGAAGGAAATGATTTTCGGGTATTCTTATCCTGAACACAGATTTCACATCTAGAAGATGTGTCAAAAGAAGATTTAGGAATGAGATTCAAGTTAATCATTTTCTTGATAGAATTGAAGTTGACATGTCCCAGTCTTCCATGCCAGATATTACAAGACTCAATGTTCAAAGCAACAGGATTAGAAATTTTATTATTAGGAGAATTTATTATATTGAGACGAAAAAGGCCATCACAAACAAAGCCTTTTCCAATGAAGATATTAGACTTGGAGATTACAAATTTATTGGATTCCTTGACAATCCTATAGCCAGCTCTAAGAAGTGAAGACTCGCTGATCAGATTTCTCCGAAGTGTGGGTACATGTAGGACGCCTTGAAGAGTCAGAATTTTCCCTGAGGTCATTCTGAGATCAATACGTCCAGTTCCCTTTATCTCTCTAGTGGAGTCATCTGTCAGGATCACGCTTCCTCCACGTTGTTCCTGATAGGATTTAAACCAGGAGCGATCAGTACAGATGTGAATGTTGGCTCCTGAGTCTAACCATCAGTCCGAGGAGAAGGTGATAGAGTTGACAATTGGAAGAGAAGAATCTAACCTAAAAGAGTTGGAGTTCAGTTCCACCATGTTGACCTTGTACCCGCCATTTACTCCATTTCCTCTCGGTTGGGATCTGACAGGTTCTTTCTTCCGGTTGAAATATTGAGGCGCCATGTGATTCGTTCTTCCACAGACGTAGCAGAATCTTTCATCAGTCTTCTGGCCAAAGGTTTTGGGTTTGAAGGAGGAAGATTGAGAAGGTTTGAAAGAAGAAGAAGTTGCATGGGGAGATAATGAAAATGATTGGGTTTTTTGAACTTCTTGCCCTTGGGATTCATAAATTTCCGCTTAGGCTTATCCTCCACCAAGTTCACTTTAGCTTTCATTTCTGACTTGATTTTAGAGTTTTGCCTATGCTGATCTTCTATGCGAATCGCTTTTAGGGCTTGAACAAGGGTTAGGTCACCTTGTTTGTGACGGAGATCTCCAGCAAAGGTTGACCAGGAAGGAGGGAGTTTGTCAATAAGACAAGACACCTTGTAATCATCGGAGCATTGATTTCCTTTCGATTGAAGGTGTCAAATATAGTCTTGAAATTCATGAACTTGATCATTGATAGGTTTACTATCGATCATCATGAATTTATTGAAGGATGAGGAGGTGAATCTTTCGATTCCAGCATCATCGAGGCCATATTCATCCTCGAGAGCTGTCCATAGTTCTTTAGCACTCTTATATTCATAATAAATGTCATATAGACTATCAGAGAGTCACGAGTGTATTAAGAATTCTATGGAGACAATGGTAGTCAATTTCCTCAGGTTTCAAATAGATGTAGGAGGAAGGAGTTTTAGGAGGAGTTTCAACAAGAGAAGATCCAACAGATGAAGGTTTAAGAGAAGGTGCAGGAATGGAGTCATCTATGGCTGATATGAGACCTAAAGTGATTAACCAGTACTTCATCTGGTTTGCCCATCTCTTAAAGTATATGCCGGAGAATTTCTCCGGTTTGACACCCTTGGAATGAGCAGGGTTGGCCATAGTGACGGGATGTGCTACCTGAATTCTGTATTTCAAAATTATTTTGATAATGTCAGAATTTAGTTTATATTGGTAGCTTTTAGATTAGGATTTGCAGAATAAAATAATGTATAGTCTTTCTTTAATTATGTGCCAAATAATTCAAGCAAGATATAACAAGATATAGAGTTGTCCTTTGATTTTTTTTTAATTCAAAATTATAACAACAATAATTTCTAATAGGTTATTCCCATTAAATTTTGAAATATACTAACAAGAACTAATTAATAATTAACTTGCACGAATCAATAATCCTTAAAACAAATTGCAAAAATTGGACAATTTAAATTAGACAATTTTTATTGCAAGAAGCAGTTAATTAAACTGATGCATGCATGTAAAATCTTGCAATAAGAGTTTATAATATATTTATTTATATATATATATATATTTGAATAAGACAAGATTTAAATAATTTAAATTATCTTGTAAAATATTTTCTTTTGTAACAAAAATTAATAAGATGTTGTAATGAAAACAAATGATTAAAGTTTGTAATGAAAGAATTTGGCCTTGTAATAATTACTAAATATAAAGTTGTAATGAATAAAGTTATTCAGATTTTCTAGGATCTTATATTGAAATATTTGGCCTTGTAATAATTAGAACAAATAGATTTTATTTTGCAATAAATTAAAAGAGATTAAAATTAGATCAGATTTAAGGAATCTTACAATAAGATAACTTACAACAGTATGTTAAGATAAGATCTAATTAGTTTGGAAAGATTTAATACAATAATTTTGCAATGAAAAATTTAATGCAAATCTTTTCAGGATAAATGAAAAAATTTAATGCAAATCTTGTAAATAAATTGGTGAGAACTTATAAGATATGAACTTATAAGATATAAACTGTAAGAATGCAAATTTTTCCTTTTAAGATTTTTTTTTAATAATTGTTTTAAACAATTATCTTTACTTGTAGGGACTGTTTTTATTTTAATTGCATGAAAATTATCAATTGCATGAAACAGACAAATAACTATATTGCATGAAATAATTCTCTAAATTTAATTGTATGAATTATCAAGTTCTTTCTTCTAGACTGTAGGATATTTAACTGAATTAAAACATGCAATAAATATAAATTCTTAAATTTAATGAATTACTTGTCCTAAGCATGCAACTAAAATAAAGAATTAAAAGAAAGTAAAAAGCTGGCCTGGGGTGACGTAGTCGTGCAGACGCACTGACCTAAAAGAAAGATGGCCGGTCTCTCGTCCGGACCTTGAACGTGGCCTCCTCTCCTAGCGGTAAAAACTCCCCCGGTAGTACACCAGCACCCAACTCAGGACGATGAGTCAGGCCTCTGCTCAGACGGAGGTTTGTTGCCCTTAAGTGGAAAACAGCGTCGAGAAAACATCAAAAACCCGATCGCAAGAATACAGTTATTTTTAGCAGAATATCTGTAAGAAATTTGTGTGGGAGAAAGAGGGTAGATTGATTCTATTTCTTGTAAAAGATATGTGCAGAGATAGGATATTTATAACCCTCTGCAGATCTTTCCGTTTGTAGCAGCCCGAGGGAATCTGTGATCATGCGCGAGTGGTTGCAACGTGCAGATCCGATTCTATTGAACGGGTCCAACTCTACCCGAAAAATCTCAACAGAATTTTTAAATAAAATAAAAAATAAAAAACCAACAAAATGTAGCAGGTCCAACAAGCCCCTGAATCGAACTGCATTCGTGTCCGCAGGTCGTGGGCGCGCGCCACCCGCACCCGGCCCGGCCCGGGTCGGTTCGGCGCGTGTGCGCGCATGTTGGGGATGTGGCCCATGGCCCAACACTCATAACAATAGGCATGGGAGGAGTTGGTATATATACTACATAACCTCTCATCTCCTATCCAGTGTGGGACTAAACTCAAAGGCAAATAAGAGGGAAACTCAAGTTTTCCCTCCAACTCAAAACACATCCAACAGATCTGGATCTATCCTTCACTTGAAGTTTTCTAAATAGTGAATATTACCATTTGACGTTTTTCCCCTTGCTAATAGGGAAACCACGATGTATGTTTAGTAATGCTTATTCTTTAAACCTCTGAGAAAATTAGGCTCTCGTTTATACTTATAGCTTCTGCTGCTTGTTTTGGGAACCGAAGCTTTGTTCAACTAGTTTATATGTGCATCCGCATTGTATTAACATTGCTTTGATTACTCAGCCTTATTTTTGTATCATTCTTACCAAACTCCCATCTTGTCTGGGAAGACGTGGCTCGCCATGCTAGAACTAGTTACTCCTTTATGCAAGCACTGCTATGTCTGTGTCCCCCCCCCCCCCCCCCCCCCCCCCCCCCCCCCCACCCCCCCCCCCCCCCCCCCCCACCCCGCCCCCGCGCTCGCCCTAACTCAATCTTAGTGGTTGAATGGGCAAATCTAAGTGTGTTATCAAAGAAGAAACCCAAGAATATATAAATGTAACACAGAAGAAGTGTTTTAAGAAATCATAGTGATGTTAGATATGACCCATTGCTGATTTTGGATATAAATGCATGACCCATGTAGATAGTTGATCTCAAAATACTAGGTAACACTTTCAAATATTTTCATCATCCAAGTGCAAAATGTTGTTGCTCAGAAAATTTTCATCTTTACTTATTCTTATAGGTTGTATACTGCTTGGATTGTCAGCTTTTTTTTAGTTACAAGTTCATCTTATGCCGAAAGTATGAGTTACAGATTCACTATTGAACCTTCAGCATGTGACCCAGTTTCTTATTTCATGCATGCAATAAGCCATAATATGCTCTTTGTGGATGTTGTACCTAAACTTCCTGTCTACCAGCTAACATTTTTAAGAATCCAGTTAAATTGATTCACTTTCTATAGATGTAATGATGCTTAATGGGGATCTTCATTGAATCTTATGACTAAAAGTGGCTGGTGTGAAGGTGGATATGCGGATATCCTGTGCATTCAAGAGAACAGAAAAGGAGAAGGCAAACGTATGAAGAACTGGGCTGAGGCTGCTTGGAAGAACCGCCGCTTATCACTGGCCCAAGCGTTGGAGTTCTCTGAACCATCCCAGGCTGCAGTTATAGACACCCGTATCTGTAGAGTCATCTAATTGCCACCATGATGCAGATACAACTAGCGCACAGGAGTTATTTATCTATCAGGATCTCTGCAGAGCATTGTTTTTGTGATGAAACTGACTTCTCTCTTCACTTGCAGAGTCACTTACGTGCCTCTGCATGTGTAGCTTAAGCGAGCAGCATTGCATATGCTCCAGTTCCTTCCTTGCCGTGTTTGTAACCTGCTTGTTGTTTCTTGAATCGACTTCAGTACTCTATGCTGAAAATTGTAGTTGAAACGACAAATCTCCGCCGCTTTGTTTCACTCGCGGTGTGTTTTGTATCTATAATTGCAACTATTGTAATAAGCTCTTACCTGAGTCTTGGCTGCAGAACATCTATAATCCCTACACTCTATTTGTAAGAGTTAACTACCATGATCCATGGTCCGTCTTCTTAAGTTTCTCTCTTTCTAGACCAGTGCACTGCAAATTTTTTTGCAGAAATTTTTGATCATAAGAATTTGGCCATGGGCATGTTACATGCAAATTCTGTTTTATTGAAGGAATAGTTTGTCGAGCAGGGTGGAGAAGGAGAGTAAATAGTTGCATAGTCATGATTTCGTATCATCTTAATCGGATATTAACACCTCACATTGGTTAACTAGTATCCGGATGTTTTTCTCTTTGAGCCTCTTTGGTTAAGGGTGGAAGTGAGGAAGTGAGAAATTGAGGAAGCAGTAATAATTCTCTTTGAACTTGGGAATTGGTTAGTAAGTTTTTCGGTGTGGATGTTGTTGGGAAGTGTGGGTTGGAAAATGTTTTGTCTTTTTCGGTGTTTGGATGGTAATGTCAAAATGAAAGTGGAAAAGTTGACCACAAAGTTGACCGTAAAATAATATTAAAATAAAAATTAGTTAAGAAAAATAAAAAAATAGACTGTAATTAGAATGCAAGTGAGATTTACATGGTCAAAAAATTAACTGTTTTGTGCTACAATTTATTACAAATAAGATTTACATGACCACAAAATTAACTGTAGCACTCTGAAAATGAGGAAATGGTTGTATAAAAGAGAAAAGATAAAAGGAAAAGAGGTTTTCTTATTTTCTTTTTCCGGTGTTTGAATAGATAGGAAAGTGAGCAATTATACTTTCCTTACTCATACTTCCCTGTTTCCTTACTTCCGTCCACTTCCTTGCAACCGAACAGCCCCAAGGAGTATCTAGGGGTTTACGAGGAGCCATCGCTGCTAGCTAATAATATGTTTGTGCATCTAATTGTCCTATTTAGTTAGTTTTTTATTAACAGGCTTTTGCGCCCATTTGATACGGGCTGTAACTATTAATGGGCTTATGTCGCACAAGTCTAATCCCATTCACGTGGGAACTAACGATAAGCCGCAAACCCTAACCTCAACCGTATAAATAAAATGTTCATTCCTCCTCTTCCTCGCTCGTCTTCGGCGGCGGGGAGAGAAACCGCAGCTTCTCAAATCCCTCAGCCATGGTAAGTGAATCGTTTTTCCCCGAATACAAGCAGATTAAGATCCAATTTTGTATATACAAACAGTTTCATTTGTTTTTTCCTACTAATTTTGATCTGTTCTGTTTCTACTTTATGAGATCATGAAGAGATTGGATTGGCTGCATTTAGGAGATTTAACCTGCAGAAAACCCTAAAAAGATTGATACTTCGGCGTTGCTGGAACCTTTTTAGATCTGAGTTTACACTGGATTGTGACAGGAATATGAGCTTAGGTTTATATAAATCTGAGACGTGAAAAACTCAATTTGTTGATTATTTTCGTTTTTGGGGCAAAGTTCAATATTTTCATTTGCTTGAGGATTCCACTGAACTCAAAATGCACTAGGTGGTTGCTGATTTAATAGGTTCAATAGCATCAGGATTCTGAATTTTCAACGTAGTGTTAATGTCGGTTCCCTTTCTCACTAGAGAACCATAACCTGGATGAGCAAACTGAGATGCATTAGGGTTGGGATCTCCATAAGTTCGTAGTGATTTGTCTCGTAGATGATGCCTATTCCTCAACTTTCAATTGATGTGTGAAATGACTTGGCCAAGTGCTTTATTTTCTTGTAATTGGATAATGCAAATCAATGTATTGTTTCATTTCATCGGAAAACTGTTTGATTTCAATTTCAAGAATAGATAAATCCATCTTGCGTTTTAGCTTGTAGCATAGATGATTGGGGTTTCCCTTATATCACCATTTCCCTTCTTTTCTGGATTATGTGGACTATTCCGTAGTCTTGGGAAGTTGTCAGAGTGCTCCCTGCTTGCATAGACATACAAGTTGCTTGCCTGTAGGTTGTGTACCCAGGGAATTTGATTTGTGGATTCTGATAAGAACCACCTCACTAGTATTTGCCCTCGGCCAAGAATCTTATAGGGGGTTTGATGTGTTATTGATAGATGGTCATAACATGTTATTGCATTCATGATCTTTTTCAACTTTGCACTGTTCCTCATAGCACCTCCTAAATTTTTTAAAAAAGCTCTGATAATAACGACGGCAATTGGTTTGCTTTAGTTTTTATTGCTTCTTTTGCCCTTTATGTTATTTTATTGGTTTCAAAAGTCTTGTGAAATGCAAGATTTGTCACCTTAGATCATAAGAGAAATCCTTGAGGCCATGGAGAGTTGTGATAAGAATTTCACGAAGGTTTATCACTTCCGCTGCAACCTTTGTCTTAGGGTCTGTTTGGTTGTCGTAACTGGCCGTAATTCGTAGTTGTAATTGGTAAAGTCTTTTACAATTGTAAATGAGTTACATGTATGTAAATTTTACGGTGTTTGGTTGGTAATATAAAATTGTAAAGTGGGAAAGTGTATTGTACTTTACGGTGTTTGTTTGTCGTAATGTATAAGTCGTAAGTGAAAAAGTTGACCACAAAATTAACTATTTGGTGATTTTAAAAGTTTTAATACTGCAAATAAATATTAAAAAAGTTAAATATTAAAAAAATTTAATATTAATATAAAAAAATATTACAAATTTGTATGACCACAAAATTAACTGTAACTGGGCTGTAAGTGAGTGGTAACTGGGTTGCAAGTGAGTGTTAGTTGAGTTACGTAAGTCTTTTACGAATTACGGTCCAAACAAACGCCGTAGTTGTAACTGGGTAGTAAGTCATTTACGAATTAGGGAGTTTTACGCGAAACAAACGGCCCCTTATAGAATGAATATGCTTTGAGCTTCTTTCATTTCCAGAGACTGTTGAATGTGTAAAGTATTATACCACCATGTAGTTTTTATATAATGAACTTCATAAGCTAGAAAAGTGCACTGTGATTTTCTTAAAACCTGATCACATTGCTACAATCCAAAAGCATCTGAACACATAACTTGTACATATCACTGAGCATTCTTCATATGTCACAATTGAATGACAAATCCTATATAGAAAAGTATAAATCTTTGTGCTTACTCATTTAAACATTTTCTTCTGCATGATGCTATTAGTGTTAATGTCACCAGATGGCATCTAGATGTCCTGTTATCGGGGATTCATGGGATAATAGTAGGTTTTAGGCTTCATAATTGTCTAAAATGGTTTTATATCACTATACCATATTTTAAGAGACTTATATAATAGAAGCTATAAGGAGTGGAATTGAAGTTTTTTTTATCCTGAGCAATAGTATCTTTCGAGTTTTATTATTTTCCTCTTATCCCTTTCACACTTAATCTTATTTACTACATTACTTCAATAACCATGCTCACTGAAGTTCCTGCTGTTCCTGCTTTAGGATTCACTTACCTTCCATGATATTGTATAATTTTAAAATTTAGAAGTACCTTATTTATTTATTTTTTTGGGGGACGGTGGAATAATTAAGTCCCTCTGCTTCATTAGCAGTATCTTTAAGTTTTTTAAATCAAAATCTTTTATTACAGTTTGTCAGTTACTCACGAAGGGGGTTAGGGTGCTGAATAAAGCTATGTCTTTCTGGCACTGGGTTGGACTTGTCAAATTTTTTTTTTTTTTTTTTTGAATCTCAAGTCATTAAAAGGTTATGCTGTAGGTCAAGTGTTTGGTTGAATTTACTGAAGAAGCTATATTTCTAAATGTGTGGTTTAGGCTATACCTGGGGATACTCAATTTGAAGACATGAATTTGTTGCTTTAAGTCCATTATTTTCCAAGCATTAAAATTGGATTCTGCTTGTCATATATAGGTGAACGTTCCAAAAACAAAGAAGACTTACTGCAAGAACAAGGAGTGCAAGAAGCACACCTTGCACAAGGTCACTCAGTACAAGAAGGGAAAGGATAGCCTTTCCGTTCAAGGAAAGAGGCGGTATGACCGGAAGCAGTCAGGTTATGGTGGACAGACCAAGCCAGTTTTCCACAAGAAGGTACTTTCTTATAACCTCCATTAAAAAAAAATGTTCCTTATAATGATGTATGTTGTGTGTTGAATTCATTGTTAACTGATGTACTGTAAAATTTTCATTTCAGGCTAAGACTACAAAGAAGATTGTGCTCAAGCTGCAATGTCAGAGCTGCAAGCATATATCTCAGCATCCAATAAAGGTAATTGGTTTTTATACAACACATTTTTTTATATTGTTTCTATTATATTCCAATAATTTCTAACATAGAAGTTGTAACTGTTCTTGCAGAGGTGCAAGCATTTTGAGATTGGTGGAGACAAGAAGGGGAAGGGGACATCTCTCTTCTAGTTTTGCTTCTCTGCCATTTTATGCATTGGTGCCATTTCATTTAGAAGTACGTTGTGAAAGCATCTTTTTGCTTAGCTATTTGCTTTTCTAGGGATTGAAATGACCATCTACTTTTTTATTATATTTTGTGGTTTTATATTCACCAAGAAGTTATGGCTTTAGGTGCTTTTATTGAATATTTCTCTTTGTCAAAGCGGACATATAGCGTGCAACCTCATTTAGTTAAAGTGAGGAATGACCTTGTTGGAAGTATCAAAATATTGTGCTTGTGTAGTTCAGTGTTTGTCTGGGTAGGCTGTTTAAAAAATTACTGAAGATAAATCCTCAAAACGCTCGTCTCATGCCAAAACTTAAGGGTCGTGTTTCAACCCCAAACACGGACCTCGTGTTTCATCAACAAACAATGAAACGCGAGGTCTGCGTTCTTTCATTAAACGCGAAGGTCGTGTTACTTCTTTAAACGCAGATCTTAATCAAGTTCGCGTTTTAACTTAAAAATGCAAGCCTGTGAAGCTCTATATTTCAACATCAATGTGAGCTTGTGACCTCTGCGTTTCAACTCCAACGAGAGAGCCGTGTTCAATGCGAGATTCGCGTTTCTGCTGTAATAGACAACAATTAATAGAGTCACTTACACTCACTTTCTCTCCATTTAATGGAGAATAGGTTTCCATTATGGAGAGATTTAAGGGGTCAGTTACACCTTAGAAATCTTTATATTTAGCTATGAAAAGTTATAGAAAAGAGGATTTCAAAGAGGTCTTTTTTCAACTTGTGCTAACAAGTTCACTTAATCTCCTTAAGATTTCAGCTATTATTTAAAGTTCATACTTTATTCGTAGCTCTAAAAGAAGAGCAAGAAGATCCAAGATCAAGCTTTAAGTTTGGCTCGTCAACAGAGAACAAGAATCACTTTCCATCGCCACAAGAAGAACTCGACATTAAACAAAGGGAGGATCAACCATCTTCCCTCTTTTGTAACTGGATATTGATCCGTTGTAATCTTCTTTGCAATCAATTAAAGATTTTTACATGTCAATTTCCTAAGAAACAAAAGATGACTCCGCTGGGGATTACTTTCTCTATCAATGAGAAGGCCGTGGCGCAAGCTGACTTGAAGCTGATCGGCTCAACCGTCGAATCGCTCGTCGTCGAATTCAATCAAGAGAAGTTTGAACAACTTCTCTCATCGGGCTCCGTTAGCCCCAAATCCATGTGGAAATACCGCAAAGTCTCAAGCGAGACCCGCTCTCTAGCCTCATCGGAGGCTTCTCAAGGAAAACTTCTATAGAAGCTTATCGTATGCTTTTCAACAAGGCGAATGGTTCGACCTCTTTAAAGGAGTAAACGTCCGATGTGATACATACATTATACATACATATGCAAGCATAACCCTAGATATACATATGTGTAAGGGTATCACCTTACTAGGTCCATGGCTAAACAGACCAATAACTATGATTAATTAAAAATTCGGGTGTTACATCTCGTCTCGGAAAAAAAATTAGGCACAAGTTGGGGTTTCATTTTAAACCTGTTTTATTTTGGATCCGGGGTGGGATAGGTCTAAGCGGGCATAGGCCCCCGACCCTAAGAAGACTCATTATAAGTCTTATTTATTCTTAAGAGGCCACTTTAAGTCTTGTTTATGAGTCTAAATCTAATACCGAATATGTATTTTCACATGAATATTATTATTACCTTACAATTTAGTATTATCTTATAGTTTTTAAAATTTAAATAGTTAATATAAGAACTCCTAATCTCATAAAACGTTTATGATCAAATTAGGAATTGAGAGCTTGAGAGAAAGAACCAAAAGAAATGTAGTTTTTTTTCCTTTTAATTTCTAAATTGCTTTAGGGCTTGACCCAGAGCCCTGGGACTGGAGCCAGGGTCGATTTGAATAATGACTCAAAGTGAGGTTATGATCGGACTTAAGGCTCAAATATTTTGCGGCCATGATTGGGACTTACCCAGGCACAGCCCAGCGCCCAGCCTCAGCCTCCTATTATCATCGTTAGGTATATGACATTAACATTTCTATAAGTAAATAAATAAACAAATAATAAATAAATAAATATGTCCCAAATTCAAAAACGCACCACAAATTTTGTTAAGAGAAGGGGAAAAAAATCTTGCGAAAGAAATTTTTAAAATCAAATATATTTCTTTCAGTAGTTATGTTTCACAGGCCACTAGCACAAAATACAAAAAAGAGTAATTTAGATATATACCCTCAATTTTAGGTATCTAGGAATTTACTCCCAAATCTTTAATATTAGAGATTTACCTACAAATCTTCAAGATTTTAAACATTTATCCATCCAGTTAGATTTGAATGAAATAAGAGTGTTTTACTAGTTATGTCTTTCTATTCTTTTCCCCACCTTTCATATTATTCATTGTTCTTAAATAAATAAGAGTGTTTTACTAGTTATGTCTTTCTATTCTTTTCTCCACCTTTCATATTATTCATTGTTCTTAAATGACTTAACTCAAATTCTATCAAATATCAAATTTTTATTTTTTTCTCTTATTCTTCATTCTTCATTCTTTTACACCCAACACAATTACATGCTTCAACCGAGAAAAGAGTCTGTTGTTAATATTACAGGTTCGGAGAGTAAGCATGCAAGCAGGTGGAGCTTGAGAGCAAAGTTACAGAAAGAGTGCAGGAGAATACTCACGTTGAACCAATCAATGATACTCAAGGTTCAACTTTGGATGATAATACACTGCAAGAGCAACAGTGCAGTATTGCCACCGGGAGAGCAAGAAGGCAGATCCGTCCACCTAAGCAATACGTCTATGCAGATATGATCACTTATGCTCTAAGTGTGGCAGAATCTATTGAGATTCCAGAGCTTTCCACCTACAATGAAGCTATCAGTTCTGATGAAGCTGCAGAATGGATTGTTGCTATGACTGAAGAGATGAAATCTCTTCATAAGAATCAAACATGGGAATTAGTGAAGCTGCCCAGGGGACAGAAAATTATTGGCTGCAAATGAGTCTTTAAGAAGAAAGAAGGAATTCCTGATGCTGAGTCTGTAAGATACAAAGCATGCTTGGTAGCCAAAGGTTACAGTCAAACAGAGGGTGTCGATTTCAGTAAAGTATTCTCTCCAATTGTGAAGCACACCTTTATTCGCGTGTTGCTCGCCATGGTTGCTTGGTTCGATCTAGAGCTCGAGCAACTTGATGTGAAAACAGCCTTTCTTCATGACGAGCTTGAAGAGCAAATTTTTATGCATCAACCAGAAGGATTCGTTATTGAAGGCAAAGAAGACCATGTGTACAGGTTAAAGAAATCTCTTTATGGTTTGAAGCAGTCATCTAGGCAATGGTATTTGAGGTTTGATTCTTTCATGATTGAGTATGGTTACTCTGGGAGGAAATATGATAGTTGTGTTTATCATCGAAGGTTTAATGATGGTTCTTTTGTATATTTGCTTTTATATGTTGATGATATGTTGATTGCAGCTAAAAACATGTCTGAAGTTGGTAAGTTGAAAGCTCAACTCAAACAAGAATTTGAGCTGAAAGATTTGAGAGCTACAAAGAAGATTTTGGGAATGGAAATTCACAAGAATAGACAAGAAGGAAAATTGTTCCTTTCTCAGAAGAAATACATCGAGGTGTTGAAGAGATTTGGCATGCTTGATGCCAAACCTGTA
Source organism: Agave tequilana (assembly GCA_038442645.1). Classification (NCBI taxonomy): domain Eukaryota; kingdom Viridiplantae; phylum Streptophyta; class Magnoliopsida; order Asparagales; family Asparagaceae; genus Agave; species Agave tequilana. The sequence continues at coordinate 509,479 of JAVJIF010001244.1, forward strand.
AAAACTTCACTTGCTGCTCATTTTTGACTTTCAGCAGATTTGTCTCCTCAAACTGATGAAGAGGAGAAGTACATGTCTCAAGTCTCCTATGCCAGTGCAATTAGAAGCATTATGTATGCTATGTTATGCACTCAATCGGACATTTCACATGCAATCAGTGTCGTAAGTCGATATATGGACAAGCCGGGAAAAGGCCATTGACAGGCAGTAAAATGGATTTTGCGATATTTAAAAGGATCTACTAATATTGGTCTGTGTTTTGATAGGGGAACTAATTCTAATTGCAAAATTGCCGGATATTCAGATTCAGATTTTGCAGGCGATTTGGATAGAAGAAGATCTCTGACAGGTTATGCTTTCACTCTTTCAGGTAGTGCTATTAGTTGGAAGGCGACTTTACAGTCGATAGTTACTTTGTCTACTACGGAGGCAGAGTATATGGCAGTTACAGAGGCAGTAAAAAAAGCTATTTGGTTAAGAGGTTTGGTTGAAGATCTCGGCTTACATCAAGGAGTAATTACGGTGTTTTGTGACAGTCAGAATGCTATACATCTGACGAAGCACCAGATGTATCATAAGAGAACGAAACACATTGATGTCTGGTATCACTTTATTCGAGAATTGAAGTCATCAAAATTAAGAAAATTGGTACTGCAGATAATCCAGCAGATACGATATGACAAAGCTCGTACCTTCATGCAAGTTCGAGTACTGTCTCGATTTGCTTCGTGTTTAAAGTTATGAAGGTTGAGCCCATCGAGGCTAAAGAAGACGGCAAGAATCCAAAGGACGCTTGATACAGTCAAGTTAAGATGGAGATATTTGTTATTTATTCAAAACAAAGTGGAGATTTGTTGATATGTATTTAATGAATAAACCAAGTCATCTTCTTAGACTTTTTCTTAAAATCAATTAGCTATTCTATGAAATCTCTAGCCACCCTAAAAGTCATCAATAGCCACCCTATGAAATCTCTAGCCACCCTAAAAGTCATCAATAGCCACCCTATGAAATCTCTAGCCACTATAAAAGTCATTAATAGCCACCCTATGAAGATCATAGCCACCCTATGAAAATCTTAGCCATTCTAATGAAATTAATTGGGCCACCCAATGATTTTGATGTATGTGTGGGGTGAAATGATGAAGGGGTTTGAAGTTTTGCCTATAAATAGGCATCACATTGCATGAGTTTTCAAGGAAAGAAAGTGAGAAAAAGAGAGTTGTTAAATATTATATTATCCTCTCCTTTCTCTTACCATTTATCTTCCTTTTGTTAAGCTCTAGCGAGTTGAGTTTCATTGGGCTTGGGTGAGTGAGATTACAGTTGTAATCTCTTGTATTCTCCCCTTTTGATTAGTGAATTCCTTTTGCTGTCTTCTTTATAGACGTAGGTCACATTGATCGAATCACGTTAAATACTGGTGTGCTGTCTTCTTTATTTTTATTAGCTTATATTGCTATCTGTCTCTCTTTATATTTGCCATCTCTTGCATTAGAAGCCCACTGTTACAATAACGTTGTGGATTGATCAAGTAAGCAAGTCACACTAAAAAATATCTATCCCATTCAAAAGGTGGCTTCTGCATCGATTCAGGTTCAGAAGTATGCAAATTTGTAAATCAAGCATATATAAAGTTGTCCCACTTCTTTTCTTGGGTCAACTCAAGTTTCCTCTCGTGACGATAGTGCATATAACACCAACATCTAAACTTCAAATGAAAACAGAATTGAACAACAACAGCTGCGCAAGCTTCAATCCACTGTAATTAGACCTATCCAAAAAAGAAAAAGAAATTACCAACAATTGTACTTGTAATAATAAACGAGTCTATTGCCAATTATTCCCAGAACTGCCAAGATAGCAGGTCAACAGTCACAAAGTGGCTCTCAAATAACCTATAAGACATGAAGCGACATGAAAGCATTACTTTTTGTTAGTGAATGCTACTGGGAGGAGGCTGGAAGTACATCCATTTCTTGATTCACACTGTTCTTCATCAGCATGGTAACCTCCCATGATGATGAATTTGCACACAACAGGTCCAATACCGCTCATTTGAAGTGAATACCTGGTCCAATATGATGATACCCTTTAGGCCTCTTTTCTATGAGTTCAGGTCTAATGGAAGTCTCGATAAGTCCAACTATGATGAAACACAGCTAACAACACTTAATTGGAGGCAAAAGGTTTCACATAATCAAAGGGGTGGCTTCAGGGTTGTTCTACTTGCATGAAGTGTGGGAGCAGGCTGTCAATACATACAGAGATCAAATCTAGCGATTCCTATTGGATGCCCAATTGAACGGGAAGTCGGGGGATTTGAGCTTTCACTGTCATATGATCACGATATTGATTCTAGAACTACCCATATTGTAGGAACATTGGAGTAACTCCACAAACTCGCAGAACAGGTAAGCCAACCACTTGCACAAATGACTGGGTATTTTTACTTGAGGCCACATATGGAAAGTGCTGATATGGAGATGTTGGAGGAGGGAGTGATCTTAGAGGCTAGAGATGTGAATCTGGGAAGTGATCTTGAGGTTGAGGAAGTCGAACTGGTCTTGAAGCTTGGACTGCTGTGCTCCCAGTACCTGCAGTTAGACTAAGCACGCACCAAGCAATAAAATTACTGGATGGTGATCTTCCATTATATATATATAAGAAGAGAGATATTTTAATGTTGTATCACAAAGGAATGATTCTGATAACCTAAGTTTGTCCCATATGTCCATAACAAGATCCACCTGGCCCCTCATCTTCATCAAGAACCGCAGCATTTGGTAAATCACCCTTGTCTGCAACATATAGTCACTTCACCTTGGAGGCAATTTAACAAGATCCACAGGACAATTCAGCGTGAAATGATAGCCGGTATCATGACTTCCTAATTGTTTGCTAGCGCAGTTCCTTTTCGTCAAAAAACCAACTTGACAATCCAATCAGCTATAGAAATTTATCTCTGAAATGATAACATTAAGGTCTAGTATCTGAGTCGAAGCTTTTAGAAAAACTGAAAAGCATCCCCGACAGCGTCAGAGAGCAAATACCCTTAAAATCTCATTTCCCTTATAAATGTCAACTGTTTTGGGATTTGAGTCAAACAAATAGTCCCACATCGACTACACATGGGGTTGTTTTTGAGTATATAAGGATTTGGGTCACTCCACCTAATAAGTTAACCTTTTAGGATGTAAACCCAAGGTCTTTCAATGGTATCAGAGTCATACCCCCCGTGCGATCCTTATATTAAGGATTTGGGCCATCCCCCGACACGAACATATGCCAATTCCCTAAATACTTAAGGTACGACATAGAAGACAAGGAGAGCAACACCAGTCCCTAAATACTAAAATTGGGAAAGGACTCGCATATTGTAGTCCCTATATAACTCTTTTAACTTAACTGCCATCAAGATCAAGTGTGGATTAAGATTTAGGGAAGAATTTACGGCTGCAGTGCTGTATGACTCTTATAGCTTACCCTCAATATGATAAAGTTCAGAATCAAGTAAAATCTTTGACTTCTCCTCGAAATAAAGGTATATTGTTTTCTCTTCTTCTATATAGGGAATTGAGACTTGAGAGTTTCTTCAAGCTTTAGTTTCTGCATTCTTCCTACCAAGGTGGTGTGTTGATTTAGATCTCTTATACATCAGATACTAAGTAAAACAAAGAATAAATTGTGCTGCTTCAGTTTCTAATAGATCCCACTCTGAACTGATATTTTTTCTTTCTTGAGATAGAACGGTGGGATCTGCCCGCACTTCATTAATAAGGTTTAAAAAACAAAGTACAAAACATACTCTGCATTGTTATTAAATGTATAACTAATAAAGAGTTGTGTAAAGCCAACAGATGATGAATTAGAAGCCAAGTAAAACTCAAAACTCTGTGCATATTTATGTATATTTATTTCCATATTTTATATCTTTTAAGACCACATCATCTAGATGTCTTAACTTAGATTAAACTTATAGTCCCCGTACATTCTCCACATTAGTTCTGAAGGTAAAAAATAAATAAATTCTTTTCTGTAAGAGATACAACAAACTGTTGATTGTCGAAAGGAGCCTCTACTCTCCAATTTCTTGATTGTAAACAGGATTCACCGAATTAGAGGCTCGCTCCACTCGCGCTCGTTAAAAGCTCACTCAAGCTTATTCATTAACTTAAATGAATAGAGCTCCAACAAAATTCTAGCCTCGTTTTATTTTTAAAAAAAATGAACAAACGCGAATAACCTCTCCAATCACAAGCAAATGCCTCCCAAGTTCCTCCAGCCAAAGCAACCCCAACTTCACGTTATATCTGTTGTAATTCAGTGAGGCTCAAGCAGACAGAAAGATTTGACATCAAAGGTTGTCATTTTCTACGTCACCTGACTACGATTTTTATTTTTTATTTTTTACTTTTTTAATGAAACCAGTATTCTGTCAAATTGCTCAAAATAGATGCACAGTAAAGGACAGCAAAAATCGAATAAACAACAGAACAATTTAGTGAAAACATTCACATTTGCAAAAGGGAACAAAATCTGTAGGGCTGCAGATTGGAATTTAGATGGAGAAAGTGAATAGAGAGAGAGATTAATCGAAATAGAAAATTGGAAGCTCAAAAAATTACCATCAGAGCAGCCACTATCACCTCCGTCGCGCCTCACTCGCCGAACAATCGTTGGGTCTCGAAAGATCTTTTAGAACAAATGGCAATAGTTTATTCAATGGACATGAATAATTTAGCCGGAAAAGCCCAAGCCCAGTTTGTCTTTTCTATTGGGCCTTTTGGGTTGTTAATAAAAAAAAGAAAAGAAATGAAAATAAAAGAAAATCAAAAGATTGCAGAACCATAAAATTTGAGTCATTTTCTTCTCTGTCACTCAGAAGATCCTACTTTTTTTTAAAAAAATTTGCGCTTTATTCTTTTGAAAGCAAAGAATTTATTTTTTAATCTGAGCCCGTATAATTTTTAATTGAGTATTGACTTCCTTGTGAGATGCTACACTCTAATTGAACACTTAATATAAAAATATCCAGATTGGGTTACTTTTAATTACACCATTTATTTGTTTAGTATTGTAAAGAATGATAATATAGGGAAGGCTTTTGACTTCCCAAATTCTTTATTTTTCTTAAAACTTGGGTCTCTGAAGTTTTCCAGAAAGGTTTGAATCCAAACCAGAGCTGCTCTCTTGTAGTCAAAGTCAGTAGAGATCATTGAGTGCATAAACATTGATAACATTTGGTTAGGTTTTGACCAAACCCATATCCTTTTGTCTTTTAGCACTAGGCCTGCAATTGCCACATTGTGTTTCTCATTGATCCTTGCTTCATTTGAGAGATAAGAGGAGATTTTTTATGTTCATTCTCGTGCCTTTTTGCCCCTTTTTTCTTTTTGCCTCTTTAGGCTTCTCTTCGCTTGATATAAATTAAAATTACATTCTATTGTTTGGTTGAACTATGACTTCGATTATAACTCTTGAAAAATAAAATATCTCATCTAATTGTAAATTATACATAGCAGTAAGTCTCATCTTACTAGTGCAAAGTGAATTGTGGAAGTCTCCAATTCAAGTCACATCCATACGATGCCATATTTATAGGAGTATGCAAATTCATTTCGTGCATCTTCAAGTTCATTTTCATCTATAAAAGAAGTTTACAAGAATGCATAAGATGTGTATAGAAATGAGAAAATGCATCATTGTGTTGTTGCTCCTTGCTTTGTCCTCTCAGTCAAGGATTCCACCAACCGGTAATTGAAAATGTGCTCTTCGTTAAACATGCCGTGCGATGGATGATCCCAACAAATGTGTCATTTCACCATTGTGTATTAAGTTAAGAGATGTCTTAATCTTAAATAATGTCCAAATTAGAGGGCGTTTCTTTCACGTTATGAACGTGAGTGAAGGTCACGAAACTGAAGGCAAAGATCAAGAATGATTTGTTGCCGCAGCGTAACTGAAGGCGGAGATCATGAATGGTACATTGTCAAAATGACTAGTGTTCTTGGAGCGAGGGGCAACTCAGTGTCTTCGGAGCAATAAGCAGCTTCTGAAATGGCTAAGTGTCCTCGGAGCGAGGAGCAACTTCTGAAATGGCTGAGTGTCCTAGGAAGGAGGAACAACTTCTGGAGTGGCGGAGGCTTTTAGTTACTTGGACACGTGTTGTGATCTCGTGTGAATCAAATTTTGACCACTACAGATGTCCCATACTTTTCTACTTCTCGAATTCTGCAAGAGAGAAGCTGGAGAGAGAAGCTGGTCAAAGATTCCTTTGCGTCTTGTCCTTGACTTGATACTTGTGGGCAGAGGAAGATCTTTTGAGTTGTTGTGAAAATTGCGTTGTTGGATGACAGCTAGCGTGCCAGTTAATTTTGTTGGCCCAAAGGCCCATCACTCTAATTTTGATGATGATCAACTCATATAGTTATAGTACTAATGATCTTGTATTTAATTAGTTTCAGATTTGTGATCAAGATCTTAGTAGGTGTGTAGTTTCAACAAAAGATTTAAAGTCAAGTTTTGGAGCTAACACGGTTTGATTCAAGAGCTTGTGCATCAAGACCACATCAAGTACTCAAGAGGAGTCTAGCTCTATGGATCGTATTTGGACCAAGTCAAGAAGATGAGAAGACTTCAAGTGAAGACTTCAAGAAGATGAAGACTTGTGTCGAGGTTTGTTTTATAAGATTTTATTTTTAGATAAAATGTAGAGGATAGAATAGTTGGTGGATTGCTCAAGTATCTATATACACACACACACTCTTGATTTAGTTTGTTTTAGAAAAGAATTTTAACCAAAAAAATCAAACCGGTATTCAAGTGAAGACTTCAAGTGTTTTGGTTTTTGATATTCTAGTTTATATGTTTTTAACCAAAACCATATTTAGAGCTTAATGTCAAAAATATAGATATTTCACCATGTTTGTGCAGTGGATCATATCCATACACACTATGCTTCAAAGTTGTTTAAATATCTTGTTTTTGTACTTGGTGAAGTTTTGGAAAAACAAGTTTGAAAAATACTGTTTTTCATTTGAGCCAATTTTTCCATATGACAAAAATAGTCCAAATTATTTGTAACATGCCTTGATTTTGTGCAAGCATGTTTGTTTATCAAAGTATATTGGTAAAACTATTTTTGTAGATTTTTCAGTATTTTATGGAATTTTATTTTAGCCAAAAAGACGAAGTTTCAAATCCCTAAGTATTCTGATCTGGCTTCAGCCGGTCGACCGGGCAGTCGATCGACGTGCACAGACGTGCACGCCAGTTCTGGCAGGAGGGCCGGTCGACCGACCCGGTCGACCGTCCAGAGAGCTCTGCTCTCTGGAAAGGCCCCGGTCGACCGGACAGAGAGACCTGCTCTCTATATCCTGGCCTCGGTCGGCCGACCGGTCGACCGATGGCTCAACGGTCTGAAAATGACCGTTGGCCGGTCGACCGGGCGGTCGACCGACAGGTCTGTCAGACCCCAACGGCTAGTTTTTCTAACCATATAAATTTGGGGGTTTGGGCATTGTTTTTCTCTAAGATTTTTAGTGGACTTTGAGCCAATTTTTCCCACTTCAGTAAAAGAGTTTTCTCCACTAATTTGAGAGCCAATATTTCCAATCAAAAGGAGAGTTTATCAAGAGTGTTTTAAAAGTGATTTTCTTTCCTCTACCACTTCCATCCTTGTTTTTCTCACAAACACTTGAGCTATCCATTGATCTATTCATTCTTCTCTTTGAGGAGGCGGACGTGTGTATTCGCATTGTTTCGGGTCCTAGTAGGGACTCGGTGTTTCGAGTTCGGGTGCGAACTTATTGTTTGAGGTGCGGCCTCGGCGAGCCGGTGGGCTTGCGGTGTGTACGGGCTAGAGAGTCCAAGGAGTTCAAGTGTGAACTCGGCTTGTAGGTGTTGCGGCACCGAGTGATTCGGTGGGATCGATTATAGTGGAAATCATTCGTGTGTCGAAGGCGGGGATGTAGAGCAAGTGTGCTCGAACCTCGAAACAAATCCCTTGTGTTTGCGATTGCTCACTCTCTATCTCTTTGTCTTTATATCTTGCATGCTATTATTGTGTTTACATTTATATGCTTGATATATTGTGTGCTTAATTGATATATGCTTGGGGATTGTTTGCTAACACTTGTATTCAACCAAGAGAGCCAACGCGGCACCTCAACCCTTATCTAGGGGAATCTCGAGGAGTTAGTCCAGAGCCCTTCACGGGAAATTCAGCTACACTCTTATGTTATACGTGGTGATTAGTGTAAGAATTTTAGTTTAGGTCATAATAGTTTTTAATTCCGCACTTAGTGACCATTAGATTAGCCATCACCTATTCACCCCCCCTCTAGGTGATTTACAATTGGTATCAGAGCCAAGTGCTCTGAATTTGGGTCTTACAACCTAGAGTTAAAGATCCTCATTTTAGGCTAATCACAATTTTTATACACACACCATGGACTTCATGTCACCTCCCACTTTTGACATTCTTAACATCCATATATGGAAGGTGAAGATGTCTTTATACCTCAAGGCCTTAGGCATTCATGTTTATCTTGCTACTACTAATGATTCATATGTTAATAATAGCAAGAATAGTGAGGCTAATGCAAAAGCCCTAAATGCTTTAAAGTCTACCCTAAATGATGTTTATTTATCTAGGGTTGCTAATATTGATTCGGCTTTTGTAGCATGGAACACCCTCATCTCCCTTGGCGAAAAAGATCAATATTATGCGGGGAGCGATTCGGACGTTGGAAGCGACACCTCCAACTTGTGCTATATGGTCCAAGGGGATAACCCCCTTGAGGTAACTACCGAATCCGAGGTAGAAGATAATGACATGTCATATGATGAGCTTGCTTATTTTTGTCAACAATTGCTTGGAAAATATGACATGTTAAGAAAAGAAAATAAAAATTTGAAAAAGAATTTTGATTGCATGCGTAAGGAAAATGATTCTTTTAAAAATAATTTTGCATGTTTAGAAAAATAAATAGATGATTTGAAAAATGAGAATATTTCCTTAATGTCCAAATTGAATGATTTATGTGAAGGAAATACTTCTTTAAAAAATAAAATTGTCTTGATGGAAAAACAAAAGGAAATTGCTTTTCAAGAAAACACTTCTTTGAAAAGAAAAATTTTTGAAAAAGAAAAAGAAAAAGTTAAAGTTTCTAAAAAGAAAAATAATTTTGATCATGCTTTACATGCCACCACTTCTATTGATCAAAATGAAATTAAATCTTTGAAAAATAAAATTAATAGTTTGAGCTCTACTTTGAGCACATGTGCATTTAACCACACTAGATTGGAGTCTATGTTTTCAAAGAAACAAACTCCACATTCTCATGCACATCATCATACATATGCTTATGCTGCACGCCACGATCATACACATACACATAAGCATCCTAAGGTGTACAAGTGTACACATTGTGACCGCAAAGGCCATTTAGCAAAGTTTTGTTTTGACAAGTTGCATTATTTAAATTTTGCTAATAATAAAAATGTTTTAAAGTTTGTCAAGGAACCCAAACATTTTTCAAATAATAATGTTCCATTAAATGCTAACCCCCGTGGACCCAAGAAAAAATGGGTACCAAAACCCCCACCATGTTTATTTGATGTAGGTGAGGGCTCTCACAAGACGTGAGAGATTTGGTGCCTTGATGGTGAATGCACATAGATTAGATGGACACATATTTGATGCACCGCTATCAAGGAGGTTTGGTGGGACAATCACCATGTTTTGGAGAATTAGAGCTTAGTTCTTTTGTTTGGTAACTATCTCTAAACTCCTATTTTATGTACATGCTTGTTCATACATGATATTTTTAGCATGTTCATATTTTATTTGTTTTGTACTTCATGTGGTAAATACTAGTTTAAATGTAGTTTTTATCAAAAATTGTATTTATACACGTACAAATAGTGAGCAACAAATTGATTCATATATGTTTACACTTCATGCTCATTTGTACCCACTATATGCACATGTATAGGCTAGTTTTGATGATTCTTTCATTTATACTTGTTTTGCCTATTTTCATGTTTTACTTTATGTATATATATTTTTAAATTCAAATCTAATAAATATACATGTATACCCTTTTTTGAGTCTCTTGCCTTCATGCAAATTATATCATAAACTCTTTTTATGTTTGGGATATGTATGCATATTGTTAGGATTGGATAAATCATACATATACCTTGAAGTTTGCTTTTAAAATGAAAAATGAATTTTTATGATTTGTTTGATAAAATGATATTTGTGTTTTGAGCTTCACTGATTATTTTCATGAAAATGCTAAACACATGATTCTTGTACACTCACACTTTATTTGTTTATTCATGACTTTATTTCATGATTATTTTTGAGTTTTATGGACTATGAGTGCTTGAATTTTTTGTGCATTTAGTATGATTCATGAAAAATATATAAATTGTTTTCATATTTTGAAGGATCTTTAACTAGTTTTTCAAAAATTACTTTTAACTAGTTAATTATTCTTCATTTGGTAGTGATTTTCAATAAAAATATTTTCAAATCTATTTTTGAAAACCCCTACATTCTATGGGCGGATGGCTGGGCGAGTATGCCTTATAAGCTTTATTGAAAATCCTTTACCTTGTGCATATAAAGGGTGGTAGGTTATGAGTTATATACTTGATTTACATTATTATTTTCAATTGGTATCATTGGATCTTTTCAATTGGTATCTAAATTGATAATTTTGTATATACTCATATTTTGTTTTCTATATATGTATGCTTCATTATTTCCATAATATCAATTTCTATTGGTATTCTCCTTCTCATACATATATATGATTTTTATGTGCTTGCTTTACAATGGGTTTACATATTTAAAGCACAAAGTTTATGCTAAGCTTAAGTTAAAACTTTATTTTCAATTGATATCTCAATTGACATTTTAACAAAGCTTATGCATCGTTTTTCAATTGATATCAATATGCTTCAATTTCAAATTTGTTATAAATTTTACAATTGGTAAATTTACAATTGATATCAATATGTATTACCTATTTGAAAATTTCAAAATTTGTAATGTTTATTTTACAATTGGTATCAACATGATTTTTTTTTTCAATGGTATCTCAAAATTTGATTACAAGTGGTACCATAAAATTTTTTTTAGATATCTCAAAATTTGTTTTATTGAGAAAAATTCAAAATTTTGTTTGAATAAGAAAAATCAAAATGTTTTGATGTGTATTTCTTATATGCAAGGAGAGCTTAACATCTCTTCTACATATAGATTCATGTTGAGTGTATCTTATATTGAGGAGCTTGACAACTCTTCTTTATGTGATAAACGTGTGTAGGGGAGCTTCACATCTCCTCTTATGCATTACATATTATACGTTATGTGAATTAGGACTTGTCATCCCTCTTTCATGTAATGTATATGTGTAGGGAAGTTACTTTACCGTCTTCCTCTTCATGAATGTATATCGCATATAACCTTTTATTGACTTATTTGTTTACACCCCGTATTGGTCTCTTTGTTTATGACAAAAAGGAGGAGAAAAATTTGTTGATTTTTTTTTACTTTAATCCCTTTGTTGATGATTGACAAAAAGGGGGAGAAGTATTTGAAATATATGCATGTTTTGTGAAAAAGGATTGTTTATGCATATATGTTTTGTTTTGCAAATAGGAGAAAAAGAATTTGATTTGATTTGTTTTAATGAATGCTCATAAACATGTTTATCTCCTACCTTTGCATATATGAGCATATATTGCATATTTATTTGTTTATTTGTTATGCATGAGTTAAGGGGGAGCTTCTTTGAAGCTTTACTTTAATCCATGCATATATAACTTCATGAGTTTTGTCAACATCAAAAAGGGGGAGATTGTTGGCCCAAAGGCCCATCACTCTAGTTTTGATGATGATCAACTCATGTAGTTATACTACTAATGATCTTGTGTTTAATTAGTTTCAGATTTGTGATCAAGATCTTAGTAAGTGTATAGTTTCAACAAAAGATTTAAAGTCAAGTTTTGGAGCGAACACGGTTTGATTCAAGAGCTTGTGCATCAAGACCACATCAAGTACTCAAGAGGAGTCTAGCTCTATGGATCGTGTTTGAACCAAGTCAAGAAGATGAAGACTTGTGTCTAGGTTTGTTTTATAAGATTTTATTTTTAGATAAAATGTAAAGGATAGAATAGTTGGTGGATTGCTCAAGTATCTATATACACACACACTCTTAATTTAGTTTGTTTTAGAAAAGAATTTTAACCAAAAAAACCAAACCGGTATTCAAGTGAAGACTTCAAGTGTTTTGATTTTTGGTATTATAGTTTATATGTTTTTAACCAAAACCATATTTAGAGCTTAATGTCAAAAACATAGATATTTCACCATGTTTGTGTAGTGGATCATATCCATATACACTATGCTTCAAAGTTGTTTAAATATCTTGTTTTTGCATTTGGTGAAGTTTTGAAAAAACAAGTTTTGAAAGATCAAGTTTGGAAAATACTGTTTTTCATTTGAGCCAATTTTTTCCATATTACAAAAATAGTCCAAATTATTTGTAACATGCCTTGATTTTGTGCAAACATGTTTGTTTATCAAAGTATATTGGTAAAACTATTTTTGTAGATTTTTCAGTATTTTATGAGATTTTATTTTAGCCAAAAAGACCAAGTTTCAAATCCCTAAGTATTCTGATCTGGTTTCAGCCGGTCGACCGGGCGGTCGACCGACGTACACAGACGTGCACGCCAGTTCTGGCAGGAGGGCTGGTCGACCATCCAGAGAGCTCTGCTCTCTGGAAAGGCCCCGGTCGACCGGACAGAGAGACCTGCTCTCTGTATCCTGGCCTCGGTCGGCCGACTGGTCGACCGATGGCTCAACGGTCTGAAATATGACCGTTGGCCGGTCGACCGGGCGGTCGACCGACAGGTCTGTTAGACCCCAACGGCTAGTTTTTCTAACCCTATAAATTGGGGGTTTGGGCATTGTTTTTCTCTAAGATTTTTAGTGGACTTTGAGCCAGTTTTCCCCACTTCATTAAAAGAGTTTTCTCCACTAATTTGAGAGCCAATATTTTCAATCAAAAGGAGAGTTTATCAAGAGTGTTTTAAAAGTGATTTTCTTGAGTTTTCCTCCACCACTTCCATCCTTGTTTTTCTCACAAATACTTGAGCTATCCATTGATCTATTCATTCTATAGGAGTGTTCTTGTGAGAGGATTTTAGGTGATCAAGAGTTGTGATCACCAAAGTTCATCTTTGCTTTTTGAGGAGGCGGACGTGTGTGTTTGCATTGTTTCGGGTCCTAGTGGGGACTCGGTGTTTCGAGTTCGGGTGCGAACTTATTGTTTGAGGTGCGGCCTCGGCGAGTCGGTGGGCTTGCGGTGTGTACGGGCTAGAGAGTCCAAGGAGTTCAAGTGTGAACTCGGCTTGTAGGTGTTGCGGCACCGAGTGATCCGGTGGGATCGATTATAGTGGAAATCCTTCGTGTGTCGAAGGCGGGGATGTAGAGCAAGTGTGCTCGAATCTCGAAACAAATCCCTTGTGTTTGCGATTGCTCACTCTCTATCTCTTTGTCTTTATATCTTGCATGCTATTATTGTGTTTACATTTATATGCTTGATATATTGTGTGCTTAATTGATATATGCTTGGGGATTGTTTGCTAACACTTGTATTCAATCAAGAGAGCCAACGCGGCACCTCAACCCTTATCTAGGGGAATCTCGAGGAGTTAGTCCAGAGCCCTTCACGGGGAATTCAGCTACACTCTTATGTTATACGTGGTGTTTAGTGTAAGAATTTTAGTTTAGGTCATAATAGTTTTTAATTCTGCACTTAGTGACCATTAGATTAGCTATCACCTATTCACCCCCCCTCTAGGTGATTTACAAATTTGACTTCTCAAAATTAGTAACTTACGTCCCTTAGGCTTCTGTGATGCCTCCGGGTTTGAGATTGCTTGCCACTTGTAGCGTCTATAGCAGTGGGCCTCTCTGGCAATGGAGGCGGTCCTCGGATATTCTGGAGGATTGTGATCTAGACGAGAAGTTGGTCATTTAGGCGCTTCATCTCCTCTCGCTCACGGGCCGCGTCTTCTCGATCCTGTTCGCACTCACGGTCGAACAAGGCTTGCAACTTTGCATGTCCTCCTTCATGTCAGCGAACATTTGAAGGAGTTAGGCTTCGTGAGTTGATTGCGAGTGAGTGTCTCCGGCTACCCCCTGCGAGGGTGGAGAGACAGTATCTTTTACGATGAGACTGAGGTCGAGCCCACTCAGGAGAATAATACCCCCAGCGGTGGCAACGAATTTGCCCTTGAGGTGGTCCCTTCGCTGGTGGTCGGCTTCTTCTTTAGGGCCATGGGTCGTTAGAGAGGCTTTTTAAGGATAGATTTGGTATGGGAGAAATCTGAGCATTAGGTCAGATCTCAATAAAAAGGACCATCTTGGTGGAGATTTTCTGCCACGATCGAACGATAGATCCTCACCACAAGCGAGAGAGGAGTTGAAAGGGGGTTTAGAGTGCGAAAGAAAATAAAGCGCGACACAAGAGACACATAATTTTTATTTGAAAACCCAAATCAGAAAAAAAACCATGGGGAGGAGAAGAATCCATGTAACATCCGCTTCTAGATGTACTTATCTCAGTACTAGTACTCGATACTGTGAATATACTTGATTTGACCTTTCTAGTAGTCAGACTAAGCTCATTTCAGCTTCAAATATTAATTCTAAATATTTTCTAATTTTCTAATTTTTTTGAAATTTTTCTGGATTAATTAAAATTTAACCAAATACATAATAATATAAAAATCTTATTCTTTTCCTATTTCTCTCTTCCTTATCCACTCTTCTACTCGTTTCTTCCCCTCCCACTACCTTATATCTCTATTCCCCTCTATATTATTCTCTCTCTCACTCTCACTCTGCCTCTCTCTTACTTCCTCTCTACGTCACTCTGTGCTCACTGTTGTGCGGCCAAGCCAGCCACCGTCGATTGTCAGCCAGGGCTAACCGCCGCCGACCAGACCCCCCAACCTTCTCTCTTTCTTTATCTCCTATATCTCACTCTCTCTCACCTTCTCACTCTCTCTTTCTTACTTTCCCTCTTCCTCTCACCTCACTATCGCCGGTAAAACTCTGCGCTGCCCAGCCAGCACCCCATCTCCTCCTCCCTCCCGTGCTCTTCTTTTCTCTCTTCCTCTTCTTCTTCTTCGTCTATCTCTTTCTTTTATTTCTTTCTTGTTTTCTTCTTCTCTCTCTTATTCTCCTCCTCCCCCTCTCTACCTATCGGCCCTGACCCGCGCACCATCGGCGCGCCAGCCGTGCCACCGCCCTTCCCCAATAATACGTCATCTCTCATAGCCTCTCTCTCCTCTTTCTTCTATTCTTTTCTTGTTGGATATCCACCAAACACCCGACCCAAAACCATTAGTTCCCGACCCACTTTCACTTAAGTCTAATGGATTTAGAGTTATTGGGTTTGATCCAATAGTTAACCTGACTCGCTTCAACAGTGACCCAAAAACATTAAGAGCAACTCAGACTCGTTAACACACTAAATTAGTTTTCGAGCGATATATCTATCATCCGGACTCCGATTTGTGTGCTTCTCGACCGTTGTGATCGTGGAGATGAGAGCAATGTGTCCGTGACAACCATTGTGAGTGTTTTTAATTTTTCAGTAAAATAATAGTTTATTGGTGATTGTTAAATTACTATATAGTGTTGACACATGACTTACATGTTTGATAGGTTAATTGGACTGTTGATTAAGAAATTCATGTAATAGATGGTCCAAAAATGTGAACATGATTGTGAAGAGTTTAAAATAGATAATTGTATGTGACTACTGTATTATTGATCATGTTAATATTATCAGACAGCTAAGATCATATCGTTATATTGAAATTTATTTGTCTTATTGTGTTTATCGAGAAATCTAGTTATCGTGTATTCATGTGATAATCACTTTATCGATCAAACCAATATTCATGTAACATTAACTATAAACAACTAACACCGGGGTTGGGAAAATTTGATGGAGACATCGTCTGTATTCTGGGTGGATATTATTTATCGTGTTGGGTACCTGATAGTACTGTTGTTGTTGGCACTTAACGGTGCTGGCTCGGTTCTGCAGGATCGAGAACTCGTGTGGCCGTAGTTCCGGGTATGCACGGAACCCACTTAAAGTATGGACAATGTCTCCATCTCAGTTTCAAATAACATTAAATTAAATAACCCAACTGTTGGAATTGAAGAATATAAAGGGAATCTTCAAGTTGAATTATGGCGAGATCCGTTGATCAAATCAACCGGATGATGGTTGGAGTGTATTCTCCTTCCATTTGTGATGAACGTGGTATATTCACATGTTCAATTCCGACTTCGAATAAATGAGATATTCAAGTCCAAAGATTGCCTAATTCAAAGCCAAATGGGACTAAAGGTTGCTACAAGCATTTAGTCCCACATTGGCCGTGGGATGGAAGCTTGTGTAGTATAAATAGAGAAAATTGAGAACAAAGGGTGTGCCCTTTGGGTACTTGGAGTTTTCGCGCGCGAAAAGGAGGGAACTATGCACGTACATACGTGCGCGCACGCGCGCCGCCGCTGGCGGCGGCGGCGGCGGCCGGCCGGCACCGGTGCCGGGCCGGGTCGGGCACGGGCACGGGCTCGGGCTCGGGCTCACCTGTTGGACTGCCAAAGGTTACGCACATGTTGAACAACAAAAGGTTGCAAAACAGTCCGCTCCGCGTCAACGGTTGCGACTGTTGGACTGCCAACAGACACGGCTGGACCAAAGGTTGCAGCTTTTGATTTGGGTTCAAACCTGTTGGCCTACTCCTGAAAAACTATATAAAGCCCTCCTGGTTCTCAATTAAAAACACACCAACAGAGAATTAACTCTCTATCTCTCTCTCTATTTAAAGTTCTGAACTGTTCTTCCAACGTTCTGAACTGCGCTTCCAGCCTGAAGTGGGAATCCGCGATTTCCAGCGTAAAGTGGGAATCCGAAGCGACTTCCTAAAGGAGATTCTGCCAAATTCTTCAACCTTCCTACATCCTTAACAGTGGGTGTTCCTCCAAAAGAGTAAGACAAATATTCATTTGAAATTTGTCATTATACCGCTGCTTTGCTAATCCTGTGTAGGTACTGGTTGACTACGGTTCGACCGTACGGTGATTTGGTAGTGCTATCCAAATACCGTGAAGAAGTGTTGTATCTTGGGAGACCAGCGTCCATTATCCCGTTAGCACCGGTGCGGGGGACGTAATTGTCTTAAGGAGATTCGCTCTAAGCGTACCTCACTTCAAATACTGTATAAGTGGATTAAGTCCTTTATACAGGGGATATACTTTACAGTATATCGAGATTGACTTAGATTCAGTCTAAGTGATACTGTATAAGTGGATTAAGTTCTTTATACAGGGGATATACTTTACAGTATATCGAGACTGACTTGGATTCAGTCTAATTGGTGCTTAAACTAAGGAAGGAAATTGAAAGGTGGTTCTTAAATTAAGGAACGTTCTATTGAACGGAAAACCTCCCACCTGATATTTGCCGACCTGGCCAATTAGATTGTTGATATCTCAGTGATCTTGATTAGTTGTCAGATTGATTCTTGTTAAGCAGGATTCCCAACATTCTTAAGACAATTATTATTGAAGTTACTAACTTCAGTTCTGCTTGAACTTGCAGAAGATTATCTGAGGCAAATCAAGATAGCTCAAGCAAGGCAACAAACATGCCGCTCCAAAGTTTGATGCCTCCTCCACTTCCTAACCCGAAGCCGGAGAAGCCAGGAAAGTTTGATGGCACAGAATTCAAGAGGTGGCAACAGAAGATGTACTTCTACTTGACCACTCTTCATCTGGCCAGATTCCTGGAAGAAGATCCACCAGAGCCTGCAACTGATGCATGGACTCAATGTGACTTCCTTTGCCGAAATTATGTTCTTAATGGACTGGATGACTCTCTTTATAATGTCTACAGTCCAATCACTACGGCAAAGAAGTTATGGGCCAGTCTTGACAAGAAATACAAGACTGAGGATGCTGGTACCAAGAAGTTCGTCGTAGGACGATTTCTGGATTACAAAATGGTGGATACCAAGACTGTCATCAGTCAGGTGCAAGAGTTCCAACTTATCTTGCACGAAATAGAGGCCGAAGGTATGATTCTTCCTGAAACTTTTCAGGTTGCAACAATCGTGGAGAAGCTCCCACCTGCGTGGAGAGACTTCAAGAATTACCTGAAGCACAAGCGAAAGGAGCTAAAGTTGGAGGATCTCATTGTGAGGCTTCGTATCGAGGAGGACAACTGCAAGTCCGAGAAAGGACCAGCAAGAACTCCTACGAAGCAAAAGCTAATGTGATCGAGGACTCAAAGGGGAAAGCGTCTACTTCCAAAGGCTTGAAGCGGAAGAAGACATCCCAGGGGTACAAAGGCAAGGCCCAAGACGGCAAAAGCATGCGCTTCAAAGGAACCTGCTATGTCTGCAACAAAGAAGGACATAAAGCTAATGAATGTCGCAGCCGTCTTAAGGGGAACAAGAAGAGCCACCCACAGGCAAACATGACCAACCATGAATCACCAAGTCTTTCAGCTGTGGTGTCAGAAGTGAATCTGACAACCAATAACAAAGATTGATGGGTAGACACGGGAGCTACTCGGCACATCTGCTCGGAGAAATTGTTATTCTCAGAATATCAAAGGCTAGAACAAGATGAGTAACTATTCATGGGGAATTCAGCCGTCTCAAAGGTTGAAGGAAAAGGCAAGGTCATCCTGAAGTGGACATCGGGGAAAGAGCTTACTCTTAACGATGTGCTTCATGTTCCAGACATCCGCAAGAATTTGATCTCCGGATCAATACTTAGTAAGAAGGGATTTAGAATGGTATTTGAATCCGACAAATTTGTACTTACTAAGGGAGGGATGTATGTGGGTAAGGGCTATCTTGTTGATGGACTTTTTAAAGCCAATGTTGCAGTGGTTGATAAAAAGTCCGTGTATTTGTACCCAAAGCTAATAAATAAAGGAAATTCTTCTGTTTATTTGCTTGAGTCTCCTAATTTATGGCATGCTAGATTAGGGCAAGTAAATTACAAGTCTTTAAAGAACTTGTCTAATCTGGGATATATTCCTAAACTCAACTTGGAAGAAATTCGCAAGTGTGAGGTTTGTGTTGAGGCCAAGTTGGCTAAAAATTCATTTCACTCAATAGATCGAAATACAGAACCTTTAGGGTTAATTCATAGCGATCTATGTGACTTGAAGTTTATGCCAACTAGAGGCGGTAAAAAGTATTTCATTACTTTTATTGATGACTGTACAAGATACTGTTATGTGTATCTTTTAAACAGTAAGGATGAGGCAATAAATATGTTTACAACATATAAAGCCGAAGTTGAGAATCAACTCAACAAGAAAATCAAGATTCTAAAATCCGATAGAGGCGGAGAATATGAATCAAATGATTTTAGTGAGTTATGTGCTAGTTTTGATATAATACATCAAACTACAGCACCATACACTCCTCAGCAGAATGGAATTGCTGAATGGAAGAACAGAACTTTGAAGGAGATGGTTAATTCCATGCTCGTAAGTTCTGGAGCTCCGCAGAACTTGTGGGGGGAAGCTCTATTAACTGCAAATTATATTCTAAATAGAGTACCCCACAAGAAACTTGGTCTTATACCATTCGAGTTATGGCATGGAAGGACACCTTCCTACCATTACCTCAAAATGTGGGGTGCCTTGCAAAAGTGCTAGCTCCATTACCTAAAAAGACTAAGTTGGGAGCAAAAACTATGGACTGCGTATTCATAGGCTATGCCTTGAATAGTAGTGCCTACAGATTTCTGGTTCATAAATCAGAAATACCAGATATTCATGTAAACATAATTATCGAATCTCGAGATGCTGTGTTCTTTGAAGACATCTTTCCGTACAAACGGGAAGCAGATAAGACTTCTGGGAAAAGAACACACGAGATGGCGTTCAGGGATGAAAGCCCCGAGGAACCAATTGTAAATGCGGAAATTAAACCAAGAAGAAGTCAAAGATCTAGAATCTCAAAATCTTTTGGTCCAGATTTCATAGCATACGCTATTGAGAGCGAGCCTCAAACATTTAAAGAGGCTATGTCAACCCAGAAGCACAAATATGGAAAGAAGCTATAAATAGCGAAATAGAATCCATACTAAGTAATCATACTTGGGAATTGGTAAACTTGCCTCCTGGAAGTAAACCAATTGGGTGTAAGTGGATTTTCAAACGAAAATTAAAACCCGATGGATCTATCGATAAGTACAAGGCTAGATTAGTAGCCAAGGGTTATCGGCAAAAAGAAGGACTTGACTACTTCGATACTTATTCACCAGTAACAAGAATAACGTCCATTCGGATGTTGATTGCGATTGCAGTATTGCACAACTTAGATATCCATCAAATGGATGTCAAGACTGCATTCTTAAATGGTGAATTAAATGAAGAGATTTATATGGAGCAACCTGAAGGATTTATAGTCAAGAACCAAGAACACAAGGTGTGTAAATTGGTAAAATCTTTATATGGTTTAAAGCAGGCTCCAAAACAATGGCATGAGAAATTTGATAGTGTCATGATCAAAGATGGATTCACTATCAATGAATGCGATAAGTGTGTTTACACTAAAACAGTTGGAGATGCATGTATCATTGTTTGTCTTTATGTAGACGACATGTTGATACTTGGGACTAATATTGAGATTATTAAGTCCACTAAAAGAATGTTATCCAACAGTTTTGATATGAAGGATCTGGGGGTTGCTGATGTAATTTTAGGAATTAAAATTACTAGAACACCAGATGGAATCAGTCTATCTCAATCTCACTACGTGGATAAGATGATAGAAAGATTCAAGGATCATGGGATAAAAGAGAATACAAATCCTTTTCTCCCACACATCCACCTTCATAAGAATACAGGAACTGAAATACGCCAGTTAGAGTATTCTCAGATTATCGGAAGTCTAATGTATTTAATGAATTGCACTAGACCCGATATTGCTTGCGCTGTAAGCAAGTTAAGTAGATATACTAGTAATCCTAGTAATTTACATTGGACCGCTCTACTACGAGTATTGGGTTACGTATCACATACCAAGGAATATGCCTTGAGATATGGAAAGTATCCTCCTGTACTGGAAGGATACAGTGATGCTAATTGGATTGCAGATTCTGAGGAATCAAAATCAACTAGCGGATACGTATTTACTCTAGCAGGAGCAGCGGTATCTTGAAAATCTTCTAAGCAAACATGTATTGTCCGTTCCACTATGGAATCGGAATTCATAGCCTTAGATAAGGCTGGAGAAGAAGCAGAATGGCTTCGACAATTCTTAGAAGATATACCGTTATGGCAAAAGCCAGTGCCCGCTATATGTATACACTGCGACAATCAAGCAGCTATATCTAGGGCTCAAAATGTGATATACAATGGTAAGTCTAGACATATTCGTCGTAGACATAATACCGTGAAGCAGTTGCTCTCAAATGGAATTATCTCTATTGACTTTGTATCGTCAAAGGATAATTTAGCGGATCCGCTTACTAAAGGTTTAAGTGGAGAGCGTATAAACTGCGCATCGAGGGGAATGGGTCTAAAAGCCTAACCTTACCGAGTCAGCTTAATGGAAACCTCACTTAGCGACTGGAGATCCCACGGACTAAGTTCAAGAGGAAAAACTAGTTATGATTGACTCAGCAAGTAAGCACTTGGGAGCTTGACTCCAATCCATTCCTAAGGTGCACATAAGTGCTTTTCTACAAGTGGATTAAGGATAAGCTTAACGCTTTTAATGATGCCTATATCTTGATACTAAACAAGTGGAGTAGAGTAGACTACTCTTAATAGGTCCATCACCTATGTGAGTATAGAGTTGGGTCGGCTCTTTGGGAATCTCTATGGAGGCTGTTATTCCCTAAAGATACTCTCTGAAACCAAGAATGTCCAGGGCCAAAACGGACACAACAGAGAACCAAAGTTGATTTGGAAAGTCACTGTGTGAAGCTTGTTGACTTGACTTACACTAACGGCTAACAGTTCAAGACCTAGTTCACTGATTAGCCAGTAAGTCCGATAAAGCTTTTGCTATGGAAGGTTCAAGGCCTAATTCACCTATCCTTATGCAGTTTCTTTTCTAAAGTACCTTACACAATAGAGTCAGTCTCTTTGTGTGTCATTTCCTTGAATCTCCATTCATTGTGGGGGATTGTTGGAATTGAAGAATATAAAGGGAATCTTCAAGTTGAATTATGGCGAGATCCGTTGATCAAATCAACCGGATGATGGTTGGAGTGTATTCTCCTTCCTTTTGTGATGAACGTGGTATATTCACATGTTCAATTCCGACTTCGAATGAATGAGATATTCAAGTCCAAAGATTGCCTAATTCAAAGCCAAATGGGACTAAAGGTTGCTACAAGCATTTAGTCCCACATTGGCCGTGGGATGGAAGCTTGTGTAGTATAAATAGAGAAAATTGAGAACAAAGGGTGTGCCCTTTGGGTACTTGGAGTTTTCACGCGCGAAAAGGAGGGAACTATGCACGTACATACGTGCGCGCACGCGCGCCGCCGCTGGTGGCAGCGGCCGGCCGGCCGGCACCGGCGCCGGTGCCGGGCTCGGGTCCGGGTCCGGGTCCGGGTCTGGGTCTGGGTCTGGGTCTACTGGACTCGGGTTCAGATCTGAGTCTGAGTTCCCTACCTGGCCTGGTTCTTTTTGAATCAAGTTCCAAGGTCCCGCTCCTGTTGCAAACCTGTTGGATTGCCAACAGTTGCGCACCTGTTGGACTGCCAAAGGTTACGCACATGTTGAACAACCAAAGGTTGCAAAACAGTCCGCTCCGCGTCAACGGTTGCGACTGTTGGACTGCCAACAGACACGGCTGGACCAAAGGTTACAGCTTTTGGTTTGGTTCAAACCTGTTGGCCTACTCCTGGAAAACTATATAAAGCCCTCCTGGTTCTCAATTAAAAACACACCAACAGAGAATTAACTCTCTATCTCTCTCTCTCTATTTAAAGTTCTGAACTGTTCTTCCAACGTTCTGAACTGCGCTTCCAGCCTGATGTGGGAATCCGCGATTTCCAGCGTAAAGTGGGAATCCGAAGCGACTTCCTAAAGGAGATTCTGCCAAATTCTTCAACCTTCCTACATCCTTAACAGTGGGTGTTCCTCCAAAAGAGTAAGACAAATATTCATTTGAAATTTGTCATTATACCGCTGCTTTGCTAATCCTGTGTAGGTACTGGTTGACTACGGTTCGACCGTACGGTGATTTGGTAGTGCTATCCAAATACCGTGAAGAAGTGTTGTATCTTGGGAGACCAGCCTCCATTATCTCGTTAGCACCGGTGCGGGGGACGTAATTGTCTTAAGGAGATTCGCTCTAAGCGTACCTCACTTCAAATACTGTATAAGTGGATTAAGTCCTTTATACAGGGGATATACTTTACAGTATATCGAGATTGACTTAGATTCAGTCTAAGTGATACTGTATAAGTGGATTAAGTCCTTTATACAGGGGATATACTTTACAGTATATCGAGACTGACTTGGATTCAGTCTAATTGGTGCTTAAACCAAGGAAGGAAATTGAAAGGTGGTTCTTAAATTGAGGAACGTTCTATTGAACGGAAAACCTCCCACCTGATATTTGCCGACCTGGCCAATTAGATTGTTGATATCTCAGTGATCTTGATTAGTTGTCAGATTGATTCTTGTTAAGCAGGATTCCCAACAATGATGATATCAGGAGCGTGTGTTATTTGGTCACTCCTCATTCGAATAATAGTATCTGCATGCTACGTTCGAATGAGTTCTACTAGGATGCGGGCCCTAATATGAACTACCAGTGGCATAGGATACTGAAAGATAATGATTTAAATATCAGGCGATACTGATTATTATTACTGTATAATCTTAAAATGTTGTATGATAATATACTTGTGTCATGCCTCTGTTATTTTAATTGCCATGAAGTAATAACCCTCGACACTATATGTTAGTACACTGATGATATATCGACTGCTCACATGAAATTCGTGCAAGATGTTCTCACTGCTTTCTTATTACTTGCCATGAAATGATGATTCTTCGACATACATAATCTCTCCCAGAATGACTTTACTACTGTTTGGCTAAGCATGATTTGTTATTATACCTAACTGCTATTTAACTATGTATTATATGATATTTCACTCATGATATTGTTATAATGTAATGCTTGTTATTATAATCATAATATGCTACTGCTCATGTATTTTACTACTCGCTAGGTCGCTTATTGATGATCATTAGTTTGCATGCTCAGATCCAGATACAGAGATTTTGCAAGAGCAGGTTTACGTTGAACATGTCGAGGAGCTTAGGTAGTTGACTCTTTCTTCCTTTCCAATCAGGGAAAATCTTTATTTCCTTGATCTTGTTTTCTGATTATGCAACAAGTCAATACTTTGTAATCATTTCTATACTTGTGAATAAAGCTGGAATTTCTATGAGTATTGTGATATTCTCGTGTACTAAGGCTTAACATGTATATGTGGGGTACTTTCCTCGCATATATGTACTTTCCTCGCATATATGTATTGTCAACTCTCGTTGCGTCCCCGCTATAGTGTTTTTTGGAAAGAGGGGCGTGACAAGCACTACATTGATTTCATGTCAGAGGCTAAGTGCTGAGCTTTTTTCTTTAGGAAAGAAGAAGAGAAGAAGAAGACCCTTCTCTCCCAGGAGGAGAAGGTTCATTTATACTTGATTTGATTTGTATGCATGAGAGCGGATGGTAAGGGCGCGATCTCCGTAACCGCATGGTCTGCACGTGTAGATTTATTGTAACAACCATGATTGTTGGCTTAATTATTAGGATGACATGCGAAAAATCCCGCCGCAGTTCATAGTTGTCAATACTGGAGGGCGTTTCATGTTATGAACGTGAGAGAAGATCAGTCTGCGAAACTGAAGGTGAAGATGAAGGATGATCTGTTGCCGCAACGCAACTGAAGGCAGAAATGATGGCTGGTCTGTTGTTAAAAGAATCTGTGTCTTCAGAGCGAGGGGCAACTTAATGTCATCTGAGCGAGGAGCAACTTCTGAAATGGCTAAGTATTTTCGGAGCGAGGAGTAAATTTTAGAGTGGCTGAGTGTCCTAGTAGGGAGAAGCAACTTCTAGAGTGGCTGAGTGTCCTAAGAGAGAGGAGCAGCTTTCAGAGTGACGGAGGCTTTAAGTTGTTTGGACACGTGTCGTGATCGTGTGGGTCAAATTTTGACCACTACATGTTCATAAATCTCTAAATTGATTTTTTTTCGTTCTCTTTGTCCAATTCTATTAGTTTTACATCAATGACTAATGAAGAATATTTTTTTTTAACTATCTCAGTTCCCGTTTATTTATTAAATCTACTTCTAATCTTCATTCCTCCAATAAATATATATTCTATTAGTCCTCCAATATCCACATTTGTTAATCCTAGTCGCAAACGCCAATATCTTTTATTTTATTTGTTGATTGAAATTACCTCTAATTATCTTCTTTTATTTAGCTACACCGAAGGGCAGACTCACATATACACCAGCGTGGGCCGACATCTACACTGAATTTTATAAAATAAATAAAATAGCATATATAGTTTATAATTTTTTTTTACATACTCTCTTCTTTTAAATTATTTTTACTAGAATAGAAATGTATTTGAGCTCTAACTTAAGTGGTAATTTATAAAATATGTCATTGAAAAGTTACTAGTTCAAGTTATGGATATATTTTTTTTTCTTTTTTTTCTTTTCTTATTATTTTTACGCTCACAATAAAATTCTTATTACATTTAATTTATTGTTTATTACATTTAGGTTCATGTTGAAAAATTATCTCACGTTCGCCGCTGAGTGCACCTAATATATACTTAATTTTTTGACAAGTCCCATTACCAACAAGGAACAGCAAAAGATCACCATCTTATTGAGAAAAATAACAATCTAGAATTAAAAAGAGAAGAAAGGAATAAAAGTTGAAAGAGAAGAACCAAATAAACAAAAATAATACAGATTTTAAACTTTTTAATGAAATAGACTTCGTTTCTCAGATTGTATTGGACGGACCAAATTTGCAAGGTCTCCATCTGACAAAACGTGCCCTATATCATCAACCAAAAAAGAAGAATAAACAAAAATAATTAAAAATTAAAATAAACTTCTTCACAATTTTTCCTATATCCAAATACAATTTTGCTGTCACATTCATTAAAATCTTATCAATCGCTACAAAAAAAAAAAAAAAAAATGCTCCTCAGCCTCTTATTATATTTTATCTCCACACCCATAAAAAGAGCCAGCTTGGCAAAAATATGTACCCACACAAAAAGATAAAATAAAATTTAAAAAATAAAATACAAAAAGCAAAAACCGCAGTCACTACAAAATCAACACGAAGTCTCCGGCCCTCACACGTTACCACGTGACAGCAATGACAACGGCGAGTACGAGAAGGGCCCCACACTAACACCCTTAGTTCGGGACCTTCCGGTCACCGCCCCTATCTCCCCCATCTCCACCTTCTCGAACGACGACGACGGGTACGAGTGAACGAAATCCTCAAACCCCACGTTACTCCCTCCCCTCACCATCCCCTCATACTCACCGGACGGTAACCTGACCTCTGGCACCTCCATCGCATCCCCACCGTCCAGGTACCTCACCACCTCCCTCATACTGGGCCGGGCCGCACACGCCGGGTGCGAAGACAATAGCCCAATCTTAATCACCAGCTCGGCCTCCTCGATATCGAAACCCCCCTCCAATCTCGGATCCAAAACCTCGACCCATTTCCCCGAAACCCACTTCTCCCAGACCCAATCCACGAGTATCAGCTCCTCCGGAACCGCCTTGGGCTCGATAGGCCGGCGGCCGCAGACCACCTCCAGCGCGAGGGCACCGAACGCGAACACGTCGGAGCTCGTCGTCGCCTTCCCGGTTCGGGTCAGTTCGGGCGCGAGGTAACCCAACGTGCCCACGACCCGCGTCGTGCTCGGGTTTGCCCCGTGCTCGTAAAGCTTCGACAGCCCGAAATCGCCGAGGCGGCCATTAAGATCGCCGTCAAGGAGCACGTTGCTCGCCTTCACGTCGCGGTGGATTACGACGTGCTCCCACTCCTCGTGGAGGTAGAGGAGGGCGGAGGCGACCCCCTTGATGATTCGAAATCTCTGGTCCCATGAGAGCAAGTAGTGCGAGCCCGAGCTCGCCGGAGCTTCGTCGGTGAAGAGGAATTTGTCGAGGCTTCCATTGGGCATGTAATCGTAGACAAGGAGGAGATCAGCTCGCCGGCGGCACCAGCCCTGGAGGCGGACGAGATTTCGGTGGCGTAACCGGCCGATACTGGCGATCTCCGCCACGAACTCTCGCAGGCCCTGTTTGGACCCGTGAGAGACTCGCTTGACGGCGACCTCGGTTTTGGATTCGGGTAAAGTTCCCTTGTAGACCTTGCCGAACCCGCCGACACCCAGGAGCTCGCGGTCGCGAAAGCCCTTTGTGGCCCGCTTCAGCTCCTTGTAGGAGAAGCGGTGTGGGCCGTACTCGAACTCCCAGGGCTCAATGATGTCGGCGTTCTTGATCTTGTAGAGGAGGTACGCGGCGGCGGCGGCGGCGGCGATGAGGACGAAGAAGGCGGAGATCGAGACAGCAACGATGAGGACTGTGTTGCTCTTCTTAGGCTGAGGGAGGGAAGGGAGAGAGGAGAGGTCCAGCGACGGAGCCGGCCCGTTCATCTTGAAGGTCCAGCCCATTAGGTAATGGGAGCTGGCCAGCAGGCCGGTGGAGGCCGAGAAGCCCACATACATTCGATCTTGAAGAATTGGGGAGAGATCGAGGGGGAAGGAGATGATTGAGGTGCTGGGTTTTGTTGAAAAGGGGGAGAGAGTGACATTGATTAGCTTGCGATCGCCGTCGTAATCGACCCAGGCTTGGATCGTGTTACCGCTCTTGAGATTGACGACGTTCTTGTTGCCGCTGTCATCGAAGTAGGCGGCGGTGGTGGACTTGTTAGAGGCAAGGTTGTTGATGTCGATGCCGACGTGGTTGTCGTTGATGTCGAAGAACTCGAAGTCCTGGACGGTGTCGAACTCGACGGCGAAGACGTGGTCGGTGAAGTTGCTGACGTCGCTGGCGTTGAGGATGCCGAGATACTGGCTGGGCTGGGCCCCTCGGAGGAGGGGGTCCGGGGCGATGACGAAGGCGAAGCCGTGGCCGCCGAGTTTCGGGTACTCGGGGACGATGGCAAAGGCGAAGGCGGTGGAGAAGGAGAAGGCGGAGTTAGATGAGTTCTTGAAGTATAAGGGAGTTGGGTAGAAGGCGTGGCCGATGAGGCGGCTGGTGTCGTTGGTGAGCCGCAGGATGCCGTCGGGCTGGATCTCGGCGACGCCGTTGAGGGTAAGGTTGAGGTGGTTGTCTTTTGTGCCGGCGAAGCCCTTGTAGATGAACTGATCTTGTTGCGAGACGGCGACGGAGACGAGTGTGGTGAGGAGGAGGAGAGGAAGTAAGAAGAGGGGAAGTAGAGACATTGGGGAGGAGTAAGGTGGGGAGTAAATGGAGAACGCGTTGTGGTGGGAAATGGGAATGTTGGGGGTAATATCTCGGATGGTCCAAGTTTTGGAGGCTTTATAGAAATGAACCACAAAACGGGTAAGGTTAGGAGCAAGGTACTCTCATATTGTAGCACATTGCATTAGAGCACTTCCACTCGTCAAAGTCCGGGCACAAAGCCAAGGGTCCCCGCCCCGGGCGTTATTATTCGTGTCAAATAGTAACTTTTTTTTTTTTTTTTTTTTTTTTAAATTTTAAAGACTCCATCTCATCTCTCATTTCTCATGTGATAAGAATTCATTAGAGATTTTAATTAAAAAAAAAAAATCGAAACAGTGTTTGCCAACATGCATGGGTAGGGATGGCCAGCAGGGCGGGTCGACCCGCCCCGCCCCGCCCCGCCCTGTGCGACCCGTTTGAGTCGCACAGGGCGGGTTGCGGGTCGACCCGGACCCGCCCCGTTTAGGGGCGGGTCAACCCGAGTTGACCCGTCCGTTTAAACGGGACGGGTCAGATTCGTCCCATGACGAATCACGGGACGAATCGGGTCGGGGAAAATTTTCCCCGACTCCTCTTCTTTTTTTTTTTTTTTAAGTCCTATATTATTATATATGTGAGACGGAAAAATTAGTTTCGGACCCCTATTTTATCTTTTTATTTTTTTAAACCCTCAAAAAGTTAAAAAATTACCTATCATGAAAATTTGAAATTTTTAAAAATAAAATAATAATAAAAGGCGAGACGGGTCTAACCCGTCTCGGCGAATCCGGGTAACGAATCGGGTCAGAGACCCGATTCGTTACCCCGATTCTTGATTCGTCTCGTTTGGATTCGTGACGAGACGGGTCCAACCCGTCTCGTCATGAATTCGTTGGCCAGACGGGACGAATCAACCCGATTCGTCCCGTTGGCCACCCCTATGCATGGGCTCAGGCAAAAGGAGCCCGCCCCTTAAGTCGGGCTGAATGGGCCCCACCTTTTGCTCGGGCCAAAAATGGGCAGTGGAGGCTGCCCACTTTACCTTTTTTTTTTGTCTTTTTCCCCTGTTGCTCAGGCAATAGTGGAAGGGGTGGAAGTGCTCTTAGGACTTATTTGATTGTGAGAAATAAGGGGGAAGAAAAAAGACACCAGTGATCACGTAAGATATTTTTGCGGTTCAGCTCATGTGTGTGAGTCACGCACACATTATAAGAGAGTCAATCCTATGTTGACACGTGAGATTGACCCTCTTATAATATTATAAGAAGTCCAAAGACTTTAAAACTTTCTCCACTTGAAACCCGACATCTTATCTACGTGTCAACACGGGAGTGACCCTCTTATAATATGTGTGTGTGGTTCACATATATGAACCAATTTTTTTTTTTTAGCGGGTTGTTTGGTTGTCAAAAATGATAGAAGCAAAAAAATATGGTAGCCACGCATGGTGTCCCTCCGTACGTTATGCAGTTTCTCTTTACTTTCCATTCAGGTTGGCTGAGAAATCTCATAGAAACATTGTTCATGAGGCCTTGTGAATAGTGTTTTTGTAAGAAAAGGTTTATAGTGGGCCCTAAATTTTTTTTCCGAATCTTTTCTCACTCTCAACTAGCCCCTTAGTGTCAATTTTAGGACATGTTTGGGGAAGGGAAAAAAAAATGGGAAAACTGTAGTCGAGCCCACACTATCAACTTTTTCATGGAAAACTCTAACGCGGGCCCCATGAACAGTGCCTTTCCAAGTATTTTCCTGACCTCGCTAAAGGGAAACACAGAATCACTGCAACGCTCTGAAACCCAACTGTTTACAGGCCCAATAACAACTTTTTCAATTTTACAAACTTCGATATCCAAACAAACTTTGCTAAAAAACCACAGGGCCCACACATGTCATATTTCCATGCCCAAATTTTGACATCCATGTAGAGAAAGAGAGGAGATAGAGGAGATAAAATACATCAGAAGAGTTTTTTTTAAACTCATTGGAAGAGATAGAGCAGAGATCGGAGGCCAAAAGGAGCGAGAACGTAGCTCGCAGCAGGCAGGGAGATAGAGCTCGGTCGAGCACCCGGTCGACCGTTGTGCACAACATGCACAGGCACAGCCCGGTCGACCGTGGCAAGGAAGCGGTCGACCAGTGCGGTTGACCGACTGGCACAGCTTGAGCTTCTGTTGGTCTCGGTGGACCGACAGGGTCGGTCGACCGCCCGGTCAACTGATAGGCGGGACTGCTTCTCCTGAACGGACTCAGATTTCGTTTCTGATTTCGAGACAATTCAATTGAGGATTCCTAAAACCCTAGGACTCTCTGCCTATAAATAAGAGTTGAAGCCCTCATGAATTGTATCCATCTGAAAATCCCTCTTGGAAATTCCTTGAAAGCAAGGAACAAGTTGTAATTAATTATTGAATTAATAAATCTCTCTCTCTTACCCCGAGGACGTAGGAAAATTGCCGAACCTCGTTAAATATTGTGTTGGCTTGCTTTCTCTCTTGTTTCTCTGTTCTTGTCATGTGGGTACTTCTCTGGTGCATCTATATCCGTTGCTTGGGTTCCTCAAGTTGATTGTTGCCAAGAAGACGCTAGGCACAACAAGTGGTATTATAGCATCCCAGGGTCTTCGTGGGATCGTGTGTCAATTCTAAGAGCATTGGTTGCTAGTTGATGGAAATCGTGTGTCAAACTCGGAGCAACTTTGGGACTGTTAGTGGGATCGTTTGTCGATCTCAGAATAACATTTGGATTGCTCGAGGAATCAAATTTGAAGCAGTAGATCGCTTCAGAAACTCTTCGAGGGTGTAACGCCCCGATCCTGGCGGATACGGAGACATTACTGCAACGTATATACGCAAGTCAAAAGTACCTTCACGTATACACGCTAAGCATCAGTACAGGCAAGAATCAGAGTACGGAAGCAAGTGGTGCATTATACATTCCAACATATGAGTACAATTACAAAGTTATCACCAGAGGTGATCCAATATTACATGAATATTACATCACTGACGTGCGCAATTGCGAGATTACAAGCAGATGTACATGGATGAATAGTACAAAAGGGCACTCACGAGTTTGCTAAAGGAAACTCGAGAGGCACACAGGGGGTCTGGAAAGATAAGACTCTGGACGGTCTGCTGGAGATCCACGCTACCGCTGCGCCACTCTGATCAGCAACTGGGAGAATCCACACGCTCCAAGCTCCATGACCTGGACATGAGGATCCAGGGGAGTCAGATGAAACTCCCCAGGCGAGTGGTGATACAAAAGCCAAGTGGCGAGCAAGGGTAAGTATATGCAGGAGCAAGTAGATATCAAGCAGGAACTACTCATGGTCTGATAAGAGAAGAGAAGGTAAAGTAGATAGGGCAACACCAGATATCTCCTAAACTAACATAAAACCGATAAAACCGAATAAAACCGATTGTAAACACTTAGGTTACAGTTCCATGAGACTAGTACATCGAAGGAATAATCCAAACAAGGAAACCCTCATCTATATACCTTTATCTCATGTCACCGTAATCCAAGCGCATAAAACCCGAGTTACAAAACAGCACAGCAATCCACATTAGCATATTATTATTATAGGGCCGCCTAAGTTCCAAGCTTCGGTATGTGTCCCATTCCCACATACTTCCACTCACAACTTATATAGCCAGTTATTTGGAAACTGATAAGGTTCGATGAATCATGTTCTGGATGGGCCCCGTACATGCCCGGGACAACGGTTCAGGAGTATCCGGTGCTGAGCCGGAACGTACCGCTAGGTACCGGGACTTATGGACGCCCGAAAAGGAATAGAGTATCGCAGATCCCATAGAAATAGGCCTAGGGCGTGTGCATACCCGGCAGGAATAATCAGGAGTAGGGGTGCCAGTACACCCCACGGAATCCCTGGTGGCCGCCAGGTGATCCCCAAGTATTTGGCCACGCGTGACTCGATAGTGCCACCATGAACATGATTAATCAGGGCCCATCAGTTTCCCCCAAACCAGGTGCAAGT
Source organism: Agave tequilana (assembly GCA_038442645.1). Lineage (NCBI taxonomy): Eukaryota > Viridiplantae > Streptophyta > Magnoliopsida > Asparagales > Asparagaceae > Agave > Agave tequilana. The sequence goes on from JAVJIF010001244.1 coordinate 542,098, forward strand.
TGTTTATTATAACTTATCAATATTAACAGATTACGGGAATAACTGGTCATGACAGGAAATGGCCCTACAGATTCAAGAGGTGGCCCCCACAGATTCAAGAGGTGGCCCCCACCGTGTATGGTGTGGCACTTTGTTCCATGTGGCACTTTGCTCTGAGGGGATGGATTCTAGAGGTGGCCCCCACAGATTCAAGAGGTGGCCCCCACCGAGTGGTGTGGCACTTTGTGCTGTGTGGCACTTAGTTCCATTCAGGATAACAGGTCAGGATTCCCGCAATGTGATAATCACAAGTCAAGTATTAATATAACAGGGTACATAACAGGCATAACAGGAGGCAGGTAACCAATCATGTCAAGAGGTTGATATTAGTCCGGTGGCAAGTCATGTCATAACAAGGGGTCTTGCCAAGTGGTAGCATGTCAAGTGCTAGATGATAACAAATCAGTTGTCAGGTGATATACATGTGTTAAAAGGTATCATGTAAATGACAAGTAGTATAAACAGGAGACAGGCATTAGCATGTAGTAAAGCAGTAGCTGAGCACAACCAAGCGGAGCTGAGCAAGCTGGAATACAGACAGCAAACAGGATTTATCCCTAGAGCGTCTGGCAAGGTTACCGGAACAACTCGGCTTGAAGTGCGAGTAGGAAATCCGGCAGCATCCCGCCTAGACGATTCTAGAGGTAAAGCGCTGAACGCTGGTCATGATAACCAGGCGAAGCCGAAAGACCTGACGGTCCCAATCACGTCTCTGACGAGATAGTGAGGAACCGGAGGCTGAATACCGAGAGACCTGTCGGCCCCAATCACCTCTCTTTCGAGATAGTGAGTGACCGGAGGCTGCATAACGGGAAGACCTGCCGGTCCCAATCACCTCTCTTTCGAGATAGTGAGCGACCGGAGTCTGCAAGCTGAGAGACCTGCAATGTTAGTACCACATGTTACAAAGAAGCAAGTACATCACAGGCATGGTATATGTACAGGAATGAAACTACCCTAGTACAAGCATTCGTCACAGAGCAATACATGTCCAGATACTGGCACTCGGCCATACACAAATACAGGGACTCAGCCCAATACATAATACATGAAATGGAATACATATCGACCCGACGAAGCGGGGAAACCCAAATGGAGGCGAGAGCGAGAACACTCGCCTAAATCACCGGAAAGCCGAAAAGTCTGGAATCCATGGAACTCGCGCACGCGCCATAAATATAATAATATATATATATATATATGGGAGAGGAGGAGATACAGGGAGACGCGGGTTTGACAGTGGGATGCGAGGGTCGCAGACGCGGGAGTCGCGTCGCAGGAATAGCAGACGCGGGATAGCAGACGCGGGGTTCGCGTTGTGAGGACACCACAAACGCGGGGTTCGGGACCCGCGTTCAAATCAGGGCACGAGGGAAACGCGGACGCGGTCGTGGGGTCCGCGTCGCGTGAGGAGATCACAGACGCGGTTATCAGCCTCGCGTCGTGACGATACAATAACGCGAGGGCCGCGTCAAGAGGAGGTCTCACCCCACAGCCCCCCTTGTTTTCTCTCCCCTGTCCTGCACTCTCTCTCTCCCCTGGACTCTCTCTCTCTCTCTCACCTGCCCTCACTCTCTTTCTCTCTCCTGGGTCCCTCTCTCTCCCTTGGATTTCTCTCTCTCCTCAACTCCCTGTCTCTCTTTGTGACTTGCCGACGCGGATCTTACCCCCGCGTGCGGGCTCCCTCTTTGTAACGCGACCTTCGCGTTACTGTATCGTCACGACGCGAGGCTAACTCCCGCGTCTGTGATCTCCTCGTGCTAACGCGATGCGGACCCCACGGCCGCGTCCGCGTTTCCCTCATGCCCTGATTTGAACGCGGGCCTCGATCCCCGCGTTTGTGGTGTCTTCACAACGCGACTCCCGCGTTTGTGATTCCCGCGTCCGCGTTCTTCTCCGTTGGCAAGACTTAGGGTCGGTACCCTCCTTTTGGATTGGGGCCGAACATCCCTTCGTCGGGCACAACAAAGGAAGCACCTTTCCTCCCCTCTGTTTGTTTCCTAACGCGGATCTTAACCCCGCGTTGTGGCTTCTTCGCGACGCGACTCCCGCGTCTGCGAACCCCGCGTCTGCTATTCCTGCGTCTGATTCCCGCGCCTGGTACTTTCCGCGACGCGATCCCCGCGTCTGCTCTTTCCCGCGTCTGTTATTCCTGCGACGCGACTCCCGCGTCTGCGTCCCCCGCGTCTCTCGGAAGCCCGCGTCTCCCTGTATCCCTTTCTCTCTCTAGGTTTCTCTCTCTAACTCTTTCTCTCTCCTCACAATTATATATTATTTTATGGCGCGTGCGCGAGTTCCATGGATTCCAGACTTTTCAGCTTTCCGGTAATTTAGGCGAGTGTTCTCGCTCTCGCCTCCATTTGGGTTTCCCCGCTTCGTCGGGTCGATATGTATTCCATTTCTTGTATTTTGTATTGGGCTGAGTCCCTGTATTTGTGTATGGCTGAGTGCCAATATCTGGACATGTATTGCTCTGTGACGAATGCTTGTACTAGGGTAGTTTCCTTCTGGTACATATACCATGCCTGTGATGTATTGTACTGCCTTATACCATACTTGGCTTCCGGACCCTTCAACCTCCGGTCACTCACTATCTCGAAAGAGAGGTGATTGGGACCGGCAGGTCTCTCAGTTCAGCCTCCGGTCCCTCACTGTCTCGGAAGAGGCGTGATTGGGATCGTCAGGTTTCCCAGCTCCGCCTGGTGAGTATGCTCAGCGTTCAGCGCTTTACCACTAGATTCGTCTAGGCGAGTTGCTGCCGGATTTACCGCTCGTACTTCAGTCGAGTCGTCCCGGTAACCTCGCCAGATGCTCCAGTGTTAAATACTGTTTGCTGTCTGTACTTCCAGCTTGCTCAGCTCCGCTTATTTGTGCTCAGCTACTATTCTACCCCATGCCATTACTTCATATACTACTAGTCGTTTCATATTACTTTTAACACATGTATATCACCTGACAACTGATTTGTTATCATCTAGCACTTGACATGTTACCACTTGGCAAGACCCTTGTTATGACATGACTTGCCACCGGACTAATATCAACCTCTTGACATGATTGGTTACCTGCCTCCTGTTATGCCTGTTATGTACCCTGTTATATTAATACTTGACTTGTGATTATCACATTGCGGGAATCCTGACCTGTTATCCTGAATGGAACTAAGTGCCACACAGCACAAAGTGCCACACCACTCGGTGGGGGCCACCTCTTGAATCTGTGGGGGCCACCTCTAGAATCCATCCCCTCAGAGCAAAGTGCCACATGGAACAAAGTGCCACACCATACACGGTGGGGGCCACCTCTTGAATCTGTGGGGGCCACCTCTTGAATCTGTAGGGCCATTTCCTGTCATGACCAGTTATTCCCGTAATCTGTTAATATTGGTAAGTTATAATAAACAACTTGCACCTGGTTTGGGGGAAACTGATGGGCCCTGATTAATCATGTTCATGGTGGCACTATCGAGTCACGCGTGGCCAAATACTTGGGGATCACCTGGCGGCCACCAGGGATTCCGTGGGGTGTACTGGCACCCCTACTCCTGATTATTCCTGCCGGGTATGCACACGCCCTAGGCCTATTTCTATGGGATCTGCGATACTCTATTCCTGTTCGGGCGTCCATAAGTCCCGGTACCTAGCGGTACGTTCCGGCTCAGCACCGGATACTCCTGAACCGTTGTCCCGGGCATGTACGGGGCCCATCCAGAACATGATCCATCGAACTTTATCAGTTTCCAAATAACTGGCTATATAAGTTGTGAGTGGAAGTATGTGGAATGGGACACATACTGAAGCTTGGAACTTAGGCGGCCCCAATAATAATAATAATAATAAGCTATGTGAACTTGTTGTGCTGTTTTGTAATTCGGGTTGTATGCGCTTGGATTACGGTGACATGAGATAAAGGTATATAGATGAGGGTTTCCTTGTTTGGATTATTCCTTCGATGTACTAGTCTCATGGAGCCTAACCTAAGTGTTTACGATTGGTTTTGCTCGTAATCGGTTTTACTCAGTTTTATCGATTTTTATCGGTTTTATATTAGTTTAGGAGATATCGAGTGATGCCTGTTATGACTCTTGTTATCCCTGTCATGATTCCAGCCATGTATTCCTGTTGTGACTCCCTTTATACCTGCTATGCACTCCTGTTATGACCGTTGTGTGATTTGCCACAAATGCTTTCATCGGGTTCTATAACGGAATCCCAGTTTTATGATTATCATGCTATACCTGTTCACACCTGCTTATACATGCTCTTGTTCACGGCACAGTTTTCTATACATGTTTATGGTTCGGTTTTATCGATACACATGTGCTTATCCTTACTCGCCATTTGGCTTTTGCTTCACCACTCGCCTGGGGAGTTTCATCTGACTCCCCTGGATCCTCATGTCCAGGTCATGGAGCTTGGAGCGTGTGGATTCTCCCAGTTGCTGATCAGAGTGGCACAGCGGTAGCGTGGATCTCCAGCAGACCGTTCAGAGCTCTATCCTTCCAGGCCCCTGTATGCCTCCCGAGTTTTCCTTTAGTAAACTCGTGAGTGCTTTTTTACTGTTCACTCCTGTACATCCCTAGTATTCTCGCAATTGCGCCATTCTGGTGATGTAATATTATTGTAATATCGGATCACCTCTGGTGATAACTTTGTAATTGTACTCATGTGTTGGAATGTATAATGCACCACTTACTTCCGTACTCTGATTCTTGCTTGTACTGATGCTTAGCGTATATACGTGAGGGTATTTCTGACCTGCGTATATACGTCGCAGTGACGTCCCCGTACCCGCAGGATCGGGGCGTTACAGAGGGTTTCGCTTTAAGGTAAAGATCCTATCTTTATCTATTTTTTGATCTAACTCTGATTGTTTTCTGCATTGTTTAAGGAATCAATTAAGAAGATGGCTGGATATAGTACATCTACGGTGAAATCCGTGAATCCACATCCATTGAGGATTGATGTGGTGAAGTTCGACGCAAGAACAACTTTGGTATGTAGAGATGTGAGGTGATGGGTACATTGACGACATCAAAGCTCGAAAACACTCGACAGTTGGAGAAAAAACGCGAGACTACTACTGAAGAAGATTAGGATAAGATGAACCGAACGGCGTGCTGCTTGATAAGGTCTTATTTGACACAAGACATCAAGTATCATGTGTTGCATGAAACATTTGCAAGGTAGTTGTGGGAGATTCTGGAGAAAATGTATCTGACGAAGAGCATCAAGTCGCAGTTGCAGTTGAAGAGGAGGATTTATCGCTTTCAGATGAAGAAAGGACTCTCCATTGACGAACACATGAATAGGTACACAAAGCTTCTTACAGAGTTAGTTAATGTGGATGTGAAGATTGATGAAGAGGAGAGGCAATGATTCTATTGAATTCTCTTCCTGAAGAAGAATATGACACTTTTACTTTTATATTGATCAATGGAAGACAAACACTTAACTATAGTGAGGTGTCGGGTGCTCTTGTGAATTATGAAGTAAAGAGGCAGGACATGAGGTCCTTTTCTGAAGGTACATCAGCAGAGGCGTTAGCGGTAAGAGGCAGGAGTTCCAATCGAAAATGCAGAGGTGATCGTGGGAGATCGAAGTTTAGACCAGGTTTCAGAGATATGACGAAGAACTAGTGCGCCTTATGCAAAGAGCTAGGGCACTGAAGGGTCGATTGTCCAAAGACTAAAGGTAAGAAGAAGGAGTCGAAGACCGAGGCAAATCTCGCACAGGTGATCAGTACTCAAGTCAGTACTTCACAGGTGGATGGATCGGACTCAAACTTATCGGTTTTCTCTTTCTCCGTTACTACTCCTACTGTTGGTTACTCAGGTGATTCTGAGTGGATCTTAGATATAAGAGCTAACTATCATGTGTGCCCGAACGGGGATTAGTTTTCTTGCTTTGAAAAGCTAGATAGATGTTTCACTGTTATAGGTGATGATCATCCGTGTAATGTGGAAGGGATAGGTACAGTCTTTATCAAGATGTTTGATGGAATAGTACGAGAATTGAAGAAAGTGGGGGTATGTACTTCAACTCAAAAGGAATCTTATCTTAGTTTTTGTGGTATCTATACGAGATGGTGTTCTCAAGATGATCAAAGGCTCAATGGTGGTTATGAAGGGCGCCCGCCGTAATAATCTCTACTACTTAGAGGGTAGTACAGTTACAGGTCAGGTGGAGACTTTTATTTCTTCAGATGATATTTGTACACAGGTCTGACAGATGAGGCTCAGACACGAAAGAGAAAAGTCTTTGCAAGCTCCAGCAAAGAAGGGATTATTGAAAAGTGCATCTAGATGCAAATGAAATTGGGTGAACGCAGCGTTCTGGACAAGAAGGTGAAATTTGGCACCACTATTCACCGCTCGGAAGGTCTTCTTGATTGTGTTTACGTAAGTATTTGGGGACCTGCTAACACTGCATTACTTGGAGGTCATAGGTACTTTGTCTCTTTTATTGATAATTTATCTAGGCATTGTTGGTATATCTGTTTGGACACATATATTGCATAAATATTATTACAATCCTACATATATTCTGTAATGAATATTGTAAATAACTTGTCTTAATATCCTAATTTATGCGGGGTATGATAGGGAGAAGATAAGCATGAAATTTATCCAATCAAAAGTTCAAAAGAAACGAGATCGATTCAAATCCAAAGGCTCTACAAGCTCTCTTGTCTGAAAACTGAATATATCAGATAAGATAATATTATCTAATTTCAAAGAAAAAATGGATTGTTTGAAGATCCTATTGGTTTCGCTGAAGATAAATGGATATCTTATCAATTCTAGAAGGCAAATTGAAAATCCAAGAGGATAAATTGATAGAGAGAAGATCAACTAATGAGATAAAATAAATTACATTCGAATTCAGATTGAATATATTTTAGCATTTTAATCTTAACATTCGCTACCAAAACTTAAATCTGATGATTCAAGATGATTCAGAAAGAAGACTTAAAGGGCTACAATTCTTATGTCGATTAGTCTTTCTAATTCTGTCGTTTGATAAGTCATATTCAGCAATTAACATGATAACAAGCTGCAGATCAGAATTGAATTCTACATAAAATTTTGGATAAATCAAATCAAGTTTGGAGATAAGAGTGAGGATTCAAATTCAAAAATAACCATCTTTCTCTATCTTCGTACGCTTCCTACCCTCTAGTTTTCTCCTATAAATAGCCACATACCTCGAAGGCAGAAAGAGCATCATCTCAGAGAGAGCTTTACTTTAAGTTTTTCTTTTCTTCTTCAATGTAATTTTTATTTTTTTATAGCTTAAGTTAGAGAGAGTTACATGATTAAAAGAGAGGAAGGGTTATTGTGGAGTGACACTATTGTAATCCTTTCTCAAGAAACTTATATTAAAGGTGACAATCAATAGAACTTTCTCACTTTTCTTCATTGTGCTCGATCTCGTCGAAGCACTGCTTTTATTTATTCTTCTCTATTGTTTTGCTTTACTTCAAGATAATTTTTTAATATGATTCAATAACAGAAATGAGTACTCTTTTTATTCTCTTTTTCAGTTCATTAGTTTAAAGTCATAATTCTCCTTTTTTTCTTTTATTTAGTCTTTACTTTTCTTTTATAAATAAAACAACAACAATACCACCAATTCTTCTTCTACGATTTCCTTCTTAACTATTTTTGTTTTCTTTTTATAAAACTGAGAAAATAAGTATTATTTAGTTTTGATAAATTAAAAGAAATAAACTTACACAATGCTTTCATCGCTGTCCTTCCCTATGGATCACGACCCGTTAGCCCTAGGCTACACGGTAGCATCAAGGAGCTACACTGTTCCTAAAAGTCTGTATTTTTCTATTCAGGCTTGGATCGATCATAATTTTGGTGCCGTTGCTGGGAAGGGACGGTAAGTTTTCTTTCATTTTAATTTACTATCACGAATTAATCTCTTTTTCTTCTTTGTTTTGATGTACATAGGCTAATTATAAAAAATCAGAAGCTGCAGTGGATATATTGCTATTCTGTGCCTCTGACCAAGTAGGCAGAACATCAGAGCCTACAACTGTGATGAACTACAAACTTTAGTTTCTTGCAGGTTGCTTGATTTTCAGAGATTAACTCTCTGCAATTATTAATTTATCTGTTTAACTCACTGTGTACATGTTTCTAATCAACAGTACTTGTTACTTTGTAAATGATAAAAAAATATTTAGACTCTTGCATCTTAAGGCATCTGTCTATTTCGTTTTCTTACATTACTGTTAAAGAGTGCTGGAGTAAAAGTATGTGTGCATTGTATATAGTTTAAAAAACATATTTTGAGTGATTCATATTGCTTTAGTGTTACCTTTTATTTTATACTTGTACATTACACTAAAACGATTTAAGGTATACCCCTAAACAAGATAAGGTGTGAAAAGTCATTACCTTCTTTTAGCCCATAAACCATCTCCTCACTCACTAACCCAGCTTAACTTAAAATTGAGTAGACATTAGCCCTAGGGACATCTCGGACTCAAATAGAGATTGACCTAAGGGAAAAGTTGTTAGAAGTTGACTCTTACCAAATCGGTGTTTAAGATTGAGGATTGAGGGGCGAAACCTCAAAGGCTGATGGTTGGCATAATTTGGCCAATTGCTTAGGCACGAATACCTCCCACCAATCTTGCCCCTATCTGGCCAATTAACTTGTGGTCAGGTTATGCAATATACCTCCTCTGGATAATCAACAGTTAGGAGTCGTCTAGGTCTAAACTCCACCCTAACATAAGTTAGATTTTCTTTATTTTCTTATTTGTTTATTTGTTTGTTTTTTTGTTCTTATGAAAATGGATCATAATTACATTTATTCTCATTATAACTCAAAATCATATTTCACTCCAACCTCTTTCAATTCGGATATTACTAACCCGGCATTACATATCTTTAACTTTAACCAACCAAGTATGCCAGATTGGTCTTATCTGAATCAATATATGCCCCAATCCCAATATTATAAACAAGACTGAGACAATCATCACCACTCTTTACCGAGTCAGTGGGGAGACAACTCCCCCGACTCTTAATATCAACAACCTTACCAACAAACAGCTTCATATACTCTATACCAAGACAAACCAATAGAAGAAAAATCTTCTTTAGAAAAGACTTTTGAACCCTTCCTTGGGTCCACACGATAAGTACAAATCATAGCGGACTCAATTCTCCCAAATAATTCCCAAATTCAAGATCCTTACTTTAATTTTCAAGTCTAACCACAACAAGAAGAACCTGTTGACTTAGAAAAGAGAATGAAAGTCATGATTCAGTCCCAAAATGATTGTATTTAATCCCAAACGGATTGTCTCAAATCTCTTAATAAGTTAGAAACAAAAGTGAGTTATTTGGTCCAAATAATTAATGATCGGAATAAGAAAACTCTACCTAACAGATTTTCGACCATTCCTGATTCTTCTAACCATATTGATGAAGAATCATGGTATCTTGGGAATTTTAATCAAGATTCAATTTCATCACAAAATTTTGAACTTAACCAATATCAATTCATTGACAAATTGGCAAGTTTTTTGTTCAATGAGATTGAACTTGAAGAAGAATGTGACACCGATTCTCAATATTTTGATTCAGTTTCACTTTTTGAATATATATTGACTCCGGTATTTTTAACCGATTTGGACCCAATTTCGAAGCAAACACTAATTCCTATCCCTATAGAGTTTGAACATGAATCACTTATTTTGGATAGTCACATTTCATTGTTGGGAAATGAATGTGAACTTGAATTCTATGATTTGAACCAAACCCATAAACTAACTCTGACTCTCAAACCTAAATTTGATTTGAGTTTTATTCCCGAGTCAACATCTGTTCTTATTTCTTTCATTATTGAGCTCAAATCATCCGTTCCACAAAACCACATTCCACTGTTGGACGAAGTTTTAGATCAATATGAATCCGTGATGATATCCCAAGATTGGTCATATAACCGAGAAAATTTCATGCTAAGATCTTGCACGATCCTATTCATATTGGGAAGTATAATAATGCTAATAAAGAAGAGAAAATAAAAGGTAAGTTTCATAAAATTCACAGTATCTAAATTGGATTGAAAAGCTTGGCCAAATGAGATCACCACCGGAACACCACCTTGAGGGATAATTTTTCTTCCATTTCTCCTTTTCATGTATTATTGTATTTCATTCATACATTGAGGACAATGCATGAGTTAAATGTGGGGAAGGATTTACTAACATGCTAACTTTACTAATCTTTAAAAAAAAATCCTTTCTTTAAAAACTTTTTGAAAAAGAAAATAATACTTTGACTTATTTTTGTAATAAATTAGGATCATAATTAGGATTTCTTATACTTGGTCAAAATAAAATTATTTATTTGATTTTGAGGTTAGGAAGAAAAATTAAAAGTGATTTAGTCTTGATTTTTACCTTAATGAAATATGCATACTTTATATACTTACACACTTAGGGTTCTAAAACAAATATTCTTATGCCATATAATATATATATATATTCATTAAAAAAATCTTTTTATTAAGCTGGGTAGTTGTGCCTCTTAAAGCATAAGTATTCACGTCTAAATGTGGTTCATATAAAAAAATTCTTAGTTTTGTGGCCTTATTTGCTCGAGTCCTAAGTCCTTGGGCCGTTTTCTCACCGGGTGCCCTAAAATAATCTGGTTTGAGAGTCACTGACTGAGCCTCGTTATATATGGGCGAATTAGAAAACTTAATAGAGCTAAGGAATATTACTGTCATAAATTTAAAAAAATAAAATAATAAGGCAGAAGAGTTAGAGTTGAAGAATTTCAAGTCAAATTTTTACAGTCACAAGGTGTATATGACTTAGGGTAAAATAATAGATTAAATGAGAAATACAATTTTAATCCTTACCTTGATTGAAAATAAGTTTTTGAATAGAGACTAAGTTTAGGAATAAGTTTTGATAATTCTATGACTCATAAATTACTTGAATTTTTACTTTAATACTTCAAATATTTTTTTTTTCAAAAATGTGTTTTCAAAAAAATACTAACAATTCATTTCTTTTTCTTCATGGAATTTGTCGGTGCAATCCACTGAACACCCTCACGAGACAAAACTAGTCCTCTAGGGGGTAACTAAGAGGTTTAACGGCTTGTTGCACGTGCTAAGTGCGACCGTGATTCCTACGAAGTGAGCTAGGTTAGGTCAGTTTAGTTTTTCTTTTCTCTTTGTTTTACTCGAGGACGATCAAAAGATAAGTGTGACGGTGTGTTTGGACACATATATTGCATAAATATTATTACATTCCTACATATATTCTGTAATGAATATTACAAATAACTTATCTTAATGTCCTAATTCATGCAGGGTATGATAGGGAGAAGATAAGCATGAAATTTATTAATTAAATTCAAAAGTTCAAAGGAAAGGGTATTCAAATCTAAAGGCTCTAGAAGCTATCTTATCTGAACTGAATATATCAGATGAGATAATATAATCTAATTTTAAGGGAAAAAAGACCCTATCAGTTTCGCTGAAGATAAATGAATATCTTATCAATTCTAGAAGACAAGTTGAAAATCCAAGAGGATAAATGGATTGAGATGAAGTAAATTAGATTCGGATTCAAACTAAATATATTTTAGCATTTTAATCACAACTTTTGCTACTGAAACTCAAATCTGATGACTCAAAATGATCCAGAAAGAATACTTAAAAGCTGCAATTCTTATGTTGATCACTCTTTCTAATTCTATCGTTTGATAAGTCATATTCAGCAATCAACACATTAACAAGTTGTAGATCAGAATTAAATTTCTACATAAAATTTTGGATAAATCAAATCAAGTTTGGAGATAAGGGGGAGGATTCAAATTCAAAAATAGCTTGCTCTTTCTATCTTCATACACTTCCTATCCCTCTGATTTTCTCCTATAAATGCCCTCATACCTCGAAGGTAGAAAGGGCACCATCTCAGAGAGAGATCTTTAGTTTAGCCTTTTCTTTTCTTCTTCAATGTAATTTTTATTTTCTTTATAGCTTAAGTTACAGAGAGTTACATGATTAAAAGAGAGGAAGAGTTATTGTAGAGTGACACTATTGTAATCCTTTCTCAAGAAACTTATATTAAAGGTGACAATCAATTGAAGTTTTCCATTTTTCTTCATTATGCTCGATCTCGCCGAGGCACTGCTTTTATTTATTCCTCTCTATTGCTTTTCTTTACTTCAAGGTAATTTTTCAATACGATTCAATAATAGAGATAAGTACTCTTTTATTTCTCCTTTTCAGTTCATTAGTTTAAAGTCACAATTCTTTTTTTCTTTTATTTAGTCTTTCCTTTTATTTTATAAATAAAACAACAACAATACCACCATCTCTTCTTCTACCATCTCCTTCTTAACTTAACTATTTTTAATTTTTATAAAAAACTAAAAAAATAAGTATTAATTAGTTTTGATAAATTAAAAGAAAGAAACTTACATAATGCTTCCATCGCTATCCCTCCCTATGGATCATGACCCGTTAGCCCTAAGTTACACGGTAGCATCGAGGACCTAGAACTGTTCCTAAAAGTCTGTATTTTCCTGTGCTGGTTTGGATCGATCAATATCCCATAAGACAAAAATTTGAAGCCCTAGGTATGCTGGTGAAGTGGAAAGATATGATAGAAAAATAGACTGATAGGAAGATCAAGGAGTTACAAATTAGTAATGTTAAAAGATACAAGAACTAATTCCTACGATTTGGCCAGAACACTGGTATTGGTTCCCACTTTGAAAGTCCGGCCTACTTTTGTACCAAAGATGGTAAGGTAAATCCGCGAGCAAAGAAGTTTGTGGTGTTAAAAGACATATGAAAGGTTACAAGTTATGGGACCCCTAAAACAAGAAGATTATGTTGAGTCAGCATGTCACATTTGATGAGACTTCATTGTTGAAGTCTATCGTCTCCCAGCAGGTGGAGAGGACGAAGACCAAGGATGTATCGCAGCTGGTTGAGATGCTACTTCACCATCTCTAGTTAGTTCGGTATCAGTAAGGACTTCACCGGAGGTGACACCATGTGTAGATCATGTAGCCAGTTTTAATGTTGAACAGGTAGAAGACATTGATGAGAATGTCGAATTATCTGCAGCCATTAGAATCAAGATAAAACCACGAAAGTTGGTGAAGAAGCATGAATCTCAAGTTAGTGACCGCGACAAAAAGGTTGTTGTTCTCCATAACGATAATAAGAAGTTCATATAACTTAACCAGTTCAGTTCGTTGTTGAAGATCTAGTCACAGTTGCTTGAGCTCAGTGGAGCTCGTTACAATGAACTATGATTGGCTTGATCCCTTGGGTAAGGTACGTAGGCAGCCGTAAAGGCGCAGCCATTTTGTGATGCAACCGTATGAAGTTATTTGGTTCTCGAGAAGCTAATTGGGACTTCACGTAAAGGTAAAGAGTTAGACTTCACGTAGAGGTGAAGTGTTATGATCTCGATGAACATTTGATCTTCGTGAGAAGATAGTTGAGTTTGCATAAGGAGGCGTGTATCCAATTTGCTGAAGCCGATGATGGTATTTGGTGTGCTCTACTCAGATTTGGTTGGACCGTCTTGAAGACAAATGGACTGGAGAGCCTGTTAGTTGGAGAGTCAGTGTTGGCTCATGTTGGGTTCTTCTTGAGGTCATTTGGAATAGAGTTCCATTAACTTGCTGAGTTTGAGACACGTTCGTTGATCAGTTCATATGGTATTATTTCTCTTCGGTGGAGTGTTGGGAAGGAATGTATGTTGCATTCCATTTTGGATAACTGAGCTGAAGTTAGAATCTTACAATTGATATTGGAGTTTGGAAAGTGTTGCCTGAGGGGACGACAAACTCAATTTGGATATGGTGTAATCAATGTAAATCAATTGTATGTGTGCTGGCAATTCGTTTTAAAGGAATCGGTTTCGTCTGTTGGTCAAGTCGAGATCGTGTGTCGATTTCGTTCGAAGCGCTCAAGCCGAGATTGTGTGTTGATTTCGCGAGAAGTTCATTGGCGTTCGGCTCAGATTTGAAAAATCTTCACCGAGGTGGAAAATTGTAGGGAAAGAGAAGATAAAATACATCGGAAGAGTTTTTTTAAAACTCATTAGAAGAAGATAGCGCAGAGATCAGAAGCCAAAAGAAACAAGAACGCAGCTTGCAGCAGGCCAGGAGATAGGGCCCGGTCGGCGGCCCGGTTGACCGGTGTTCACAACGTGCACAGGCACAGCCAGGCACAGCCTGGTCGACCGCCCGGTCTACCGTGGCAAGGAAGCGGTCGACCAGTGCGGTCGACCGACTGGCACAGCTTGAGCTTCTGTTGTCTCGGTCCACCGAGGAAGGGTCGGTTGGTCAACCGACAGGCACGACTGCTTCTCTTGAACGGATTCAGATTTCGTTTCTGATATGAAGACGAATCCAATTGAGGTTTCCTAAAATCTTAAGATTCTATGACTATAAATAAGAGTTAAAACCCTTATGAATTGTATCCCTCTGGAAATCCTTCTTGGAAATTTCTTGAAAGCAAGGAACATGTTGTAATTGATTATTGAATCAATAAAATCTCTCTTCCTCTTGCCCCGAGGACGTAGGTAAATTGCCCAACCTCGTTAAATATTGTGTTGGCTTGCTTTCTCCCTTATTTCTCTGTTCATGTCGTGTGGATACTTCTCTAGCGCATCTATCTTCGTTGCTTGGGTTCCTCAAATTGATTGTTGTCAAGGAGGTACTAGGCGCAACAATCCAAACATGGCCGAGCGTTTTTCAATTCTTGATTTATTATGAATTGTGCCACATATGAGAATTTGATTTGACGTGTCAAATTCAACTGAGTTAATGTTAATGAGACGTAATTTTTCTAACTCATCTAACTCAAAAGCTCTGTGACACGTGAACGCGTAAACGATATAGGAGTAAAGCTCGTTGGTTCTCGTAAATTAGAATTATAAAAGCATTGCCACTACTCTTTATTTAAATAACGTAAGCTTATATGAATAGACAAAGAATGGAGGGACTCGGGGTGCACGATTTGGACAACTCAGATTGGATTGGGTTTACTTAACTTGAATTTGCCCTTAAAAAAAAAAAAAAAAACTTCTTTTGGCTCAAATCAGGTTTGGCTTGGGATTAATTCGAGTTTGATACACCTTGGGTTCGATCAAGTTAGGTAAAAAAATGGGATAAGAATTTCTGGGTGCAACTAGTTTCTGTTGTAATAATTTTCTTATCAACTGATAAGTTTATGTATTTACTTAAACAATTAAACTTCTAACTACTGCACAATGTGATAAATTGATTGCGTGATTCTCAAAAACTAGTTGAAGACCTGAGTGACAAGAAATTGTGCCATGTCAAGATGTCAAAGGTTACTCGTACTCCACTAACAAATTCGACCAAACTCATGGCGATCTTAGACAAACTGGCTCTGATCACTAGGTCTCAATCACTGGGCCCGCAGCTACATCCACCTTTGGGTCGGCAATTTCAGAGGGCCGGTGGTGGACCCAGCTGGTTGTGGGGAATGTTCGGGCCTGTTTGGATGGAAAAATTTATTGGAGAAAATTACGGCGATATCCTCTCCAGCCGCCATCCTCATAAAACGTGAGTGCGAGCCTGTATTTTACCTCTTTCGTCACGCTTTTAACCTCAGTGTGATAAAATCGTCAGAGAAAAAAATGCCAACCACATCAGCAAAAAAACCGAGTCTTGGCACAAGATTTTCTTTTCTTTTTTTTTTCCCCTTTAACAATGAAATAACGAAGTAACTATCTGAATGACGTGATTGCGTACAATATTTTTCTCAAAGAATTTTTGCGAAACAAATGCCCCATGACAGTAGATTGTTTCCCTGCACATCGTTTCGTTTCTGGTAAGGGTTGTCGTCAATCAATCAACACCGCCACTGTATGACCCTATTCATCAAATCGAGTTGGTGACGGTCTCTTGTCGACTGAGCTTGACAAATGGCTTGGGTGATGCCCGCGGTTTCATGGCGTGCAAATTGCTGGAATGGGCTGATCAACGCCGCACAATGAGAATTTGAAGACAACGAGATTTGTTCCTTTCTTCTTCTAGTTTCTGTTCTGGGCCCCACGCGAAGACCGCTCAGTGGAAGATGAGGTCAGATACTTCCATTGCTCGCCCTGTTTCTTTGACGGGAGGAGCAAGAGAAGTTGGCCATCGCGAGGTCAACAATTGCGACTTGCTCGTACTCTCTTGGTCAATTCTGTTCACCAATCTAATGATTATAAACTACATCCGTGATTGTTGGGGCTTGCTTTGCTTTAGGACCTGTTTGGTTAAGGGTGAAAATGAGAAAGTAAGAAAGTGAGGAAGTACTAATAGTTTCCTTTAGAATTTGAGAATTGGTTAGTAAGTTTTTGGGTGTTTAGATGTTGTAGGAAAGTGTGATTTGAAAAATGTTATGTCTTTTCCGGTGTTTAGATAGTAATATAAAAGTGGAAGTGGAACAGTTGACCACAAAGTTGACCGCAAAATAATATTTAAATAAAAATTAATTAAAAAATAAAAATGAACTGTAATTAGAATGCAAGTGAGATTTACATGATCAAAAAATTAACTATTTTGTACTACAACTTATTACAAATGAGATTTACATGACCACAAATTAACTGTAGCACTTAGGAAGTGAGGAATGGTTTTGTAAAAAAGAAAAGAAAAAAGGAAAAGAGGTTTTCTTATTTTCTTTTTTCAGTGTTTGAATAGAGAGGGAAGTGAGCAATTATACTTCCCTTTTCCTTACTTCCGCCCACTTCCTTGCAACCAAACACGTCTTAATGGCAGTCAAGGCAAAAGATAAGTTGATTTGCATAATACTATCGCACAGTGAAATTCGATGTATCATGTATTATTAGTGAACTAAGAAGCACGATATGATATGATACAACACATCGAAACATAACAAATTCTAAACCTAAATACAAAAAAGATGTATTTAGCGCACATGAACGATGCGATTTCAAAATACTCCATACAGATTGAATGTTACAGTTTCATCGTTATAAGCAGTATATGAACTCCATATTCTTATCTACTGTAAGAAGATTTTATCACTGTGCTGTAACAAAACTCGCGAGCCGCGGGGCCAAAAGTCAGTCAAAGGCTTCTTCAATTGATCAGTTGACACACTGTTTTAATTTAATGTCTCTATTAGATACTTTCATTTGGCATCCTGGACTCTGCAGACTCTGTGTGTGAATGAAACTTGTCTGCAGCTTTATCTGAATGAGAACCAAACTATGAGGGGGAGGGGAGTTAATACCTCCATAACTCCCAGAATGTCAGTTTGCCAAACATACCCCAAAGTCAACAATCACATAATCGGAAGCAAGAAAGGTTCAAAGAGTGCACAGTGAATTAAGTCTTCTTCCTTACTGTGGAACAAAGAAGACAAAGGGGGGAATAAATGCCTTAATGAGGTACACATATAAAACAATGTGAAAGTCCTTTAAACAAGTTTAGCCATCAAATCATCTGAAAATTAAGACTAGAACCACCCCAAGAGAGGACCACCTCTCTTGCTCTCTCCCATCAGACAAATCACTGCCCAGATATTTGAGATTGTTTGGTTGGTGTAGGCTCATTAGTATCATTAATTAAAGACTGTGAAAGACAGATTTCAAACCACTTCAAATAGAATAATAACCCAACTATAATAGAGTCCTTCACACCTTTCACTCTAGGTCTCCCTCTGATAGATACTGAAATGATATTGTTTTTAAACTGGATAATTTTGCTCATTGGTCAATGATGTAATTAGTATATGTGAAACTCCTGTTCGAACAAAATAAAGTAGACTTGAGGGAAGTGGGCTTTCTTTGAAATTGGAAAATCTAAAGCTTCTGTAGTGGAACTGTTGTGCATTCTTAAATGATGTGCTTAAAGTAATATCTGACGTATTTTGATGCAATGATTCCAAAGTCAAATTGCCCCCATATACAATAGTCGAAGTTCTCTGGTGTGTACCAAACAAATACTCCGGTGATATCCTCGATCTATTCAGGCAAATGACCTCCTTGGTGTGACACAGGATATAGCTCTACTCACGGGATGGACACACTTCTATACTAAGTAACTGCATTCTCAGAAGCCATCCAACTCTTGTTATTTGATTTTTCTGATGATACACCAAATAAATTACATGGAAGCCTATTTATGAGACTCCTTAAATAGCCCATGAGTTACCATCCCTTAATGAGGGTTGCTCAAGGATCACTGATTTTTAATGAGTACAACCCAAGATTCTTGTCCTAATTCACTGAATTCAGTCCAAAAGTCATCATATCTTCGTGAGGGTAACCCAAGGGTCAGTGGTCTTTAAAGAGTGCAGCCGAAAAGTCTTGTCCAGATTCACTGAATTCAATCCAAGAGTTACCATCTTTTAATAAGGTAGCTCAAGGGTTCACTAGTTTTTAATGAGCGTAGCCCAAGAGTTTTGTCCAGATTCACTGAATTCAGTTCAAGGATCACCATCTCTTGATGAGGTTAGCCCAAGGGTCACCTGTTTTTAATGAGCGCAACCCAAGAGACTTATCCAATTTCACTGAATCTAGTTCAAGAGTCAACATCCCAAGAGTCACTGGTCTTTAATGGTTACACCCAAATAGACTTGTCCAGGTTCAGAGTAGGGAGACCAAAGGTCTTGACTGCATTCACTAGAGGCAACAAGCCTAAGTAGTTTATATCTATAAAGAATTAATTAGATAAAAAATATTCTCACCTTGCGTTTGGCAAGTTTTGAACCCATGACTGTCAATGTGACGAAATAAAATCTTACCATTAAGCTATTTTGATATGTTAAATATATGTATACTTAAATACACACGCATACACACATTCTTTGAAATCCTTTCATATTTTGGAAAGTAATTCTGCACAAAACATCTAACAAACTCTCACAAGTTTACAAACTAGTAATAACAATTTTGAATCATTGTGCATAAAGTAGATGTCACAAGGATTTGACCAACTGAATAGAAGATAGATGCATGGTGAACTTATCTTGAACCAATACTTTTCTTAAAATTTAGCAATCTCACAAGATTAAAATCCAATTGTAATAGTCGTCACTTTGAACTACACTCTTGCCTGAATGCTTGCACATTTATGACCCTGTGCATATCTTGAAATCTGTGAAGGCTTTAGGTATCTTTTATAAGTTCCCATAAAAAATGATCAAATTTCCACCCAAGCATAAGCGAGTCATTTATGTATGTTTCCTACCCAACACCACACATTCAAAAATGCTTTGGACTCTTTAAAGCTTAAAAGCCAACCTTTTAAATGGTAAGAATATGCATGTAAATTTTACTTAAATTTTTGAACTAAACATCTTACAATTAATAACATGAGCTTTAAACTAATAACTTGATATAAATGGTAAATGTAAATAAGACTTACAGTAATTTAAGACTCATTCCAGCGAAAATCTTTTCGTCCAATTTTTTCAAGCCTTTAGTCAGAGGATCTGCAACATTCTCTGAAGATCGGACACCAATCACTGAGACTCCATGGAAGATCTCATTCAAATAGCCATGCTTTAGACAAATTGTCTGTTTTCTTCATTAAATAATAAGTTTGCTGCCACAGTACTTGTTGCTTGATTATCATAATTGATGGTAATTACACCTTGCAATTTTTTTAACAGAATGTCTCAAAGAAAACAGCTGAGCCACTCAGCCCCATCTCCTGCAATAGTTAATGCAAAGAACTCAGACTCCATGAATGATTGTGCAATCAGAGTTTTCTTCTTGGCCGTTCATGAAATGACAACTCCCATGATGAAGACAAAGCCTCTAGTATGTCTGCATTCATCTGATTCTGGGCACCAATTTGCATCTAAGAAGTACTCGATCACACTGAATATATGGTATAGAGCATACTCAGATCTATGGTTCCCTTCAAGTATCTCATCTGTAACGGTCCCACTTTTTTTAATCACCTCATTACCATAACCATCTCTTAACTATAACCATAATTATCAACATTAATAAAATCCTCAATATTTCGGCAAGTCCTCCACTAATACCCGATTTTAATTAATGTTGATTATATATTTTTTAATTTAAATTTTTCTTTATCATATGATTAGTGGAAACTTAGAGACTAGATCTCTATTTATTATAAGTAATTAATATATATAGGTGGTTGTGAATAATGGAGGTATTTACATTAAATACCTTGGTGTACATGTATGAATATATGTATGTTATATTTATTTATATATGCAAGTGAGTGAAAAGATGAGGTGGTTTGATTAAGGAGGAGATGGTGAAGAATGGATGTACATGGGATAAGAAAATACAAGTAGCTTCATGAGAAAATCTTGGTGTAAAATATATATAATGTAAAGGAGAGAAAAACTCTCATTCACATCCTCTCTCTCCTCCCCACATAGTAAACCCTAACTCATCTCCTTCTCTCTTGGTGGCTGGCGCATCTCTCTCTCTCTCTCTCGATGCCCTCTCTCTAACTATCTCGCCCTCTTTTGTTGTCGGCGAATAGAGGGCCGATCGATGGTGGCGGCTGGTTGTGCTGACCAGCGGGAGGCGGGCCACGATGGAGGTCCATAGCAGTGGGCACGGGGCACACACAGTGTGGTTTTCAGATGATATCTTGGTCATTCAAAGTCTGATTCATGCAATTTTTGAACCGTTGGATTGTGAAGATGTGATCTATACGTATACGCCAAGTACAAGCGACAGTGAGGCAAACCCGATTCTAGAAATATGTATCACCATACCAGTACATGATACGACGTATATACTTGATTTGACCTTCCTCTAGTCAGATTGAATCGATTCGGCTCCAGATATCATTTTCTAATATTTTGATTTTAGAAAATTTTCTGAAATTTTTCTAAATTATTTTGGCAAATCTCTGATCCCGGTATTGACTGATACCGATAATTTGACCCCATGATTTTAATTTACAAATGGGGTTGAATTTTAAGGATCTACTTTAAGATTATTTCTTCAAGATCATATTTCTTATTTTATCATATTTTTAAAGATTTTTCTGAATTAATCAAAAATCTGGCCAATCTGGTGTCGTGTCGACCTGTGTTAATGATGGATTCTAGGATTTTTAATTTACAAATCAGACTGAATTCTTTGAATCCGATTTCACATTATTTTTTTAGGTAATATTTGATATTTACAGAATTTTTGGAAATCGTCCGGAACTAGTTAAATTTTGACCTAATTAAATATTAATTAAATAATATTAAATAATTCTTTTTCTTCTTTTCTTCTTTCCCAATCCTTCTTCATTTCCTTCCCCCAACAAGCCAGCCACCTCCACCGACCTCCTCAACTGACCTTCACCCACCGTCTTCTCCCTTCTCCCTCTCTCTATTAATTTCTCTCTCTCACTTTCTCTTTCTAAATCTCTCTCTATTTCCCACTATCTCACTCTATCTCTCACACTCTCTCTTCAGTCCTACTCACCCTCTCTCCCCCTTGTCGGCCTCCTCCAGCCAAGTCACCGATCGGTCACCGCCTCTCTAGCCGGCCGACCACCCCTACACAACAACCCACCATCACCACCTCATCACCCTCTCTATCTTCATCAACAACATCATCTTCATTAACATCATCATCACCGTCTTGTTCTTCTTATCCTTAATTTTCCCTCAACTCTCCTCTCCTTACATGGGCCCAAGCTCGGCCACCGACCAGCTCGGCCGCATCTCATCTCCTTTTCTCTGGTCTCTCTTTCTCCCGCCTCTTCTTCCTTTCCTTCTATCTCTTTCTCTTTCTTTACACCTTCTCATTTCTCTTTTCTCTCTACAGGTTGCACGCACTATCTCCGGCGACCTTGATCGCCGCCGGTCGTCAGCCCTGATTGTCGCTGCCGTCGCTGGCCGGTCAGGCCAGCCGCTCTCCTGCACCCCTCTTTTCTCTCTCATCTCTCCTCTTTCTACCCCCTCTCTCCTCTATTGGATCCCAACCCCAATTCAAACCCGACCCGTTAACCAAAACCCAATGCCCATAATCACTTAAGCTATTGGGTTCGAGTTATTGGATCTAGACCCGACCTAATAGCAACTCAAACTTACATCCAAAACTTAATAATGATAATTTGCATATAACTTCCTGGACAATTAGAATATTTACAATTTATATATTATTATTACATATTTAACTTATTTTTATTGATTTTAGTATTCGGACGTATCGTGAGCATTCAGAGTCCGATTTGGATGATTCTTAAACTGTTGTGATCGTAAAAAAGTAAGCTATGTTCTCGTAATTACTATGTCAGTATTTTTCTTTTATAAATTATATTTTATCATGATTGAAATTGATTACTTTAAATAAAATATGACATGATTATCAGTAAATCACTGTAAATATTATTTAATAAATTGTAATTATTAGTAAGTCACATTAATTAAAATATGCATGATTATTCTTTAACCATATTTAATAAAATAATGATTTATTTTGTTTCTTGATTTAATGTAAAATATAGGTGAATTATCTATATATTGATTAATTATAAGATGTTGATAACGAAAATCTAGATTTACAATAAAATTTATAATTTAAATATAATAACGTAGATAATTGTATTTAATTACTTTTGTGACATCGATCATATTAACAATATTAAAATCGTTATAACAAAATAGTGATATGTCGACACATATCCATGTTAACTATATCACCTTGACACTATCACCACTACATGGATATTCTATCATATTGGACCACTAATTATTTCATGTATTTGTATCACAATGACACGAATATACTATTAAATCAGCTACTGTTATTTAATGTACCTGATTCATTGTTACACGAGCACTCTAATACACTAAACATTGTTATTTTATGTACTTGTATAATCGTTATACAGATACTTTGTTTCACTGGACTCTATTATTTTATGCTCTTGCATCACTATTACATAAACACACCTAAGTATATGACATGACCGTTTTCTGTATCACTAATATTGATATAGCATTCATCTTACACGGATTCACACGTATACATGCTTTGATTGTTCCTGTATCCCTGTTATATAGATTATTGTTACTATAATATTCTTGTATTACTGTTACATACATTATTCCTGAATACAGTATATGATAATTTCATATATCACTATATTGATATAGAACTTTTGTCACTTGAATATACTGTTTATTGATATTTGATGTGTGGAACTAAGTACCACGTGGAAGCTACCACGAGGGTCACCTTTAGAGTCCCCATATCTCTTGTTTTCCATTACCCCGTTCAGTGATACAGAGATTGCTCATGTCCTATTATCCTGTTACATGCTACACACAGTGTTATTGTTATTAATTTATTGTATAATTCATAAATATAATATGAGGATGGAGGAGACTTGACGGTTGACTAGACCTTGTCGGGTGGATATCCTGGAACCATTATAGTCCCACTGTAAAGGACATGGTAGTGCTGGCTACCATCTGTTATAGCTCAATGAGCTCTCATTTCTCGTTATTTATTTCGTCTTGGCAGGCTGGTCCTAGTCTCAACAGCCAGATGTCTGTTTAAGATCGTGATCCCGACAATGCACGGGATACACCCACCAGAGCTACTTGACCATTGAGTTTTCAATTAACATAATAAGATAATATGAACAATGATGATGACATGAACACTTGTTATTTGGTCACTCTCTTGTTTGGATAATGGTTCCCTATGCCATGTTCGGATGAGTTTGGCAGGAGTAGGCTCTAGTATGAACTGCCAGTAGTATGGGATACTGAAAGAGATTAATTTAAATAGTAAGTGATACTGATTGTTATTATTGTATAATAATATGTTATTTTTCACCTGCGTGATATCCTGCCTGTGTATATTATATTCATCTTCCTGATTTTCTTATTACTAGCATGTCATTATGTATGTTCATTTCATGTATTCTCTATCGACACACTATTCCTGTATAACTACAAATACTATAGCGTGATTACTTCAGTTTATTTCATATAGATGTTCATATTTATCATCACTATACTGTCATGTTACTAGTACTATTAGTGTAAATAGTAAATTTAAAATAATTAAGACTTGATACGTGTTAATAATACAAACTGATTTCATTAAGTATAATTAAAAGTTATGAATCTTATTTTATATTACATATTAAAAACTTGTTAATTGTTATAAAATAATGTAAGTTAATCAATATGTATATATAACTCTTTCCGATTGACTTCATTATTAGTTAATCACACATTGTATATTATTGTAGAGGTAATATTATTGTAAGATGCTTGATAATAATAATGTCATAGTGCTGATATAATAATTGTTTATATGTGTGTATATATATATACGGATTGTTAGTATAACTATAATATATCACAGTTATTTAATCATGTATTATATGTTATCGTGATTGTCATATTATTATAGCATACTATTATTCCTTCCTTTATTTTATCACTTACTAGGTCGCTTTTTGACGATACTGAGTTTGCATGCCTAGATTAGAGATTCAAGACTTCGTAGTACTTGATATTTCACGGGATACAAATAAGAGACTCGTCATCTATATTATTCATAAGTATCTTTATTTTTCTGTTTTATTCCCTTATTTATCCATGTTTCATATCTATTGTGACCATTGACCCCTTTTGCAGCTATTTTTGTACTTATTTAAGCTGGATTTATATCATGTATATTATGTTTATTCCTTATACTGAGGCTTAGAGCGTATTTGTGAGGTACTTTCCTTACATATATGTGTTACTGACTCTAATTGCATCCCTACTAAAGTATATTTTGAGAAATAGGTCGTGATAGTTGACCTGAGAGGAAGGTGCATCTAGGGGAAGCCGGCTAAGGCTCAAACGCGCGGAGTAGAAGCGATGAGCGGTGCACGTGTCATAGGCAATTGTGTTAGATTTGCTGAGTATCAAGGTGAATTTAGTCACCACTTAACTGAAATTCAATTAAGAATATTTATAGAATAGATTTTGATGTGTTTTCGTGAATAAGGGTATTCGGGAGATTGGACGGTCAATCGACTCGGTGATCATTGGAACTGGTAAGTGATTTAACTTTGATCTCACTTGAATAAATGATACAAGAACTTGGATGAGTCATGGTTACAATACTAAGGATGTAGACTTGCTAGTTCTAAATTAAGTTGAGCACATGAGAATTAATTTTATAATAACTAATTATCATTGACATGAATTATGTGATGGCTATTAACCATGGGTGTGAAATTGTTAATTATAATATTCTCTTAGACAAGAATATATTAAGAGCATGAATAGTAATTTGAATTACTACACTAATTGGAGATGATTGAAGATTTTCCTGTACACAAAATATAGAATATTAGATTTAGAAGTAAAGATGTGCAAGGTGCTCAATTCTAATCCGCTGTAGCAATGGCTATGCGGGTCGTGATCCTCAGGGAGGGACTAGCGATGGAAGCTTGTTTAGTAAGTTCTCTAAAAATTTCTTCTTTTAGTTATTAAAAGGAAAATAAGAAAATAGTGGTTAAAGTTAGGTTAGGAAGAAAGCGGTAGGTTAAGAAGATGGAGAAATAGAAGTGATATTTACAATGAGTTGGGAAAGAAAGAAATTGGAAAGATGTGGAGTTGGTGATCTAAACTAAAATTACAAAGAAAGAAAAGTATAACTAAAACACATACCTACCTCTTCTGCCCTGTTTACCTTTGATCCGTTTGCGACGACTTACCTTGTTTCTGAAGGCAATCAAGCATGGCGTATAGGATCTGTTCATCACCATAGGCCATCAAGGGCACTTCTTCGGCTAAGCAGTCTCGAAGCGATCAGATCTCATGGTTTGCAAGATATCAGAGAGAAACAATAAAATAAATAAGAATAGAAGAACAAAAATAAAACAAAAACAAAAACAAACCTTGAATAGATTTTATTAACAATGAAAGAAAAGTTTGACTTACACCGATGTCACCTCAGTACAAGCATGAACTCCTTCCTCCATGAAAGCATCCTCTACTCTCAGTTAGATAAAAAATTACAAAAAAGAAAAATAAAACCTAAACTACAACTAGCCTAAAAACCCTAGATTTTGCTCTGTAGTTCGCTGTACCTGCCCTTGAGCTTCTGAGAGCTGCCCTTCCTCTGTTGCTATGCAGGGGTATTTATAGGAGAAAACCAGAGGATAAGAAGCGTATGAAGATAAGAGAGTAAAATATCTCTGAATTTGAATTCTTCCTTTATCTCCAAACTTGTTTTGACTTATCCATAGAAGTTCAAATCTGTCCTGCAACTTGTTATCATGTTGATTGCCAGATATGGCTTATCTGTGTAGGCTGTCTAAAAATTATTAAAAGACAAGCCATTAAAAAAGGCAGAGTTTCAGGTTCTAAACGCAGGACTAATGATGGCCATCCGCGTCTCAGCATCAAGGCGCGTGGGCTCAACACCCGCATCTCAGCATCAAGGCGCGTGGGCTCAACACCCGCGTCTCAGCATCAAGGCGCGTGGGCTCAATACCCGCATCTCAGCATCAGGCGCGTGGGCTCAACACCCGCGTCTCAACCTCAGGGCGCGAGGGTCCAAGGCCCACGTCTCGGTTATAACCGCCCTGGTTATGGGGCCAGTCACCGCCCACATAGCGGGGAAGTTAACCCCTCATTGTGGAGCACTTTTAGGGGGCACGTTCACCCCTGAAACCTCTATAAATAGCCCGCCGCTATAGGAATGGGAGAGACGACACAAGAAACAAGAGATAGACAACAGACTACACGCAGGCAGACAGAGAGAGAAGCAAGAGAGAGCTCAACTCTTCAGCAAGCTTGCTGCGTACAAGTTGCTCTTTACCTACCTTTTTTGAGAGTTTTGGTAGACAGAGCTGTGTTACTCCTTCTACCAGCCGAAGAGAAGATCCCCGAAGGTCTAGACGGTCACCCGGTCAACGGAGAACAAGATTCACTCTCCATCACCACTCGAAGAACCCAGCCTTAAACAAAGGGAGGATTCAAGGCTCAACATCCTCCCTCCCTTGTAACCGGAATACTAGTCCGTTGTAATTTTTCAATTTGATTCAAGGAAATCTTACTTCGAGCTCGTACCTTCTCCGTGTGCGTACAAGAGATGGCGACTCCGCTGGGAATTCATTTATTACCGACGAGCAAATCGTGGCGCAATGTGACATCCTCCGTAAGGGGAAGATGGTCGAATCGCTAGTTGTCGAGTTCGACCAGGCGAAATACGAAGAGTTTCTCTCTTCCGACTCCAAGAGCCCAAGGACCCACGTCTGTCGCAGGGTCTCGACGGGGAACGGCCCCGAAGCCCGATCTGAGGCACTCTCGGGCGCCGCTGCTGCCAACTGTGCCAAGCAGGATACACGCGCCAACGCCTCTCAGGAGGCCCGCGTGGTCTCAGGCACAACTGCCGTTGCGACCAACCGCGCCGCGCGGAACACACGCGTCAGCGTCTCACAGGAGACCCGCGTGGTCAAAATCTCTGGTGTCCAGCATCAGGTCGTCGTTGGTCTCTCTTCACCTCCACGACGCAACCGAAATGCTGAGCGTCGTCAGAGGAGACGTGCGCGTCAGCTTCAAGTTGGAACTTCTGATTGTCCAACTGAGGCTGCACGCAACGCACAAACTGGCGTCTTAGCTGCGCTGCATCCAGCGCGTGAAGTCCGCATTTGGCGGCCCAAACACGAGACTCCCCAAGTTAGGTCCTCTGAAGACCAACTTATCAAACGCCAAGGTGAAACCTCTACGCCTCGTCAAGCGCAAGAGGCACGCCCCCATAGGCGTGGGGCCCAGCAACCCACACTCTCTCAAACTCTTCTGCCCCGACGCATTAAGCGGCAACGCGACAATCGTGTCTCGTCTCAACAGAAACGTCAGACGCGCGTCTTACAGCCGCGGCGCGAAAGTCGCGTCCCTGAAACCCGCGTCCAGGCTGTACAGCACATAGATGCCTCCCATCTTCGACGTTGCGAGGTTAATCTCTTCGATCCCCCTCCCGTGGATCTGAGGGATTACTTGACGAAGAAAAGAAGTGCCAATCAGGTCACTTCATCATGTTGCTGCCAACGGCTCATCTCTATGCTCTCCGAGTGCCGTTGTGGTTCAGGTGTGCACCAGCAGTCTTTAGTTAGACAGCTGATCTTGATACCCCCGTCAGCCAAAGAAGACGCTCTCATAGGCGGAGGATGTTCTCTGACGCTGAATACCCAGAGCTCACTGCGAATATGACAAGCAGGAGCAGAGGAAAACAGCCTGCAGTCAGCTCTGACGAGTCTGACTCTGAACCGGAAGGAGTTTATCGACACACTCGTACCCGGACCGGGGCCATTCCCCCGATCGACTATAATGCCCTGGCCCGGGGCGTCAAAATGAATGACTCTCATTCTGCTGTAGCAGAATCGCAGGCCTCGAATTCCTCCATCGAGAAGGAGGCCTTCATCTACATGACAAGCACTCCTGAGGAGACGGCCCGGCGCCTGGAGCTGCAAGCCCAGGTCCAGAAGGAACAACTTGAGATGATTCGTGCTCAGCAAGAATCTATCGACTCTCTCAAACAGATGCTTGCGCAGTTGCTCGAAGACAGGAAGAAATCTCCCCCTAAAAAGTCTAAGGGCAAGAAAAAGAGGGAGAAAGCTCGTCTTCTGTGCACCCTGATGGAGAGAAGCCCACCTCGACCTCGTCCAAATCCTCGTCGCAAGGGAGAGACGACACAAGAAACAAGAGATAGACAACAGACTACACGCAGGCAGACAGAGAGAGAAGCAAGAGAGAGCTCAACTCTTCAGCAAGCTTGCTGCGTACAAGTTGCTCTTTGCCTATCTTCTCTTTGAGAATTTTGGTAGACAGAGCTGTGCTACTCCTTCTACCAGCCGAAGAGAAGATCCCCGAAGGTCTAGACGGTCACCCGGTCAACGGAGAACAAGATTCACTCTCCATCGCCACTCGAAGAACCCAGCCTTAAACAAAGGGAGGATTCAAGATTCAACATCCTCCCTCCCTTGTAACCGGAATACTAGTCCGTTGTAATTTTTCAATTTGATTCAAGGAAATCTTACTTCGAGCTCGTACCTTCTCCGTGTGCGTACAATCTGCTGATTGAATTGGAACGTTTGATCAACATAAGAGTTGTAGGTCTTCAAATCTTCTTTCTGGAGCATCTTGAATCATCGGATTTGAATATCTGTAGCAAAAGTTATGATCTGAATACTAAAACGTGTACAGTCTGAATCCGAATTTTTTGAATTTTTATCTTTGCACTCTTCTCCTTTTATCTTTAGCCTTTTTCTGCAAGCAATTAGGGTTGAGTAGAAGTCCATCCCTTTCCTCTTCTTTTAGCAATTAGGAGTTCTTTCTTATCTTTCCTTTTCCTCCCTTAGATTTTAAATAAAGAATTTAAAAATCTAAGTTTAGATTAGGTTAGATAATAAGAAACTTCTAAATTACTACAATTTTGCACATGGGCTTGCACATGGGCTTTTTGGGCACCTGGGCTTCATTCAGGCTTTTATTTCTTTATTTTTTAATTACCCAAGGCCTGCACACATTAAATAATAAAACTTTAGTAATAGTGCATAATTAAAGAATAAATGGGAAACATGATAGTAAATGTAGTGATAAATATGCAATTTTTACTACCTATCAGGAGACTATGGGGATAATTATGACCCTCTAATTATATGACTAAATGATCAATTTGAGATTGTGTGCTTGAATATAGAACAGTGTAACATGAATTATCTTATAGAACCATGTAATAGTAATTAGTTAATGATGGGTGATAAACCAAGTGATAGTAATTATATGAAACCATGTGATAGTATTTAAATTATAAATTGTGTATAAAATTAAGTGGTGGTGATTAACTCATAATTGTTGTAAATGAGACCATATGGTGGTGGTCAAGTAGGTGTGATGATTGTTCACAAATTATATCGCATACTAAACATGTAACATTCAAGTGAACATACTATGAACCCTAATCAGAATCAAAATGTGGACATTAAATTGAAAATCAGATACCTTATTGATAACTATAATTTGTTGGCCTGAAAGCCCATCACTCTAGTTTTGATGATGATCAACTCATGTAGTTATAGTACTAATGATCTTGTGTTTAATTAGTGACAGATTTTTGATCAGATCTTAGTAGGTGCATAGCTTCAACAAAGGATTTAAAGTCAAGTTTTGGAGCTAGCACGGTTTGATTCAAGAGCTTGTGCATCAAGACCACATTAAGTACTCAAGAGTCTAGCTCTATGGATCGTATTTGAAGACTTCAAGAAGATGAAGACTTGTGTCTAGGTTTGTTTTTAGAAGATTTTATCTTTAGTTAAAATGTAAAGGATAGAGTAGTTGGTGGATTGCTCAAGTATACTATACACTTACACACTCTTGATTTAGAATGTTTTCATAAAAGAGTTTTCCTTTAGAAAAACATGGTTTTTGATAAAGACTATAAAAATCATGTTTAGGCTTAATGTCAAAAACATAGATATTTCACCATGTTTGTGTAGTGGATCATATCATACACCCTATACTTTCAAAGTTGTTTAAATATCTTGTTTTTATTTTGGAGATGTTTTGGAAAAACATAGTTTGGAAAATCAAGTTTTGGAAAATACCGTTTTTATTTTGAGCCAAAATTTCCAAGTTACAAAAATAGTTAAACATGTCTTGATTTTGTGCAAGCATGTTTGATTAATCAAAGTATTATATTGAACTTATTTTTGTAGATTTTTCATGATTTTATGGGAGTTTTATTTCAAACAAAAAGACCAAGATTTTATCCTAGTTTTCTGATCTGGCAATAGCCGGTCGACCGACCCGGTAGACCGACGTGCACAGGCGTGCACGCCAGTTCTCAGGATGGCCGGCCGACGGACCCGGTCGACCGTCCAGATAGCTCTGCTCTCTGGAAAGGCCCCGGCCGACCGAGCGGTCGACCGGACAGAGAGACTTGCTCTCTGTATCCGAGCTCGGTCGACCGATGGCTCAAACGGTCTGAAATATGACCGTTGGCCTGTCGGCCGGATGGTCGATCGACAGGCCTGACAGAACCCCAACGGCTAGTTTTTCTGAGCCTATAAATTTGGGGGTTTGGGCATTATTTTTCCACAAGATTTTCAAGTGGATTTTTCACTAGTTTTCCCAACTCTTAAAGAGGTTTTCTCCACTTGTTTTAGAGCAAATACTTCCAATTAAAAGAAGAGTTTATCAAGAGTGTTTAAAAGTGATTTCTTTGAGTTTTCCTCCACCATTCTCATCCTTGTTTTCTCACACAACACTTGAGCTATCCATTGATATATCTACCTATAGGAGTTTGTTGTGAGAGGATTTTAGGTGATCAAGAGTTGTGATCACCAAAGTTCATCTTTGTACTTTGAGGAGGCGGACGTGTGTGTCCGCGGTGTTTCGAGTTCGGGTGTGAACTTGTTGTTTGAGTGCGGCCTCGGCGAGCTTGTGGGGCTTGTGGTGTGTACGGACTAGGGAGTCCGAGAGCTTGTAGGTGTTGCGGCACCGGGTGATCCATTGGGATCGATTATAGTGGAATCCTTCGTGTGTCGAAGGCGGGGATGTAGAGCAAGGGTGCTCGAACCTCAAAACAAATCCCTTGTGTTTGCGATTGCTCACTCTCTCTCTCTCTGTTTCTTTGTTTATATCTTGCATACTTATCTTGTCTTTATCTTTATATGCATACATTTGTACTTAATTGATATACTTGCTTGGGTTTGTTTGCTAACACTTGTATTCAATCAAGAGAGCCAACACGGCACCTCAACCCTTATCTAGGGGAATCTAGAGGAGTTTGTCCAGAGCCCTTCACGGGAATTCGGCAACGCTCTTGTGTTATACGTTGCTATTAGTGTGAGACTTTTAGTTTAGGTCATAATAGTTTTTACTTCCGCATTATTTGATATTTAGTGACCATTAGATTGGCCATCACCTATTCAACCCCCCCCTCTAGGTGATCCTTCAATTGGTATCAGAGCCAAGTGCTCTGATTTTAGGTCTCACAACCTAGAGTTAAAGATCCTCTTTTTTTTGGCTAATCACATTATTTGTACACACACCATGGATTTCATGTCGCCACCTATGTTTGACATTCTTAACATCCAAATTTGGAAGGTTAAGATGTCTATGTACCTCAAAGCCCTAGGCATTCATGTTTATCTTACTACCACTAAAGATTCACATGTTAATAGCAAGAATATTGAGGCTAATGCAAAAGCCCTTAATGCTTTAAAGTCTACCCTAATGATGATTATTTATCTAGGGTTGCTAATATTGATTCGGCTTTTGTAGTATGGAACATCATCACCTCCCTTGGCGAAAAGGATCTATATTATGCCGGGAGCGATTCAGATGTTGGAAGCGACACCTCTAACTTGTGCTATATGGTCCAAGGGGACAACCCCCTTGAGGTAACTACCGAATCCGAGGTAGATGAAAATGACATGTCATATGATGAGCTCACATCTTTTTGTCAACTATTGCTTGAGAAATATGACATGATTAAGAAGAAAATAAAAATTTGAAAAAGAAATTTGATTGCATGCATAAGGAAAATGATTCTTTTTTAGAAAAAGAAAATGATTTTTGAAAAATGAGAATTTTCCTTACTTTCAAAATTGGATGATCTTTGTGAAGGAAACACAATTTGAAAAATAAAATTA
Source organism: Agave tequilana (assembly GCA_038442645.1). Lineage (NCBI taxonomy): Eukaryota > Viridiplantae > Streptophyta > Magnoliopsida > Asparagales > Asparagaceae > Agave > Agave tequilana. The sequence continues at coordinate 574,805 of JAVJIF010001244.1, forward strand.
TTTTGGTGAAAAAACAAAAAAAAGTTTTTTTCAAGAAAACTCTTGTTTAGAAAGAAAATTTTTTGAAAAAGAAAAAGAAAGGGTTTCTCAAAAGAAAAAGAAAATTGTTTCACAATCTCACCATGCTTTACATGCCACCATATGATATAGTGAGATTAATGTTTTGAAAAATAAAATTAATAGTTTGAGCTCTACTTTGAGCTCATGTGCATCTAACCATTCTAGATTGGAGTCATTGTTTTCAAAGAAACAAAATCCACATATTCATGCACATCATCATCATGCATATGCTTATGTTGTACGTCATGATCATACTCACACACATAAGTATCCTAAGGTGTACAAATGTACACATTGTGGCCGTAAGGCCATTTAGCAAAGTTTTGTTATGACAAGTTGTATCATATTAATTTTGCTAATATAAATGTTTGGGTGCCTTGCAAAGCTAACCCCCAAGGACCTAAAAGAAAATGGGTACCAAAACCCCCACCTTGTGTTTTTGATGTAGTGTGAGGGCTCTCACACGACGTGAGAGAGATAGTGCCTTGATGGTGAATGCACATGGACTTGATGAACACATTTATAGATGCATCGCTACCAAGGAGGTTTGGTGGGTCAACCACCATGTTTGGAGATTTGGAATAGTTCTTTGGTTTGGTAACTATTTCTATACTCCCAATTTATTTACATGCTTATTCATTTGTGATATCATATAGCATGTTCATGTTTTTATGTGTTTTGTGCTTCATGTGGTAATACTAGTTTAAATGTAGTTTTTATTAAAACTTGGATTTATACATGTACAAGTAGTGAGCAACAAATTGATTCTTATATGTTTGCACTTCATGCTCATTTGTACCCACTATATGCACATGTATAGCCTAGTTTTGATGATTTCCTCATTTACACTTGTTTTGTCAATTTTCATGTTTTACTTCATGTATATGTAATTTTTATTCAAATCTAATAAATATACATGTATATCCTTTTTGAGTCTCTTGCCTTCATGCAAATACTATTAATAGACTCGTTTTATATTTGGAATATGTATGCATATTGTTAGATTTAGATGAATCATACATATACCATGAAATTTATGTAAGATCACCTAGAGGGGGGGTGAATAGGTGATGGCTAATCTAATGGTCACTTGTGAACAAATAATGCGGAATTAAAACTAAGTTGATCAATTAAACTACTTTTAATTGAACACTTATGTATAACACAAGAGTGTTGCTGAATTCCCCTTGCGAGGCTCTGGACAAACTCCTCTAGATTCCCTTTGAATGGGTTGAGGTGCCGCGTTGGCTCTCTTGGTTGAATACTAGTGTTAATAACAATCCCAAGCAAGTATAGCAATTATGAGCACAAAGGTATATCATGCATATAAGAGATAAAGACTATAAAGTAATGCAAGATATAAGTGAGACAAAAGAGTAAGAGAGTAAGAGTGAGCAATCGCAAACACAAAGGGTTTGTTTCGAGGTTCGAACACACTTGCTCTACATCCTCGCCTTCGACACACGAAGGATTTCCACTATGCACGATCCAACCGGATCTCTCCTTGGTGCCGCAACACCTACAAGCCCTCGGACTCCCAAAGTCCCTTACACACCACAAGCCCACCGGCTCGTCGAGGCCGCACCTCAAGCTACTAGAGTTCGCACCCGAACCCTAAACAACCACGAGCACACTTGCCCGTCTCCTCAAAGTACAAGATGAAATCTTGGTGATCTAAACACTTGATCACCTACAAAAGCTCTCACTACAACACCTATAGGATGAATAGCTCAATGGATGCTCAAGTGTTTGTGTGAGAAAGCAGGAAAGAATCTTTGGTGAAAGTCTCAAGAAATCACTTTTACACTCTTATAAAATCTTCCCTTTTGATTGGAAGTATTAGCTCACTATTTTTGTGGAGAAAAACCCTCTGAAATGAATATGAGAAAACAGGCTCTAAGGTCTCCAAAAATCTTGGCTCAAAACAATGACAAAACCCCCTTTTATAGAGGCCAGAAAAATCTGACCGTTGGGCTCTGTCAGTACTGCCGGTCGACCGGTCGGTCGACCGCCAACGGTCAAGAATCCGACCGTTGGAGCCTCCGGTCGACCGGCCCGGTCGACCGCGCACCTGGAACAGAGAATTACTTCTCTGTCGGTCGACCGGTGCGGTCGACCGGATTTCCAGAGAGCAGACTCTCTGAAGCGGTCGACCGGCACGTCGACCGTTCTCTAGTGCACACAGGCGTGCACGTCTGTGCACGTCCGGTCGACCGACCCGGTCGACCGGCCACTGTCAGTTCTGAAAAATCAGAACTGCCAGAACCTGAAAATTTTGGGATTAAAGATTGGTCTTTTTGGCTTAATAAAAATCCCATAAATACTTAGAAATTCTACAAAAATAGTTTTATAATATAGAAACATGCTTGCACAAAATCAAGGCATGTTATTAAAGATTTGACTATTTTTGTAACTTGAAAATATGGCTCATAATAAAAACTGTTTTTCTAAATCAACATGTTTTTCCCAAATTTTCATTAAATACAAAAACAAGATATACTTTAAGGCATAGTGTGTATGGATATGATCCACTACACAATCAAGATGAAATATCTGTTTTTTGACATAAAGCACTAAACTTGGTTTTGGATATAAGATATGTAAACTTGAAATACCAAGAACCAAATAGAATTTTGTCACAATGAAAATCTTTTATGAAATGAAATTTTTATCATGAAAACAATTCTATCAAGAGTGTGTGTGTGATATGACTTGAGCAATCCACCAACTATTCTATCCTTTACATTTTAACTAAACAAAAACAAAATCTTATACCTAGACACAAGTCTTCATCTTCTTGATGTCTTCACTTGAAGGCTTCTCATCTTCTTGACTTGGTCCAAATGCAATCTACCGAGCTCATCTCTAGATGTGTTTCTTGATGCATAGGCTCGTGAATCGACCGGTTCTAGCTTCCAACTTGACATTTTATCCTTTGTTGAAGCTCCACACCTACTAAGATCTTGATAAAGAATCTGTCACTAATTAAACAAGATCATTAGCAAATATAACTACATGAGTTGATCATCATCAAAACTAGAGTGATAGGCCTTTGGGCCAACAATTTATTGTTTTAATGAAAAATGAATTTTCATGTTTTGTTTGATAAAATAAAATGAATAAATTGTTTTGATCATTTTGAGCCTTAATGACTATTTTCATGAAAATGCTATTTACATAATCTTTGTACACTCACACTTTATTTGTTATCATGACTTTGGTTCATGAACATATTTTTGAGCTTTATAGATCGAGTGTCAATTCTTGTGTATTTGGTATGATTCATGAAAAACATATGATTTGGTTTCATGTTTTTGAAGAATCTTTAACTAGTTTTTCAAAAATTAATTTAACTAGTTATTTATTCTTCATGTTTATGAGATATGCACATGATCCTATTATTGTTTCATTGGTATCATTGAATCGTTTCAATTGGTATCAATTTGATTCTATTTTTGTATATACTCATATTGTGTTTCCTATATATGTATGTATCAATTTCAATTGGTATACTCATTTTTCATACATATATATGTGTTATTTGGCTTGCGTTAAAATTGTTTTACATGTTTAAAGCACAAAGTGATTTATGATAAGAATATAAAAATTTTAAAAAAAAATTCTCAGATTTGTTTTATTGAGAAAATTCAAATTTTGTTTTATAAGAAAAATTCAAAATTTTGATTTGTATTGCCTATATGCAAGGAGAGCTTAACATCTCTTCTACATATAGATTCATGTTGAGTGTATTGTATATTGAGGAGCTTGACAACTCTTTTTTATGTGGTACACGTGTGTAGGGGGAGCTTCACATCTCTTCTTATGCATTACATATTATACGTTATGTGAATTAGGGCTTGTCATCCCTCTTTCATGTATGTATATGTGTAGGAAGTTACTTTACCGTCTTCCTCTTCATGAATGTATATCGCATATAACCTTTTATTGATTTATGTTTACCCTTTATTGATTCTATGTTTATGACAAAAAGGGGAGAAAATTGATGATTTTGTTTTACTTTAACCCCTTTGTTGATGATTGACAAAAAGGGGGAGAGGTATTTGGTATATATGCATGCTTTTGTGGTTAAAGGATTTATATTTATGCATATATTTTTGTTGTGCAAATAGGAAAAAAGAATTTTTGTTTTATGCTTGATTAGCATGTTTACTCCTACATTTGCATACATGTTTATGTGCCTCATTGCATATTTTTTGTTTATGTGTTATGCATGAGTTAAGGGGAGCTTCTTTGAAGCTTTACTTTAATCCATGCATATATAACTTCATGAGTTTTGTCATCATCAAAAGGGGGAGATTGTTGGCCCGAAAGCCCATCACTCTAGTTTTGATGATGATCAACTCATGTAGTTAGTACTAATGATCTTGTGTTTAATTAGTGACAGATTTTGATCAAGATCTTAGTAGGTGCATAGCTTCAACAAAGGATTTAAAGTCAAGTTTGGAGCTAGCACGGTTTGATTCAAGAGCTTGTGCATCAAGACCACATCAAGTACTCAAGAGGAGTCTAGCTCTATGGATCGTGTTTGAAGACTTCAAGAAGATGAAGACTTGTGTCTAGGTTTGTTTTTTAGAAGATTTTATCTTTAGTTAAAATGTAAAGGATAGAGTAGTTGGTGGATTGCTCAAGTATACTATACACTTACACACTCTTGATTTAGAATGTTTTCATAAAAGAGTTTTCCTTTAGAAAACATAGTTTTGGATAAAGACTATAAAAATCATGTTTAGAGCTTAATGTCAAAAACATAGATATTTCACCATGTTTGTGTAGTGGATCATATCCATACACCCTATACTTTCAAAGTTGTTTAAATATCTTGTTTTTGTATTTGGAGATGTTTTAGAAAAACATAGTTTGGAAAAATCAAGTTTTGGAAAATACCGTTTTTATTTTGAGCCAAAATTTCCAAGTTACAAAAATAGTTCAACATGTCTTGATTTTGTGCAAGCATGTTTGATTAATCAAAGTATTATATTGAACTTATTTTTGTAGATTTTTCATGATTTTATGGGAGTTTTATTTCAAACAAAAGACCAAGATTTTTATCCTAGTTTTCTGATCTGGCATAGCCGGTCGACCGACCCGGTCGACCAAAGTGCACAGGCGTGCACGCCAGTTCTGCAGGATGGCTGGCCGACCGACCCGGTCGAACGTCCAGATAGCTCTGCTCTCTGAAAAGGCCCCGGCCGACCGAGCGGTCGACTAGACAGAGAGACTTGCTCTCTGTATCCTGGCTCGGTCGACCGACCGGTCGACCGATGGCTCAAACGGTCTGAAATATGACCGTTGGTCGGTCGGCCGGACGGTCGACCGACAGGCCTGACAGAACCCCAACGGCTAGTTTTTCTGAGCCTATAAATTTGGGGTTTGGGCTTTGTTTTTCCACAGATTTTCAAGTGAATTTTTCACCAGTTTTCCCAACTCTTTTAAGAGCTTTTCTCCACTTGTTTTAGAGCAAATACTTCAATTAAAAGGAGAGTTTATCAAGAGTGTTTATAATGATTTCTTTGAGTTTTCCTCCACCATTCTCATCCTTGTTTTCTCACACACACTTGAGCTATCCATTGCTACATCTACCTATAGGAGTTTGTTGTGAGAGGATTTTAGGTGATCAAGAGTTGTGATCACCAAAGTTCATCTTTGTACTTTGAGGAGGCGGACGTGTGTGTCCGCGGTGTTTCGAGCTCGGGTGCGAACTTGTTGTTTGAGGTGCGGCCTCGGTGAGCTTGTGGGGCTTGCGGTGTGTACGGACTAGGGAGTCCGAGAGCTTGTAGGTGTTGCGGCACCGGTGATCCATTGGGATCGATTATAGTGGAAATCCTTCGTGTGTCGAAGGCGGGGATGTAGAGTAAGGGTGCTCGAACCTCAAAACAAATCCCTTGTATTTGCGATTGCTCACTCTCTCTCTTTGTCTCTTTGTTTATATCTTGCATACTTATCTTGTCTTTATCTTTATATGCATACATTTGTGCTTAATTGATATACTTGCTTGGATTTGTTTGCTAACACTTGTATTCAACCAAGAGAGCCAACGCGGCACCTCAACCTTATCTAGTGGAATCTAGAGGAGTTTGTCTAGAGCCCTTCACGGGGAATTCGGCAACACTCTTGTGTTATACGTTGTTTTTAGTGTAAGAATTTTAGTTTAGGTCATAATAGTTTTTTACTTCCGCATTATTTGACATTTAGTGACCATTAGATTAGCCATCACCTATTCACACCCCCCTCTAGGTGATCCTACATAATTGCCCTTCAAGGAAGTGACTGAGTAAGTGAATAGTATTGTGTCTTTTTGATGCATTGATTCCCACAATGTGTATGCACTTGAAATTATATGAACTTGATTATGTGATATTGGTATGACATGAATGTGTATATGATATTCAATGTGCATACATGTGTATGGAACCTTTTTTTATATATGAAGGGTCGGAGGAATCCAGTAGGAGTCGAAGGTGGTGTATTTAAAAATGAAGAAGGGGCAGGAGGGATCTAGTAGGAGTCAAAGACATCGTGAAGGAAGGGGTCGGGGATCCCGTAAGAGCAGAAGACGATATGAAAGAAGAGGTCGAGGGATCCAATAAGAAAAGAAGACGGTGTGTGGGCTTATTCACTAAGTGTGATGATTGAATTGTTGTCTTTTGTGTCATGAGAGCACGATATGTAATCGGTGCATTACTAATTATTTGTGTGTCATGAGAACACAGTATGTGATTGGTGCATAGTAAGCATCTGTGCACTTAAAAAATGTGGTATATAACTAGTGTATGATCAACTAATATTATGAAATAACTTTGGTCCTAACATACATTTGAAATATCTATGTTTCCAAATGATGAAGTATTAAAATATGAAATCTAAGTACTATAAATCAATAGAGATTTAGATGACCAATACTACTAAGAATGTATAAGTGAGAATTTAACTTAATATGGATGGAGTATACATTCGCTATAGCTTAATTCGGAGTTACCTTATCATTGGGCTTTCCAGATCAGCCCTTTGTTGTTAACCCTTTTTCAAATCATAGCAAAGATAAAAATCCAGTGTGAAGCATTGATATGCCTCGAAAGAACAACTGAAGACTACTTGTGAAAGAACTGATAATTTTTTAAATTATTTTTCTATTGTATGCTTTTAGATAATTTTTGTAACTCCTTATGAATATAAGTGTGTACTCGTACATAATAAGACTTGAAGATGTGTAACGCCCCTTCCCGTGGGTACAGAGACATCACTGTATATACGCACAGGTCAGAAATACTCTCAATATATATACACACACACACACCACACACACACACAGAGTATCAATACATGCAAGAATCAGAGTACGAAAGTACATTGTGCATTATACATTCCAATATATGTACATTACAAAGTTATCACATGATGTGATATAAATTACAAGAATATTATATCACCGATAGGCGCAAATGCGAGAATATAAAGAGTTATACAATTATGAGTAGTACAAAAAGTGTGCACGAGTTACAAAAGGAAAACTCGAGAGACAAGTAGGGGGCTTGGAGGATGGGCCCCGGACGGTTAACTGCCGATTCACGACGCTACTGTTGCGTAACTCTAATCACCAAGAAGTCTACCACGGTCCAAGCTCCAATACCTGAACATGCAGGTCCAAGGGAGTTAAAAACTCTCCAATAAGTGGTAAGATGAGTGCCAAGTGGCATGCATAGACAAGCACACGTTTATCGATAAATCTAAGTCAAAGAACGTGTATTGAAAATTGTGTCGTGATCACAGACCCACATGAGAAGGAAATGAGACATCAAGTGAAGTGAATATGGCAAAAACGTTAGACAAGCCCAAATTATAGATCCATGAGATTAGTACATCGAAGGAATAATCTAAATAAGAAAATCTTCATTTGTATATTTTATGCCTCATATCACTTTATCCTGAGTTCATATAAACCCGAGTTGTCTCCTAAACTAAGAAAAAGTAAAAAACTGATAAAAATTGATAAAACTGATAATAGCTAATGCAAGCAAAATCAATTGTAAAAGATTGGTTTATGACTTCTTAAGACTAGTACATCGAAGGAATAATCTATACAAGGAAACCTTCATCTATATACCTTATGTCTCATGTCACCGTAAAGGGAATTCATACAACCCGAATTGTAAAATAACACAAAAATTATTATATTAGCACTTTGTTATTATTACTCGCCTGGCCTATATATAAGTATGTGTACTGGCATACGTTCCGTCCCACATATCTTCATATATGATGTAGCTAAGGTTGTAATTGGAAATTGATAATGAAACCAATGAGTTATTTTTACAGTGGGTCCCATGTACGCCTGGGAACACGGTCCAAGTTGTTCTGTTGTTGGTGTACAAAACTGACTGTAAGGCATACAATAGGTGAATCTTTTTTATATGCCCTATACAGGAAAGTAATAGAAAGGTAGGGAGCCAGCGCTCCCCTCGGAACACTTAGAGGCCCTCAGGTAAAACCGAATATTTTAGTTGCACAACATAACTGATATCATTGTAAACATATTCACCACTTGAAGTCCATCACTTTTCCCATTTCCAGATGTAAGTTATCACTTTTATAGTTTATTATGTAATTATCAATTTACGGGAATATCAAGAGCAGGTCAAGTTGAGGAATTTAAGAGTACAAGAGTACATAAGTACTAGGGATATAGGATCACTGCATATAATACAGGATAGCAGTTATAGAATTCCCGTAATATGATAATCACAAGTCAAGTGTTAAACATAACAGGTGATAACAAGTAGGTGTCAGGTGATGACAAACATGTGTCAGGTGATAGCATGCAAGTGACATGTGCCAAGTAATGGCATGTCAGGTGACTAGCACAATGGATATCAACTATCAAGTATCATTACACTAAAAGCAATACCGATATAAGGGATCAGAATAAATACAGGAAAACATTACCAATACAGCGTATAAATATAAAAAAAATAATACAGTTCTAAAAAGCAGTATAAGTAAAGATTTCAAACTCTTCATAACCATTAAAAAAGAATAATAGTTGAATTATCAAGCGGGCAAGTAAGCAAGCGAATATTTAAGCGGAGCTAAGCAAAACTCGACGAAGCTAATGCACAACACTAGACGCCATCACGTCTGGTGTGATTACTGCTCAAGGCAAAGCTAACACAAGCATATGGTGGCGAGTAAACTGCTCTGCATTACTCGTGATGAAGCTGTGCTCACGGCATAATTACACTCGGATGGAGTCAGCGATAAACCGTTGAATGCTAGATCTGCCCACCAGGTGTAACTAAGAGACCTGACGGTCTAAGCGCGCTTCCTCTTTCGAGGGAGGGGGAAATAACCCAAAGGGCTGAAGGGCCGAAAGGCCAAGTAGAGAGCCCGAAGGCTGAAGGGTCGGAAGGCCGAGTAAGTACATGCAGAAGTGTTAATATCACATGAGCATACATATAAACATAATTATAACTAGACTATCCATGGAGTGGTGAAGCTTGGAGGTTAAGCAAGATAGAAATAATGTCAGGGAGCATACAAGAAATAATCAAGCGGAGCTAAGAAGGCTGGAGCAAAGCTAGCGCACATCGCTATATGCTATCACGCTCGGAGTGGTTATAGCTGGAGGCGAAGCTAACACATGCGTGTGGTGGCGGGTAAACCACACCGCATCATCTGTGACAAAGTTGTGCCCTTAACATAACTACACCGGGACGGAGTTAGTGGTAAAGCTCTGAGCGCTAGGCTCACCTACCAGGCGGGGCCAAAAGACCTGATGGTCTAAGTGCCCAAAGGGCTGTAAGGACAGCATAAGGTCAAGAGCACTATCGGTAGCTACCACGAAACCCAGAGGGTGCAAGGAATAAAACCTATTGGGTAGCCAGTCCGGGAAGTGAGTTGAAGCCCAAAGGCTGAGTAGGTACCTGCAGAGGTGTTAGTATAAAAACGCATGTAAAAAATAATAACCAAGCTATCAGTGGAATGGTCACGCATGGTAATAAATAAGAAATAGAACGCATCACAGCCAGTATATATGTATATGTATTTAGCTACACTAATACTAGTATTCATTACAAGTCTACTACATACAGTCCTACGCACTCAGCCATATACATATACAGGTATACAATCTATAAAATACAAATACACTGGACAGGTACATTTATATGAGTACAAAATACATATATATATTACACGTTTCAGAAAATACAATAGCACCCGTCGAAGCGGGGTACCCAAATAAAAGAGGCGAGTGTTAATCTTCAGAAACACTAAAAATCTCAAAAACGTGCATGTGCACACGAGCATGGTCAACACCCATATTATCACCAGAAGAGAGAAAATAGAAAGAGATCAAGAGAAAGAAAGAGAAAAAAAGAGTTGCAGGGAGAGAGAGACACTGAGAGAGAAAGGGGGAAAGAGGAGAGAAGGGCTGGCCAGACTTGGCCAGCTAGAGGTGGCCGATGGAGGCACCAACGGTCACAACAGAGAGAGAGAGAGAGAGAAGAGAGAGAGAGAGAGAGAGAAAAGTGAGGAAGGAGAGAGAAAAGAGAAAGAGAGGAGAGAGAAAGAGAGACGGAAGAGAAAGAAGAGAAAAAGAGAAATCAAGGGAGAGAGATCCAAGAGGAGAGGGAAGGAAAGCTGGCTGGCGGCGGTGGCCGACCAGGGCAGTGACGCGTCGGCTGAGCCACCGTAGCCATGATCTGGAGAAAGAAAGGGAGAGAGAGGAGACTAGGGAAGAGAAAGAGAGGGAAAAAGCAAGGGAGAAAGAGGCGTCCGTCACCAGCGCAAGGGGGCGGCCAACGACGAATTTGACCCAGGAAGGGCCAGATCAAAGAGAGGAAGGGAGGAGAGAGAGAAAAAGAAGGGAGATAACTGAGAAGGAGCAAAGAGAGGGAGACAGAGTAGGGATAGTGGATGTCGTCGCTAGAGGGTGGTCACTAATGCTGGACGATTGGGCGGCGATGCTTTGGGTGGCGATGGTGGTCTCTATGAAGAGAGAGGGAGACGGAGAGAAGAAAAGGAGAGGGAAAGAAAAGAGATGAGAGAGAGAGAGAGAGAGAGAAGAAAGCGAGAAATGAAAGAAAGTGAGAGTGAGTAATGTGATGTGATGGAAAGAGATAGGAGCAGCCCACATGGGTGCCAGAGTGATGGGGTAAACCAAGGAAAAGAAAAAAAAAAGAAAAGAAGAAAGAGAAGATTCCAAAAATATAATAATATTTAATATTTTAAAAATATCGACGAACACAGAAAATTCACCAAATAATTCTTAAAGGTAGAGAACATCACTCTGAGGAATAATATGAAATCAGGTTTCAGAAATTTAATCCCCTTTTCAAGTTAAAAATCCTATAATTAACTAGTAATACCGGCTGACACCAATCCCGGTCGAGTTTTGATAAATTCAGAAAAATTTCCAAATATATTAAAGTAGAATATGATTTTAAGAAATAATGTGAAAGTGAATTTTAGAATTCAACTCTATTGTAAATTAAAAGTCTTGAAATTAACCATCGATACTGGCCGATACCGATTTTGAAGATCTTATAAAATTATTCAAAAAAATTTCAAAAAATCATGAAAAATCTAAAATATTAGAAAATGATATTTGAATCTGAAATCGGTCAAATCTAACTATCAATAAGACCAAATAGATCAGAACATTAGGATCGTGCTCCCGGTACAAACTCAAACTAACTCTGAGTCTAGGAATCCGATCTAACGCAAAACAATCACATAAATAATCATAAAACAAAAAATACGAGGAGAAAATTGAAAAATATGATCAAAAAATCAGAACACGTATCTAAGTACGTATTCCGGAGCGGGCTATTACAAGATGGATTTGGATGTATATGTTATATTTGATCAAAAACTTAATTTTAGACTCAGAACTTGAGGTAGGTAAGTAAATATTGTTTCTATTAAAAGATGTGTTCTTATTATATATATAATAAATGAGTTGAATTGTTGAGATTTAAGTTGTGAAGCCTGATAAGTAGGCAAATGTTGGCTGAAAATTTGATAAATGTATATTAGGGCAGACTCCTAATTGTAGAGGAGATACTGCCAAAATTTCTGATAAGTTTAGAGATGTTATAAAGAATATGAATTTGATTATGATAATTTGGTGATTAAAAATTGAGACTGTTACACCTCTGTAATATGGGGTCTACCTAGATATATCACTATACAATTTTAGTTTGACATCGCTTACTTAATCACAATTTCGGCTTGACATCGCCTACTTATATGGATATACAATTCATACTTGTTCTGTAACAGTCTCAGTTTATAATCACTCAATTATCATAATTATAAACTTTTATACTTAATTATTTAGATAATCTCTGAAAATTTTGGCAGCATCTTTTCTGAAATATGGAGTCTACCCCAATACAATAATTCAGATTTCAGCTAACATCAGCCTACTTATAAATATACGACATCTCATGTAATATATAATACTATTTCAGCTTGACATCATCTACTTATAATTTCAAATTTCATCATATAATTTCATCTCAAAGTCAATCAAATAAACATATACGCAAAAGTACTCCTCTTGATATAACATTCTAACACAAAATCAATTATAAGTTCTACTTAATATAAAAACTACAATCATGCATCATTTTAGGAGAACATTCTTGCATTTCTAAGTTGAGCGTTCGCCTTACCAAGACCTGAAAATATCAATCTGAGGTGGGGTAAGCTCAAGAGCTCAGTGAGTAAAGTCATTCAATTCAAAGTTTTATTTTTATACTCTTAAAATTCAAGTATGATGTAGTTGAATAATTTCAAGAATGAACTTCAATTATTCTTCTACTTATGATGGATATTACAGTTAATAGGTCACTGATTCTTTTTATTATCTGATACATGTTCTTCGCACTTTCTGGACACACGTGTCCAATATTCAATATTTTATATCTTGTGATATACAACATCTAAGCTAATTGTCTATCTCTTATACTGACATAGTGATTCACCAATCATATATATATATATATATATATATATATATATATATATATGAGAGAAATGTAAATCAGCTGACACAGGAGGCAACTCCCTCCTATGTCTCACTCAAAAATCAATTTCCCGAGTGAATTTTCAAGATCCGACCGCACAATATCATCTTCATACTTTAAGATATATACATATAAAAAAATCAAGTGATTTGAAGTTTGTTTACTCAATTTTTTTTGGTTCAAACATTAACGATATTTTAACAATAGAATAAAATGAAACGATTAGATCAATAAGTAAACGAACTTCAAATCACTTGATTTTTTATATATGTATATCTTAGAATTTGAAAATGATAATGTGCGGTCGGATCTTGAAAATTCACTCGGAAAATACGATTTTTGAGTGCGACATAGGAGGGAGTTACCTCCTATGTCAGCTGATTTACATTTCTCTCTCTCTCTCCTCTATATATATATATATATGTATATATATATATATATTAATATATCACTTATAAAATTAGTGATACAATATCACGTAACATATTTGTAAACCACTTATATTCGGTTAACAATTCATTATTGTTCTTCTCATGTACATATTAGATGTAAGATACGCGAATATTACTTACTACTCATGGTAGTATCTAAATTTATAAACGTATGCTCATATATAAAGAAGCACAAAATAAACACATTCATATACCAGATGTCAAGTATATTGATAACAATATTTAACGTTCATCAAGAGTATTTGATGATAATCTGGTGCCATACTCCTAGGGTCCTTAGGTTGTACGATGATTTGCCTTGACCTGAAAACATTCATCTAAGGGAAGATGAGCTTATAACTCAGTGAGTGAAGTTAGTCTAAAGTTACAATTTAACATGATATTAGCAGTGTGTAGTGTACATGATATAAGAAAATACGTGATCATTGTCTAAATTATAAGTGAACATAAATGTCCAACTAGATTATCTATTTACTTCAAATTGTTGTTCAGTTAATACCAGTTTGTATAACCACAAGGATCAGGGTTTTCATTACAATTCAAAGATTCCATTTTTGATGTCATGTCAGTAGTTATCTATGTATTCATTTGTGCATTATGAATTTCTGATATCTACCATACCATACACGGGTAACACCTTTAATAAACACATAGTGTATACACACAAATATCACACAAACAAATTTACTCACATATAATAATTGTTTATCTTTCACTGTATTTTTCATCTCCAGTCTCTTCCCTACTAAATATATAATAATATTTAACTGTTTGTCTCTTCCTCCGGTTCTATATCCAGTCCCTTCCTCCATAAATATATACATAATAATATTTTATCATCTTTTCCCTCCTCCAGATACATCAATATAGCACACACATATCAATAATTCTATCAAAAACTTATAATCAACCAAATAATCAATATTATCAAATTATCCATTCATCATAATAATATAATCAAGTAACAATTCTTATTCTTCTACTATTGGTGCTAGGAATTACCAACTACACATGATATCGGTTAATCATGATTCAATCCACAAGCAATATTCATCAATACAATCAATTACTTGTATTCTCATTCATTTTATTATTTTTTTATCAGATAATTAACTCATAATCATAGTTAATTTTTTTATCAATAATTTATACATTACTTGAAAAGTAATCAAAATCAGTTAGAAACTTCACCTACCTCTTAGTTGGACAGATCCTCGAATGCCCGATTTAGTTACTAACACCTTGAATGTGTAGTTCTCATCTTCATGATGCAACAACTTGAAAATTATACGAATTCGACTTCGATGGCTGAGATATCGCTCGAAAACCAAATTTGATAGTTAAAGGGGTCAGTTTGTAATTATCAGGGTTATGAAAGTTATAACATTATTTATTAGGGGTTAAAATAAAAATTTACATTTCTTTATGAAATGAATCGGGTTCGGTCCATAACGGGTCGGGTTCGAGTTTGTTTTGAAGCCCAACTCTAAAAACCCAATTTGGGTTTCTTAACCCATCAGCAACAACAACGATGGTTGTTATCCTTGCGTCAGTCAGCCTCGTGGTCGCCACCGTCATCTTGCCGTCGGACACCCTTGGCCACCGATCAGACCATAAGAGAGAGGGAGAGAAAAAGAAAAAGAGGGAAAGGAAGTGAGTGAGAGAAGGCTGCTCGTGGCATGTCCTTGCGCCGCTCGGCCCCACCAGCCCTCGAGCCCGACGTCGCTGCGCACAGGGCCACCAGCCAGTTGGCCTCCCCTTGCTACCTGTAACGCCCCAATCTCATGGTTACGAAGATGTTATTGCGACATATATACGCAGGTCAGAAATACCCTCACGTATATATGCTAAATTTCAGTACATGAAAGAATCAGAGTACGGAAGCACAGTGGTAATATACATTCCAGCAATAATAACACAAGTACACAGTTATCACAAGGCATGATACAATATCTCAAGAATATAAGATCACCAAGAAGCGTGAAAGCAGGATTTACACTATAAAATATAGGAAAGTACTCACGAGTAGAAAGATGAGAATCTCGCGAACCGATCAAGGGGAGGCTCGAAGAAAGAGGGTCCGGATAGGCAACGCTAATCCACGCTTCTGCTGAGCCACTTTGATCAACTACAGCAAGGTTGCCACGTCCAGACTCCAGGATCTGGACATGAGGATCTAGGGTTGTCAGAAAGCAACCCGACGGTACATATGATAAAACCAGTTGGCGTACTTAGGCAGTCACACGTGTACATGATCAAGTGATGTGGTCCAGACATACAGGTACAAGCAATGACAAGTAACATAAAGAAAATTAAAGAAACGACAGTAAATCTAAAATCAAGTAAATACATGTATATTGATAAGTCTGAATCGGAAAGCATGCATAGAAAATGGTGTCGAGAGCATAGGTACACATAAACATGCAATAAATACATTAAACATACGATAAATACAAGTTTGGACAAAACTAGTTGTACAAGCTCAGAGTATGGATTCACGAGATTGATACGTCAAGTAGATAATCCAAACAAGAAAACCATCATCTATATATCACATATCCGATGTCACCATCATCTGAATTCATACAACTTGAGTTGCCCTCAGAGTAACAGAACTAGAGTGTGTCTGAAATAATCATTATGCCACATAAATCATATGTCATCAGGTAAGGTGTCAACTCAGAGCATAACACCTAATTAAATGATTATCACTGTAACTGGAGAATATAAAGGTATTGCATTTTAAGTTATTCAATAATAATAATCAGTACCGTTTGATATTTCAATCGCCTCCCTACCAGCGCCTCACATCACTGATAGTCCATATTAGAGTTCGCACTCTAGGAGAACTCACTCGGGTCTAATATGTGAGTACCAGGACCCGAACAAAGAGAGACCAAATATCACACGTTCCTAATCTTTTTACTATTTGGTTGTTACATTCTTATGTTATTCATCTGATCCATATGCTTGGTATGTGTTACCGGTACACATACATCCACTTATGAATAAGACGAGTTATTACTTGAAAACTAATAAATCTGATGACTCATATTTATAGTGGGTACTGTCTCTGCCCGGGACTAAGCTCAGGAGTACAGGTTACTGCTTCCGGGGACTTATCAATACGCGCCCCACACGACACTTCAGATATCAGGCTACTGCTTCTGGGGACTTATCATTACGCGCCCCACACGAGACTTCAGATATATCCAACAATATAAATATGACATCATACCGATATCCATCAGTTTTCCCCACCCCAGTGTAAGTTGAGTACTTCATTATATATATTGTCCAAAGATAATGTCCATAAGGTGTCCACAGTAGTCCAACATCCATGATTATCCAATTACAAGGATCAATAAGAGTACAATATCAAGAGCATAATATCAGGAGTCTACCTGTTACAGGGATTCAGGAATATAGGAGTTCAGGAGCATAGGAATTCAGGAGTATCAGAGGTCTGGTAACAGTATAATAATCATGACATGTCCCCGTAAAAGTGATAATCATGAATAAACAATATAATACAGGTGTCCGGTGTAATAGTATCTAGTAAGGTGTCACAATATCAGGTCAAGTGTACTAGTACCATATGAAAGCATGTTAAGTGAGTGATAGCATATCAATTGTCAAGTGTCATATATCAGGTGTTAGGTATCAGGTGTCAAGTGATAACATATCAAGTACCGGTGTCAGATATTAAGTGTCAGGGATCAGGTGTCAAGTGATAACATGTCAAGTACCGGTGTCAGATATCAAGTGTCAAGTATCAGGTGTCAAGTAATAACATGTCAATGTCAGATAATTAACATGTCGGTGCCTGGTGAGTTGAATACAAGGTACATCATCATATATTAACTTATATAGCGATGTATCATATACTAAAGCTACAGTAGCAATTGTTAGGCATGTAATGGTAGTAACAAGACATCCACATATCAATATATCATGCAATAAACGCTAGAGTAGCAGTTACTAAATATGAATTGACGATAACAAAGCACTCGCATATATCAACTCGCATAATGACACATCATATATTAGAAAGAAAAATAACAATTATTAGGCATGTAATGATGGTAACAAGTCATTCGCATATCAATTTATCATGCAATAGATGTTAAACTAGCAATCACTAGGTATGAAATGATGATAGTAAAGTATGAAGCAACACAGGAAATGTACTCGTCTAAATCACCAGAAAATTGCGTAAAATTTCAGAATACCATAAACACATACACGCCACCAATCCATATTAAAATATGCTAATATAATTCTTAAAATATATAATTAATATTAATTTATTGAGGGAGAGAATGAAAGAGGAGAGAGAAGAATCAATTAGAGGGATAAAAAGAGGTTACAAGAGAGAGTTAGAGAGAGAACCTAGAGAGAGAATAGAGAGAGAGTTGTAGGAAAGAGAGGGAGTTATGTATGCCGGAAGTAGGGAGGGTAAGGGATAGAGTTTGTTGGAAAAGAGAGGGGTAAAAGAGGAAAGAAGGAAAGAAAGAAAGAAGAAAAGAAAGAAAGGAAAGAAAGAAGAAAAGAAGAAAAGAAGGAGGAAGGGAGGGGAGATAGGGCTGGCCAGCGGCTCCGACCGCTGCCGCCGGCCTAGACGGTGGTGCTGCCGGAGGGGGGGCACGGCCTAGGCTCGGGGGAGGAGGGGGTATGGGGATTAGTTGTGTGGTGGTGGTGGTGTTATGTTGTTGTGGTGTTGGTGGTGGTTGGTAGTGGTGTTGGGGATTGGAAGAGGAGGTGGATGTGATGGTAGGGTGATGGAAGTGGAGGAGGTGGTGGAGTATTGGTAGTGGATTTTGAGGATGAAAGTGAAGGTGAAATGGGTTTTGTGTTGAAATTGAAGGAGGATGGTAGTGTGTTGTAGAAGGAGGAGGGAAGGAGAGAGTTTAGGGGACGGGATGGCCGGCCAAGGGTGGTGGCGGTGCTTCGGGAGAGGTGTCGGAGGTGGCCGACGGTGGAGCCAAGGAAGGGAGGGAGAGAGAGGAGGATGTGCTGGTGGGAGAGAAGGAGAAATGGAGAAGATGGGGAAGAAAAGAAAGAAAGAAAAATAAAGAGAAGGAGAGAGAGGGGGGGAGTATGGGAGGAGGAATGGGGGAGAGGGGCTTCTGGTGCAGTAGCTGGCTGTTGGCAGGGCATGGGTGAAGGACGGGGGCAGGTAGGGGAGAAAGAAAGGGAAAAGACAAAGAAAAAAAAAAAAGAAAGTATTATTTTATTGCAGGAAAAATCAACTGTTTCAGAATTGCTCCGAAAATTCTCAAAAATATAAAATATTATTTTAAGATGTCTGATGAAATCAGATTCGAGAAATTAAATCAGATTTTCAAATTAAAAATCTTGAAATCTTTCAGCGATACCAGTCGACAGCAAAAACGGTGGATTTTCGATAAATTCAGAAAAATCTCAAAAAATTTATTTAGATAGAAAATGAGATTCTAAGAAGTAATGTGAAAGCCGTTTCTAAAAATTCAATTTCTTTTAAAAACTAAAAATCTAAGAATCGGTCAGCGATGCCGATCGACATCGATTTTGAAGATTTTGCAGAATAATTCTGAAAATTTTCAGAAAATCATGAAAAATTTAAAATATTAGAAAACGATATTTGAAACTGAAACTGATCAAATCTGAATACCGAAAAGATTAAATCGAGTAATACACTAGGATCAGGTCCCCGGTTCAGAGTATGGCTGACTCCGAGTCTACGAATCCGGATCTAATACAAAACAATCACACAATTAATCATAAAACAAAAATAAACACAAAACTAAATTAAAAAATATGATAGAAAAATTAGAATACGTATCTAATTACGTATTCTAGGGACGGGTCTTACACTATCGGTCACAAAGTGAGGGGAGGGGAGAGAGAGTTAGAGGGAGAAGGTGAGATGAAAATGAGAGTTTTCTCTCACTGTACACTATATGTATTTAGCATCATGATTTCCCTCATCAAGCCACATATACATTTCTAATTCCTATGCTTTTCATATTTCATCACCTCACCAAGCCTAAGACAGCTCATAATTCCACTTATTATTCTCTTATGTAAAATAAAATGATTGGTAGTGCAGTGGGGTAGAATACGAGTTAGGGTTTGTATGTATACAAGTATTGATAAGTATATATACATGCATACAATTATACACCACCTCACTCACAAATTTCGATCTCCTCTCTACACAGTCCACCTCTTGCTAATACAAAATGAGTCAGCCATCCACTAACTCCTTTTCATTCATTTTAAATTTGTATTTAATTTGATATTTGTGCACATAGAGAAATTTATTAATTACAGTAATTGTCATTCCAACTATTATTTAACTATTCATTATCAAAACTAGAAATATAACCATGATTAAATGGGGCGAATGTTATAATTCTACCCCCTTAAGAAAGTTTCGTCCTCGAAAAATGGTGTATTATGGAATAAATGAGGGTAGGATCTCTGCGTTCATCTTTCAGCTCCCTTGATAACTTCTTAAACTCGTTAGCTATTCCACAGTTCTGATATGAAGAAATTGGTTGCTTCTCAACTGTTTGACTTCGTGACTAAGTATCCGTATTGGTTTTTCTAATATAAGAAAGTCCTTCTCGGATATCTGATATGTGGTAAAGAATGATAAGAAAAATATTCATTTGTCTTTTCATTTATTGATTATCATTTGTATCAGTTCAACACTTGTTTGCATGAAATTATATTGTTAGCACAATATTTTCAAGCTTATCCAAGGAATATTTTATACAATGAATTGGAATGAAGATTTACAATAATTCTTATATGGATGACACTGACTGTCTCAATACGCAATATAGTATTTTCTACTTTATGTTCGATAATTGTTTAATAAGAGTAAATTTTCATGTCAATCCAGATTAAACTTATCTTAAAATCAATATTTTGTTTTTAGAATTTTGGGATTCAGTATATAATTTCTCAATTAACACATAAAAATGTGATGCATCCTTCAATTTGAATAACAAAGTTAATCGATATCTAAAAAATACAACCTAATTTGGTATCTTGGGTTTGTTAGATATTGATTGACTTTGTTATTGAAATTGAAGGATACATCACATTTTTCTATGATGTATCCACTAAGAGCCCTTAATTCTATCAGGAATTTCAATATCCCAATTATCCTTATTTTAGCTAATATTAATTCCAATTATGTTT
This sequence comes from Agave tequilana, assembly GCA_038442645.1. Lineage (NCBI taxonomy): Eukaryota > Viridiplantae > Streptophyta > Magnoliopsida > Asparagales > Asparagaceae > Agave > Agave tequilana. The sequence continues at coordinate 595,560 of JAVJIF010001244.1, forward strand.
AATTAGTTCAGTTTCAATGCTAGCTCCAAACTCTATTAATATCGTTTCAACTCTATTAGATTCTATAATACCAATTTTTATATATAACAGCTTCATAGTTATTAATTTCACAAGTGAATATCATTCATTTTATTTTAATTAGTTTATATCAACAATCATTTATCAACCCATGATCTATCGCCAATAGTCTAATAACTAGATATAACTGGTATTAATTAATAGTTAGCCAATTCACAACCAATTTCAACTTATATTAGTTACCAGCTTGTACAACAAATTGTTGGTATCACAAGAATTTATCACTAATTTCTATCAGTCACCACTATTATTATTGTCAGAATAAAAAATATGAAATTATAGTTTTAATGAAACTAAAAAGACTTTATTCATTTAGGGTTCTATTTCAATGCCATCCATATTATCAATCACAAGTATCACTTGTTAGGCTTATTATGTTTTATAGTCTAATTTATTTTAGGCCTAATCAAGTCAATTGGATATTTGCACCCGCCTACTCAACCTATGTTGTTTGACCCAATAAAGAATTGATCAAACTTAAATAGTTTGGTTCTAAACGCGTCTTCAATTACACTTATCCATGAGTGTATTTAAATTAAAATGTGGGACTCATCTACACGTGTAGAACTCGTGTTATAAACCAAGAGCCTAATCTATGATGAGTTGAACTAGGGTTCCTTGATGCTATATATCATATGGGTAGGGTTCCCTCTCCACCAACAATGATCATCTCTCTCTTGGAGGCTTCTCATCTCCTCTAAAGATAAAGAAGAGAACTTGGTGGCTGGAGAGAAGAATCTTCTCCCTCAACTCCGGTGTCCTGAGGTCGTACAACCTTCAGCATCCCTTTCGTGATGAAATCAGGTATGCCTAAAATCCTCCTTCCCTTTGATCATGATAAAGAGGCTACGCATGTATGAGATATTGTATGGAATAAAATTTTGATCTAATAATTGGTATCAGAGCCTCCTCTTTATCGGATCATTGGGATATAAAGTTAAAAAAAAAAGTTTTGATCTCGATCTATGAAATTATGTATCGTTTTGTCAATAAAGATTATTTTTATGTCTCAAATATTGAATTAATTTGGAGATGATAAATTGAATTATGTATATATTTTTCAAAAAAATTTCTGTGTCTTATTATTATTATTAATTCTATTTTTGTTTTTAAAAGAACATAAATTTTTAAAAAAAAAACAACAACAATATAGCAGGCGCCTGCATGAATGTAGATCCGCCTGCGTGGGCATGCAGGTGGCGCATGATAATTAAAAAAAAGGATGTTGTGTACCCACACACATGCATGTGCATGTGTGTCGGCACTTAGCCAAGCTGACCACGCATAACAGTGCGAGGGCAGCGAGACCCACTCGGTAAAAGGATTTCATTAAAAAAAAAGAATTTGATAAATTATTTTGGGTTTCATGAATTAATTAAGATTGTGAGATTATCTAGGATTCAGATATTTAGAGATAGAATTTTACTCTAGTAAGAAAATCTACTCCTAATTAATCTCATATTAAATTTCAATTGAGATTATTAAGATTGATTTGGATATTATAATTGAGATATAATTCTAGTCTATTAAGGGTATTTTGGGATAGAATTCTACTCAAATAAAGAGACCTTCCCAATCAATCTCGCATTAAGCTAATTGAATTTTATCTAGTTTATTTAAACCCGACCCAATAAGAAAGGAAACCAATAACTTAACCATTGCGTCGGGTCTTATTCAGACCCGATAAGCACTGCAGACCCGTTTTGTCAATAAAAACTTTAATTAGCCGTTACGGGCTCATCCGACTTCTGTTTTGGGCATGTAAATAGTCGTTTCGAAGCTCTTGACGAGCACTACCATATTACAGGCACAAGACATGACAAAATAGTAGTTAGTTAACATAAAAAAGTATTAAAGTATTTATTTATCATGGTTATATGTACTGTTATATGCTTTCGCTTCATCAATATTTATATTATTGCTTATATTATTTTAGCATGATGAATATTGATGTTTACTACAGTAGATAACACATAGATAAAGTTATATACATATTCAAGTTAAAAATTTATAAAAGAGCTTATTTAATTATGTATGTAGTTCATGCGGACAATAGCCGACCCAAAGGAAGACTATTGTTTGGCCGAATTATGTACGACTTCGAATACTTGATGTGGGTAATGCAAGTGGGAGAATCTTGGTGTGTGGTAATCGGCCCAAAGGAAAGTTGACACACTATAAACCCATATTGCATTACCCTCATCAACTAATCTAATGGTGGAACAAGAATCCATATGCGTAAATTTGTATAGCTCATGCGTGTGGCAATCGGCCCAAAGAAAGGTTATCATTATGGCCGGGTTATTACATATATTATATGATCAATATAGATTACTTACACTTTGGGACCAATTCTATAAAGTGACAGTCGACTCAAAAGAAGATTGTTTTCTTATATAGGACTTAAACTTTAGGGTATCTATATTGGGCCAGTACAGTGTTGGCATATTGAGAGACAGATTTTTTAAAAGTTTGGTTGGCAGCTCTATCGATTAAACTGGTTACATTTTCTAAAATTCACCTTTTATGACTATTATAGTAGAATTTTGTTAATGCAATGTTTATGTTAAATTGGTGAGAAATTGTACTCTTATGTAGTCTGGTACAAACTTCAAGTAGTGGAAAAAGATCGTTCTTTCATCATGGACCTAAACTACACCTTAAGACTGATGGATCTCTACTATCACTAATAAAAAGTTCAGTAAAGAAAAGACCAATTATGATAAGTGAGAGAGGTCTTACAGGATGTGTCTAATAGTCATAAAACACACTGTTAGGGGTTTTATGCCTGATAAAGTCAGTGCTAAGAGTTTTTCAGCTGAAGTAGCCGACTAGTTTATTAAATCGGATAAAGTTAAGGCCAGCATCTTAGCATGCTGATAAATATGCGCTACAACGGAAAAGAAAATATAAGAGAGTATATTAATGATAATGTCAATCTTGTTTCTAAACTAAAAGCACTGAAATTGAAATTCTCTGAAGAGATTCTAGTACACTTCATTCTAATTTCTTTTTCTTCTAAAGTATAACCCTTTTCAAGGTTATTTTTAATGCTCAAAGGAAAACTGGAGTCTCGCTGAGCTCATTAGTCACTGCGTCCACTAAGAAAAGAGATTGAAATAAGAAAAAACTGAAAGTGCTCACTTAACATTCAGGGTAACAATTCTAATAAGAAAAGGAAAAGTCTAACTAAAGGGAGTAACATAAACACTACTACAGTTGCTGATTCTAAGTGGCAAAAGTGCAGGACAAGAAGCCTAAAGTCATTGCATGCTTCTTCTACAAGAAAGTAAACCACTTCAAGCATGATTGCATAAAGTAGCAGAAATGGTTATTTAGCGGGTATATCTCATATTTATATTTGTTCTGAGATTAATTTAGCTTTAGTGCCACTTCATAAATGGTGGAGAGATAATTCACATAAGTGATTCATTGCGGAACTTCCAAACCCAAAGGAGGCCCAGCCCAGCTGAGCGATTCATATCATGGGTGACAAAAATAAAGTTGCAATTAAAGCTGTTGGAGTTTGTAGGCTTAAATTCGATTCTGTTTTTTTTTGTTTAGATTTGGATGAGACTTTATATGTACTGTCCTTTTAGGCGGAATCATATTTTATTTCATTTGTTAATCAGATCTAGTTTTATTGTCACTCTTGATAATGAAATGCTTAGTCTACTTTTCAAATCTAAAGTTACTGGTACTAGAATTTTGATTGATGGCTATATAAATTGAAACTTCATGCTTTATACACTAAATATCTATATATGAATAGCCTAGGCACTAAGCGAACATTTAAAGAAATATTAGAAAGTTTGGTACTAAACAGAGTTCAGAATGTCTTGAATTTGGTGCATATAGATATTTGTGGTCCATTCCCTACAGCTTCTTAGAAGGGTCACGAATATTTCATCACTTTTACAGATAATTGCTCTCGTTCTGGGTACATATACTTGTTACATGAGAAATCCCAATCACGGGACATGTTTAAAATCTATAAGGCTGAAGAAAATCAACTGAATAGAAAGATTAAAGCCGTTAGATCTGATCGTGGAGATAAGTAGTATGACAGATATAATGGATCAGGTAGATGTCCAGAATCATTTGTCAATTTCTGAAAGAGTGTGATATTGTTGCTTAGCACACCATGCCAGTGACACCTCGTCAAAATGGTATTGCTGAGAGATAAAATCACACACTAAAGGACATGGTTAGGAGTATGATAGCTTACACTATTCTATCGGAGTCATTATATAGTGAAGCCTTAAAGATAATTGTCACCTCCTTAATAGAGTACCTAGCAAAATAGTAACTAGAACCCCATATGAGTTATGGACTGGGAAATCTCTCAGTATTAGGCATCTACATGTTTGGGGTTGTCCAGCGGAAGCTCGACTATATATACCATATGAAATGAAGTTGAACTCAAGGACAGTTAGCTGTTTATTCGTAGGATATTCTGAGAGATATAAAAGCTTTAAGTTTTATTGTTCCTCCACTAAGAACATAAAGACAGATTGCTACATTTTTTTTAAAGATATTCAGAACAATGAAAGTCAATTACATAATGTTTTCATATTTAAGTAAGAACATATTATTATACCCTTGACACTTATTCCAAATGATAAAGTAGTTTTTTTCACTTCAAGATGAAATACAGTTGCATCCTTACAAGGTACATCTACAGTTCATCCTGAAGTAGATCCTGCTGATGAGGTAGAACCTGAAAATTCTCAATCACAAATGCCTAGGAGATCAACTAGGGAGAGGAGATCAGTCATTGCAAATGAATATATAGTTTATCTCTAAGAGCATGAGTTTAACATAGGGTTAGAGATGACCCCACATCCTTGAATAAGGCCAAACACAGTATTCACTCCACTAAATGGTCAAATGTCATGAATGATGAGTTAAAATCCATGAAGGATATTAATGTTTGAGATTTAATAGAGTTGTCTAAAGGTAAGAAACCTATTGGTTGTAAATGGGTGTTCAAAACCAAGCAGGATTTGAAAGGCAATGTCGAAAGGTATAAGGCACATCTTGTCACAAAAGGATTCACTCAAAGAGAGGACATTGACTATAAGAAGACTTTCTCCCCAATTTCTATGAAGGATTCATTTAGGATTATCATGGCAATGGTGACTCACTTTGACCTGGAGTTACACCAAATGGATGTTAAGACAACATTTCTTAATGATGACATTGAGGAAGAAATTTATATGGTGCAACCAGATAGTTTTGAAGTTAAATATTTACAACATCTGGTTTACAGATTAAAGAAATTCATGTCTGATTCAAGCATCCCACCAATGGTATTTGAAATTTGATCATGTAATATCCGATTTTAGTTTTAAGGAGATTGCAGATGATCAATATATTTAACATAAATTTAAAGAGAGTAGACTTATATTTCTTGTGCTATATGTGGATGGCATTCTACTAACAAGTAATGATATGATTTTTTTACTTGAGACCAAGTGTTTTTTCTCAAAGAATTTCGAGATGAAAGATCTTGAAGACGCTTCTTTTGTGATAAGCATCCAGATTCAACGTGACAGGACACGTGAAATATTAGGTTTATCACAAAAGGCCTATATCGATAAGGTGCTAGATAGATATGGCATGAAGAATTACTCTAGGGGAGATAAGTTAAGTCTACTCCAATGTTCCAAGATGACCTACAGAAAGAGCAAATGAAAGACATTCTATATGCATTGGCAGTTGGATGTCTGATGTATGCTCAAATTTGCACCCGTCCAGACATAGCATATACTATTGAGAAACTTGACAGATACTTGATCAATCCTGGAGTTGATCACTGGAAGACTGCCAAGAAGGTAATGCGCTATCTACAGAAGACTACATGAAATCTGATCAGTTGCAGCTGATCGGATACATAGATTCAGATTATGCTAGATGTATCGACAATAGAAAGCCCATTTCAAGTTACATTTTTTTGATTGTAGGAAGATGATGGATTTAATCGAGAGACTATTACAGCTACACTGAGACAATAAGAGCTATAGAGTTCTACTGCAATAGTGATAAGAGTTCAGCAAAGTCGAAGCATATCGACATCAAGTTTCTTGCCATCAATGATAAAGTTTGGAATCATATTGTGTTTGTTGATAATGTTAGTATTATTCTTAACATTACAGATCCACTCATTAAAGGACTTTCACTTAAAGTCTTCTTAGAGCATATTGCTCATATGGGGATGGCTAGTCATGATGATATCCTGATTTAGTGGGAGTAAAATTTCATGTAACAGACATTATTTTTAAGTGCACTTTATGTATAATTATTGATTCTGATAATAAAGTTATAATTGCTTTTCCTAAAGTCAACTTTTGTGCATTTGAGTTTGTTGAAGCAGTTAGACTCGTTAGAGTCATAAAGTTAGACTCGTTAGAGTCATAAGGCTAGACTTGTTGGAGTCAAAAGGTGAAAACCAGTTGGAATTATACCTTATTTGATAAGAGGACATTTTCATGACACACGTCCACATTTGATCTATGTCGTTAAGGGTTCTGAAACTTGTGATGTGGAAAATCTTACCTCGATTATACATAAGGTAACGATCGCCATGTTCGGTGGGAGGGTACTTAATGAACTAGATTGTTATGAAACGTGATTTATTACCGGTTAAAATTTTGACGACATAAAGTTATGCATAATATCTATTCAATATGACTTGCTTGGCCCAAGTGAGAGATTGTTAGACTTATTATGTTTTAAAGTCTAATTTATTTTGGGCCTAATCAAGTCAATTGGATATTTACACCCGCCAACTTAACCTATGTTGTTTGACCTAATAAAGAATTGATCAAACCTAAATGATTTGGGTCTAGACACGTTTTCAATTACACTTAACCATGAGTGTATTTAAATTAAAATGTGGGACTCATCTACACGTGTAGAACTCATGTAATAAATCAAGAGCCTAGATCTATGATGAGTTGAATTAAGGTTCCTTGATGCTATATATATATCATGGGTAGGATTCCCTCTCCACCAAAAATGACCATCTCTCTCTTGGAGGCCTCTCATCTCCTCTAAGAATAAAAAAGAGAACTTGGTTACTGGAGAGAAGAATTCTTTCCCTCAACTCTGGTATCCTCGAGGTCATGCAACCTTCAACATCCCTTTCGTGATGGAATCAGGTATTGCCTAAATCCCTCTTTCTCTTTGATCATGATAAAGAGGCTATGCATGTATGAGATCTTGTATGGAATAAAATTTAGATTTAACATCACTGACTGTCCCATCAAACTCTATCGGTTTCTGAAACCTATATATTCAGGCTCTCCCATCCATAAAATAAAGAAATCTCTATCAAGGTCTTCTCATATAATTACCTCATAAAATATATCGATATAAAGATTCTCTCAAAATAGTACTAAAATGCATAATTCTATCAATGTGATATATCACTTATATTCTTTTATTCGAATTTCAATTATTCACAACCAGATTCTTAATAAGGTTCTTTCGTTTCGATTTAATCTTGACTTGCATGATATTTCAACTACTTTTTACTCCAGTATTTCATATCACATATCACTGGCAGTTCATATTGAGGGCCCGCACCCCCAGTAGAACACATCTGAATCAAGACATGCGAGTATAACTTCATTTAAATGTAAGAAAATAATCAATCTCACACATCTCGAGTTCAATCATATACGTAAGAACCCACTAACCCCTTAGAACTACCCACAGAATCACACAGTCACGCGCGCGCGCGCACACACACACACACATATATGAACACATCAATCCTACCGATCAATTTTATTCATGAGACAACTATTCTAGATTACATCTCTAGGTCTATACTTTCTTAGGCGTATAGATGAGCTTTACTCCTTATTTCTAAATTTGAGCTTTGATACAACTGTAATGATCCCATTTTTTTAAAATCACCTTATTACTATCACCATCTCTTAACTATAACCATAATTACCAAATTAATAAAATTCTCACTATTTCGGCAGCACCTCATCTATAATATAGGGTCTGCCCAGATACATCACTATACAATTTCGATTTAATATCACCTACTTAATTACAATTTTGGCTTGACATTACCTACTTACATGGATACACAATTCATACTTGTTCCAATTCATCAATCCCATCAAAATAACCCAAATCAATAGCTAAAAAGGATCATTGAAGCCATCTCATAAATTTAGAGTAGAAAATAGGTAAAACTATACATAACTCTAACATCGAGAGTCAGACTGTTACCCAAGTCAATATTCTATATGTAGACCAAGATAGATGACATTATACATAACTATTACATATATTAATATAGATCTGACAATGTTCTACACCATAACCACTAAATTCATGCAAAACAAGTATGTTCATATAAGCAAAAGATTCAAGTATATTGATAACAATATTTAACATTTATCAAGAGTATTTGACGATAATCCGGTGCCATGCTCCTGGAGTCCTTAGGTTGTATCCTTAATTTGCATTGACCTAAAAACATTCAATTTGGGGGGGGGGGGGGGGGGGCTTATAACTCAGTGAGTGAAGTTAATCTAAAATTACAATTTAACATGGTATTAGCATTGTGTAGTATACATGATACAAAAAAATACATGATCATTTGTCTAAATTGTAAGTGAATATAGATGTCTCAACTAGATTATCTATTTACTTCAAATTGTTGTTCAAGTAATATCAGTGTGTATAACTAACAAGGGTCGGGGTTTTCATTACAATTCAGAGATTCTATATTCTAATGTCATGTCAATAATTATATATATTTTTCATTAATGCATTATGGATTTCCGATGTCCATCATACCATACACGGGTAACACTTTCAATACACACATAGTGTACGCACACATGTATCACACATACACATATATCACACATACACATTCATTCACATACAATATTCTTTATTTTTCACCGTCTTCTTCAGCTCCGCTTCTATATTCGGTCCCTTTCTTCATAATATATATAATAATATTTCATTGTCTTCCCCTCCTCCGTTCTATATCCGATCACTTCCTTCATAAATCTATATATACTAATATTTCATCGTCTTTCCCCTCTAGATATATCAATATAGCACACGCATACCAATAGTTCTATCAAAAATTTATAATCAACCAAACAATCAATGTTATCAATCTATCCATTAATTACAACAATATAATCAAGTCAAGATTCTTATTCTTCTATATTGGTGCCATCAATTACCAACTACATATGATATCAGTTAACAATGATTCAGTTCACAAGTAATATCCATCAATATAATCAATTACTTGTATTATTATTAATTTCATTATTTTATCTTTATAAGATAATTAACTCATAATCATAATTGATTTATATATCAACAATTTTATATTACTTTAACAAGTATTCAAAATCAGTTAGAAACTTCACCTACCTTTGATCAGATCCTCGAATACCCAATTCTGTTACCAATAACCTAATGTGTAGCTCTCGTCTCCACGAATACAACAGCT